>CM060685.1:72736521-73936521 GCA_030686995.1 Artemisia argyi | reverse complement strand
GAGATGGTGAGGCAAGCCTCATCGAGGACGATGAGTCCCTAAGGGGGGGGGGGGGGGTGATTGTAACACCCAAGGCAAATCTCACATCGGCTATGATTTGGAGTGATGCTGGGATATAATGATAACATACGCCTTATCAGACACAACACGTTTTGTGGTCTACTGCGAGTGGAGTTCTTAGGAATTGGCAGTTAAGCGTGCTTATGTCAGAGTAGCACTAGTATGGGTGACCTGCCGGGAAGTCTCACATGAGGGCCACATAGCAAATCCGTGAGCCTGCGAGCAAAGCAGACAATATTGTGGTCTGAGTAGGCGAGATGTTACAGATCCAGTCTTCAAAACACTTATGCAACTTCATCCTTAACACCTGAAAATGATACTATTAAACGTCAACATGATGTTGGTGAACATGTAGGTTTAAGAGTAAAACCGCGAAGCTGTGAATGCTATTGTGTAGGACAATAGTGAGCATGATAAACAATTAAAACCACAAATCAAAACAATAATAGTGGCGCCAATTGAACCTACCCTGATTGTCATGCATATAATTGCATATTGTGGGGAGCTACCCCAGTAGATCTATCATATGATTCGGCTCCAAACAGTGTTAAACAGTTGCGCATTCATGAACACATAAAACAAAACATTTAACATAGCATATAATTACATCAATACACATATGTCCAAAATCATGAAAGCAATGAATCAAAGCATAAAAGCATTTTAAAACAACATTTGAGAACCATTTCCACCCAAGAAAAACATATTAAAAAGTTGGGCTACGAGAACTCACCATGACAGTGATCGAATGAAATCGGTATTGATTGATTAAACGTTTTTGCACGTCAGAACCCGGTCATGACCTAATAATTAACGACTTGACTCAGAAATGTAACGTGTAATTTATATAATGCACGTGAGTTTTAAAAAATGTTTGTTTTTCCCGTATCATTGGTTGTGTGGCGGTTGATAAGTTTAAATCGTGAAAATATGGTAGAATATATACTATGTATATCGTATAAGAAAGTAACAACTAAAACGTCAAAGTGTATATACTATAAGAAAATAATAAGTGACGATATAAGTCAAAAGTACGAAAAAGTTTATATTTTATGTAAGAAGATAACAATTGACAGTATACGTCAAAGTATAATATACACTACATTATATAAGAAAATAACAATTAACAATATGTCTCGGCAATTTACCCAATAACCCCATATTCCTCAATTAAGATATTTATATAAGTTTTATACGTTTTTAAAGTTCTGATATAAACACATAAGTCATTAAAAAAAATCATAAATGTACATTTTCAAAATAATAATATTTTATTATGTTTTCTTTTTGTCGAGTTTAAGAAAGAAAAAAAATCTTATATATAAACACACTAGTCATCGAAGCCCGCCCGATAGGTGGGCGCGCCTTGTGACTTTCAAGTAATAAATTAAGCAACGGTTAATTAATTACAAACATTATATAAAAGGGAATAAAAATTAATAAACTATATATCATTACGAAATATTTGTAACATTTATATAAACGATGTGATCGTATAACTTTATTTTCATTTCATGTTCAATTGCAATGGTTAACCCATTTTTGCATAAGTGAACATGGTAGTATATTTATCAGAGAGAGAACTGCAAAATACATCTCTGTGGTTTACACATTTTGGCATCTTACATCCCTGTCAGAAATTTTTGGCAATAAACATCCCCCGTTAGGCAAACGTTTGCCACAATACATCCCTCGTTAACAATGAGGACTAACGGTGCAAATTTTTCCTCCGTTATCTCTTAACGAGACTGAAAATATTACACCGTTAGTCTTCGTTAGCCAAACATTTGCACCGTTAGTCCTCTTTTTTAGAAAAAAAAATTAAAAAAATTTAAATTAAAAAAAAAATTAAAAAAAAGGAAAAAAATTTAAAAAATTTATTTTTTTAAAGTTAATATTTTAAAAAAAAATCAATGAAATTAATTTTTTTTAAGTTAATTTTTTTATAGAAAAAATGCATATTTTTTTAAAAAATGCGTATTTTAAAAAAAAAATTTTAAATTAATTTTTTAAAAAAATTAATGTTTTTATAAAAAAAATTAATTTTTTTTTCGCAAATATTAATTTTTTTTAATTTTGATTTTTTTTTTAAATATAAACTTTAAAAAAAATTAATTTTATAAATTTTTTCCTTTTTTTTTTAATATTTTTAAAAAATGCGTATTTATATAAAAAAAAATCGCAAATATTAACTTTAAAAAAATTAATTTTTAAAGTTTTTTTCCTTTTTTTTAATGTTTTTAAAAAATGCGTATTTAAAAAAAAATTCGCAAATATTAATTTTTTTTTTAAAATTGATTTTTTTTTAAATATTAACTTTAAAAATAATTAATTTTTTTTAATTTTTTTCCTTTTTTTTAATATTTTTAAAAAATGTGTATTTATTAAAAAAAAAAAAAAATCGCAAATATTTTTTTAAAAATTTTGATTTTTTTTTAAATATTAACTTTAAAAAAATTAATTTTTAAAATTTTTTTTCCTTTTTTTTAAATTTTAACTTTTTTTTTTAATTTTTAATTTTTTTAATTTTTTTCTAATAAAAATGACTAACGGTGTAAATGTGTCACAACTCACCATTTCAGGTCATTTCCCGAACTTTGGAAAAACACTATTCATCAAACACTATTCATCAAAACACTATTCATCAGTTTACTATTCATCATTTTTTGTGTCAGTTTGACATTCCGAGAAGCATTCAGAAATTTTACTATTCACTAAACACTATTCATTTCCGGAAAAGTTTTCACTATTCACTTGCATTACTCATTTCATCGTAAATTTAGTTTACGGGTATTCAAATTCGCGTAACCGGATTGGTTTAGGTGCGAATTCATTTCATTAGTGTTAAGAACACTGCATACGGACTGGAGATAGTCTGCATATCATCATAACAGCATTTTCATGTTATACCACTCTCAGGATTTTCAAATTTCTATATTCAGTACATTTAACGTTTTTACGTATAAGTATTTATAGTAAACGTTAACACCCGGTTTATACACGACGAATATATCTAAATATTCCCACGATGGTCCCGACATATTTTTATATCCATTTTAACATCATAAAAGTTATAACATTCAGTTACCCAGTATTTTGGAAATTTATTTTATTTATAACGTACGCGTATGAATATAACGACGGTTTTCGTGAAAACTAAACAATAATCACCCGATCACTCAGTAAATGTACCCAACATAATTTTAACATTTTTATAACTTTATTTTGACAAGTTTAGTCATTATTTCATATTTCATATTTTTACGATGCCCGAATTTACGTTTCGCGACTTAACAGTTTACGGTTTGCGATTAACGGAACCAAAACCGACTCCGTGAACTAGATTACCAAGCTTCCTACACACATTTCATTACCATGTGCAGCCCCTCATCCACATGTTACATGAAATTGATCTTTTAATTACAAGTATGCCATCAAAATCCTAGATAATATCTAAAAACACCAAATAATAAACACTTAACAATATTTTGGATCAAAATTGCTCATTCTCTCATCCCTTTCACTCAAACCACGACCCAACATCCATTTCATGATCAAGTGAAGGTTTTTCAAAAGTTAAAGCATCAAAGTTGTTCATTTCATGATTCTAGTTAAGAATCTTGCAACAAAAACACAAGAAACACAAGTTTTCCTCATCATCTAATCATCTCATTTTATCAAGTAAGTTATCAACTTTATTTTTACATGAATCATCTTATATTTATTAGTATTTCATGAGTTCCATGCTAAAAACCATGTACAAGTAACTATACCACACTTTATTTTGGCTAAAAAGAAACATACAAACCCTAACTTTTTAGTTATGAATCCCCTTGCTCTAATAACTTGGTTAGGAGTTCATGGCACCCTAAGAAGGTGTATGGTAAGATTAGATTAGCCATGTGGTGATTACAAGAGGTTTGGTGATGGTAGAAATTAGTTTTTAACCTTGGAAACTTGATTTGGAACCTATTTTAGACAAGCTGTCCCGTTTTGTAAAAATCTGGAAAATCAGTAAACACCAAGGAGACTTTGGCAAAATTTTTAGAAAATACTTTCAAAAACGAATCCGTAGGCGAAAGAACGGATTAAAAAGAGTTTATAACGAAGAAGTTATGATTTTTGCAAGATTGTTGACGAAAAGTATTTTCTGGAAAAAAATAGTTGCTGTTGGACGTTTTTCGTCGGTCAAAAAGAGGCTTTAGACGTAACCCGGAGGAGCCGAGCTTTCCAAAATATATTACTACATACTAAGACGTAACCGTGGACATAAAGAACAAGTAAAACGGACAAGTAACGACAAAGATAATCACGTTTGAATATCGGCTAAAACCATTTCTATTTGACAGCTTTTAATAAAAATGGACACAAAAACTACGAAGTACTTTTATAAGCTAGAAGTAATATTAAGTACCAAGCTTTATAACTAATGTAGTATTAGTTATTACTAGTATGTTTTCATCATTTCAAGGCGATATTACAAAGATTACAACCCGAGGAATTCAACGCTAACATGGAAACTTACGAAATATATATATAAGTATATATATATTACAACTAGCTTATTATATTTTCTAATAGCAATATTTTTCCAAATTCTTGGATTATATATTTTTGATAACACAAGTGTTTTTCCAAAGAGTAGAGTGGTATAGAAACATGTGCATGGACATTCATAACATCATTTCATGATCTAAAGTAGATCGTTCATCATTCATATTAGGTTGCGGCTAGTGTGCGCGCCTTGTTTTTCAGCTCATTACATGTTCATGGTACCATCATATTGGGTTGCGGCAGCAAATTGTTCATTGGTGTTCATTTCATTTCATCACAGTTTCATCAGTTAAGGTGAGTCATAGCCCCTACTCTTTTAAATTGTTTTGCAAACTCTTTGGGGGAGAATACATGCTCGTTTTACTTAAACACATTACTTGCTTTACATGGTTGATTACTCAAACAATTTCAGCTTTATCTAAATACTTGTTTGATTATCCGAGTACAAAACAATTCACTTGCTATTTACTCATGGACATGAGTGCATAAAGTTAAACTATTTACCGATTTCCTAAGATTGCCTAAGTTAAGGACCGGTAGCTACAATTTCAACGGGTATAGATTTACCTGCATTGGGTATGTTTGATTACCTACAATTTCAACGGGTATAGATTTACCTGCATTGGGTATGTTTGATTACCTACAATTTCAACGGGTATAGATTTACCTGCATTGGGTATGTTTGATTACCTACAATTTCAACGGGTATAGATTTACCTGCATTGGGTATGTTTGATTACCTACAATTTCAACGGGTATAGATTTACCTGCATTGGGTATGTTTGATTACCTACAATTTCAACGGGTATGGATTTACCTGCATTGGGTATGGATTTACCTACAATTACTTGGGAGCGTAACCTCCTACAGATAGCTAGAAAACCTTTTCGGTGCCTTGAACTTAGTGCAATCAATATTCATTTTATGCGTTTTGCTTATGGTCAGATTCATTTTGTGGCGACATCGCCATGGCTATTGTACATACGAAAATTACTTATGGAATTACGATACTTTTCCACCACTATTACTATTGAATTACAATACTTTTGTATCAAACATATTACATTTGGCAGTGGGTCGTAGACACACAGGTTACAAGGCTCTTATGGCGGGACTTGTAACTGAGTGGATTTACGATGCCTTTGCTGGGAAATCTTCATTGCAATGCATTACATTCTTTTTCACAAGACTCTATGAACTCACCAACTTCGTGTTGACACTTTAGCATGTATTTTCAGGTTTTAAGCTATGGCACACTACTGGAGGTTTTGGCAGGGCAGGGCATGGTCATAGAAGACTCTGATTTAATCATTTGGGGACCGTTTTAAATTATTTTAAGGGCCTACTTCTGCATTACTTTTAACAGTGTAAAATCAACATTTTGATTTAACTATTTTATTCTAAATGATTCAAGTGCAAACTATTTTTGAACTAGTGTTGTAATACCGATTGAGTTACACCCCAGCTACATGTATGCTTCCGCTGGACCCGATCATGGGGGTGTGACAGATTGGCATCAGAGTTTTGGCTATAGCGAACTAAGTGTTTTTAAAACCTAGACTATAGCTACTTTCAAGAAAACTTAACCCTATGACCGTCACATGCCTGCCTGCCAAGCTGAAGCCTCATTTGTGGTTAGTTGCTGACATAGGTGATGAGATTTATGTCTCATTATCTGATATATATATTATATTCATTTATTATAGTTGATTACTATAATTGTCTTTCATATAAGCATGCTCATGTATCATATATGTCACCGCATTATGTTTTTCCTTGCATAGTTTCATCATTTGACCTCGAGTTTGGTCATTTGCTTTTGTCTTTCAGAACGTCTTGGTATTTGTGAAGGACATAGTCTTAGTATGACTGAGCTGAGTATTTCAAAATTCATGGAACCTCGGTGGAATATAGACTGGTCATCTATATTCAACCCGGGATAGTGAGATATAGGCTGACCACCTATGTCTGACTCAGAAATGAATTTTGCAACACTGAGAATGGTTATAATAAAATTCTGTCTGGATTGAATCCTTTACTCATTTTCCAAATGTTTCATGCATGTGTGAGTATACCCTCGTTGTCAGAACATTCATACTTTTCATCACCTCATGAACCGCCGCTTGGAAGTATGTCAATTGATCATTTCATTTCATGAACATTCACGTCTATGCATGATACACTTACATCACGGTATTTTCTTTTATTACAATATCATTTTGTCGCAGTTGTCACAGTCTCTTCCCTTCTCACCATCACTATCATTTCCTTTCCCCATCCCCATATAAATATAGAATTAGCTGACACTATATAGTTTCCTATGCCACTCATCCCTCACTACCACCAATATTGTTAAGTGGATATTATCAATGACCTCCCTAGGAAAGACTTTCCATACCATCTATAAGGAGAATCTCTCGGTACATTAAGACCGTTCAAAACTCAACATAAATCTCAGGATATCACAAAACAATTCGAACCCCTATCACTGGCCTGATCGCCAAAAATTCCACCATCTAGAAAGTATTGGCTTGACTGAATTACAGGATTATTTTCGATACGAGTGCTCACTAAGCAACACCATAGAGATAAATTCAACCTCTTAACCGAGACTATAGATTGAACATGTCCTCACCAATAGACTTTATCCAAACCTGTTAGACACCTATGCCTTTGTGCAGACATACATACCTGACTATTTTATCCTCTTAATACTTTCACTTTTAAATGGATTTTTCTCCAAACTACAGTTATACAAAACATATATCTTGTAAGAAATACTTTTCTGAGGCACTTATTTTGATAAACAAATTCCTTTTGGTTAATCCTTTACAAAACTATTGAATTGTTAGGAAATTTTAAACATCGATCTTTGGTAAACCATTAAAACTACAAGTTGGTAAGCAGAGTTATACAGAAAGTTCTGCCTAGGAAAGGCATGATACCATTCAGAAAACTTGGAAAGTTAAACCCGAGATATACACTGGACCATGTAATATTTCAAACAGAGTAGGCCTAGTGGTCGTCAGACTTGAGCCTTGTTAGAGAACAACAGCAACAGGATTACACAACCACGTATTATCAGCTTTTCAGAATTGTCACCCATAATCCCATTTGGAAAGGAATCCAACCCATAGTCAAACATAAACCTTGCAGGAGAACAAGTAGAAATCATGGACCGTGTGGTCAAACAGTAGAAGCAGAGTCGAATTCCTATCGTTAGAATTCGCTGGAATTCTAGAATATCATCACCTTTTCACCAATATGTTTTCAGAGACCAACATAAACTGAACTTCGGGACGAAGTTCCTTTTAGAGGGGAAGACTGTCACAACTCACCATTTCAGGTCATTTCCCGAACTTTGGAAAAACACTATTCATCAAACACTATTCATCAAAACACTATTCATCAGTTTACTATTCATCATTTTTGGTGTCAGTTTGACATTCCGAGAAGCATTCAGAAATTTTACTATTCACTAAACACTATTCATTTCCGGAAAAGTTTTCACTATTCACTTGCATTACTCATTTCATCGTAAATTTAGTTTACGGGTATTCAAATTCGCGTAACCGGATTGGTTTAGCTGCGAATTCATTTCATTAGTGTTAAGAACACTGCATACGGACTGGAGATAGTCTGCATATCATCATAACAGCATTTTCATGTTATACCACTCTCAGGATTTTCAAATTTCTATATTCAGTACATTTAACGTTTTTACGTATAAGTATTTATAGTAAACGTTAACACCCGGTTTATACACGACGAATATATCTAAATATTCCTACGATGGTCCCGACATATTTTTATATCCATTTTAACATCATAAAAGTTATAACATTCAGTTACCCAGTATTTTGGAAATTTATTTTATTTATAACGTATGCGTATGAATATAACGACGGTTTTCGTGAAAACTAAACAATAATCACCCGATCACTCAGTAAATGTACCCAACATAATTTTAACATTTTTATAACTTTATTTTGACAAGTTTAGTCATTATTTCATATTTCATATTTTTACGATGCCCGAATTTACGTTTCGCGACTTAACAGTTTACGGTTTGCGATTAACGGAACCAAAACCGACTCCGTGAACTAGATTACCAAGCTTCCTACACACATTTCATTACCATGTGCAGCCCCTCATCCACATGTTACATGAAATTGATCTTTTAATTACAAGTATGCCATCAAAATCCTAGATAATATCTAAAAACACCAAATAATAAACACTTAACAATATTTTGGATCAAAATTGCTCATTCTCTCATCCCTTTCACTCAAACCACGACCCAACATCCATTTCATGATCAAGTGAAGGTTTTTCAAAAGTTAAAGCATCAAAGTTGTTCATTTCATGATTCTAGTTAAGAATCTTGCAACAAAAACACAAGAAACACAAGTTTTCCTCATCATCTAATCATCTCATTTTATCAAGTAAGTTATCAACTTTATTTTTACATGAATCATCTTATATTTACTAGTATTTCATGAGTTTCATGACTATACCACACTTTATTTTGGCTAAAAAGAAACATACAAACCCTAACTTTTTAGTTATGAATCCCCTTGCTCTAATAACTTGGTTAGGAGTCCATGGCACCCTAAGAAGGTGTATGGTAAGATTAGATTAGCCATGTGGTGATTACAAGAGGTTTGGTGATGGTAGAAATTAGTTTTTAACCTTGGAAACTTGATTTGGAACCTATTTTAGACAAGCTGTCCCATTTTGTAAAAATCTGGAAAATCAGTAAACACCAAGGAGACTTTGGCAAAATTTTTAGAAAATACTTTCAAAAACGAATCCGTAGGTGAAAGAACGGATTAAAAAGAGTTTATAACGAAGAAGTTATGATTTTTGCAAGATTGTTGACGAAAAGTATTTTCTGGAAAAAAATAGTTGCCGTTGGACGTTTTTCGTCGGTCAAAAAGAGGCTTTAGACGTAACCCGGAGGAGCCGAGCTTTCCAAAATATATTACTACATACTAAGACGTAACCGTGGACATAAAGAACAAGTAAAACGGACAAGTAACGACAAAGATAATCACGTTTGAATATCGGCTAAAACCATTTCTATTTGACAGCTTTTAATAAAAATGGACACAAAAACTACGAAGTACTTTTATAAGCTAGAAGTAATATTAAGTACCAAGCTTTATAACTAATGTAGTATTATTTATTACTAGTATGTTTTCATCATTTCAAGGCGATATTACAAAGATTACAACCCGAGGAATTCAACGCTAACATGGAAACTTACGAAATATATATATAAGTATATATATATTACAACTAGCTTATTATATTTTCTAATAGCAATATTTTTCCAAATTCTTGGATTATATATTTTTGATAACACAAGTGTTTTTCCAAAGAGTAGAGTGGTATAGAAACATGTGCATGGACATTCATAACATCATTTCATGATCTAAAGTAGATCGTTCATCATTCATATTAGGTTGCGGCTAGTGTGCGCGCCTTGTTTTTCAGCTCATTACATGTTCATGGTACCATCATATTGGGTTGCGGCAGCAAATTATTCATTGGTGTTCATTTCATTTCATCACAGTTTCATCAGTTAAGGTGAGTCATAGCCCCTACTCTTTTAAATTGTTTTGCAAACTCTTTGGGGGAGAATACATGCTCGTTTTACTTAAACGCATTACTTGCTTTACGTGGTTGATTACTCAAACAATTTCAGCTTTATCTAAATACTTGTTTGATTATCCGAGTACAAAACAATTCACTTGCTATTTACTCATGGACATGAGTGCATAAAGTTAAACTATTTACCGATTTCCTAAGATTGCCTAAGTTAAGGACCGGTAGCTACAATTTCAACGGGTATAGATTTACCTGCATTGGGTATGTTTGATTACCTACAATTTCAACGGGTATAGATTTACCTGCATTGGGTATGTTTGATTACCTACAATTTCAACAGGTATAGATTTACCTGCATTGGGTATGTTTGATTACCTACAATTTCAACGGGTATAGATTTACCTGCATTGGGTATGTTTGATTACCTACAATTTCAACGGGTATAGATTTACCTGCATTGGGTATGTTTGATTACCTACAATTTCAACGGGTATGGATTTACCTGCATTGGGTATGGATTTACCTACAATTACTTGGGAGCGTAACCTCCTACAGATAGCTAGAAAACCTTTTCGGTGCCTTGAACTTAGTGCAATCAATATTCATTTTATGCGTTTTGCTTATGGTCAGATTCATTTTGTGGCGACATCGCCATGGCTATTGTACATACGAAAATTACCTATGGAATTACGATACTTTTCCACCACTATTACTATTGAATTACAATACTTTTGTATCAAACATATTACATTTGGCAGTGGGTCGTAGACACACAGGTTACAAGGCTCTTATGGCGGGACTTGTAACTGAGTGGATTTACGATGCCTTTGCTGGGAAATCTTCATTGCAATGCATTACATTCTTTTTCACAAGACTCTATGAACTCACCAACTTCGTGTTGACACTTTAGCATGTATTTTCAGGTTTTAAGCTATGGCACACTACTGGAGGTTTTGGCAGGGCAGGGCATGGTCATAGAAGACTCTGATTTAATCATTTGGGGACCGTTTTAAATTATTTTAAGGGCCTACTTCCGCATTACTTTTAACAGTGTAAAATCAACATTTTGATTTAACTATTTTATTCTAAATGATTCAAGTGCAAACTATTTTTGAACTAGTGTTGTAATACCGATTGAGTTACACCCCAGCTACATGTATGCTTCCGCTGGACCCGATCATGGGGGTGTGACAAAATGTTTGGCTAACGAAGGCTGTTAATATGAGTTATGTTATTGATATTTCAGATTGTTTGTATGTTACGGATCTAGAAAAGCATTCGGGAAAATTTAGGAAAATTGCAGGTTTGCTGCTAAAACAGCAGCTGTAATGGAGAAATAGGTACTCATTTTAGCAACGATCAGTCGTGGCTAAAGGTACAATGATGTTTTATGTGCAAATATTTAGCCACGCCAATGCGTGTCTAAATGTTTACTATTAAAATATGGTTTTAATATTAGCCACGAGAAGCCCGTGGCAAAAGCTTCAACATTAAAATATCAATAATCATTTAGTCACGCTTGGGCGCGACAAAATGATCAATATTAAAATAACAATATTTTTTCAGACACGATAGATCGTGACAAAAAGTTTTAATAATATTTTAATTGTCTTTTTTTATTTGATTTTTCAAACTTAACAGTAACGCATGTCGTGGCTAAAAGTTGTTGACTTTCGTGGCTAAAAGCTATCGTGACTAAAAGTTTGAACTATTCGTGGCAATATATCTTTAGGCACAGGGCTATTGTCACGACCTTATAGTCACGAAATTTCGTGTCAATAACTATACAGCCACGAAATCTGTGGTTTTAGCCACGAAATCTTGGTCCAAATTTTATTATTATGTTCATTGTTTTGGATTAAAAGTCTTCATGATGTTGTTTGAATTACTGCTGATCATGTTTGTGTTAATATTGCTTAAATGGATTTAGTGCAGCTCATGAACTTCAAAGAAAATGTGCCCAAGTATTTACTACTGCTACAAAAGTTACTACTGCTAGTGAAAGTTGGTACTGTTCAGAGATTAAGACCGCTCGAAGTTGCTAGATGCTTATGGAAAAGATTATAGATACTTAGGAAAGTATTGTAAGCCGACAAGGACTCCTTGGTGTATAAAAGGATGTCCAATTTTATATTTTGTTCAGTTATATACATTCCAATTTTAGTGTATTTGAATTTGTTTTGATATATATTTGAATTGTTTTGATATATATTGATTTTTTAAATGTGAGTAAAAGATGCATATAGTCACACTTATTAACACTTTTGGTCACTGTTTGCTTAATTCGTTGTGTGACTAAATATTACAAAAAGCCACACAAACATAAAATACATGTGGCCATTGGATGATCAATAGTCACACAAAATACACATTTCTTTATTTTAAACAGCATATGGTCACACTTATTAACACTTTTGGCCACTTGATGGTTAATTGTATGTGACTAAATACCCAAAACAAAGATGCTTTGTGTGACTAAATATTACAAAAGGCCACACAAACATGAAATTAATGTGGCCATTGGATGATCAATAGTCACACAAAATATACATTTCTTCACTTTAAACAACATATGGTCACACTTATTAACATTTTTGGCC
The DNA here is from genome assembly GCA_030686995.1 of Artemisia argyi. Lineage (NCBI taxonomy): Eukaryota > Viridiplantae > Streptophyta > Magnoliopsida > Asterales > Asteraceae > Artemisia > Artemisia argyi. The sequence goes on along the minus strand of CM060685.1, from coordinate 73,923,694 downwards.
ACTTGATGCTTAATTGTATGTGACTAAATACCCAAAAAAAAGATGCTTTGTGTGACTAAATATTACAAAAGGCCACATAAACATAAAATTCAAGTGACCAAAAGTGTGTGACTAAATACCTATGGTGGCGGGACCTTTTGTGACACACAACGAAAAAAACGTGTGTGACTATATGCATATCGTCACACATTTCTGGCGTGACCAATACAACTTTTTGTACTAGTGTAACTATAAATGCAATAAAAAAAAATAACAAGTAAATAAAATATTGAAGAAAACAATAATGAGAAAAACGTGTTTACTTAGATTTCACTACTCCCTAGCTATCTTTCATTAATTGATTAGTTTGTTTCAATTGCGTGGATGACGGGTTATATTCCTTAATATCATTTGTGGGGCCGTGTACGATCTTCCCCAACTCTGTAAGTTTCTACATCGTCTTATGTCGAGCCAACAACTAGCTCCTAACATGACATCCATAGTAGTCACTTATGCATTAAATACAACCATTAAAATCGTAGTACACATCTGTTTCATGTTTCTTAAGACGTTCAAGCAAGTTACCAATTGAAGATTATCCAATTTTCTTAAGCCTAACATCGAAATCATTCATCCACAACAACTAATAACAAACAATCAACCAATAATCAATAGCTAGGTTTCATTACATCTAAGCAAACACAAACAAACCTAGCCTAGCATGTTAAAGTAAAGACAAGCATAAGATAGAATCAAACAACACATAGACATATTGAATGATTATTGGAGACTTATCTTTAATCAAACATGGATGAAATAAGGGTTTGAAACCCTTACAAGAAGGAGAAAATTCGTCCTTGGGTTTGTGGTAAAAGTTCCTCCAAAAGTTCTCTCTTTAATGAATGAAAATTAGAAAACTATATATAGAGAATACACGTCTGACGGCGTCATGTTGTAACTCTGACGCCATCAACTAGCCGCCAATACTCTTCTCGAATTGCCTAGATCCAGATCTGACACCGTCACGTATAAACCTTCATATGGCCGTCACTTGTTAATTTACTCTTGACGGCCTTGGCGTCCCAAAGCGTGACGCCGTCACTCTTTAAATCCTAAAAACATTCTGGCGCGTCTCGTGTAACTTTTTATCCACCTCTTTGCCAATACGTGACGTCGTCACATGCAAAGCGTGACACCTTCAGGTACTATTTCCAGCTTGATTTTGGAGACTTTGCCGTTTTCTTCACTTTTCGCTCCAAAAACATTCAAAATGCTTCCTTTTCCAGATTTCTTCTCCAAAGTACCTAAAATGACAAAAGGAAAGATTTGAGGCAATATTTATCAAATAATCATGACTTAGAGCTTAAATGATCCACTAAAAGCGTAACACTTTTCGCCTCATCAAAAACATAGTGTCAAGTAGAACATGTGAATGTGTAAACTGTTGTGTATATTATCTTCATGTATTAATTATGAATAGAAAGTGTTCAATCCTTTAGTGACACTCTGATATTCGAATATTTGGAATGCTCATGTACTAATGTGAAATTCAATCGTCGCGATATTTCATTTATGCATCAGTTTTTTGTTTGTTATGAATTTGTTTTAAGTTAATCAAGATTACACTAAAATGGGGGAGGAATGTTGGTGATTTTGCATCACCAATATGATTTAAGTGTAATGGATTGACTTAGATTGACCAATGCGTAATCATAATAAATGTTCATCAAGTCAGGGTTGTGCTGAGTGCATACTAGTATGACGTTATTATGATTATCATTTGTGGGCGAAGCCCCGAATGACGGGGGTTCGGGGGCAGCGCCCCTGGTAGCGGGGTTCCAAGGGCTGCAGCCCCTGGTAGCAGGGTCCAAGGGGCGGCAGCCCCTGGCAGGGTCCAAGGGGCAGCGCCCCTGGCTGGGGTCGAGCTTGGAAATTTTTTATTTGGAATAAAGTGTTATGTTAAAAACACACTTAAAAATAAATTTCCTATTATTTGGACCTATATTTTGCCTGTTAATTATTCTGATTTAACGGTTATAATAACTGCATAGCAATTATAACCGTTGGTTAGTCAATACATGTCGTTTTTATCTGGTTCTGTCTCATAACATCAAAACTAATTCACAATTCGAAAAATCCAAGTTTTATCCAATTAAAGATTTTGATAAAACCATCGAAATATTTCAATCTGAAAGTGTTTACACGATTCTCAGATTACTGTGATCCAAAATTAACTAAGTTGGCAAAGTTTGAAGAGCAGGATTTTCGTCGCTGGCAAAAGAAGATGCACTTTCTTCTTACCACCCTGAAAGTTATGTATGTTCTGAGTACACCCACTCCCGAACGGAATGAGAATGCAACTTTGGAGCAGACTAGGAAGAGGATGAAGTGGGAGAACGATGACTACATATGCCATGGTCACATTACGGTATCTCTGATTCCCTTTTTGATATCTATCAAAATGCTGAATCTTTAAAAGCACTATGCGAGTCCCTAGAATCCAAATACATGGCAGAAGATGCTTCTACAATGAAGTTTCTTGTGAGTAATTTTATGAATAATGGTTGACACCAGGCCTGTCATGGAACAATTACATGAAATGTTAATGATTCTTGGACATATTACCCAACACAATCTGATGATGGATGAAGCCATCTCGGTTGCAGTTGTCATTGATAAACTGCCCCCTTCCAGGAAAGAATTCAAACATGGTTTGAAACATAAAAAGGAAGATTTAAATTTGGTTCAACTCGATAGTCATCTACAAATTGATGAAGGATTAAGAAATCGGGAACTTGATGATAATCCTAAAGGAAGGAACCAAATTTGATCATCTTCTGTTAACATGGTTGAAGGAGATGGAGCCAAAAATTCAAACAACAATAAGAATAACAGAAAGTTGAAAAGTGGTGATGATAAATTTTCCAACAAAAAGGCTACTGTGACTTGTTGGAAATGTAACAAGCCTGGTCATCTAAAGAAGGATTGTCGCACTCGTAAGGGTAACAAAGGCACTGGTGTTATTGGGTCTAAGGATCCTGAAAAGCAACAAGGTTATAATTCTGATTTTATGAAGAATTTAGATAATGTTTTAAATTATGTTTTTGTTATTTCTGATGCATTTTATGTTCAGGATGATGACATTGCTTCATGTTTGCAAGGATCTTCGTTGGTTTCATCTCTATAAATCGATTGAAGATGGATCATTTGTAATAATGGGAAATGTTGCAACTGAACCAATCAAAGGAATAGGGCGTGTTTTATTGACTTTCACTTCTGGAAGAACTTTATGTTTAGATAATGTATTGTATGTACCTGGGATTCGAAAGAATCTTGTTTATGAAATTGTGTTGAATAAGTGTGGCTACAAACAAGTGTTGGAAAGTGACAAGTATATCTTGTCAAGACATCGTTCATTTGTTAGATTTGGTTATGTATGTAATGGTATGATTAGATTAAATCTGAATAATCCTTTGTTTAATGATTCTACTTGGATGATTACTTCTAGTAATAGCATTAGTTTAACCAAACCTGTATTATGGCATGCTAGACTAGGTCATGTTCATTACAAGAGAATGAAAGATATGTATAAAATGAGTTTAATACCTGCTTTTGACATGACAAATGAAAGTTGTAAGACTTGTATGTTAACAAAGATCACTAGACAACCTTTTAAGGGTGTTAATATGGAAAGTAAAGTTTTAGATCTCATACATAGTGATTTGTGTGATTTTCATGCCAATCCTTCACTAGGACATAATAAGTATGCCATTACTTTTATTGATGATGCTTCTAGATATTGTTATGTCTATCTATTGCATGCTAAACATGAAGCTCTTGATAAATTTAAAATTTATAAACAAGAAGTAGAACTTCAAAGACAAGATTTGATAAAAGTATTGCATACTGATAGAGGTGGTAAATATTATGATCCAATTTATTTCTAATCAACTGGTATAATACATTAAACCACGGCTCCTTACACATCACAACAGAATGAGGTGGCAAAAAGGAAGAATAGGACTTTAAAGGAAATGGTGAAATCCATGTTATCCTATTCTGGACTCAGTGAAGGATTTTGGGGTGAGGCTACGTTGACACCCTGTTATATTTTGAATAGAACTCTAAATAAAAACAGTAAACAAACGCCTTATGAAATTTGGACCAAGAAGGTACCAAATTTGACTTATTTGAGGGTTTGGGGCTGTAGAGCAGTGGTAAGGCTAACTGAACTTAAAATGAAAAATCTGGGTGAAAAAGGTATATATTGCATCTTCGTTGGGTATGCTGAGCATTCCAAGTGTTATAGGTTTTATGTTATAGAATCTAATGATTATGTGTCGGTGAACTCTATAATAAAGTCAAGAGTCGCTATATTTGATGAAGAGCAGTTCACGTCTATACCTAGACCAAGAGCTATGATTCAGCCATCTTCAAGTAAAACAGTTGAATATGAGGTTAAAGGTACTGATGATGTACCTGGTCCATCTGCTCCTAGGAAAAGCACTAGAACAAGAAAAGCTAAGTCTTTTGGGTCTGATTTTCAACTTCATTTAGTTAAAGTAAGAAGAGATAAGACTTTATCTCAATGTGAATATTGTTTCATTATTGAGGAGGATCCAAGGACTTTGAGTGAAGCAATGTCTTCTAAGGATGTTGCTTTTTGGAAAGATGCAGTTCAAAGTGAGATTGATTCTATCATGCATAATGATACTTGGGAATTAACTGATTTGCCTCCTAGATGCAAAGCATTAGGATGTAAATGGATCCTTAAAAGGAAGATGAAAGTGGATGGAAGCATAAATAAATATGTCGATATAAATAATGCCTAAAAACATTATTAATATTTCTCGATATCTCTATGTTTTGATAATCACAAAATGCAAACTCATTAAACTAAAGATTATGACGTAAACAAGTATTTAGTCGTAAATATTCATTTTAACAACCAAATCACTTAAGGTATGAATAAAAAAAAATGCCTAATAAATTTTATGATCAAAGGAACATTTTCTTTAGTGACACTCTGATATTCGAATACTTGGAATGCTAATGTACTAATGTGAAATTCAATCGTCGCGATATTTCATTTATGCATCACTTTGTTGTTTGTTATGAGTTTGTTTTAAGTTAATCAAGATTACACTTAAATGGGGGAGGAATGTTGGTGATTTTGCATTACCAATATGATTTAAGTGTAATGGATTGACTTAGATTGACCAATGTTTAATCATGATAAATGTTCAACAAGTCGAGGTTGTGCGGAGTGCACACTTGTATGACGTTATTATGATTATCATTCGTGGGTGAAGCCCCGAATGACGGGGGTCCGGGGGCAGCGCCCCCTGTAGTGGGGTTCCAGGGGCGGCAGCCTCTGGTAGCAGGATCCAAGGGGCAGCGCCCCGGGCTGGGGTCGAGCTTGGAAATTTTTTATTTGGTATAAAGTGCTACGTTAAAAACACACTTAGAAATAAAATTCCCGTTATTTGAATCTATATTTTGCCCGTTAATTATATTGTTTTAACGGTTATAATAACAACATAGCAGTTATAACCGTTTGTTAGTTTTGGTTGGTCAATACATGTCGTTTTTCTCTGGTTCTATTTCATAACATCAAAACATATTCACAATTCGAAAAATCTGAGTTTTATCCGATTAAAGATTTCGATACAACCATTGAAATACTTCAATATGAAAGTGTTTACACGACTCTCAGATTACAGTGATCCAAAATTAACTAATATTGATGTTTTTCTAAAACAAATCTGATTTGTTGGCCGTGAATCATCAACAATGGTGGTGATGTGATACGTGAGATCAGGTTTTAAATATATAAAGCTCGTTTAACTAGTGATCTACACATATACTACGGGCAGTATACCAGTCGTATGATCATGGGGCTTGTGGTCTAGTGGTAAAGGCTTAAGTAGTTAAGCGAGCCCAAGTGAGAGCAGTACCGGTTTGGGTGACAGACCGGGAAGTCTTCACTTGGGAACCACAAGCTCTAATGATATCAGACGAATCGGGAATAGGAGTGGTGTTATCACCTAAGGAGAAGCTCGCGGTTGGTATCTTTGCCCGAGGATGCGACACTAACTCGAGCCAACAACTAACAACTAACATCTAACAGCTAACCCGCCGTTCAAAAAAAAAAAAAAAAAAAAAAAAGTATACCAGTCGTATGTAGTGAGCCTATGGCAAATCCCAAACAAATATGATTAAGATACTATCGTTTCTGCAACTATGCACCAGAAAGCAAAATGTTTGAGCTGTTAGAGATATAATAAAGTATCTCAAATAATCCTAATTTATTAGCAATCCAAGTGGGTTTCTTTTATTAATAAAAGTTTCTTTGTAAATAAAATACTCGATGTTTTAACTTTTAACTATTATATTCTCGCGCATGAAACAAAAGATTCTGAAAGTTATGATGTAATTTAACGAGTAAATTCAAGTTGTCCGCCGACTAATTTGTCATAACGTGTGTTTGGTAGCTTCGTTGTAATTAAGCCTGCAATAAAATACGGGAAGTCGTTGAAGGTTTTTTTTTTTTTTTTTTTTTTTTTTTTTTTTTTTAAATTAATGTGAAAGAAGGACTTTTGACTTTAAAATGATGGCATCTTCCTTTTTTGTTTACCATTTTCCTTGCAAATCACCCATCAGAGCAAACGGAACTATAACGCCGAACCGGCGTTTCATTCTAGCTGGCTCACGGTTAATCGCGTTTTTCACTCCGAGTGAAGCTACGTTACTCCCACGTTATAACTCAAGTTATTCAAGCAACTCAAGTTATAACTTGAGTTATGCCAAGTTATGACTCCGTTTGCTAAATTGTAAAAGAAACTTCCAATACCGTCTTCCACGGTGTATGGGGAAGGTTGAGACATAAACAACCTTACCCTTAATTAAGATAGAGAGGCTGCTTCCGTTTGCCAAATTATAACTTGAGTTATTCCAAGTTATGGTTTGCGTTATTATTATTTTTTTTTAAGTGTGTCCTAAAAGGTGGTGTTATTTGGTGTTATGATAACGGGTGATTTTTTGGTATTATATTATTAGGTGTTGAAATAATGTGACGCTCACGTGACAGGAAAAATAATGTTATTTTATGTTATGGTACCCTTTTGCTCTCATAGCTTATTCATTATTTATTTATTTATTTATTTTTTCTCTTTCTTAATTTCAAGTTACTCATTTGTCTCAAAATTATTGTCATCAGACAAAAATCACACAGTGTCACACCCCAAAATATCGCAACAGAAGAAGATACACGGGGCATGACATTATAACACAAAACACAAGGTGTAGACAATAAAGAAATACTAAATGCAATACATTATGGTAGATAAATGTCACAACTATCCCACAAGCAGTACAAATTCTAGAATCCAAACAAAACATCACAAATTCAAACTACATAATAAAGAAGTACCAAAATGCATAACTCTACAGGGATAACCCAAGAGGGTTTGACTTAAGTCTACTAGGCTGGTCCTGTAACACCCTAGGCAAATCCCACATCGACTGTGGTTTGGAGTGATGCCGGGATATAAGGATAATATACGCCTTATCAGACACAACGCGTTTTGTGGTCTACTGCGAGTGGGGTTCTTTGGAAGTAGCAGTTAAGCGTGCTCATGTGAGAGTAGCACTGGTATGGGTGACCTGCCGGGAAGTCTCACATGAGGGCCACAAAACAAAGCAGCGGGCAAAGCCGACAATATTATGGTCTGAGTAGGCGGGATGTTACAGGTGGTATCAGAGCCACTCCTGAGCTGTTCGAGATGGTGAGGCAAGTCTCATCGAAGACGATGAGTCCCTAAGGGGGGGGGGGGGTGATTGTAACACCAAAGGCAAATCCCACATCGGCTATGATTTGGAGTGATGCTGGGATATAATGATAACATACGCCTTATCAGACACAACACGTTTTGTGGTCTACTGCGAGTGGAGTTCTTAGGAACTGGCAGTTAAGCGTGCTTATGTCAGAGTAGCACTAGTATGGGTGACCTGCCGGGAAGTCTACATGAGGGCCACAAAGCAAATCCGTGAGCCTGCGAGCAAAGCGTACAATATTGTGGTCTGAGTAGGCGAGATGTTACAGATCCAGTCTTAAAAACACTTATGCAACTTCATCCTTAACACCTGAAAATGATACTATTAAACGTCAACATGATGTTGGTGAACACGTAGGTTTAAGAGTAAAACCGCGAAGCTGTGAATGATATTGTGTAGGACAATAGTGAGCATGATAAACAATTAAAAGCACAAATCAAAACAATAATAGTGGCGCCAATTGAACCTACCCTGATTGTCATGCATATAATTGCATATTGTGGGGAGCTACCCCAGTAGATCTATCATATGATTCGGCTCCAAACAGTGTTAAACAGTTGCGCATTCATGAACACATAAAACAAAACATTTAACATAGCATATAATTACATCAACACACATATGTCCAAAATCATGAAAGCAATGAATCAAAGCATAAAAGCATTTTAAAACAACATTTGAGAACCATTTCCACCCAAGAAAAACATATTAAAAAGTTGGGCTACGAGAACTCACCATGACAGTGATCGAATGAAATCGGTATTGATTGATTAAACGTTTTTGCACGTCAGTACCCGGTCATGACCTAATAATTAACGACTTGACTCAGAAATGTAACGTGTAATCAAAAAATGTTGTTTTTCCCGTATCATTGGTTGTGTGGCGGTTGATAAGTTTAAATCGTGAAAATATGTTAGAATATATACTATGTATATCGTATAAGAAAGTAACAACTAAAACGTCAAAGTGTATATACTATAAGAAAATAATAAGTGACGATATGAGTCAAAAGTACGAAAAAGTATATATTTTATGTAAGAAGATAACAATTGACGGTATACGTCAAAGTATAATATACACTACATTATATAAGAAAATAACAATTAACAATATGTCTCGGCAATTTACCCGATAACCCCATATTCCTCAATTAAGATATTTATATAAGTTTTATACGTTTTTAAAGTTCTGATATAAACACATAAGTCATTAAAAAAAATCATAAATGTACATTTTCAAAATAATAATATTTTATTATGTTTTCTTTTTGTCGAGTTTAAGAAAAAAAAATCTTATATATAAACACACTAGTCATCGAAGCCCGCCCGATAGGTGGGCGCGCCTTGTGACTTTCAAGTAATAAATTAAGCAACGGTTAATTAATTACGAACATTATATAAAAGGGAATAAAAATTAATAAACTATATATCATTACGAAATATTTGTAACATTTATATAAACGATGTGATCGTATAACTTTATTTTCATTTCATGTTCAATTGCAATGGTTAACCCATTTTTGCATAAGTGAACATGGTAGTATATTTATCAGAGAGAGAACTGCAAAATACATCTCTGTGGTTTACACATCTTGGCATCTTACATCCCTGTCAGAAACTTTTGGCAATATACATCCCCGTTAGGCAAACGTTTGCCACAATACATCCCTCGTTAACAATGAGGACTAACGGTGCAAATTTTTCCTCCGTTATCTCTTAACGAGACTGAAAATATTACACCGTTAGCCTTCGTTAGCCAAACATTTGCACCGTTAGTCCTCTTTTTTAGAAAAAAAAATTAAAAAAATTTAAATTAAAAAAAAGTTAAAATTAAAAAAAAAAAAGGAAAAAAATTTTAAAAATTAATTTTTTTAAAGTTAATATTTTAAAAAAATTCAATGAAATTAATTTTTTTAAAGTTAATTTTTTTATAGAAAAAATGCATATTTTTTTAAAAAATGCGTATTTTAAAAAAAAAAATTATAAAAATTAATTTTTTTAAAAAATTACTGTTTTTATAAAAAAAATTAATTTTTTTTCGCAAATATTAATTTTTTTTTTAAATTTTGAATTTTTTAAAAGTATAAACTTTAAAAAAAATTAATTTTTAAAATTTTTTCCTTTTTTTTAATATTTTTAAAAAATGCGTATTTATATAAAAAAAATTCGCAAATATTAACTTTAAAAAAAATTAATTTTTAAAATTTTTTCCCTTTTTTTTTAATATTTTTAAAAAATGCGTATTTTTAAAAAAAAATAAATTTTTTTCGCAAATATTAATTTTTTAAAAAAATTTTGATTTTTTTTTTAAATATTAACATTAAAAAGAATTAATTTTTTAATTTTTTTTCCTTTTTTTTAATATTTTTAAAAAATGCGTATTTATAATTTTTTTTTCGCAAATATTTTTTTTTTCAATTTTGATTTTTTTTTAAAATATTAACTTTAAAGAAAATTAATTTTTAAAATTTTTTTTCCTTTTTTTGAAATTTTAACTTTTTTTTTTTTTATTTTAAATTTTTTTTTCTAATAAAAAGGACTAACGGTGCAAATGTTTGGCTAACGAAGGCTAATGGTGTAATATTTTCAGTCTCGTTAAGAGATAACGGAGGAAAATTTTGCACCGTTAGTCCTCATTGTTAACGAGGGATGTATTGTGACAAACGTTTGCCAAACGGGGGATGTATATTGCCAAAAGTTTCTGACAGGGATGTAAGATGCCAAAATGTGTAAACCACATGGATGTATTTTGCAGTTCTCTCTTTATCAGATTTCTATGAACTTTATAAATAAAGTGTGTACAACATATTATGTTTAAGAAAAATTTTGTAGCAAAAATATATAAGTACGAATATAATGCTATTCGATTACACTCATCATACCATTACCTTTATATATACAAACACAAAAAATAAAAAGATGCACACTCTTAATTTATTGTAACTTAAATGTTTTTTAATTTGATAAATAAACACATTAGGTCCATCAAATAATGATGATGATGATAAAAAAAAAAAAAAAAAAAAAAAAAAAAAAAAAAAAAAAAAAAAAAAAAAAATTGAATTAAATCACCACAAGGCCCATCAAATGTACATTTTATTTACATAAAAATATGTTTACTTTACCTATGTTGATATAACTGAACAATATCCTTTCACTTATCCTACTTGAAACTCTAACAGGTCGACAACAAGTTAGTAACAGATTATCTTTGATCTAAAAACTTATCAAAAAGTAGATTTATGGTGATAAAAAACTGCATGAGGTTAGTGTTATTGATTCACCAAATTCCTGTTATCCTAATTCCTAAGTATTTTACGTTTGCAATATTGTTTTTGTTGTGCTATGAATGCAGAAATTGATTAATGTTGTATATAGTTGCATACTTATGAGTTACAAATATGAGTTTTTATATTTCTTTATGCTGAAATTGCATGTATGATATTGTTGATAAATTAGTACATACGTTTAGTTTATAAAGAAGAAAGTTGTATAAATTATGATATGATTTTGCGACAAGTTTTGGTGACAAAAGGAATTAATTGTGATTCAGGATGGCTTAACAATTCTTGTTACCATATGTGCACAAAACCTACAAACAAAGACATGTCATTGTACTATAGTTTCACAGCCTTAAATAAGTATTATAGTGTATATGTGTTGTAGTATATTGATTCAATAATGTTGGCTTCTGATTTTGTTTTTTCAATAGATACTACCTGATATATTTGATCATCTGTTCTACAATGGAAACGAAATGTTGTACTTGACTGGTAATGACAGGTCACTACTAGAATCGGGACATTTAGCCACGAAATCTTTTAAACACGCCCAAATTCGTGGCTAAAAGTGTACAAAACGACAAAATAGTCGTCTTTCGTTGTTTGCCTTTGAAAATTACTTTTAGTCACGACACAATCGTGCAGTGACGAAGCCAGGATTTAACGTGCGGGTGGGCCAAATATCAATTAGCAATAAACAAAAACATGACGTTACTATATGTTAGTTCTACTTTTCTATTTCGAATGTACGGCTCTTCCGTAATATCAAATGCACACCAAATGGAAACAGGTAAGAAGAAAACGTCCGTAAACTAATAACAAGAAAATCAATTTCTTCCATCTTCAAACAAGTTATTGCACTTGCAAATTAGTCCATGCCACCAGATCCTCTGTTTCAAATTTGATATGCTTGATTGTTTATAGAGTTGTGGGTGGACCAATTTATCCTTTAGTGACTCAAGTTATTTTAATATTATAGAACTAATTGGCTCTAGTGGAACTTTGGGGTGGGCCTTGGCCAACCCAAGTGAACACATAGCTCCGTCCCTGCAATCGTTGCTAAAAGTCATAAAACATTGACTTTGACTTTCAACGAGCAGAATGTGGTCAAGAAAAATTAACTTCGTTCTTTTTGTCACGGCGAAGTCGTGGCTAAAAGTTTTTAACACAGGCATTAATTTTCAACGGAGAGAATTTGGTCAAAATAATGCACTTTAATCTTTAGTCACGACCCTAGTCGTTACTATAAAATTTTACTTTTTTTTTTTTTTTTTTTTTTTTTTTTTTTTTTTTTTTTTTTTTCAGAATTTAAGTTTGGATAAAGACTCTGTGGTTGGCGAAGAGGCCGAGAAAGGTATAAGTTTGGATAAAGACTCTGTGGTTGGCGAAGAGGATGAAGAATACGAAGAAAGTGATGACGAAGGAATGGAGGATGTAGATGATGAGATGGAGAATGAAGATGATGAGATGGAGAATGAAGATGAAGGAATTGATGAAGACGATCAAGATCAGCAGGTGTTGTGTTTTCATAAAACAATTTAAGTTATAACTATCGTGTTTTGGTATTACTTAATATGAATCATGTTGAAATGATTTAGGATTTGTTGACTCTCTTTTTGTTAATATGAATTATGTTATTGATATTTTAGATTGTTTGTATGTTACGGATCTAGAAAAGCATTCGGGAAAATTTAGGAAAATTGCAGGTTTGCTGCTAAAACAGCAGCTGTAATGGAGAAATAGGTACTCATTTTAGCAACGATCAGTCGTGGCTAAAGGTACAATGAAGTTTTATGTGCAAATATTTAGCCACGCCAATGCGTGTCTAAATGTTTACTACTAAAATATGGTTTTAATATTAGCCACGAGAAGCCCGTGGCAAAAGCTTCAACATTAAAATATCAATAATCATTTAATCATGCTTGGGCGTGACAAAATGATCAATATTAAAATAACAATATACTTTCAGACACGATAGATCGTGACAAAAAGTTTTAATAATATTTTAATTGTCTTTTTTTATTTGATTTTTCAAACTTAACAGTAACGCATGTCGTGGCTAAAAGTTGTTGACTTTCGTGGCTAAAAGTTATCGTGACTAAAAGTTTGAACTATTCGTGGCAATATATCTTTAGGCACGGGGCTATTGTCACGACCTTATAGTCACGAAATTTCGTGTCAATAACTATACAGCCACGAAATCTGTGGTTTTAGCCACGAAATCTGTGGTTTTAACCACGAAATCTTGGTCCAAATTTTATTATTATGTTCATTGTTTTGGATTAAAAGTCTTCATGATGTTGTTTGAATTACTGCTGATCATGTTTGTGTTAATATTGCTTAGATGGATTTAGTGCAGCTCATGAACTTCAAAGAAAATCTGCCCAAGTATTTACTACTGCTACAAAAGTTACTACTGCTAGTGAAAGTTGGTACTGCTCAGAGATTAAGACCGCTCGAAGTTGCTAGTTGCTTATGGAAAAGATTATAGATACTTAGGAAAGTATTGTAAGCCGACTAGGACTCCTTGGTGTATAAAAGGATGTCCAATTTTATATTTTATTCAGTTATATACATTCCAATTTTATTGTATTTGAATTTGTTTTGATATATGTTGATTTTTTAAATGTGACTAAAAGATGCATATAGTCACACTTATTAACACTTTTGGTCACTGTTTGCTTAATTCGTTGTGTGACTAAATATTACAAAAGGTCACACAAACATAAAATTCATGTGGCCATTGGATGATCAATAGTCACACAAAATACACGTTTTTTTTATTTTAAACAGCATATGGTCACACTTATTAACACTTTTGGCCACTTGATGGTTAATTGTATGTGACTAAATACCCAAAACAAAGATGCTTTGTGTGACTAAATATTACAAAAGGCCACACAAACATGAAATTAATGTGGCCATTGGATGATCAATAGTCACACAAAATATACATTTCTTCACTTTAAACAACATATGGTCACACTTATTAACATTTTTGGCCACTTGATGCTTAATTGTATGTGACTAAATACCCAAAACAAAGATGCTTTGTGTGACTAAATATTACAAATGGCCACATAAACATAAAATTCAAGTGACCAAAAGTGTGTGACTAAATACCTATGGTGGCGGGATCTTTTGTGACACACAACGAAAAAAACGTGTGTGACTATATACATATCGTCACACATTTCTGGCGTGACCAATACAACTTTTTGTACCAGTGTAACTACAAATGCAATAAAAATAAAATAACAAGTAAATAAAATATTGAAGAAAACAATAATGAGAGAAACGTGTTTACTTAGATTTCACTACTTCCTAGCTATCTTTCATTAATTGATTAGTTTGTTTCAATTGCGTGGATGACGGGTTATATTCCTTAATACCATTCGTGGGGCCGTGTACGATCTTCCCCAACTCTGTAAGTTTCTACATCGTCCTATGTCGAGCCAATAACTAGCTCCTAACATGACATCCTTAGTAGTCACTTATGCATTAAATAAAACCATTAAAATCGTAGTACACATCCGTTTCATGTTTCTTAAGACGTTCAAGCAAGTTACCAATTGGAGATTATCCAATTTTCTTAAGCCTAACATCGAAATCATTCATCCACAACAACTAATAACAAACAATCAACCAATAATCAATAACTAGGTTTCATTACATCTAAGCAAACACAAACAAACCTAGCCTAGCATGTTAAAGTAAAGACAAGCATAAGATAGAATCAAACAACACATAGACATATTGAATGATTATTGGAGAACTTATCTTTAATCAAACATGGATGAAAGAAGGGTTTGAAACCCTTACAAGAAGGAGAAAATTCGTCCTTGGATTTGTGGTAAAAGTTCCTCCAAAAGTTCTCTCTTTAATGAATGAAAATTAGAAAACTATATATAGAGAATACACGTCTGACGGCGTCATGTTGTAACTCTGACGCCATCAACTAGCCGCCAATACTCTTCTCGAATTGCCTAGATCCAGATCTGATGTCGTCACGTATAAACCTTCATATGGCCGTCACTTGTTAATTTACTCTTGCGGCCTTGGCGTCCCAAAGCGTGACGCCGTCACTCTTTAAATCCTAAAAACATTCTGGCGCGTCTCGTGTAACTTTTTATCCACCTCTTTGCCAATACGTGACGTCGTCACATGCAAAGCGTGACACCGTCAGGCACTATTTCCAGCTTGATTTTGGAGACTTTGCCGTTTTCTTCACTTTTCGCTCCAAAAACGTTCAAAATGCTTCCTTTTCCAGATTTCTTCTCCAAAGTACCTAAAATGACAAAAGGAACGATTTGAGGCAATATTTGATCAAATAATCACGACTGAGAGCTTAAATGACCCACTAAAAGCGTAACACTTTTCGCCTCATCAAAAACATAGTGTCAAGTAGAACATGTGAATGTGTAAACTGTTGTGTATATTATCTTCATGTATTCATTATGAATAGAAAGCGTTCAATCCTTTAGTGACACTCTGATATTCGAATATTTGGAATGCTAATGTACTAATGTGAAATTCAATCGTCGCGATATTTCATTTATGCATCAGTTTTTTGTTTGTTATGAATTTGTTTTAAGTTAATCAAGATTACACTAAAATGGGGGAGGAATGTTGGTGATTTTGCATCACCAATATGATTTAAGTGTAATGGATTGACTTAGATTGACCAATGCGTAATCATAATAAATGTTCATCAAGTCAGGGTTGTGCTGAGTGCATACTAGTATGACGTTATTATGATTATCATTTGTGGGCGAAGCCCCGAATGACGGGGGTTCGGGGGCAGCGCCCCTGGTAGCGGGGTTCCAGGGGCTGCAGCCCCTGGTAGCAGGGTCCAAGGGGCGGCAGCCCCTGGCAGGGTCCTAGGGGCAGCGCCCCTGGCTGGGGTCGAGCTTGGAAATTTTTTATTTGGAATAAAGTGTTATGTTAAAAACACACTTAAAAATATATTTCCTATTATTTAGACCTATATTTTGCCCGTTAATTATTCTGATTTAACGGTTATAATAACTGCATAGCAATTATAACCGTTGGTTAGTCAATACATGTCGTTTTTATCTGGTTCTGTCTCATAACATCAAAACATATTCACAATTCGAAAAATCTAAGTTTTATCCAATTAAAGATTTTGATAAAACCATCGAAATATTTCAATCTGAAAGTGTTTACACGATTCTCAGATTACTGTGATCCAAAATTAACTAAGTTGGCAAAGTTTGAAGAGCAGGATTTCCATCGCTGGCAAAAGAAGATGCACTTTCTTCTTACCACCCTGAAAGTTATGTATGTTCTGAGTACACCCACTCCCAATCGGAATGAGAATGCAACTTTGGAGCAGACTAGGAAGAGGATGAAGTGGGAGAACGATGACTACATATGCCATGGTCACATTCTAAACGGTATCTCTGATTCCCTTCTTGATATCTATCAAAACGCTGAATCTTCAAAAGCACTATGCGAGTCCCTAGAATCCAAATACATGGCAGAAGATGCTTCTACAACGAAGTTTCTTGTGAGTAATTTTATGAATAATGGTTGACACCAGGCCTGTCATGGAACAATTACATGAAATGTTAAGGATTCTTGGACATATTACCCAACACAATCTGATGATGGATGAAGCCATCTCGGTTGCAGTTGTCATTGATAAACTGCCCCCTTCCAGGAAAGAATTCAAACATGGTTTGAAACATAAAATGGAAGATTTAAATTTGGTTCAACTCGATAGTCATCTACAAATTGATGAAGGATTAAGAAATCGGGAACATGATAATAATCCTCAAGGAAAGAACCAAATTTGATCATCTTCTGTTAACATGGTTGAAGGAGATGGAGCCAAAAATTCAAACAACAATAAGAATAAAAGAAAGTTGAAAAGTGGTGATGATAAATTTTCCAACAAAAAGGCTACTGTGACTTGTTGGAAATGTAACAAGCCTGGTCATCTAAAGAAGGATTGTCGCACTCGTAAGGGTAACAAAGGTACTGGTGTTATTGGGTCTAAGGATCCTGAAAAGCAACAAGGTTATAATTCTGATTTTATGAAGAATTTAGATAATGTTTTAAATTATGTTTTTGTTATTTCTGATGCATTTTATGTTCAGGATGATGACATTGCTTGGTGGCTTGATTCGGGTGCAACAAGTCATGTTTGCAAGGATCTTCGTTGGTTTCATCTCTGTAAATTGATTGAAGATGGATCATTTGTAATGATGGGAAACGTTGCAACTGAACCAATCAAAGGAATAGGGCGTGTTTTATTGACTTTCACTTCTGGAAGAACTTTATGTTTAGATAATGTATTGTATGTACCTGGGATTCGAAAGAATCTTGTTTATGAAATTGTGTTGAATAAGTGTGGCTACAAACAAGTGTTGGAAAGTGACAAGTATATCTTGTCAAGAACTTGTTCATTTGTTAGATTTGGTTATGTATGTAATGGTATGATTAGATTAAATCTGAATTATCCTTTGTTTAATGATTCTGCTTGGATGATTACTTCTAGTAATAACGTTAGTTTAACCAAACCTGTATTATGGCATGCTAGACTAGGTCATGTTCATTACAAGAGAATGAAAGATATGTATAAAATGAGTTTAATACCTGCTTTTGACATGACAAATGAAAGTTGTAAGACTTGTATGTTAACAAAGGTCACTAGACAACCTTTTAAGGGTGTTAATGTGGAAAGTAAAGTTTTAGATCTCATACATAGTGATTTGTGTGATTTTCATGCCAATCCTTCACTAGGACATAATAAGTATGCCATTACTTTTATTGATGATGCTTCTAGATATTGTTATGTCTATCTATTGCATGCTAAACATGAAGCTCTTGATAAATTTAAAATTTATAAACAAGAAGTAGAACTTCAAAGACAAGATTTGATAAAAGTATTGTGTACTGATAGAGGTGGTGAATATTATGATCCAGTTTATTTCCAATCAACTGGTATAATACATTAAACCACGGCTCCTTACACATCACAACAGAATGGGGTGGCTGAAAGGAAGAATAGGACTTTAAAGGAAATGGTGAAATCCATGTTATCCTATTCTGGACTCAGTGAAGGATTTTGGGGTGAGGCTACGTTGACACCCTGTTATATTTTGAATAGAACTCTAAATAAAAACAGTAAACAAATGCCTTATGAAATTTGGACCAAGAAGGTACCAAATTTGACTTATTTGAGGGTTTGGGGCTGTTGAGCAGTGGTAAGGCTAACTGAACTTAAAATGAAAAATCTGGGTGAAAAAGGTATATATTGCATCTTCGTTGGGTATGCTGAGCATTCCAAGTGTTATAGGTTTTATGTTATAGAATCTAATGATTATGTGTCGGTGAACTCTATAATAAAGTCAAGAGACGCTATATTTGATGAAGAGCAGTTCACGTCTATACCTAGACCAAGAGCTATGATTCAGCCATCTTCAAGTAAAACAGTTGAATATGAGGTTGAAGGTACTGATGATGTACCTGGTCCATCTGCTACTAGGAAAAGCACTAGAACAAGAAAAGCTAAGTCTTTTGGGTCTGATTTTCAACTTCATTTAGTTAAAGTAAGAAGAGATAAGACTTTATCTCAATGTGAATATTGTTTCATTATTGAGGAGGATCCAAGGACTTTGAGTGAAGCAATGTCTTCTAAGGATGTTGCTTTTTGGGAAGAAGCAGTTCAAAGTGAGATTGATTCTATCACGCATAATGATACTTGGGAATTAACTGATTTGCCTCCTAGATGCAAAGCATTAGGATGTAAATGGATCCTTAAAAGGAAGATGAAAGTGGATGGAAGCATAAATAAATATGTCGATATAAATAATGCCTAAAAACGTTATTAATATTTCTCGATATCTCTATGTTTTGATAATCACAAAATGCAAACTCATTAAACTAAAGATTATGACGTAAACAAGTATTTAGTCGTAAATATTCATTTTAACAACCAAATCACTTAAGGTATGAATAAACAAAATGCCTAATAGATTTTATGATCAAAGGAACATTTTCTTTAGTGACACTCTGATATTTGAATACTTGGAATGCTAATGTACTAATGTGAAATTCAATCGTCGCGATATTTCATTTATGCATCACTTTGTTGTTTGTTATGAGTTTGTTTTAAGTTAATCAAGATTACACTTAAATGAGGGAGGAATGTTGGTGATTTTGCATTACCAATATGATTTAAGTGTAATGGATTGACTTAGATTGACCAATGTTTAATCATGATAAATGTTCAACAAGTCGGGGTTGTGCGGAGTGCACACTTGTATGACGTTATTATGATTATCATTCGTGGGTGAAGCCCCGAATGACGGGGGTCCGGGGGCAGCGCCCCCTGTAGTGGGGTTCCAGGGGCGGCAGCCTCTGGTAGCAGGGTCCAAGGGACAGCGCCCCGGGCTGGGGTCGAGCTTGGAAATTTTTTATTTGGTATAAAGTGCTACGTTAAAAACACACTTAGAAATAAAATTCCCGTTATTTGGACCTATATTTTGCCCGTTAATTATATTGTTTTAACGGTTATAATAACAGCATAGCAGTTATAACCGTTTGTTAGTTTTGGTTGGTCAATACATGTCGTTTTTCTCTGGTTCTATTTCATAACATCAAAACATATTCACAATTCGAAAAATCTGAGTTTTATCCGATTAAAGATTTTGATACAACCATTGAAATACTTCAATATGAAAGTGTTTACACGACTCTCAAATTACAATGATTCAAAATTAACTAATATTGATGTTTTTCTAAAACAAATCTGATTTGTTGGCCGTGAATCATCAACAATGGTGGTGATGTGATACGTGAGATCAGGTTTTAAATATATAAAGCTCGTTTAACTAGTGATCTACACATATACTACGGGCAGTATACCAGTCGTATGATCATGGGGCTTGTGGTCTAGTGGTAAAGGCTTAAGTAGTTAAGCGAGCCCAAGTGAGAGTAGTACCGGTTTGGGTGACAGACCGGGAAGTCTTCACTTGGGAACCACAAGCTCTAATGATATCAGGCGAATCGGGAATAGGAGTGGGGTTATCATCTAAGGAGAGGCTCGCGGTTGGTATCTCTGCCCGAGGATGCGACACTAACTCGAGCCAACAACTAACAACTAACATCTAACAACTAACCCGTCGTTCAAAAAAAAAAAAAAAAAAGTATACCAGTCGTGTATGTAGTGAGCCTATGGCAAATCCCAAACAAATATGATTAAGATACTATCGTTTCTGCAACTATGCACCAGAAAGCAAAATGTTTGAGCAGTTAGAGATATAATAAAGTATCTCAAATAATCCTAATTTATTAGCAATCCAAGTGGGTTTCTTTTATTAATAAAAGTTTCTTTGTGGATTAAATAAAATACTCGATGTTTTAACTTTTAACTATTATATTCTCGCGCATGAAACAAAAGATTCTGAAAGTTATGATGTAATTTAACGAGTAAATTCAAGTTGTCCGCCGACTAATTTGTCATAACGTGTGTTTGGTAGCTTCGTTGTAATTAAGCCTGCAATAACATACGGGAAGTGTTTTTTTTTTTTTTTTTTTTTTTTTTTTTTTTTTTTTTTTGTTTTGTTTTGTTAAATTAATGTGAAAGAAGGACTGTTGACTTTTAAAATGATGGCATCTTCCTTTTTTGTTTACCATTTTCCTTGCAAATCACCCATCAGAGCAAACGGAACAATAACGCCGAACCGGTGTTTCATTCTAGCTGGCTCACGGTTAATCGCGTTTTTCACTCCGAGTGAAGCTACGTTACTCCCACGTTATAACTCAAGTTATTCAAGGAACTCAAGTTATAACTTGAGTTATGCCAAGTTATGACTCCGTTTGCTAAATTGTAAAAGAAACTTTTAATACCGTCTTCCACGGTGTATGGGGGAGGTTGAGAAATAGACAACCTTAACTAAGGTAGAGAGGCTGCTTCCGTTTGCCAAATTATAACTTGAGTTATTCCAAGTTATGGTTTGTGTTATTATTATTTTTTTAAAGTGTGTCCTAAAAGGTGGTGTTATGATAACAGGTGATTTTTTGGTATTATGTTATTAGGTGTTGAAATAATGTGGCGCTCACGTGACAGGAAAAATGATGTTATTTTATGTTATGGTACCCTTTTGCTCTCATAGCTTATTCATTATTTATTTATTTATTTATTTTTTCTCTTTCTTAATTTCAAGTTACTCATTTGTCTCAAAATTATTGTCATCAGACAAAAATCACACAGTGTCACACCCCAAAATATCGCAACAGAAGAAGATACAAGGGGCATGACATTATAACACAAAACACAAGGTGTAGACAACAAAGAAATACTAAATGCAATACATAATGGTAGATAAATGTCACAACTATCCCACAAGCAGTACAAATTCTAGAATCCAAACAAAAAATCTCAAATTCAAACTTCATAATAAAGAAATATCAAAATGCATAACTCTACGGGGATAACCTAAGAGGGTTTGACTTAAGTCTACCAGGCTGGTCCTGTAACACCCTAGGCAAATCTCACATCGACTGTGGCTTGGAGTGATGCTGGGATATAAGGATAATATACGCCTTATCAGACACAACGCGTTTTGTGGTCTACTGCGAGTGGGGTTCTTAGGAAGTAGCAGTTAAGCGTGCTCATGTGAGAGTAACACTAGTATGGGTGACCTGCCGGGAAGTCTCACATGAGGGCCACAAAACAAAGCAGTGAGCCAGCGGGCAAAGCGAACAATATTATGGTCTGAGTAGGCGGGATGTTATAGGTGGTATCAGAGCCACTCCTGAGCTGTTCGAGATGGTGAGGCAAGCCTCATCGAGGACGATGAGTCCGTAAGGGGGGGGGGGTGATTGTAACACCCAAGGCAAATCCCACATCGGCTGTGATTTGGAGTGATGCTGGGATATAATGATAACATACGCCTTATCAGACACAACACGTTTTGTGGTCTACTGCGAGTGGAGTTCTTAGGAACTGGCAATTAAACGTGCTTATGTCAGAGTAGCACTAGTATGGGTGACCTGCCGGGAAGTCTCACATGAGGGTCACAAAGCAAATCCGTGAGCCTGCGAGCAAAGCGGACAATATTGTGGTCTGAGTAGGCGAGATGTTACAGATCCAGTCTTCAAAACACTTATGCAACTTCATCCTTAACACCTGAAAATGATACTATTAAACGTCAACATGATGTTGGTGAACACGTAGGTTTAAGAGTAAAACCGCGAAGCTGTGAATGATATTGTGTAGGACAATAGTGAGCATGATAAACAATTAAAAGCACAAATCAAACAATAATAGTGGCGCCAATTGAACCTACCCTGATTGTCATGCATATAATTGCATATTGTGGGGAGCTACCCCAGTAGATCTATCATATGATTCGGCTCCAAACAGTGTTAAACAGTTGCGCATTCATGAACACATAAAACAAAACATTTAACATAGCATATAATTACATCAATACACATATGTCCAAAATCATGAAAGCAATGAATCAAAGCATAAAAGCATTTTAAAACAACATTTGAGAACCATTTCCACCCAAGAAAAACATATTAAAAAGTTGGGTTACGAGAACTCACAATGACAGTGATCGAATGAAATCGGTATTGATTGATTAAACGTTTTTGCACGTCGGTACCCGGTCATGACCTTATAATTAACGACTTGACTTAGAAATGTAACGTGTAATTTATATAATGCACGTGAGTTTTAAAAAATGTTTGTTTTTCCCGTATCATTGGTTGTGTAGCGGTTGATAAGTTTAAATCGTGAAAATATGGTAGAATATATACTATGTATATCGTATAAGAAAGTAACAACTAAAACGTCAAAGTGTATATACTATAAGAAAATAATAAGTGACGATATAAGTCAAAAGTACGAAAAAGTATATATTTTATGTAAGAAGATAACAATTGACGGTATACGTCAAAATATAATATACACTACATTATATAAGAAAATAACAACTAACAATATGTCTCGGCAATTTACCCGATAACCTCATATTCCTCAATTAAGATATTTATATAAGTTTTATACGTTTTTAAAGTTCTAATATAAACACATAAGTCATTAAAAAAAAATCATAAATGTACATTTTCAAAATAATAATATTTTATTATGTTTTCTTTTTGTCGAGTTTAAGAAAAAAAAAAAAATCTTATATATAAACACACTAGTCATCGAAGCCCGCCCGATAGGTGGGCGCGCCTTGTGACTTTCAAGTAATAAATTAAGCAACGGTTAGTTAATTACGAACATTATATAAAAGGGAATAAAAATTAATAAACTATATATCATTACGAAATATTTGTAACATTTATATAAACGATGTGATCGTATAACTTTATTTTCATTTCATGTTCAATTGCAATGGTTAACCCATTTTTGCATAAGTGAACATGGTAGTATATTTATCAGAGAGAGAACTGCAAAATACATCTCTGTGGTTTACACATTTTGGCATCTTACATCACTGTCAGAAACTTTTGGCAATATACATCCCCCGTTAGGCAAACGTTTGCCACAAGACATCCCTCGTTAACAATGAGGACTAACGGTGCAAATTTTTCCTCCGTTATCTCTTAACGAGACTGAAAATATTACACCGTTAGCCTTCGTTAGCCAAACATTTGCACCGTTAGTCCTCTTTTTTAGAAAAAAAAATTTAAATTAAAAAAAAGGTTAAAATTAAAAAAAAAAGGAAAAAAATTTTAAAAATTAATTTTTTTAAAGTTAATCTTTTAAAAAAATTCAATGAAATTAATTTTTTTTAAAGTTAATTTTTTTATAGAAAAAATGCATATTTTTTAAAAAATGCGTATTTAAAAAAAAAATTATAAAAATTAATTTAAAAAAAAAATTAATGTTTTTATAAAAAAAATTAATTTTTTTTCGCAAATAATTTTTTTTTAAATTTTGATTTTTTTAAAAAATGCGTATTTATAAAAAAAAATTCGCAAATATTAACTTTAAAAAAAATTAATTTTTAATTTTTTTTCCTTTTTTTTAATATTTTTAAAAAATGCGTATTTATAAAAAAAAATTTAATTTTTTTTCGCAAATATTAATTTTTTAAAAAAATTTTGATTTTTTTTTTAAATATTAACTATAAAAAGAATTAATTTTTTTAATTGTTTTCCTTTTTTTAATATTTTTAAAAAATGTGTATTTATAAATTTTTTTTTCGCAAATAACTATTTTTTTAAAATTTTTGATTTTTTTAAAAAATATTAACTTTAAAAAAATTAATTTTTAAATTTTTTTTCCTTTTTTTAAAATTTTAACTTTTTTTTTTGAGTTTAATTTTTTTTTAATTTTTTTTTTCTAATAAAAAGGACTAACGGTGCAAATGTTTGGCTAACGAAGGCTAATGGTGTAATATTTTCAGTCTCGTTAAGAGATAACGGAGGAAAATTTTGCACCGTTAGTCCTCATTGTTAACGAGGGATGTATTGTGGCAAACGTTTGCCTAACGGGGATGTATATTGCCAAAAGTTTCTGACAGGGATGTAAGATGCCAAAATGTGTAAACCACATGGATGTATTTTGCAGTTCTCTCTTTATCAGATTTCTATGAACTTTATAAATAAAGTGTGTACAACATATTATGTTTAAGAAAAATTTTGTAGCAAAAATATATAAGTACGGATATAATGCTATTCGATTACACTCATCATACCATTACCTTTATATATACAAACACAAAAAATAAAAAGATGCACACTCTTAATTTATTGTAACTTAAATGTTTTTTAATTTGATAAATAAACACATTAGGTCCATCAAATAATGATGATAAAAAAAAAAAAGATTTGAATTAAATCACCACAAGGCCCATCAAATGTACATTTTATTTACATAAAAATATGTTTACTTTACCTATGTTGATATAACTGAACACTATCCTTTCACTTATCCTACTTGAAACTCTAACAGGTCGACAACAAGTTAGTAACAGATTATCTTTGATCTAAAAATTTATCAAAAAGTAGATTTATGGTGATAAAAAACTGCATGAGGTTAGTGTTATTGATTCACCAAATTCCTGTTATCCTAATTCCTAAGTATTTTACGTTTGCAATATTGTTTTTGTTGTGCTATGAATGCAGAAATTGATTAATGTTGTATATAGTTGCATACTTATGAGTTACAAATATGAGTTTTTATATTTCTTTATGCTGAAATTGCATGTATGATATTGTTGATATATTAGTACATACGTTTAGTTTATAAAGAAGAGTTGTATAAATTATGATATGATTTTGCGACAAGTTTTGGTGACAAAAGGAATTAATTGTGATTCAGGATGGCTTAACAATTCTTGTTACCATATGTGCACAAAACCTACAAACAAAGACATGTCATTGTACTATAGTTTCACAGCCTTAAATAAGTATTATAGTGTATATGTGTTGTAGTATATTGATTCAATAATGTTGGCTTCTGATTTTGTTTTTTCAATAGATACTACCTGATATATTTGATCATCTGTTCTACAATGGAAACGAAATGTTGTACTTGACTGGTAATGACAGGGGTATAGGTACAAAGTGGAGATTGAAAGGAAAGCAGGACAATGAGTTTTGTTTGATCGAGAGTGGTTAGATTTTGTTGCCGCAAACATTCCTGATAAAGCAACAACTATTCACTTTGTCAAGCAAGGAGATGACGATTACTACGTTACTCTCTACAAACAGGATGGATCTGAATGCTTTGGATATGATAAGAGGGCAGTAGGACTAAGACATGTAAGGTGTTTAATAGACTACGTGCCAGGTCATCAGGTATTTAAACTTTATATATATTTACATGGAACAAGGATTAAATGAGAAGAAAATTTAAAATGAGATGGATGAGAAATAATTATAAATACATATTTGAGATGCATCGACTTGAATTAGATGCATCCTTAAAATTCAATTTGAAAACATGATATTCAATGTTCAAAATAAAGGATTGAGAACGATTGAAAGTTCAATTATAAGTACCAACTTTTTGTATGGACTAGGTTGGGATGATTTGGTCGTAACGTATGGATTGGTTACTGGTCAGAGGCTTGTGTTTACAAACCTTGGGAACTACATGTTGTCACTTGTTGTCATTGGATCTGATGGTTTAGGACTTAATAGGGAGATTATATATCCCACATTACTCAAGAGGCCACCACGTCCTATTCTTTTCAAGGACATGGATGGTAAAATTCATTTGAAGATTAAGATTTACATAATTAGTTTTGAATACCTTTGTAGATATTGATGTTTATGGCAAACATATAAAAGAATGGAACACATCTGCACCTGGCCTAATCATGTAGATTGTAGAACCTTGGGGAGGGGGTATAACACCCTCAAAATCGATCAATACAGCGGAAGACTTATAATGACAGCGGAAGACTTTTGGGGTATTATATCGTGGATCTTTATCACAATTATAGAAAACGACTCAAGTGAGACGTTTTAAGTTTTATTTAAAATACCAAATATTCATTCCAAGAGGGTTCATTATTCAACAACAAGTTTTTATTTAAAGAGAAATAAACATTTCTTGATTTGCTCACTTCGTGCCTTTGCCATCCATTCCATTTAGTTACCTGAGATAAACATGCTAAAAGTCAACAAAAGTTGAGTGAAATTCATAGGTTTATAATTAAGAGTTTGAACACAAGAGATAGGTGCTTATTGTATATAAATACAAATACACAAGTTAGAAAATCGCATTCATTATTGCCTTAAGCTCATGACACTCAACGATTCAACAGACATCAAAATTATCCGTAATAATGATGTGAAATATATAGCCCCAAGATAGGTATTTGCCAGTAACCTATGATATTTAAATAAAGTGCATTTGGTAACTTTCCTCTAGCAACCAAATGGGGATTGTCAATCCCTAATAGATCTATTCACAATCGATTCATTAGAATACTATTACAAACTTATCCAAGTAAGGTTTGCACACTTGATTCATTAAATCCATGAAAACTGCTGGTGCATTGGTCAGGCCGAACGGCATTACTTGAAATTCGTAGTGACCGTAGCGCGTTCTAAATGCAGTTTTCGGAATATCCTCTTCTCGAACTCTTAGCTGATGATATCTTGATCTCAGATCAATTTTTGAGTACACACTCGATCCTTGCAATTGATCAAACAGATCATCAATTCGAGGCAATGGGTATCGATTCTTTACCGTAAGTTTATTCAACTCCCGATAATCGATGCACATTCGAAAGGATCCATCCTTCTTCTTAACAAATAAAATTGGAGCTCCCCAAGGTGATGAGCTTGATCGAATAAATCATTTTTTCGACAATTCCTTTAGTTGTTCTGACAATTCTTCCATTTCAGATGGCGCTAGCCTATAAGGTGCTTTAGCCACTGGTGCCGCTCCAGGCACTAGTTCAATCTGAAATTCTACTTGACGTACGGGTGGAATACCAGGTAATTCTTCAGGGAATACTTCAGGGAAATCCCTAACGATAGGAACGTCTTTAAGCTGTTTCCCGGATGACTTATTTTCCGTAACTTGAGCCATGAATACTTGACATCCTTCCGTCATGTATTTTATCACTCGCATACATGAGATAATTCCATATCGAGGTTTGCTTTTGTCGCCCTGGACAACGAGTGTTTCATCCTTGAGTGCTATATGGACGGCCTTTTCATCACAGTGAATCCTAGCACGATGGTGGGATAGCCAATCCATGCCGACGATAGCATCGAAACAACCAAGTTGAACCGGCATAAGATCAATGGCAAAAGGTTTTTCGGATAAGGTTAGGGTACAATCTTTCATGATAGTATTGGTATCTATTAAATTTCCGTCAGCCATTTCGACTTCGTAGGTGGTGTTTAGCTTAGAGGGGGTAACATTAAGTAAAGGGGCAAACGTATCTGATATAAAACTCTTATCGGCGCCCAAATCAAACAATACTCTAGCATTTTGATGGTTTAGTAGAAATGTACCGGTGACTACATCGGGTCCGTTTCCATCTCCGAGAAGGTATACTCTAGCTGGAGCGTTGACTGGTTCATTTCCTTTTGGGCAGTTCCTCCGGATGTGTCATACTTCTCCGCATCCATAACAAGTGGGTGATATAATCTGCGTGTTGCTTCCGATAGCCGGAATCCTACAGTTTCGGGTTTGATGACCGATCTTACGACATTTGTCACATCGGACGGTACAACGACCCTCGTGATGAAGTTTGCATCGTTGGCATTGAGGTTTCTGACCGTTGTACCCTACGCCTTCCGTGGTGGCGTAGACTCGGGGTTTTTCTTGTCTTTGATTCTGTTGTTGAGTGCTTCGGTTGTTGTGATATTGTTGGTGGTTCCGATTATTGTTGCGGTGGTTGTTGTTACGGTGGTGACTGTTGTTGCTTTGTTGGTTGTTGTTGTGATGGTGGGTGGTTCTCTTATCGTCTAATTTCCTTTTAAGCTCATTGTATTTCTCTTCTCGGTCTAGAAGTTTCTGAGCAAGTTCCATTGCTGCTTCCAAGGTTGGCGGGTATGCTGAGGTGACGTTCCCTTCAATACTCCTAGGGAGTCCTTCGACATATTTCTCTAATGTCTTCTCGTGATCGGGTACCATGGTAGGGCATAGTATCTTGAGTTCTTGGAATCTCCGGTTGTAACTTCTCAAATCAACTCCTTTCACTATTAAGGCATGGAACTCATCCTCGAGTTTTCGTAGTTCGGAACGGGAACAATACTTCTTTAGTATTTTAGCCTTGAATTCAATCCAAGTAAGTTGATGTGCTGCCTCTGCTCCTAGTGTTTGAACGGTAGAGTTCCACCAGGATAGAGCGTCTTGCATCAGTGTTCCCGTTGCGAAGCTTACCTTGTTGTTTTCCGAGCATCCACTTCTTTGGAAAATAGTTTCACTTCTTTCAAACCATTGAGCTAATTCCGACACTCCTTCAGTTCCTTTGAAATACGTTGGCTGGCATGCTATGAAGTCCTTGTACGTGCAGTAGCGGGGTGTAGGTGCATTTCCATCTCTATTACGGGCTTGTCCAGCTAAAACGACATTGACGCCATCATCAATTGCTTGCTGGATTGCTGTTGGTCATAACTTCAGGGTTTGCTGGTGCGGCGGTTGTGGTTGTTCTCCTAGTTCTAGCCATGTTGCTATTATAAAAGAAGGTATGTTATTAGAACATTTATAATAATCCTATCTCGTCAAAAATACATATCGAGTAATAAATAGTAAATATAGGTCGTAGTTACAATGATTTGATCATTGAAAAGGTTTAAGTCGTAATTATTGTATGTTGGAATGACACACATAGGAATTACGAATAAGTTTGACCTTCATGAACTAATATATTACGATATAATGTATAAAGCTTGCAACGTAAATAAAGATAAAATAAACTTCCATAAATCAATGTCAAGGTGTTACAACACTTATTGATACTTGTGCAAATGTTTACAAAACACGACAAGATACTCTTATTTGTAGGACATTGATTTTCACTAACAAGGCGATGGTCTCATGGTTTTTCTAAGGCTTTGTCTAGGCGGTTTTGGAGTTCTTGAATGGCAGTGGACATGGTTTCCATGGTTTGATCTCGAGTCCTTTCCCTTTCTCGAGATTCTAGCAGGGCTTGCCTAAGGCGTAGGTTTTCAGTGTTGATCCTCTCAAGTTCTCGGTCTAAAGTTCCCAACGTTATTTCTGTTGAAGTGTTAGCCCCACATAGTGCTCCTATGAATTCCATTGATTCCCAAAATAGAGAATCCAACTTTTCAACCTTATCTTCTATTGCAAGATGACCAATTATGAGACTGTTCATATCATCTTCAAAGGTTTCTAGAAGTTCATGTGGAATCTTGTTGAGTATACTAGCGATGGAATCAAGTCGATCTTCGTGGCGAACCATTCTTGCAGCTAACAATGGTATGGTGTGATGTATAGGTTCCCCAGTGACTGGCAGAATTCGGGAGGTAGAGTAAGAACTTTCCCCAAGTTCCCTTGTTGTTGGTGTTCCTTCTTGAGATCTCCAATATCGCATGATGGGTAAAAGAAAGACCATCTACGAGCATCCACTCGCTTGTGGGTCTTTCGGCGTCTGCGTTGAACACAGGATTTTGAGGTGGTTGGGCGGATTGGATAAGTCTTTCGGTGAGGTGATATTGGGACACTTCGGTAAGGTGCAGGTGGTGATGCTAGTGGAGGTGATGCTATGGGTGATGGTGTTAGTGGCACAGTAGTAGTTTGGCTGTAGAAGATAGTAGGTAGCGGTGGTATCACTGGTGGTGCAGGTGGTGATGGCACAACTGATTCAGGTGGTATGACAAGAGCTGGTGCTGGTACAGCAGTACTTGCATCATACGGCTGAAGTTGTCTAATTTGCCTAGATCGGCGAATCGGACCAGATGATGCCAGAGGAGAAGCCTCTGTGTCAGATGCTGGCAGAAATTGCTGGCTTTGCATGTATCTGTCGGTAGCAGGAGACATAGGCATAGGTGAGGTAGCATAGGCTGAAGTAACATCTTCAGTTCCTGAGTTTGATGACAAGCTGATAGGGTGGTTGTTCGAAGACATGACACTGTAATAATTTTCCCGATTAGTAAATGTAAGCATAATCATAATCAATTTAAAATGCGATAAACTAAATAGTACTTTTTACCAATTATTGGAATGCTCAGGCACGAAGGGCGTAGGATGGTATTTTATAAAAATTTTGTCCTGTTTAAAGTGTAGTTATAGTCCAATGTTCCAAAAAACACTTGGTTCACTATAACCGTAGCTCTGATACCAATCTATAACACCCCCAAAATCGATCAATACAGCGGAAGACTTATAATGACAGTGGAAGACTTTTGGGGTATTATATCGTGGATCTTTGTCACAATTATAGAAAACGACTCAAGTGAGACGTTTTAAGTTTTATTTAAAATACCAAATATTCATAATTCCAAGAGGGTTCATTATTCAACAACAAGTTTTTATTCAAAGAGAAATAAACGTTTCTTGATTTGCCCACTTTGTGCCTTTGCCATCCATTCCATTTAGTTACCTGAGATAAACATGCTAAAAGTCAACAAAAGTTGAGTGAAATTCATAGGTTTATAATTAAGAGTTTGAACACAAGAGATAGGTGCTTATTGTATATAAATACAAATAAACAAGTTAGAAAATCGCATTCATTATTGCCTTAAGCTCATGACACTCAACGATTCAACAGACATCAAAATTATCCGTAATAATGATGTGAAATATATAGCCCCCAAGATAGGTATTTGCCAGTAACCTATGATATTTAAATAAAGTGCATTTGGTAACTTTCCTCTAGCAACCAAGTGGGGATTGTCAATCCCTAATAGATCTATTCACAATTATTTACGTTCACCCTTCAAGTGATTAAGGTTCATGATCGAGGGACTTTTGGCAATAGGTACTTAAGCAATAATAATATCAGGAAAAGACTTGTGTTCGGTTTTTGAGCATGTATCCCCCCCACAAAATAAGTTAAATGTGGGCTATGAACTCACCTTAGTAGTATAGTAGAACAAACGTAATCTCAACGATGCAAGGTAACGGCTTCACACACAACCTATAAGATATGGCACGTTTCAGTTTTTAAGTCTCGTTTTATTGCGAACGTTTATTATTAATTACGAATCATCCATAAAGTGCATAGGCGATGTGTTACGTCGTATATAAAATAGATAATGGTTACGTATTGTTTTATTCGTCTAAATTTGGTAGCGTGGGGTTTGCACTAGGCTTTACCTCTCAAGGGATCTTGAGAAGCTTACAACCCCCACCAGGCAGTGTACCTGATCGATGTAGTATAGTATAATGACAAGTACCGGGGGATTGATCGTTCAGCTAGGAATAGTGTCGCTAGGATTAGAAAACCTAAAGACTAGGTCTAGAGATAAGGGATGATTCTTTATGTATTTTTTATATTTTTTTTAGAAAGCAAATTAAAATCTCGGGTTTAAAGGATTTGGGCGGAATTAGTTGCTAGTCAACTAACCCAATACTAAAGATGCAATCAAAATAAAATACTAGAAATGAAAGCAAACTAAATTATACTAAGGTTGTGAGCAATATATGGGAGAAATGTACTTACTTAGATTTCACTACTCCCTAGATATCTTTTACACGTTAATTACTTGTTATAGTTGCGTGGATGACGGATTGTATTCCTTAATACTATTCATGGGGTGGCGTACTTACTTCCCCAATCCTATGAGTGCCTACTTCACTCCTATGTTGAGCCGGCTAAGAAGCTCCTAACATGGGATCATTAGAATTTACTCATGCATTAAATACAACCAATAAAACCTAGTACACATCGGTTCATGTTTCCTAAGACGTTCAAGCATGTTACACAATGGAGATCTGCCAGTTTTCTTAAGCCTAACATTGAAATCATTCATCCAATACAACCATAAACAAGTAATCAACACATAATTAACATCTAGGTTTCATTAGATCTAAGCAAACACAAGATAGATCTAGCCTAGCATGTTGAAATCAAGACAAGCACAAGATATAGACAACCAACACATAGACATATTGATTGAATTAAGAGAAGGCTTATCTTAATAGCACATGAAAGGATTCAAGGGTTGAAAACCCTTGAAAAAGCTGTAAAATACGCACAAAGTTCGGCCCTAGGGTTTCTCCACACAAGTTCCTCCTTAATGAATGAAAAATAGAAAACTATATATAGAGTTTAGAAGGTGAAGGCGTCAAGAACAAATGTCTGACGCCGTCATCTCGCCGCCAAATAGTTCCTCGGACTGCCTAGATCTGGGTCTGACGCCGTCATGTATACACCTTATGCAGGCCGTCACAAAATTAACTCTTGACGCCCTTGTTGTGACGCCGTCAGGTTTGCACTGGATCGTCACCACTTTTACTCTTGACGCCGTCATGATTTTCCTCTTGACGCCGTCAGGTACTGTTCTCAGCATGGAAAATTAAGTCTTTGGCGTTTTCTTCACTTTTATGCTCCAAAAACGTCCGAATTGCTTCCTTTTCCAGATTTCACTCCCAAAGTACCTAAAATCACAAAAGGAACGATTTAGGGCAATATTAGATCAAATAAATTCAATTCCGGGCTTAAATGACCCCCTAAAAGTGGTTCATTTTTCGCCACATCATATACCCTTACACTTGAGATTTGCTTGTCCTCAAGCAAATGCGCTTTTATTCTAATCAAAATACAAGTTAGGGGTCATTCAACACTAATATAAAAGTAATTACAACAAATAATCGTTCCACTAAAGACCAAAGACAAGCACGGAGGTCATACACTAGCACCTCACAAATAGTGTTTAGATACTCACATCTCTCGGGTGTAATAGAGTAATATCACATTATGGAAACGGAAAATATCTCTCACTACCTGTCATAGCAAAATAGATTACTATAGGCTTGGGAAAGGATCAAACCTCCACCACATGGCGTAAGCACCTAGGATAAACTATCAAAGAGGTCTTTTTAAAGGGTTGTAACGTTAGGTGTAGGGATATGAAATACAAGGTTTTGTTGGATATAGGCAGTCTTTACTGGTGGCGAGTTAACAATCTTGGTTAATTACATGTACAATGTGGCGTTGCTAAGCCAAGACTAAACTCGACTTAAGCTAATAAATCAAAAATAACTGTGGAAAACTAGAAGGGGGGGGGGGGGGTTGAATAATTTTCCCCTCTTTTTCATTTTATAAAAACTTTGTTTTAAAATGTTGATTCGAATTTATTCAATTGTTTGTTTGGAAAACCTTTAATTAGAGTTTAGTATGAAAACACCATATAATCAATATGATCAATTATATACATAAGCTTTTGGAAAAACTTAGTTTTATGAATGGTGCTTTGGTCGGTCTTTGTGTGAATACGTTTTCCTTTTAAAATCTTAAAACGTTTTGTATCAAATTATCTATCAAGTTAAACTTAATATGAGAAGTGTGAATAATAATCTATTTGACCATATCATATAATTATACACACAATCACAATATTAACTTCTATGTACAACACAATCAATCATCACAACTATATAAGCAACAACTAAGACATATAGGCAAGCATAGATGTAAAGCGATAAATGCAAGAATAAATGAAAAGAGATACGAGAAAGGAAATGCAAACCGGACACGATGATTTATAGTGGTTCGGCTACAAGGACACCTTCCTTGCCCTACTCCACTCCCCGAGTCACCTACTCGAGAGTTTTCTTCACAACTAAACAAGCTCCCTTTTGGCGGAGAAAACCCTACACAACTTTTGCTTACACCATTTAACGACACTAAGCTAAATGTCGAGTTCTAATAGTAGCTAGAACCAATCTCACAACACTACTTCGATTACTACACAACTTCTACACGACTTCATGACTTCACGACTTCTTCATGGCTTCACGACTTCACGACTTCTTCATGGCTTCACGACTTCACGACTTCTTCACTACTTCACGACTTCTTCTTCACATCTACTTCTTACTCACTCATAAACTCACTACTAAGTAAGATCATCTTGATCTACTTATTACATATACATAAATCACAACATTACATAAACACTAACTAGATCCTAATACATCTTTGGCTTTATGATAGGGAGGATTCTTCTCTTGCACTTTGAGTGGTAAAGGATTGGATCACTTGAAACAAAGACTTATAATCTTATGATCAAAGGATTTAGAAGGATGTTTTGAAGGGATTGGGACTGAAAATTTTCGTGCAAAAGGTGAGAAAATTCTGTGGGATGAACCAGTATTTATAGGGAGAAAAATACTGTTTGGGAGCGTGGTCGGTCCCCTTAATTGGGTGCCGGTCCCCTTAATGATTAAGGGGGCCGCTGATTGGCCTCAAACAGTCTGATAATATTAACCACGTAATGGTCAACAAGTCAAACAGTCTAAACCAATACTCCGTGGAGTTTAGTGTTTCCCCGGATCGTTAAATCCCAACGAGGCGTGAAAACTGAAATAAAACGACTTCGAAATCAGGTGAATTGAACAGGAAAAGGGTTTAAGTGATTGTACTACTAAAATATAAGTGTGAATAGCTTTAATAAGCTATATCAACGAATACGTGAAATCAGATAAGTACAAATGAAAAGGGACGGGAAAACGTAAACGTTTAATATTTAAACGTAAACAAAAACAACTTTAACTATAGTAGGAGTTTGCAAGCCTTAGGGGCTTAAATGCAAATTAAATAAACTTGAAATATTTATTTTATAATTATTAATTTATTTAAAATTTAATAAAACCTAAAAAATGTAAAAAGATATAAAATGTACGTTTATATTTAAGTAAACGTAAACGTACGAAATTTAAACGTGAATTCTGTAAAATACAACTTTCACAAATATGAAAATTATATTTTTGGAATCCTAAACTTATTATAAAATTATTAGAAAATTAAAATTATTTTTATAACTATTTAATTAATTATTATTATTATTTAATAACTATTTTTATTTATTTAATAATTCTCTAATAATTAGAAAAATGTAAAATAAGTCTAGAAATATAAAATTAAAATTTCTAAAAGTCTAAAATATTATAAAACTTATTTTAAAACTAAAATTATATTTTTCACACTATTTATCTATTTATTATTAATTAATTATTATTTAACTAATTATATTGATTTAAATTGTTATAAATACTAAAAAGACTTAAATAATTATGAAAATTTTTATATATCTAATTAACCATTACAGGAATCCTAAAAAAATTATAAAAAGTTTATATTATGTATTTTTAAACTAATTTATTAATTATTATTCTATTTATTAATTAATTACCAATTAAACTAATTATATTATAAAAAATAGAAAATGAGCAGTATAAATTCTAGAAAAATTTATAAAAATGTTTTACCTTATATAAAAGCTAGAAAAATTATAAAAACTAGGTGGTACTTTATAAAATATAATTTTGCTATTTAATTCTTATTTATTAATTAATTATTAATTAAACTAGTATTAATTCTAAATATTACCAAATGACAAAGGAAAATTCTGAAAAAATTTATAAAAATACTTTAATATTAGAGAGATTTATTAAAAATATAAAAATACAGAAGTGCTTAAAAATAAGCTAAAAAGAAAATTAAATAGATAATTTCTATTAAATAGAAGCTATCACTATAATTAAGTTTGGTTTTTTCTGGTTTTTCTTTTATAAAACTAATAAAATACTTAAAATAAGAAACTTTTATAAAGGAAAATAATTTAGAAGCTCAGAATAAGCACTATGAGTGCTTATTACTCAAACAGTTGACCAAGTTTGACCAAAGAAGGAATTAAGCACAAATGGACTTATATGGGGTCCACAAGGGTAAAACCTGGTACAAATGAGTTGTGTGGATGATAATAAGCAAAAGTTACTCAAATAAGTTGGCCAAATAAGCTAGGAATCCAAAATAAGCACTTGCTTATTTTGAATCTGAGACAGACTTGGGACAAATTTAAAAGGCCAAATTAAGTGGGGTCCACTGATGTACAGGTCAGACAAAGGGTCAAATATTGAACCCTGGTAGGAGGGGGGTTGTGAGAACCAAAATTGAAGCTTGTGGGACCACTGTGGTGGTCACAATCAACCACCAAAGTGGTGGTGATGGTCTGTGTAGCAGGGCATCATCTTGCCTTGCAAGTGTGTTCCAGGCTGTGTAGATTGAACAAGAAAAATCACAAAATTATGGAAATAGTAGGAATCTCAAGTTCTATTGGTAGGTTATACACACAAGAAATTTCAAAGCTTCAAACCACTTACAAAAATCAAATTAATTCTTGCCATTTTGGTAAAAATCTGAAACATACATTTTTGACTTTTTCTAATCTTAAGCTCAGTTGACTAAAGTGAGATTCTAACTTGATTTGTTAATTGATTATGATATGTTAAGCTATAATACAACTAGATTGATCTAATCCAATTACTTTTAAGCTGTTTTGATGGTTTATAGATCACAAAACACAAACAGTTAACTGTTATGATGATCAAAAGGCTATTTTGACTTATGGTGTTTGAGATGCAAAGTTATTAGACTATTTAGTTCAGTTATGACCTAAGAAATCTATTTGTGCAAAGCAATCAACAAAACAACAACAAGAACTCAGCAAATGTGCTGATCCAAACAACCCTTAAGTGGACTGTTTTACTGATTTTACAAGCTAAACACCAATCTAAACCATAATCTTGCTTAATTACTGTATAATAAGTTGAAATAAACTCAAATAGGTATAAATAAACAATTAAATACACTAATTATTCTAAGTACCTAATGTAAGAAAATTGAGTATAAAATCTTACTTGAAATTCAAGAATGAACAAGATACTGAGAACCAAATGAACAACCTAACACCCTCCACAGGGTACTAAAACCATGTTTCCCAAGCTTTCATTGCTTCCAAATCACTTCTCAATTCAGAATTCACCCTAAAAATTGCACAGTTGACTTTAGTTGACTGATTTTGTGTTTATGGAATTTTTTAAACTACACTTACTATAAGTTACTAAAAGCTTTTGTAAGCTTTATAGGAGCTTATATGAGCTTATTTAGTCTGTAATCATCAACTAAGAACAACACTATCAACACACATGCAATTTTTGAAACACAAAATTTGCATAAACTGATATTGAGGTTTAACAGTGTAATTGAATACTTGAAATAGCTTGATTACAAGATAAAAACACTTAACAAAGTACCTTAAAACTTAATACACTACTGGAAACATGAGAATTAAAAATTCGACATACATTTTATTTAATTAAACTAGATATCACTCCACACAGCTTCCTCCTTGATATTTATTGACCTTTAGGGCTTCTTGCAGTCTTCTCACACTTTCCCACTTCTCAATTCAACCATTGGATGAGTCAAACTCATCCAAACCATTTAAATCTGTTTTGGCGCCAAATCCTCACACGTGGAATTGGAGCAGTTTTAGAACAATTAAGGAATTTTGGTGGTACTAGGAGGTGGAAGGGACAAGATTGGAAAGGTTTAGTGGCCAAGTTGTGGGTTTAGTAGCAAAAACAGGGGTGCAGTATGGGATGGAGGGAAAAAGGTGTGGAGATGCATTAATTGGAGTGTGGGCTGAATGATGATGGGGTGTGAGGTGTATGGCCAGCTGGGAAGGTGATGGAAAACCATGGTGGTTTTGGAGAAGAAGGGTGGGGGTGAGGTGAGTGAGCAGTGGTGGTGGTATTGGGGAAGAAGGGTCAAACGGGGTCAAACCCCCATTTTATTTAAAAAGGTGTGGACTGGGCTTGTTTTGTTTTGGGCCTAGGAAAAAGAAAGGGGGTGGGCTGGGTAAAGGTTTTGGATTTATTTTGGTTTTGGGTTTAAAATAAATATAAGGGTCCGGTTGGTTTAGGTAGTAAACAAGGACCACTTTTGTAATTTTGACAAAATAGAGGGACTGATTTTGCAATTTTCCGAAAGTATTTATAAGGACCATTTTTGTCATTTATGAATAACCCAAGGATCAAAGATATAATTTTTCTATTTTCAAAACCCAGGGACCTTTTCTGCCAATTCCTCAAACTCCAGGGACCAAACTTGTAATTTTCTGAAATTTGAAGGGTTAATGTTGTAATTTCTCAAAAGTTATCATAAGGACCAATTTTGTCATTTAATAATAGTGCAAGGTTTATTTTTCATATTTTTCCATTTACAAAACCTTAGGGACTATTTTTGACATTTTAGAAACTTGAGGGACTAAAGTTGTCATTTTGCAATTTTTAACTTTAAAGGGCTATACTTGACAACTTATGAATCCCTAAGGACCTTTAATGATATTTTTCATGTTTTGATTTACCAGGGACTAGTTTTGCCAATTTTTCAAAGTTCAGGACTGAAACTGTAAATTATGTGAAATGTTTTGTTTTTCATCAGTTTTCAATCCTTTTGCATAAAAACACAATCCAGGGATATTTTATATATTTTAAGGCATTCCTGTGTGTTTTCATATGTTTTTGCAGTTTAAATGTAACAGAAATGATGAGTATTTACACACTCATCAATCCCCCACACTAAACTATTGCTAGTCCCTAGCAATCTTTTGAGAAAATTTTAATGGATTTTTACTCTTTACCAAAAGCCATCACTTCTGGAGTAGCCAGATGTAAGAACTGTGGCACACCTGATAACCGTGTGATTTTTAGCAAACCACCAGCTGTCAACGGATTTGATTTGTCTTTACCAAAAGCCGTTTGCTTCTAGACTAGCCAACTCTTGATGGAATAGTCAACATCTTGGTGAGCTGATTACCAATTATGGGTTTTCCACTGCCTTTACCACAAGCCATAATCTTGCGGGCTAGCCAACTCATTCGCTTTTTAGGATATGGCGAGTTGAGGTACCATATAATTTTGGGCAAATTGCAAGCCATCAACGGTTTTGAGATATCTTTACCAAGAGCCGTTTGCTCCTGGATTAGCCAATCCTTATGTGGGTTAGACATGACGGACTGATAACCATTTATTGCATTTCTAAGTGTGAAAAAACTTTAAATTTTGATCAAATGAGGGTGCTTGATGGAACATGTGTTTGAATTCGTGAGAATCCCCCCCCCCCCCCCCCCCCCACACTTAGAAATGAATATTGCCCTCAATATTCAAAATACCGGGTGTTAAACCGATACTTAGAACGTAAGAAGGAAATATTAATAACCTTTATTTTAGGCTATTTATATCCTTTTATATATATATATATATATATATATATATATATATATATATATATATATATATATATATATATATATATATATATATATATATATATATATATATATATTTACATATATACAACATGTGGGGCATCTCCCCCACACTAGGGTGGTAGAAAAGAGAAAGAAATCAGAAATATGAGTGAAAACCCATATTGCTACTGTTTTTGATTACCGAGTCGCTAGCTTGACTCGACCTCAAATTGAATTGTCCATGAGGAAGCTACTGTTTTTGTTAACCGAGTCACTAGCTTGACTCGACCCCGAATTTAATTGTCCTTGGGGAAAGTTTGGAGATCCGGGACAACCATGTTTGGTATGTCCTCTCCAAAGTAGTGTTTCACACGATGGCCATTCACTTTAAAACATGGACCGTCATTTTGAGATAACTCAACGGTACCATATGGATAAACCTTAGTGATAGTGAATGGACCAGTCCAACGGGTTTTGAGTTTACCCGAGAAGATCTTTAATCTAGAATTAAAGAGAAGTACTCGATCACCAACGTTAAAAACGCGGTTCTTTATTTTTGAGTCATGAATTCTCTTTGTTTTTTCTTTATAGATTAAAGAGTTCTCGTAAGCCTGATCACGTAGTTCATTTAATTCATTCATTTGAACTTTTCTGTGATCACCCGCAGTTTTGAGGTCAAAGTTGGCATGTTTCAATGCCCAGTAGGCTTTGTGCTCAAGTTCCATCGGTAGATGACATGTCTTTCCGTACACAAGCTTGTAAGGTGTACACCCAATGGGTGTTTTATAAGCTGTACGAAAGGCCCATAGTGCGTCATCTAATTTATCTGACCAGGCAGCACGGTTTTCACCAACAGTTCT
This sequence comes from Artemisia argyi, assembly GCA_030686995.1. NCBI lineage: Eukaryota > Viridiplantae > Streptophyta > Magnoliopsida > Asterales > Asteraceae > Artemisia > Artemisia argyi. The sequence goes on along the minus strand of CM060685.1, from coordinate 73,883,050 downwards.
CTCAAGTATCCTTTTGATACCACGATTTGAAACCTCCACTTGCCCACTTGTTTGTGGGTGATACGCGGTAGAAAGACGGTGAGTTACACCATACTTTTGCATGACTTTGTCAAATTTGTCATTGCAGAAATGCGTACCATGATCACTTATGATAGCACGTGGAGTTCCAAAACGGGCAAAAAGAGATTTAAGGAATTTTACTACAACTCGGGCATCATTCGTGGGTAAAGCTTTCGCTTCAACCCATTTTGATAAATAATCAACAGCCACAAGTATGTACTTGTTTCCTCTAGATGATGGAAATGGCCCCATAAAGTCAATGCCCCAGATATCAAATATCTCACATACTTGAATAGCATTTTGTGGCATCTCATTTCTTTGTGAAATGTTTCCATGACGCTGACAAGCGTCACAGGTTTTAATGAGATCCTGGGCATCTTTATAAATTGTAGGCCAGAAGAATCCGGAATCAAACACCTTTTTGGCGGTGTAATTGGGATTATGATGTCCCCCAGTGGGTCCAGCATGGCAAGCCTTGAGAATTTCAGTGGCTTCCTGTCCATATACACACCGTCGGATGACTTGATCCGCATAGATTTTGAATAAGTAGGGGTCATCCTAGAAGTAATGTTTAACATCCTTAAAGAATTTATTCTTCTGTTGGGTTGATATCCCTTTCACAACAAAGTTATCCGCATGGTAGTTTGCGAAGTCGGCAAACCATGGGGTAGTAGAATCTCCACGAAAAGCAACCGCATTGAGTGTTTCGAGAGGAAATGTTTCATTTATTTCCTTTTTCTCATACACATCTTGATGAGGGTTCTCTAATCGGGACAAATGATCAGCTGCCAGGTTCTCAGCTCCTTTTTTATCACGAATAATGATATCAAATTCCTGGAGGAGGAGAACCCAACGGAGCAATCTCGGCTTTGCATCTTGTTTTGCAAATAGATATTTTAGAGCCGAATGATCCGTATACACTACGCTTTTAGTAAAGATTAAGTATGTCCGAAATTTCTCAAAAGCATACACCACGGCTAATAATTCTTTTTCTGTAGTAGTGTAATGAGTTTGAGCTTCGTTCATAGTTTTGCTTGCGTAGTGGATAGGCTGAAAGTGTTTTGTTTTGCGTTGCCCCAAGACTGCACCGATAGCAAAATCACTTGCATCGCACATAAGCTCAAAGGGTAAATCCCAGTCGGGTGCAATAAGAATGGGTGCCTCAGTAAGCTTTTTCTTTAATCTTTCAAAAGCTTCGATACACTCTGGTGAGAAAATAAAAGGAGTATCCTTTTCAAGGAGATGAGTCATAGGCCGTGAGATTTTAGAAAAATCTTGTATAAATCGACGATAGAAACCGGCATGACCCAAGAAACTCCTAATACCTTTGACGGTAGTAGGGTGAGGCAGTTTTGCAATGACATCAACCTTAGCTCTGTCAACCTCAATCCCATTCTTGGAAATCTTATGGCCGAGGACAATGCCCTCTTTGACCATAAAGTGACTCTTTTCCCAATTTAGACATAGATTGGTGTCTTCACACCTTTTCAACATTTTTTCTAAATTGGTGAGACATGTTTGGAATGAATCCCCAATGACCGAAAAGTCATCCATAAAGACCTCCATGGTTTTACCGATCATGTCGGTAAATATGGCCATCATGCAGCTCTGGAACGTACCTGGAGCATTACATAAGCCAAAAGGCATACGTTTATAAGCAAAGGTTCCATAAGGGCATGTAAAGGTAGTCTTTTCTTGATCCGATGGATCAATGGGGATTTGGAAGTATCCTGAGAAACCATCAAGGAAACAATAGTACTCGTTCCCTGCTAATCTCTCAAGCATCTGGTCCATAAAGGGCAGCGGAAAGTGGTCTTTGCGGGTGGCGTCATTTAACTTACGATAGTCAATGCAAACACGCCATCCGGTAACTAGCCTAGTTGGAATCAACTCATTTTCCTCATTAGTGACAACAATAATGCCACCCTTTTTTGGGACGCAATGAATGGGACTAACCCATGGACTGTCAGAGATAGGGTAAATCAATCCTGCGTCTAGAAGTTTAAGAACCTCTTGTTTAATCACATCATGGATTTTTGGATTCACCCTTCTTTGATGTTGCACAGCGGGCTTGAAGTCATCCTCCATCAAGATTTTGTGTGTACAAAAATCTGGGTTAATACCCTTTATATCGGAGAGTTTCCAAGCAATTGCTTGCTTGTGTGACTTCAAGACCTTGGTGAGAGCAATATTCTCCTCAACACTTAAACCTTTAGCAATAATGACGGGTAATTTATCATCACCTTCCAAAAATGCGTATTCAAGATGAGGAGGTAAGTCCTTGAGTTCAACCTCAGGAAAATCATCAGTTTTCTCAACATATTTGATTTCTTGATTATGAAGTTGTACGGGAGGGAGTGGAGGAGAATTGTCTTGGTTTAGCAATCTCTCAAGGAGAAGAATATCTCCCTCCAGATCAATCTCAGTGTTATCAATTCCCGATGGAACTGAATCACTTTTGAGAAAAGCCTCGACCTCTTCAAAAAGGAAATCACTTCCCTCAAACGGAGTGAGGGAAGGGGAAGAGTCGGAAATGATAGGTTCAGATGATGGAGTGGAATCCCCACTCACAGAATTATGAGAATAACCAAGAAACTCTTGAGAATACTCCTCTGAAGCAATGTCTATGATATCTATTTGATTAACTGCTTCATAATCATAATTGGAGGAGTACCTCGAGGTTTGATCGAGGTTAAATGTAACAGCTTCATTACCCACACGCAGAGTGATTTCTTACTCAAATACATCGATAAGAGCACAGCCCGTTCTAAGGAAACCCCTCCCAACAATGAGAGGGACCCTTTGATCAGCATCGAAATCAACCACTACAAAGTCAGCGGGGAGATGGAATTCTCCTACCTTCACAAACACGTCCTCGGAAATGCCGAGAGGACGAGATATCGATCGGTCTGCAAGCTCTAAAGTCATGCAGGTAGGAGTTAGATCAGGAAGAGAAAGTTTCTTCCAAACTGAATATGGCATTAGGTTGATGCTTGCACCAAGATCGGCCAAGGCATAACAATCAACCATTCCCGGAAATACACATGGTATTAGAAATTTACCAGGATCTCCCAGCTTCTCAGGAAGCTTCTTTAAAAGAACTGCTGAGCAGTTCTCATTCAAGGGAGTCTTTGCCATTTCAAACAGTTTCTCCTTGTTGCTTAACTAGTGTTTGATTGTCGATGCAAATTTGGGCATCAGAATAATAGCATCCGCAAAGCTAATGTCAAAATGCAAATCTTAGAAGATTTGAAAGAATTTATCCATCTGGTGACTAGCTTTTTCACGGAGCTTTTGCTCACTCAAGCGTGAGGGGTAAGGAATAGAGGAGGTAGAAGGTTTGGACTTTGGTGTTTCAACTGGGATATCATTGGGTTCAAAAACAACTCTAGGTTTTGGTTTGGGTTTCGGGACAACATGAGGTGGAACGTCTTGGGTACCCCCATTATGAATAGGAAGTACTTCGTCCTTATTTACCTCGACGTTATTTTCCACTACCTTGGGAGAAGGAGAAGAAGTGGTAGTAGGAATAGTGGGTCCATCATATGAAACTCCGCTCTTGGTCGTGTTCGCCTTTGCATCGCCCCTCGGGTTTGCGATCGTGTTGCTCGGAAGTTTTCCAGAGCCCGAGGGTTGTTCATTTAAAGATTTCTTGATTTCCGAAATCTGGCTGTCCAACAACCTGTTTGTCTCTTCTTGAGTTTTCATGAACTGCTTCAACAACTCATCTGATGATGATTGTGGAGCTGGGAGAATGGCTTGTGTTTGGTTGGGGAAATTTTGGACACGGTTATTTTGATTATAACCTTGTTGTGGCTGAAAATTTCCCTGATTTGGATTACCATTTCCCTGAAAATGATTTCCGGGGTTGAAATTGTTTCTGTTAAAGTTTCCTTGATTGTGGAAACCTTGATTATGTCCAGGATTGAAATTCCCTTGGTTTTGATAACCTTGGTTCATTCGAGGCTGGTTCTGGTTTCTGTTTTGCAAATTTGGGTTTTGGTTAAACCCGGGTGGTCCCATATGTGTGTTGGCATGGTAACTTGGTTCCATTTGAGGACGGTATTGATTACCTCCCTGATTTGTAGTACCGGCTAAGGCATTGGCTTCAAAAGGACTACCATTGGTGGCAGTACAATTGTAGTAAGCATGTGGGCCACCACAAGTGACACAAACTTCCACCTTTTTTACTTCAGCATGTGAAGGGTTTTGTGTGAAAGTGACTTTTTTTCTGGTTTGAGAGAACCAAAGCTTGAATAGCTTCCGTGAGTTTGTCTATCTTAGCATCGGTGCTAGAAGTACTCACGGGTGATGAAGTAGAAGGACCAGCACTCACTTGGGAGTTATATGGCTTTGTGCGTGTAGTGCGGACCTTGGACTTATTTTCAATGATTTCTAAAGCTTCTTTAGTGGTTTTACTCAAAAAATTACCTCCCGCGGAGGCATTGAGAGAATCTTGGTCAGATTGACTCACACCATTATAAAACGTGTCAATTTGCATTAATTCAGTGAAACCATGATGAGGACATCGATGAAGCAATTCTTTGAAACGATCCCATGCGTCACCAAACAATTCATCAAACCTTTGAGTAAATTTGATGATTTCATTTTTAAGACTTGTCGTTCTGGACGGGGGAAAAAATTCGTTTACAAATTTGGTAACTAAATCTTCCCATGACGTTATTGAACGAGGAGGTTGTTTTTCCTGCCAAATCCGGGCTGCCCCCTCAAGAGAAAATGGGAAAAGAAGAAGTTTGACTGCTTCGGAAGGGACGTTTTTGTATTTGATGGTAGATGTAATCTTGTTAAGCCATCGAATATGAGCATGAGGATCATCTCTCTCAAAACCATAAAATTGGCTTGAGGTTACTAGATTTAGTAACCCGGTTTTGAGTTCAAAGTATTCAGCCACAATGGCTGGGACAACAATAGCGTCTCCGTAACCCTCAATGGGTGCTTGTAGAAGCTCATTCATCGGACGGTCTTCCGCCATGATAACTTTTTTTGGGGAAACAGCACGTATCTCAGATACAGCTGTTGGGGCAGAACGTCTACGACGTCTTCGAGGAATTCTGACAAGCTCACGGAAAGGGCTTGTTGACCTAGAAGAATGAGTGCGCATGCACTAGAGACGACTCTAAGAATACTTAGAGTGATGGGAAATTAAAAATAGAAAAGAAATATAGATAAAAAGATGATATATAACAAAGTGTGATAATTCAAACTCACAGATACCTCAAAAAGTCGTAATACGCAGCACACCTCCCCGGCAGCGGCGCCAAATTTTGATTGGCCTCAGACAGCCAGATAATATTAACCACATAATGGTCAAGAAGTCAAACAGTCTAAACCAATACTCCGTGGAGTTTAGTGTTTCCCCGGATCGTTAAATCCCAACGAGGCGTGAAAACTGAAATAAAACGACTTCGAAATCAGGTGAATTGAACAGGAAAAGGGTTTAAGTGATTGTACTACTGAAATATAAGTGTGAATAGCTTTAATAAGCTATATCAACGAATACGTGAAATCAGATAAGTACAAATGAAAAGGGACTGGAAAACGTAAACATTTAATATTTAAACGTAAACAAAAACAACTTTAACTATAGTAGGAGTTTGCAAGCCTTAGGGGCTTAAATGCAAATTAAATAAACTTGAAATATTTATTTTATAATTATTAATTTATTTAAAATTTAATAAAACCTAAAAAATGTAAAAAGATATAAAATGTACGTTTATATTTAAGTAAACGTAAACATACGAAATTTAAACGTGAATTCTGTAAAATACAACTTCCACAAATATGAAAATTATATTTTTGGAATCCTAAACATATTAGAAAATTATTAGAAAATTAAAATTATTTTTATAACTATTTAATTAATTATTATTATTTAATAACTATTTTTATTTATGTAATAATTCACTAATAATTAGGAAAATGTAAAATAAGTCTAGAAATATAAAATTAAAATTTTTAAAAGTCTAAAATATTATAAAACTTATTTTAAAACTAAAATTATATTTTTCACACAATTTATCTATTTATTATTAATTAATTATTATTTAACTAATTATATTGATTTAAATTATTATAAATACTAAAAAGACTTAAATAATTATGAAAAATTTGATATATCTAATTAACCATCACAGGAATCCTAAAAAATTATAAAAAGTTTATATTATGTATTTTTAATCTAATTTATTAATTATTATTCTATTTATTAATTAATTACCAATTAAACTAATTATATTATAAAAAATAGAAAATGAACAGTATAAATTCTAGAAAAATTTATAAAAATGTTTTACCTTATATAAAAGCTAGAAAAATTATAAAAACTAGGTGGTACTTTATATAATATAATTATGCTATTTTATTCTAATTTATTAATTAATTATTAATTAAACTAATATTAATTCTAAATATTACCAAATGACAAAGGAAAATTCTGGAAAAATTTATAAAAATACTTTAATATTATAGAGATTTATTAAAAATATAAAAATACAGAAGTGCTTAAAAATAAGCTAAAAAGAAAATTAAATATATAATTTCTATTAAATAGAAGCTATCACTATAATTAAGTTTGGTTTTTTTCTGGTTTTTCTTTTATAAAACTAATAAAATACTTAAAATAAGAAACTTTTATAAAGGAAAATAATTTAGAAGCTCAGAATAAGCACTATGAGTGCTTATTACTCAAACAGTTGACCAAGTTTGACTAAAGAAGGAATTAAGCACAAATGGACTTACATGGGGTCCACAAGGGTAAAACCTGGTACAAATGAGTTGTGTGGATGATAATAAGCAAAAGTTACTCAAATAAGTAGACCAAATAAGCTAGGAATCCAAAATAAGCACTTGCTTATTTTGAATCTGAGATAGACTTGGGACAGATTTAAAAGGCCAAATTAAGTGGGGTCCACTGATGTACAGGTCAGACAAAGGGTCAAATATTGAACCCTGGTAGGATGGGGGTTGTGAGAACCAAAATTGAAGTTTGTGGGACCACTGTGATGGTCACAATCAACCACCAAATTGGTGGTGATGGTCTGTGTAGCAGGGCATCATCTTGCCCTGCAAGTGTGTTCCAGGCTGTGTAGATTGAACAAGAAAAATCACAAAATTATGGAAATAGTGGGAATCTCAAGTTCTACTGGTAGGTTATACACACAAGAAATTTCAAAGCTTCAAACCACTCACAAAAATCAAATTAATTCTTGCCATTTTGGTAAAAATCTGAAACATACATTTTTGACTTTTTCTAATCTTAAGCTCAGTTGACTAAAGTGAGATTCTAACTTGATTTGTTAATTGATTATGATATGTTAAGCTATAATACAACTAGATTGATCTAATCCAATTACTTTTAAGCTGTTTTGATGGTTTATAGATCACAAAACACAAACAGTTAACTGTTATGATGATCAAAAGGCTATTTTGACTTATGGTGTTTGAGATGCAAAGTTATTAGACTATTTAGTTCAGTTATGACCTAAGAAATCTATTTGTGCAAAGCAATCAACAAAACAACAACAAGAACTCAGCAAATGTGCTGATCCAAACAACCCTTAAGTGGACTGTTTTACTGATTTTACAAGCTAAACACCAATCTAAACCATAATCTTGCTTAATTACTGTATAATAAGCTGAAACAAACTCAAATAGGTATAAATAAACAATTAAATACACTAATTATTCTAAGTACCTAATGTAAGAAAATTGAGTATAAAATCTTACTTGAAATTCAAGAATGAACAAGATACTGAGAACCAAATGAACAACCTAACACCCTCCACAGGGTACTAAAACCATGTTTCCCAAGCTTTCATTGCTTCCAAATCACTTCTCAATTCAGAATTCACCCCAAAAATTGCACAGTTGACTTTAGTTGACTGATTTTGTGTTTATGGAATTTTTTAAACTACACTTAATTGTAAGTTACTAAAAGCTTTTGTAAGCTTTATAGGAGCTTACATGAGCTTATTTAGTCTGTAATCATCAACTAAGAACAACACTATCAACACACATGAAATTTTTGAAACACAAAATTTGCATAAACTGATATTGAGGTTTAACAGTGTAATTGAATACTTGAAATAGCTTGATTACAAGATAAAAACACGTAACAAAGTACCTTAAAACTTAATACAATACTGGAAACATGAGAATTAAAAATTCGACATACATTTTATTTAATTAAACTAGATATCACTCCACACAGCTTCCTCCTTGATATTTATTGACCTTTAGGGCTTCTTGCAGTCTTCTCACACTTTCCCACTTCTCAATTCAACCATTGGATGGGTCAAACTCATCCAAACCGTTTAAATCTGTTTTGGCGCCAAATCTTCACACGTGGAATTGGAGCAGTTTTAGAACAATTAAGGAATTTTGGTGGTACTAGGAGGTGGAGGGGACAAGATTGGAAAGGTTTAGTGGCCAAGTTGTGGGTTTAGTAGCAAAAACAGGGGTGTAGTATGGGATGGAGGGAAAAAGGTGTGGAGATGCATTAATTGGAGTGTGGGCTGAGTGATGAGGGGGTGTGAGGTGTATGGCCAGCTGGGAAGGTGATGGAAAACCATGTTGGTTTTGGAGAAGAAGGGTGGGGGTGAGGTGAGTGAGCAGTGGTGGTGGTATTGGGGAAGAAGGGTCAAACGGGGTCAAACCCCTGTTTTATTTAAAAAGGTGTGGACTGGGCTTGTTTTATTTTGGGCCTAGGAAAAAGAAAGGGGGTGAGCTGGGAAAAGGTTTTGGATTTATTTTGGTTTTGGGTTTATAATAAATATAAGGGTCCGGTTGGTTTAGGTAGTAAACAAGGACCACTTTTGTAATTTTGACAAAATAGAGGGACTGATTTTGCAATTTTCCCAAAGTATTTATAAGGACCATTTTTGTCATTTATGAATAACCCAAGGACCAAAGATATAATTTTTCTATTTTCAAAACCCAGGGACCTTTTCTGCCAATTCCTCAAACTCCAGGGACCAAACTTGTAATTTTCTGAAATTTGAAGGGTTAATGTTGTAATTTCTCAAAAGTTATCATAAGGACCAATTTTGTCATTTAATAATAGTGCAAGGTTTATTTTTCATATTTTTCCATTTACAAAACCTTAGGGACTATTTTTGACATTTTTGAAACTTGAGGGACTAAAGTTGTCATTTTGCAATTTTTAACTTTAAAGGACTATACTTGACAACTTATGAATCCCTAAGGACCTTTAATGATATTTTTCATGTTTTGATTTACCAGGGACTAGGTTTGCCAATTTTTTAAAGTTCAGGGACTGAAACTGTAAATTATGTGAAATGTTTTGTTTTTCATCAGTTTTCAATCCTTTTGCATAAAAAAACAATCCAGGGATATTTTATGTATTTTAAGGCATTCCTGTGTGTTTTCATATTATTTTGCAGTTTAAATGTAACAGAAATGATGAGTATTTACACACTCATCAGCCGCCTAGTATAATTAAGGGGGCTGCCTAAGAAAAAAATATTTTTTCTTCAGATTTTTTGTCTTTTTGTGAGGGAGGTTTTTCTTGAAGAATGTAGCCGTTTTTTGGGTTGAAATTTGAATTCAAAATATTTATTTTGAATAAAACATTTCTTAGAAATACAAAAATGTTTTGTATAAGTTTAAAAATGTTTGTCCCACTTTAATAAAATGTAAGGTTTGTAAAAATAAAAATTCCTTTGATCATAAAATGCATTAGACACTTTGTTTATTCATACCTTAAGTGATATGGATGCTAAAGCAAATATTTACGACTAAATATTTGTTTACGTCATAATTTTTAGTTCAATGAGTTTACGTTTTGTGATTATCAAAACATAGAGATATCGATATATGTTAATAATGTTTTTAGGCATTATTTATATCAACAATCTCCCCCTTTTTGATGATTACAAAACCTAAACTCATCAAGTCTAAAAGTTAATTTTTACACATGTATTTAGTGAGTTTATATTCACTTCTCCCCCTTTTTATAGAATCAAAAAGGTTATGCCGACTAGCTTCATAAATGAAGTTAGACGGGATGAAAGCTCCCCCTTGATGTGTGCTCCCCCTCGTTCGATGGCACCAAGGGATCGAGATATGGAATGCTCGCAAAAAAAATATTAGAAGCACAAGCAGATATAGAAGAATATGCAATATACAAATAACAAGCATAGCAAACAAATATTAAGGATACATAACAATTAATTCAAAGAGATTATGTTAAAGATCCTAATTTGCCAAAGAGAGCCATCAGACTTGCTTGTAACAAAAGGTTGGTTGATTCGTATTTGGAAGTGAAAATCATAAGCATATAGTATGCTTAGATGGTTGATGATGGAGTGTTTGGAATGAAGATGGTTTAGTTAGGGTGAGGTCGTTGGATTAATGGAGGTATATGTTTGGGTCATGAATGTTGGAGAGTTTGGTTGTGGAAAGTTTGTAGCGGAAGAGGTTGATTAAGGTTTTGGATGTTGTTCAAGTGAGGGTATTGGATGTGATCTAGTGAGAAGATATTCAATCCAAGTGAAGTGTTCATTGAATTCAATGGTTTTTAGGAGAAAGATGCAACAAGGTCAATTGTTGACATGCTTCTCAAGTTGATTTATGTTGTGTGGAGATGAGGGTGATCTAGATGAAGGTGGATCCAAATTGCATTGAGCAAGATGTAAGGCTAAAAGAGCACTAAGCTCATGGGATTCTTTTAGCGCCTCAACGAACATTAAGTGTTTGGAGGAAGGTGATGGTGGTGGAGCATGATAGTTGTCTTGGGTGAGGGTTTGAACATGCAACATAGGAATGACATGTGAAGTTGTAGGATGTGGTGGTGATACTCTTGGTGGTGTAGACATGTTTGAGCTTGGGTAATCATGAAAACATGATATGGGTGGAAGAGATGCTTCATGAGTGGATGGTGTTTTTGTTGAATGAGCAACATGTAAAGTGTTGGTAATGAGGTTGGGATTATTTTATTCACGATCCTAATAGAGACGTGTTGAATGTTTAGATAAGAGTAAACAAAAAATTTTAATCCTTTCTTCATGATTTACCGGTTGTTTGGTTTTGATGACATATTACTTGATTTAATAACTGTGCTAGACTTAAGAGTGCACCTTAGCATCTCTTGTGAAATGAATCTCATTAAGATTATTTATCTTAAATGAGTTTGTAATTCTCAAATGATATCAAAACTAGACATTAATATATTTTTAAACAAATATTATTTTCTATGATTTTTACCAATGTTATATATCATACTTTAACAAGTATTTGAAAAAATAAATTTTACTTGTTTATGGATTGTGACAAGTTATTTTTCAATTCTAATAACTTATATTATTTAAAAAAAATGTAGTGCATTATCTTGTAACACAACCATTCATGCTACAAAGAAAATGAAATATATAGAATATATAGTGTGTATTATTCTTAAATATGTATTTTATCTTGAAGTGATAATTTTAAGTAGTGTGAGCAAAGTTTACATATGTTGTTAGTTTGCTCATGTTTGGTTTTTCGGATATGACACATTTATCTATTGCATTGCAATGTAAATTGCTTGAATATTTCGGACGAAACATCCAAGTCGTCAATCCTACTTCATTGTATATTTTATGAATGTGTTTAAAATGTTATTCTAATATTTGGAACACAATTATTGGACAAGTAGATTCAATATGACATTATCAACACAAGTGTGAGTTATGATCCAATGCATACTCTTTTCATCTACAAAGGATGTAACTATTTTCATATCAATCTAGTGTGATTGAGTATGTTGATTCAAGACTATATCTTTTGTTGTAATTTGATATAATATTGAAGCTAAACAAATAGCAATCCAATTTCTTGTCCACACTTAAAAACACGTCAATTAGATTTGATGAATATATCAACCATATTTTGAATAATGAATTGATATAATATCGAGATCTTTCTTGACCCTCACGGACACTCATTTGAAATAAATAAACATTTTGATAGTGTGTTCCATTAATCCTAAGATTATTTATTAGTGAATGATTGAAAGTTGACTTATTATTTCATGATTGTTATGTGTTTTGTTTTTGTGAAAGACTCTTCATTTTTACTTATTATGAACACACTTAGATTTTGAAAATACTTTTTCTTTTATATAACTATTAATGTTTTACAATGATTCAATTTCTCTTATTAAACATCTTAAGGTAAAACAAGGTAATTTGTAAAAAATATTTAAGTGTATTGTGAAGAATAGATTAAATTGTTTGAAATGTTTAGGTGACTAGATTGAACTCATTAACAAGATGTTTGAGTAACATTAAGCCATCTATACCTTTATGCAATGCAAGCATATTATAACAATCCTAAGGCAAGAAATCTAGCATAAGATCTAGTTAAGTATAAATCGAAAACTAGCTATAAACTAATAGGGCACATATGCATAGATATACACATAGCTACACATCAAATAGAAACAATCATTTAATATATTCAATTAAGAAAATAAAATCACAAAGAAGTTCACATAACACATAAAACACTTGTCGTCGTTTTGTGTATTATATACACCAATGTTTACTTAGCTCGAATTTATTTGAAAATAAAATAATTTCCTCCCCATTCTATAATTTAATTAAGATCAATATTTTGAAAACATAAATATTTAATTTTTCAAAAGTATATCAACTAGGAATGCCCGACTTGAAGGAAAAGGTAAAACAAAAGTTTTACGTTAAAACGAAACACAAATTTTTGACCACCGTATAGTATTTTGACTTTCTTACTTATTTAGGTTTGTAATGGTTACTTGTAAGTATTTTTAAATGAAATTAGACTCAATTACCTTTAAAACGCCGGGTGGCACGACTTCTACGGAGTTACGGTTAATTTTATATGATTTTCAAAGTTTTCGAAAAACTGTCGAACAGACAGGCGGACCCCTTAAATAATTAAGGGGACCGCCCAGTATTTAAGGGGACCGCCCAGACAATTAAGGGGGCCACCCATATGGTACTCAAAATTTCATTTTTTGTAAAAAATTGTTTTCTGACTTTTCGGAAAGGTGTGTAATTTTCTGATTTTTATACCGAACATATAACACTTATTTTAAGCATAATATTATTTCGAGCTAGTATAATTAGTGTATATATCATCAAAACTAATACAAGTTAATCAAAAAAACACTTTTCATATTTAATCCTCCTTTATGGGTAATTTGATACATGGATCGTACTCAATTTTTAAAACCATTTGTTTTGAAAATTTGAGCGACGTGGCTCTGGTACCAATTGTGAAAAACTAAAAGGGGGGGGGGGGGGGGGGAGGTTGAATAGTTTTCCCCTCTTTTTCATTTTATAAAAACTTTGTTTTAAAATGTTGATTCGAATTTATTCAATTGTTTGTTTGGAAAACCTTTAATTAGAGTTTAGTATGAAAACACCATATAATCAATATGATCAATTATATACATAAGCTTTTGGAAAAAACTTAGTTTTATGAATGGAGCTTTGGTCGGTCTTTGTGTGAATACGTTTTCCTTTTAAAATCTTAAAACGTTTTGTATCAAATTATCTATCAAGTTAAACTTAATATGAGAAGTGTGAATAATAATCTATTTGACCATATCATATAATTATACACACAATCACAATATTAACTTCTATGTACAACACAATCAATCATCACAACTATATAAGCAACAACTAAGACATATAGGTAAGCATAGATGTAAAGCGATAAATGCAAGAATAAATGAAAAGAGATAAGAGAGAGGAAATGCAAACCGGAGATGAGGATTTATAGTGGTTCGGCTACAAGGACACTTTCCTTGCCCTACTCCACTCCCCGAGTCACCTACTCGAGAGTTTTCTTCACAACTAAACAAGCTCCCTTTTCGCGGAGAAAACCATACACAACTTTTGCTTACACCATTTAACGACACTAAGCTAAATGTCGAGTTCTAATAGTAGCTAGAACCAATCTCACAACACTACTTCGATCACTACACAACTTCTACACGACTTCTTCACGGCTTCACGACTTCACGACTTCTTCATGGCTTCACGACTTCACGACTTCTTCACTACTTCACAACTTCTTCTATACTCCACTACATATTCACACATCTACTTCTTCAGAACTTCATGACTTCTCAACACTACTACTTCTTCCCTCTACTTCTTACTCACTCATAAACTCACTACTAAGTAAGATCATCTTGATCTACTTATTACATATACATAACTCACAACATTACATAAGCACTAACTAGATCCTAATACATCTTTGGCTTTATGATAGGGAGGATTCTTCTCTTGCACTTTGAGTGGTAAAGGATTGGATCACTTGAAACAAAGACTTATAATCTTATGATCAAAGGATTTAGAAGGATGTTTTGAAGGGATTGGGACTAAAAATTTTCGTGCAAAAGGTGAGAAAATTCTGTGGGATGAACCAGTATTTATAGGGAGAAAAATACTGTTTGGGAGCGTGGCCGGTCCCCTTAATTGGGTGCCGGTCCTCTTAATGATTAAGGGGGCCGCCTAGTATAATTAAGGGGGCCGCCTAGGAAAAAAATATTTTTTCTTCAGATTTTTTGTCTTTTTGTGGGCGAGGTTTTTCCTGAAGAATGTAGCCGTTTTTTGGGTTGAAATTTGAATTCAAAATATTTATTTTGAATAAAACATTTCTTATAAATACAAAAATGTTTTGTATAAGTTTAAAAATGTTTGTCCCACTTTAATAAAATGTAAGGTTTGTAAAAATAAAAATTCCTTTGATCATAAAATGCATTAGACACTTTGTTTATTCATACCTTAAGTGATATGGATGCTAAAGCAAATATTTACGACTAAATACTTGTTTACGTCATAATTTGTAGTTCAATGAGTTTAAGTTTTTTGATTATCAAAACATAGAGATATCGATATATGTTAATAATGTTTTTAGGCATTATTTATATCAACAATAACAAAAATATAAAATGAACATAGAATGAAAAGGGATGGTAGTCCGTTTTTTTTTTTTTTTTTTTTTTTTTTTTTTTTTTTTTCCTATTTTTTCTATTATTTTTTTTTCTTTATTTTTTCGATTTTTTTCCCATACACTCTTACCCTACCATCCAAAATAATACATCATAGGGAATGAACATTCCCCTTACACTTGAATCTTTACATACTTTACAATAAACTAATCTAATAACTCGAATTAAGAAATTCAAAACACTTGGAGTACTTTTAAGATTAACGTACATACGGGGGTAATATATGATGTTCTTCCTCATTACTCCATAAAATAAGTACTTTACCCATTAGTCTCAATCGTCCCAAAACAATATGTACAAGGATATGACTCGACTTAGCAACCATGTAATCAATTAGATAATTAACTTATGGTTTAACACATAACAATAATGCACTAAATATGAGTGCATACACGGAAGGCTAAGGCGATTTGGGTGTACATTTAAGTGGGGTGTAACAAATTCTTCCTTTAAGTAAAATGCTTAAAGTTAGAAACGAAAAGATAGGCTCGGAGGGGTGTACTAGGGGTTTCGTGTACTAAAAATGAGTACAACGCTAATGGTGTGGGAAAAATTAGTTGAGTTAACTAGCCAAGTAATATGACTTAAATGGTCAAGTAATTATGATACGGGTTTAACACAAGGGTGATCCTAATGCCTCTTATCATGTAGTAAATCCTACTACACGAATGTAGTCTCACTAGCGGTCTCGAGATGCATCACTAACGCAAGTTCTAGAATCTAAATGGTACCGGTACACTCATAAGCACTAATAGTAAATGCTTTTCCTTTCAAATCTAAAGGCGAACCTCACATATTTGGGTGGAAAATTTTTCTGAATAGTACGGTTTTGTGCTAGTCATACAATCTCCTATCCATGAGACGCTTGCTATGGCTAAAGTTTCACTCTTAAATGTTGTAAAAAATTTTAAATTTGGCGCTAAAATTGAACTAACAAGTATTTCTCATAGTTTTATTACACATCTACTATCAAACAAACAAACTCAAGCGAAAGTGTATCTGTAAGGTATCATCATTTTACCCTCCCCTTACACTTAGGATGAACATTGTCCCCAATGTTCAAGTAAAGAATGTAAAAGTGAAATAAGTAAAACGAATGAAATCAAATACTCCCCTGATTCGCTCGGTATGGATAATAAAGTGGCCAGGTTAGCTCTTCCTCCAAGAAAATGAACAATCAAAGCTTCCCTTCCAGAATAATAATCATCTTCTTTTCATACATAACCTGTAAATCCTGAGAAAACAGACAAGGCAACCTCGCATAAAATCGGCGGCAATCTACATATGTTACTAAATCTTAGAAAACAAAATAAGATATAATGCTTGTGGAATGATGTTTGCAGATTTCCTGGAGATTATAAAACTAATAATTCAACAAAAACTTTAAGACTCCGTTAGAAAAACAAAACCGGTAAAATTTCCAGATTTTTACACGTGACGCCGTCAAGAGTAAACTCGTGACGCCGTCAGAAGTGACCTGTAGAAATTCTTATGTTAAGTTTCTGGAAAATTTCTGGAAAAACTTGGTTCTACTTCCTGGAAAATCCTGCAAAACTTTATTATGACTCGATACAAGCATTTGACTCTAACAAATACGAATATACATGTTCATTTAATATTGTGGAGAATCATGATCGGTTTGTTTCTTAAAAACATATTTGGGGTTTCTCCTAACACTTATCTTTTGCAAAAATACCTTTGGGTGAAGTTAAGACTAAGCCAAAACAACAAAGTAAAGTATTTCCACTATTTAGTTTTGAAACATGATCTACCAACAATAAAAATAAAGCATGCATACGGAAGCAAATAACAAACAAACAAAAATAAAAATCACACAAAACATGGGTTGCCTCCCAAGAAGCGCTTTTCTTTATTTACGAGTCTTGTAGCTAGACTCAAGGTCATGGGTTACTACGTGACCTCATCGTTGGTTTCACTCTCTAGGTCGTCTTCTAAGCCAGTTTTGTATTCCGGACCTAGTTGCAAGCATTCTTTGTAGAAACCAAGCATTCTATCCTTCACATACTCTACTCCTCTACGTCTATCCTCATCATTCCTATAGTAAGCTGCTTGTTTGTGTTCCTTTTCTATATTAGAGAGAAGGCGGTATTGCTCAATTTTGTATGGCATTTGGTAGGCAATCTCATCATTTTCTTCCTCGAACCTAACTATCCCTAAAGTCGGATCATAACTCATCCTAGTGGCCTCAACAAATGGTTTTCCGAATATTATTTGGCTTAGGCAATCATTTATCACCGGATGAGTGTCTTCTACTATCATAAAATCGATCTCATAAGTGAAATTACCTATAATCACATGCAATCCCTTCACTCTTCCTACAAAATTACTTATCAAATTCTTATTGGGCATCATCCTATAATCAAGTTGTTTCTTCATCACCCAATTGTAATAAGTCCTAGTCATGATGTTTACAGGAGATCTAGGATCGATATAAGCTTTCCATATATGCATATGCCCGATGTTGCATGGTATGTTGATGTTAGAGGGGTCTCCCATTTTGATAAGGGGTGTGCCAAGGATATATGGTGTCTCGGGACTATCGAATAAATCCTTATGGTATTCCCGTTCTTCCTTGGTGGGCAACTTATCAAAGTGCTTTTCTATAGTCTCTACTTCCTCTAACTTCTCTCCCTTATTAACCTGAACTTCCCTAATTTCATCCCTAGTCTCGGTTTCTATTTCAACTTCATCTTTGTCACTTTCTTCCATATTCTTATCTATTGGCTTAATGGTGACAACATTGACAAAGTGGACATGTTTGGATGATGAGGGGTCCTTAATTTGGATTCCATTATTGGTGTCCCTAGTGTCCTTTCTAGGTGTGATTAACGCTTGGTTGTTGAGGGCTTTCAACAAGTTGTCTATCTTGTTGGTCATCTCCGTTTGTTGTTGGTTGAATTCGGTTTCAAACCTAGCTATGCGAGCTTCTTGAGATGCCTTGAACTTAGACATCAATCCTTCAAGATTGTTGGTACTACCATAGTTGTTAGAAAGATTGTTGTTGAAAGTACGGTTGGAGGGTGGACCGTTTGGTTGGTAACGATTAGGCGGATTGGAAGAATTGGCTTGATTTTGTTTCCACCTAAGGTTTGGGTGATTTTTCCAAGAGGGGTTGTATGAATCACCGTAAGGGTTTGGCTCGGGTTTGAAAGTGTATCACTTATCTCCCGCTTCGTCGGTACGCGAGGATGCGTAGTCCGCAAAAGCTGTTCCGGGGAGTTCCACACAATCACGAGTGTCATGGGGACCACTACATAATTCGCATAAAGAAGTGATTTTGTTCACTTGGCTTGAAGGCTTAGGATCTTCATAAGATTTCATGAGAAACTTTACTTGGTCCTCAAGTTCCATGATCCTACGGTCGGGAGTGCTAGAGTTGTTCGAAGGCAAAGATATTGCCTTGACCGTTTTGTTCAAATCACGGGGATCATTCCAATTTTCGTTGTCATAAAGAGCAAGATCTTCTATGAGTTCCCATGATTGTTCCGCACTTAGATCACGTAGCTTACCACCGGCCGATTGGTCAATGGCTCACCTTGTGGAGAGATCGGTATGGTCATAGAAAATTTGGACTTGGAGCCAAAGATCTATGCCATGATGAGGGACTTTTTGGAGTAAGTCCTTGAAACGAGTCCATGCTTCATAAAGAGTTTCACCTTGACGTTGTTGGAACATCAAGATGTCATTTCTAAGCTTGGTAGTTCTCCCCGGTGGGAAAAATTGAGCAAGGAAACGAGTGGTGAGATCATCCCATGTGGTGATGGATCCCGCGGGTAAACGTTCAAGCCATTGACTAGCTTGATCACGTAGAGAGAATTGGAATAGGCGTAATCGGGTTGTCTCTCTAGTTGCAACATCTAGGTCTATGGAATCTACGATTTTAAGGAAGTCCTTGAGATGTTGATTTGGATCTTCGGAACGAAGTCCATGGAATGCACATCCGCTTTGCACCAACCGGATGGTGTCGGATCGCAAGGGGGTCACATTGGCTCCGGTGAGCTCAATGGTGTTTCGATAGCCTTGGTGGCTAGGTCGGGAATATTCTCCTAAGGTTCGGGGCCTAAGAGGTTCTAGTGGTGGGTTTTGTTGTGGTGGGATGACGGGTTCAAAGATGTTCCCATCGTCAATGATGTCGGGTGGTGAAAAGTTACAAACAAAAACACGAAGAATTAAGATAGACTAAAGAGAACCTAAAAATAAAAAATAAAATCTTACTAGAAAGGAATCTAGCAAGTAGACCTAATAAAAAGAAATTCTAACCTAGACAATAACTATTCCCCGGCAACGGCGCCAAAAACTTGGTAGCGTGGGGTTTGCACCAGGCTTTACCTCTCAAGGGATCTTGAGAAGCTTACAACCCCCACCAGGCAGTGTACCTGATCGATGTAGTATAGTATAATGACAAGTACCGGGGGATTGATCGTTCAGCTAGGAATAGTGTCGCTAGGATTAGAAAACCTAAAGACTAGGTCTAGAGATGAGGGATGATTCTTTTTGTATTTTTTATATTTTTTTAGAAAGCAAATTAAAATCTTGGGTTTGAAGGATTTGGGCGGAATTAGTTGCTAGTCAACTAACCCAATACTAAAGATGCAATCAAAATAAAATACTAGAAGTGAAAGTAAACTAAATTATACTAAGGTTGTGAGCAATATATGGGAGAAATGTATTTACTTAGATTTCACTACTCCCTAGATATCTTTTACACGTTAATTACTTGTTATAGTTGCGTGGATGACGGATTGTATTCCTTAATACCATTCATGGGGTGGCGTACTTACTTCCCCAATCCTATGAGTGCCTACTTCACTCCTATGTCGAGCCGGCTAAGAAGCTCCTAACATGGGATCATTAGAATTTACTCATGCATTAAATACAACCAATAAAACCTAGCACACA
Source organism: Artemisia argyi (assembly GCA_030686995.1). NCBI lineage: Eukaryota > Viridiplantae > Streptophyta > Magnoliopsida > Asterales > Asteraceae > Artemisia > Artemisia argyi. Next base: position 73,863,042 of record CM060685.1, on the reverse strand, counting down.
TCGGTTCATGTTTCCTAAGACGTTCAAGCATGTTACACAATGGAGATCTGCCAGTTTTCTTAAGCCTAACATTGAAATCATTCATCCAATACAACCATAAACAAGTAATCAACACATAATTAACATCTAGGTTTCATTAGATCTAAGCAAACACAAGATAGATCTAGCCTAGCATGTTGAAATCAAGACACGCACAAGATATAGACAACCAACACATAGACATATTGATTGAATTAAGAGAAGACTTATCTTAATAGCACATGAAAGGATTCAAGGGTTGAAAACCCTTGAAAAAGCTGTAAAATACGTACAAAGTTCGGCCCTAGGGTTTCTCCACACAAGTTCCTCCTTAATGAATGAAAAATAGAAAACTATATATAGAGTTTAGAAGGTGACGACGTCAAGAACAAATGTCTGACGCCGTCATCTCGCCGCCAAATAGTTCCTCGGACTGCCTAGATCTGGGTCTGACGCCGTCATGTATACACCTTATGCAGCCCGCCACAAAATTAACTCTTGACGCCCTTGTTGCGACGCCATCAGGTTTGCACTGGATCGTCACCACTTTTACTCTTGACGCCGTCATGATTTTCCTCTTGACGCCGTCAGGTACTGTTCTCAGCATGGAAAATTAAGTCTTTGGCGTTTTCTACACTTTTATGCTCCAAAAACGTCCGAATTGCTTCCTTTTCCAGATTTCACTCCTAAAGTACCTAAAATCACAAAAGGAATGATTTAGGGCAATATTTGATCAAATAAATTCAATTCCGGGCTAAAATCACAAAAGGAACGTCCGAATTTCTATTATTTCAATTTATATATATATATATATATATATATATATATATATATATATATATATATAATTATATATAAAATTTATTATAAAAAAAATCAATATTACTATCAAATCCTTTAAGTTTCTCCAATTTACACATTTTACCCTTAACGGAAAACATTTACGCCGTTAGTCCAAAATTTTATATATTTACGTTTTAAGTCCAAGTATATCAATATTTACATTTTTTAATCCTAAGTTTCAATATTAACTGTTTATACCTTTAGAAAACTGTTTTTATACTTGTTACCCAAAGTTTATAAGTTTGACACTTTTAGTCCCTAGTTCTCGAAAATTTGCAAACTTAGTCCAAAAATTACCAACTTTAAAACTTAACATTTTTATTATTCCAACAGCTTATTAGCTTATTTCCTTTGTTTTTCACTAAATGGGCCTAACAATCCAATATTTAAGGCCCGTTAATAATTTTCGATCCAAGGGGTTTAGGGGAACTTTGAGTTTATCAAAATCCATTATTTTAAGTCCTAATTACATTTCAAAATAGCTTTTTCACCCAGCTTATTAGAATAAGCTAAAACTAGCTTATTGGACTTTTCGGCCCAAATACAGTTTTTAGTTTCTTAAAATCCTTTGAAAAACTCGTTTAGCTTTAGGCTTGTTTAAGCGATCAAATCAAGTCGTTAGGTCAATTTATTTATCATCCTCGTTTGTATACTAGGTAGGTAATTAGATCGTACAAAAATATTAATTAGTCATGTGTCGAATTTTGAAATGGCGAGGTCAAAGTGTATGGTCTAAGCTCAATACGTATAATTTGTAAAACTTGAAAATAAACTAAGTCTTTTAGTGAAAATCGTACAGGTCCACTTAACTTAGAAACGTGTGATTTTTAGAGTGTATACGTTAATATATGTTCGAATCTTTTATAGGTTCTCGTTTATGACTTATCCAAGAATTAGTATGATACATAAAATATATACGTTGCTTTTATGATTTACGATTTATAAGCTCCAAGTGTTTGTGCATAACATAAACATACGTATGTATATATATAGAAAGAAAGGGTCAAGTTCTCACCTCACCTATAAAAGGTGGCATAAAAACAAGTGTAAGGTTCGTGTAATGGTACAAATGCTTCGTGGTTCACTTCACGTTTCACCAAGGTTCAAGAGGCTCCAATCTTGGCTTCCTAGGTTCACTTTGAGGCGTGGTACTCTTGGCGATTTGTTTGTCCCTCCACAGCTCCTTCTCGTTACTATTTTTAGTGTAATGGTTCATTTAAGTGCATGTAATGTTTTGTGATTGCATGGGAGGTTTATATAGGCAGTTTTTGAAGGGTAGAAACAAGATAGGCTCACAAGTGTTGGTGTAAGCATGTGAGGGCGAATAGTAATGCCACAAACCAAGACCAATCGAGTTTGTACAAAGCTTAGATCTTGTAAGATCTCTTCCTATTCATTCTTGACAATCATATGGTGTTTAGGGTTTGTTTTGTTGCCATTGGGAAGCATGGGAGGTGCTAGGGAATATCATGCCACATTTAAGCTTATCATTTCAATGGTGAGTTTGGTGGTTCACTTAGGGTGTATCAAAGGTAGTAAACGAGCGAGAAAATGTGTAACAATTATCAATTCTGTTTCTTTGGCATTAGGGGAGACGAGACAAGCAAAAATATTCATGTGTCATGTGTAGAAATCGTAAAATACTAGGGGTGTTTTGGGCGTGGTCGCGATAGGAAGAAAGAAAAGAAAAAGAAAACATTAAGGGTGCGTTTGGGCTTAAAGCCTGGTGGGCTTGTGGTTTGCGTCGGCCCAAAGGAAAAAGAAAGAAATAAAAGAGTCCATTTGGTTTGTATTTATGTATCCGTGGCCCAATGAGTATTGGGGGCCCACATGGCATGTATCGAGTATCGTGTCGAAGTTCAAAAATATTAGTGAGCGTTCTCGGGAAGTTTCGTAGGTTCGGGGAATATATAAATAGTATACGGTATTTAGACGAAACGTATAGTTATAAATATAAACGTTTTATATATATTTATCGTTCGCAATAATCATAGGTTATCTAGGTCGTGTGTAAGCATCGTTCCTGGGTAAACGGTCAATCACAGTTATCGTAGTGGTTCAATATCAAGCCATATCATAAAAAAAAATTTTTGTTACCCGTAAAATGGTGTTAAGTTATCGTAACATCGTTTTATTTATTCGTATGCATTTACTAATCGTAAGGGAATTTTACGAGAGGTTACAGGGGGGGGGGTCGAATATGGTCTTTTCGGCTTCTCTGAAGTTTAAAGACTTCAAGGCTCAAAGATCAATAAGTGGTTGTACAATAAATACAACAACCACAAACACAACCAAAGTAAATAAAGCAAGTAAAGAGACACTACGATATATACTGGTTCGGGATGGGGGGTTTATACCATCCGTATGTCGAGTTGCGAATCCACGATACTAATACTATTCACTAAATATAATCCTTTCGGTGGACTATAAACTATTACAACTTCACTCCACCAATATCGATGCTGACTAAGAAGGAGCTACTCCCAACGGTATTTCGCCCTCGGAAACCACCCAAAAGAATATCGTGATTCGACTTCCACTAAGGTCATTAAGACAACTACTAAGACTTCCCACTAGAAGTATCAAACTCCAACTATATCCTCAATGATCTAGGCTTGGTCACCAAGGCACAAGACTTCAATCTAGATCCCCAATGATCTAGGCTTAGTCACTAAGACACAAGACTTCCCTTACAAACAAATTGAAAGAATAAGTGTTTGTTTGTTTAATCAAGCCCTAACATAACCTAGTGACTCGATTCTAGTAGAAAGGGTATAGATAAGAAGACCCTAGACACAATCAGAAGAGTGGATTAGGTTCTTGTGATTCTTCCCTTGCAAAGAGATGTATTCTTTCAAATGATGTTAGTGTGAAAGATTAAGAACACAAGATAGAATTAGAGGATTAGATTGAAAGAATAATGGTAAGGGGTGAGGAATACAAGAGGCAGGGGTGGGTATTTATAGGCCAAGATCCCAAATGGGAATAATATACCAAGACTGGCGCGTCGCCTGCGCGTCGGAGCGCGGACAACGCGCCAGACTAACTTGTAAATTATTTCTTGTGGGATCTTGGTCTTGTAAATATCCAACCTTGCTAAATCCACAGTTGTACTTCACATATTTAGACCTTAACATTAATCATTCTATAGGTCTATCAACTCATATAGCCATTTTGTAAAAATGGTTTTGTGAAGTGTTTAGGAGAAACCAATTATCAAAGAGAGAAGGTAGAAAGGATAATTGGATAGGGGTAGATTGGGTATTCCTTACATGACATAGAAAAGAGAGAAAGAATATGCCATGGGATATTCCTTTACATGGAAAGGAAGTGTGGATGTTAAAGAGGGAAGAATTTGAATTTGAAATTCAAATGATGTGAGAGGGAGAAGTGAGACAGTAAGGTTAGGTTAGGTTGAACTATGGTTGAGTTAGAAAAGTAACCATGGTTGGGTGAGAAGAGATTGTGTTGAGAACAAACCATGGTTGGGTTAGAAAGGAAGCCATGGTTGAGTAGAAGGATATCCAAAGGAATATTCCATCCTTGGAGAAGAGGGTGAGATGAAGGGTTGAGATGAGTTTGAGTAAGATGGATGGTTGAGATGAAGTTGGATGAGTTGGATTGAATGTAATGGATTGGAGCCTTGGTTTGAAATTCAAAATTGAATTTGAAAGTGAATTAGGCATGTGATGAAATAGAAATGAAGAGATAAGGTGGTGAGTTAGATTGTGTAAGGAATATAAGATTTGAGGGGATAGAGAGCCTTGGAGGAAGATTCAAATTTAAATGTGTGAGAGGAGTGATGGGTGTCTAAATACTCATCATTTTATACCCATTTAAACTGTAAAAACAGCTGAAAACACACAGATATGCCGTAAAATATTGCAAATATCCTTGGATTGTGTTTTTATATGTTTCAGGTACAAAAGGATTGAAAACAGATGAAAAACGAGCAAAGTTTGCAGAATTGGCAGAATCAGTCCCTCAATTTTCAGAAAGTGTCAGAATTGGTCCTTGGAAGATTTATTTTGAAGAAAAGTCAACAACAGTCCCCAAGAATCAAGGAATGACAATTTCAACCCTTGGATTGCAAATTTCAACAATTGGCAAGAATGGCCCCTCAAGTTTCAAATTTGGCAATTTTGGCCCCGGATACTTTATTTTGAAGAATAAACAAAAAACACCCTTGGGAAATCAAAATTTGGCATATTTAACCCTTGGAATAATTTTGGGAAGTTTGCAGAATTGGTCCCTTTAATTTTTATATTTACCTAATTGGTCCTTGTACTTACTAGCTAAACCAAATGGATCTTATGTAATTTACTAACACAACATTAAACCAAACCCAACCCAAAACAAACACAACCCACAAACACTCCCTGGCCCATTTTCACCCCAAGCCCAACTCCCTTTTAAAATAAAACTATCCCACCCCCGTTATTTAAAACCCCGATCAACATAAGTCAACCCTTCTCCACATCCTTCCCCACTTGCCTGCAACATGCCTGCCACACTCCAACCCCTCACCAACCTTGCAACTCACCCATTCCTTGTCCCCTCTTCCAAACATAACATCCAAAATACATTTATTGCTTCCTAATCCCTCCAAGTTATCTAACTGCCAATTTGGACTTTTGGTGACAAAACCTTTCGAAGGCCAAGATCAAATTTGACTCATCCGATGGCCATTATTAAGTGTGGAAAAGTCAAGGAAACCCTAGTGAGTCAGTATAAATCAAGAAAGAAGGCCAGAAGAAGAGTAGCTAGCTAATGTAGTGTAGCTTAGTGAAATAATGTCGTTCTAGTGTAATATTAATTTCCAGTGTAATTCTTAGATTAAGAAAGTTGAATTAAGTCTTTTTAGTATATTTGAAAGCTATTTCCATCAATAATTTCAGTTTCCTTTGATTACTTTAGTTTATGCAAATTTCCATTAAAATTTCAATCTTACTTAAATCTTGTTAAAAGTTGTTAATCCTGTTTCATTAAGTTCTATTTAATTTATTTATGAGCTTTGTAAGCTTAGTGAGTTTTCAAACTTGTTCTAATTCAGTTTCGCCAAAAATACTCAAAAATAGGAAAAATAAATAAAAAATCAAAAAGGAAGAAGAATGCATGGAGAATGGTTGGTTATGGAAGGCCATGGTATTAGAGCCTCAAGGGAGGCATTAGGAAGTGTTTAGAGTTCTTGGTTCTCAGTTTTGTGCTTGGAAGCCTTTGTAAGCCATTTTATCCATTTTTGCATAATTACTGTAGAAGTGCTCACATACTACTTATCTTTGTTTCTCAGTGCTTATTTGGTGTGTGATATCTTAGTTAGTGTTTAATATAACCAACTTGTTCTCTAGATTTCATTATGGTCAATTTTTCTCTTTTAACTGCCAAAATAGCCTAATTGTAATTCATAAGTAATTATGGTTAATATTGATGTTTCCGTGGTTCAGTTATCTTACAATATCATAATAAGTTCTTATGATTCAGTCTCATGGTTTAAAACATGCATTTGTTTTGAAAATCACAAATTCAGTTTTCTAAGGGTGTGTTTGGATGTACTAATTTAATTGAGTTCCAGGTGGTCTTTGTTGTTGCTTTCTATTGAAACATGCTACAATAGGTCCTTATAGCACAATGAAACCATAAAACATAGTGGTCATTTGTAAAAAAAAGTCAAAATCCACTTGGAATCTTGATTTAGCATTCACTGTTAAATTTTTAAGTGGCATGATGGAACATTTAGGTGCATTAGTTGTTAGGATAGCTTAATTCAGTTTCATCTTAGCTTAAAACAACATTATCAGTCAATTAATCAAGTTCAAATCTCATGAAAGTCAACAATTCTCAAATATCTCAAAAGTCAAAATTGCATAGTGTATCAGTTTTCCCATTTTGCTAGGAATTTTCATTCTCTCATTTCTAAACCATGTTGTCTGAAATTTAGGATTCTAAAAGTTCACCAGCTTGTGTTTCTAAATGTATTTTTAGTTTAATTTTAAAAAATTTTCTTATTAGCTTAATTGGTACTTGTTTTGGCCTGATTTGCACAAAACTGCCCTATGCAGGGTAGTTTGTTGCACAAGTCCATTTCCCAAGCCCTTTTTCATGTTACTTAGTTAACCTTAGTCTTAAATTTTTGTTGCTTTTGAGAATCCTTCTAGCCATCTTTCTATGCATGTGCTTATTATGTTATTTTTTGCTTATTATCATTGTTTATTATGGATCTCAAAATTGCCTCATCTCACTCAACACACTAAGTAATCAGTGTGAAGGAGCCACATTCACAAGCTCTTTTTGAGCTTATAAGTGGGTCCCACTGTGAGATCTTGGGCTTTTTGAGAAGCTCATATACCAAGCTTGTTAGATCAAGGCTTAGTGTTGGCTTGTTAGCTTATTAGATAAGCTACATAAGGCCTGCTAGTTGTCTGAGAACCTGTTTGGTTGGCAGTTGGAATTGGATTGGCTTAATTGTGCTTTTTAGCTTATCCTTTGTGCTTTTCTTCTTACTTAAGCTTATTTTGTACTTATCTTAGCTGTTTCTAGCTTATTCCACTTTAAAGGTTCAGTTGTTTAGCTTTGTGATAGCTTTTTAATTTCAAAAATCTCATTTCAAGCTTTTTAGCCCACTGTTGAACATTAAGCTTTCCACAGAGCTTATTTTTTAGATTTAAAAAGATTGTTTTTACAAAAGATGTTTGTTATTGTTGTTTAAACAGTTGTGTAAAATAAAAATCAAAAAGAAAAATAAATTTTGAAAAGAGACACAAGTGAGAATTGAACCCCTGATCTCTCCAATGGTGTTGTTAGTGTTTATGTTTTCCCTTTTTTTAATACTAGTAATTTTTTCCTTTTAGCTTATAAATCTTATTAGCTTATTTTTCAGCTTATTCATAAACTAATCACCACTTTTATATTTTTCTTAGCTTCCTGCCACCTTAAACTATTTTTAGAAAAAGTTTGGAAATTTTTACTGTTAATTTAGTATTTATAATAATTTAAATAAGTTTAAAAAGTAATTAAATAGTTTTTAATTAATAATAAATAATTAAAAATTCTAAAAAAATATTTTTCTTTTTCTTAAAATTTTCTTTTATCATTAGGATTGTAAAAAAGTAATTTTCACATCCGTAGGATTTTTATTGCTCTCGTCTCACGTTTTATTTTGTACGTTTACGTAATTTTTATTTAAATGTACGTTTGTAAGTCTTTTTATTTTTTTTTTATTTTTTTTTATTTTTATTTATTTATTTGTTTATTTTTTTACGTTTTTAGATAATTTGCTTTCACGTTCTTGTTGTTATAGCTTGTTTAAGCTATTCTCTTAGAATAATCACTCATACCCTTTTTCCATTCACTTTCACCCGATCACAAATTGGTTAAAATACAATTTCACGCCTCGTTGGGACATAACGACCTAGGGAAACACTATACTCCTTGGTTAGTTGGCTCAGGTGGTTTGACCTATTTGACCACATCCGTGGTTGACTTTGGTTAACTGTCAGGGGCCAATCAAGGAGTGAGTTGGCTAGTGTGTTAGGGAGGAGAGGATTGTGAGAGGAGTGTGTATAATTTGCAAATATAGTTGTTGGAGGTGTAAGGGATGAGTTGGATAGTATAGGATTGTGATAGTGATGGGGTGCCTAGGTTTTTATTTCAAATTTGAAATACCCATGTGAAAAATGAGAAGAGTGTGGGAAGTGAGGTGTTTTATGGTGAAGGTTTATTTGGTTTTGAAATGAAGGGTTGGATGTGGAAGATGGAGATGTGTTGAAATCCTAGTGGTTGAAAGGGAAAGCTGTGAGGAGAATGTTTTGGAGATTTTGTGTGGGAATGAAGAGGACAAGAAGTACATGAAAGTACAAGGAATATAAGAGAATATTGGGGATAAGATTTTGGAGGATTTTGAAAGGGTTGGAGGATTTCTTTTATGTGAGGAGTAATCAAAGTATTGATTAAGGCTTAATCATAATGTCATTAAGGAAGAAAAGAATTGACAATTATGATTATGGCTTAAGAAGAGGATTAGAAAATCAAAGGTTACTTATATTTTCAAGTAACTCAATGTCGAGTATTCATAATCTTATAACTCTTGAATTTCCATGACTCGACGTATTCAATAATTACTTTGAAGCAATCAAGCTAAGTGCTTTGCATCATTGTAAAGCATATCCAATACGGGAAAGAATGCGTTTACGTAAAGGGACCTTTGACTTAGTTTGACCAATAAGGGAGTAAACCCGTTAGGTGATTAGAGAAGACGTAAACATGGATTATGGCCATATGGATACTTTCACTTGATGTTACGTGAAATATTGACGCAGGTTTTACCGACCAGGTTTTAATATTTATAAAGTCTTGTCTACCTAAGGTCTACCTAATGCACTATCGGGCAGTGTACCCGATCGTGTGAGGTATAGCTAGATGGTAAAGCCGAGGTCGTCCCAAGAGCTATGCGTGTGGAGTTTATCTAAGCTTAGTGTCACGTTTAAAAAGGGTTTTTAAGATTAAAATATTAATTATACTAATAAAAAATAAATGAAAGCAAATAAATAAACGGAGGAAATCAGTAGAGAGAAGCATTGTTAACCTAGTTATTACCTTTGTTATTATCATGACAATTTTCTAATTAAGTGCATCCTATTGTTTTATCTAGGGATTAGAGTCGGTAGACTCAGATGGTCAAATCGCTTAACCTATCTTACACCTTGTCCTATTCTTGAAACTTTTTAACATTCCAAGAGTTCGCTGGGCGGCGTAAACCTACAAGATGCAAGAGTCATTAAGTGCCTATACTAACTTAGAATAGTCTAATGGGATGCGGGCGGTCGCAACTTACATCCCTTCTAATTCCTTAAGCAAGTCCGTTTGGTAGAAGGTCGTTCGTTGAAATTTCTAAATGTAAGGTGATATTTCTATCACCAAGTCACAACCTTATAATGAGATGCGGCCGGTCGGTACTTACACCCCCGTCTAAGGAACTACCAAACATCATTACTACCAAAACTAGAGTTTTCTAAGACAAGCTAAGAAAGTATTCAAATAAAATGATAATAGACGTGAGAAAACTAAATAATGGCAATAACAATTTCATAACAATGCTAATACCAAGAGGTGTTTAGCCACTCATATTAATAAATGCAGAAAAACTTATGTTCAACATTGTAAATGAAAACATAAATCTAATACATAAATTATAAATGGATAAACTTATGATTTGAAGTGTGATTTCTCCCTTGGAAATGACTTGTATGTAGGTGAAATGTTGTTCTCCTTGCTCTCTGAATTCCTCTGAGAACTTCTGTGTGGTGGAGTGATGTGAAAGTGATGTGTAAACTTCAGAATTAGGTCTGGTATTTATAGTGCCCGACCGACCTACAACGTAGCTGTTGGGTTGGCTACCCGATAGTGTTCGTAAAATACAAATACCCTGTAGTTGTCTCATGGTTTATGGGCATAGAACATCTGCTGGCATGTCTACGGCATAGTTATAAAAGAAACTACGCTGTAACTTTATCAAGGATCACGAATATTCTTTACTGTTTGATTTGAGGACCTATGGCGTAGTTTGAATATTTGCTATGTCCGTAGTAATCATGTTACGCCGTAGTTGGTAAGTAGATTACGCCGTAGGTCTTTGATGGACATCCTCTGGTCATTTGAGTGAGCTACGACGTAGGTATAGAATCCCTCTACGCTCTAGTTAGTGTAGAATGTGCATACTTCAATAATCTTCATATTTAATCCTCCATTTCCGCATCTTTTCGTTCCTTTACTCATCTTTGTCTAGAAAACAGAATATAAACAAATAAAAGCATATATCCTAGTAAAATAATATAAAAGATGAGAATATTAGGGGGAAATTAACACTAAAATAACGGAACTATTTGATGTTATCAAATATCCCCCCACTTGAACTCTACTTGCCCTCAAGTAGACCTTATTAGAATAACTTTAAAAAGATATCTCCCATGAATATGGAAGATATGAATCTAAAAATTTCCTATGCTAGAATGTATCAAAGCCAAACACCTCACAAAATGGGAACAAACACTCATGCTCACTCTCTAATCTAAGTGTTAATTTTGGAGTGATCAATCAACGCATATTCATAGAATGTATTCTATCATAGGCTTGGTGGTTACACAAATCTCCACCACTAGAGCTAAGGTCAAAACAATTCTTAAAGGCAATATTGGGTAAACATATATAAGGCTATTGGTGTAGTGTGGGTACTAACATACTATGGCAAGGGCGACAAAGGCAATGGTACATGACCGGAACTCCGGGAAAGACACCAATAACTGCTCAAATCCCTCACCTAAGCATGATTCACAACTAAAGGGTAGGATAAAACATGGGATGCATAATAATGGTGCAAAAATAAAAAGAAAGCAAATAGTCTTAGCCTACAACAAGTTGTTACCACTTTTTGTTCATCCAAAGTCCAAGCTCAAGATGCAGAAACTGGATCATATAACAAGTGTGTGTTCCATTAGCGGACGTCATGATAGGCACAACACTTGGTTTTTATGTTGGTGATCAATAACCAACAACTTCATTCTTCATATGTGACCGAAGTGGCCTCTTCGATACTAATTCTTTAAAAGCTCTTTAGACAAGGTGCTATACAAGGTTGCACCAAAGCTAAATTATCTACATACTGAATTTCACATTTTTTTTCATAAAAATACAAGAAATAACATAATACATCCCCCCACTTGAGATGAAACATACATGTAATATTTGGGGGGTCTCAAATGATCTTCAAAGACAGGTCTTCAATGTAGGCACGATTTTCGAATCTCTAAACTCGAACCTCAAACTAGAGCAAGTGGCAACTTCCCAATCATAAACCAAAACTACACGGTAGGCTTAGGCGAATAGGTATATCGAAATAGTTATAATAAGGGTAAGAAACGAAAGGATAGGTTCAAAAGGTTGTATCTAGGGGTATCTTGCACTAAAAATGAGTACAACAAAAAGGGTTTAACACTGGGGTCGAATAGTTAATGTGACTAACCAATAAACACATACATATAAGCTTTTTATGGTGATAATCCTAAAATATTGCCCTCTCAAAAAGTTTCTTCCAAATGTGTCAAGTATTCTTAACACACTACTCATTTATGGTCTCAAAATGATGTAAAGGCCAAGTTCTAAAGTTTACAAACTACCGACACACTCATAATTTTGGTGGATTTGGGGTATAATAGGGGAAACTAGATAGGCTAAACCTCACCATGATATTAAGGGTTAATGTGCTCGGCTAAGGTCTATTCTAGTTAGGTTTGGAAAAACATGTCAAATTTTTATAAATGGCAAAAATTTTTAAAATAAACTAGAGAAATGGGGTAAATAAAAGTTCAAGTAGTAATTCTACACCCGTCACCCCACCTGAATTGTACAAAGTCCATTTTGTACAAAATAAGCAAATAATAAAGAGGACATAAGTAGAATTGGAATGAGAACTTCCCTGAAATTCGCTCTTGAAAATGATAGAAGGATCATGTTTGGAAAACGTGCCTTTACTTCACATAATGAGCAAACTTCATATCCCTGGAGGATGCTACGGCGTAGTAAAATGATGTGCTACGCTGTAGTTTAGTTCTAGGGGATGTTTTTGAAGTGAAAAACTCCAAATTCTGCTCCTCCACCTTCCATGCTTCTCTTTTACCTGCAAATTAATCATAACAAAGACATAAAGAACCCAACTATGCTAAACAAAATGAAAAACAAATGATAATTCGGGTTGTCTCCCGAAAGAGCACTTTTGTTTATTATCAAGTCTTTAAGTTAGACTCACTGCTACGTCAACCATGGGGGAGGGAAAGCTTCTCCGCCTTAACCTTGTCCCAATAGGCGGATGACTTGCTCCAAACAGTTGAAGGAATGTAAGGTGTCGACCGAAAATGATCATCTCGGAGAAAGTTAGCTTTGGCCCATTCGCTTCTATACTTCATTTTATCGTATAGGTCTAATTCAACCTTTCTAAATTTAACTTGAATCCAATCATCAAATGAGATTCCCTTATAGTGTACTTCCTTCCTTAAGTGCCTGTTGAAACATGCCTGTTGAAACTGTTAACTTGAGCAGCATTTTTACTAAAGCTAGCAGTAGAAATAATAATACTAGCAATAGTATCATTTAGCCCAGCAGTAGAATCGTACTTAAACAAATTTCTGAGCAAAAGAATCTCAAAACCCAACAATCCTCCCCTAAACTTGATATTTGCTCTCCAAATCATCAAGTTTCTTCAAAGCATAAACAAACACCAGGAGGATGCTTCCAAACACACTTACTTCTTCTTTGACTTGCCTGGATCAAGGATATTTTCATACTTAGTCAATAACTTATAAGCTTGATGATCAGATAAGATGTGTCTCTGTAGTTGTAACCATTTAAGAATCTTTTCTGCCTTCAGTATTTCCCACTCTAGGTCACCATCAGTTGGTTCAAACATAACCTTCAAACTACTATATATCACTCTTTCATACACCTCTTCTAGAACATTATCACCATATTTCTCCTTGTAAAGCTTCCAGAGAGTACACACATCATCCCTATCCATGAAGTACAACATCTGCTCAAAGGATATAAAGTGAGTCCATAAACCATTTGTTCTTTTGAATGCCCACATGAGTATATTTCCTTCTCTTATTGCTACAATATACTTCAGAATTGGATGTTTTACTCCAAAAGGAACATCATTTATGATTTCTGGTTCTTTGTGTGTTGAAAGGACTGTGAGAGCCATTACTCTATTTCTATCATCATTAGACCCATTTTCCTCATCAGCCTGTGTGTCTTCATCGCCTTCAGATTCTAATATACTCTCCACAGCTACTTTTCTCCTCTTCCTAGCAAATGACTTTTGCTTATAACCTAGTCTCTTAACACCAATACTAGGAGAAGTTACCTGCTCTTTCTCTTTCTCTACCTCAGTAGCCTCAATCACTTTCTCATGCTCTTCAACTTTCTCATCCTCTTGTACTTTCTCAGTATCCAACTTCTTATTCATTACAGCAATCCTATCTTCATCTTCTTTTGACCCAATAGCTATGAAGGATTCTGTTTCTCTTTTTGCCTTTTCATACATTTTAAAAATGTTAGTATCTGAGAATGTTTTTGACCGAACAAGCTTCCATCCCTTCATATTTCTCAAATATTGCTCATATCCTTTTCAGCTTTAAAGAGGAGTTGGACCTCTGAGAATGTTTTCATACATTTTTAAAATGTTAGTATCTGAGAATGTTTTTGACCGAACAAGCTTCCATCCCTTCATATTTCTCAAATATTGCTCATATCCTTTTCTGCTTTAAAGAGGAGTTGGACCTCTGAGAATCTTCCTTTTCTTATTTTCAGCAGTATATTCCTTCTGCTTCTTGTCCATATACTCTTTCAACCATGCACCAAAATCAAATTCTGTTACTTCTTCTTCTTTAATTTTTACCAGCTGATGCGTGTGATATGTCAGTGTAGCATAGGGTGTTTAAGCCTTTTCTAGTTTTACATTTATATTTAGCCGACTTATTACTAACACACACACTTAACGAGCAGTGTACCCGATCAATATGCATATAGTGGTAAGTAGAGTGTTGAACACTAATAATGGAACATAATATCTAGTTGATTTAATCAGTATTTTAATATCTAAGTTAGTTTTGCAATCCTAATCTAATAAAAAGGGGTTCAACCTGAGAGGCTGGCATGGATTTAGTTAATTAATAAAAAGTAAACCTAATGAGAACGAATCAGCGAATAGCAATCACGTACATACATAGATAATAGAGACACGTAATAAGACCTATCCTTATAATTAAGTAGCTTTTCACTTGTTATATTGCTAGTTTTATATGATGAGTATCGTAATCTAATCTATCTCGTTGGATCCTATATATTGGCGAGTAAACCCTTAATGATTACTTATGTTTATCCTACCATCTAGACATCAAATAAGTAGGTGAGGAACAGGTATGGTAGCCTAGAAGACTCAACTAAACATAGAGGTTATCTTTTCATCGTAGGTTAATCCTTTTGGGATCTCGTTTCCAACAATATAATTGATGTAATCAGGATACCATGGTCTATCACTTCGTACCCTTGTTCTTACCATCATAAGGTGTTCATCTGGGAATTCATCGACAATTTCTCTTTCATCAAGTACTTCCATACAAGGGTTTTCTAGTCTAGACAAATGATCAGCTGCAAGGTTCTCAGCTCCCTTTTTATTTTTAATCTCAATATTAAACCCTTGAAGTAATAAAACCCACCTTATGAGTCTAGGCCTGGCATCCTGTTTATTAAACAAATACTTCAAAGCAGAATGGTCAGTGTACACCACAGTTTTTGACAATATAAGATATGATCGAAATTTATCAAATGCAAAAACTACTGCAAGAAGTTCTTTTTCAGTTGTTGTGTAATGTTCTTGGGCATTGTTTAATGTTTTGCTAGCATAGTAAATTGGTTTAAATTTCTCTTCTATCTTTTGACCAAGTGCAGCTCCTACAGCATAATCACTAGCATCACACATTAGCTCAAAAGGTAAATTCCAATCTGGTGAAATTATAATAGGTGTAGTAGTTAATTTTTCCTTAAGTATATTAAATGCATTTTTGAAATCATCTGAAAAATTAAACTTTACATCTTTTAGTAACAATTGAGTCATTGGCCTAGATATCATGGAAAAATCCTTAATAAACCTACGATAATGTTAGCATTAAAGAAATGTATAAAGAAGTGATGGTCATTCTCATACGTGTAACTTTGTAATGTGTCGTAGAATACAATAGAATAGTCAATGGGCTCGTGGACTAGGCTAAGCTAATAGGTTAGAAGATATGTATAAGTTAGCCCATTTATCAAAGATGTAAACCAAGTCCAATCAATCATATACGTGGCCCATAGGAAAGCCCATTAGGGCATATGATGTTTACTATATAAACACCTCAAATGAGTCATTTGAGGTGTGTGCTTGAGTGTGTAAGTGTGTGTTTCTTAATAAAAGTTCTTCCTTTTTATCTCTTATTCTCTCTAGTTTCATACGCGATATACATCAAGTCACCAATCCATCTTTGTGCTTCCATACGAGCTATATTTGTGATAGAGTTGATAGATATAAAGTCCTGTAGATAAAATCCAGCATGCCCTAAGAAACTTCTAACACCTTTTACATTAGTAGGGTAAGGTAATTTAGCAATTACATCAATTTTTGCCTTGTCAACTTCTATACCTTTACTAGATATTTTATGTCCCAACACAATTCCTTCTCTAACCATAAAGTGACATTTTTCCCAATTAAGAACAAGGTTAGTTTCTTCACACCTAGCAAGCATTCTATCAAGATTATCAAGACAAATATTAAATGAGTTACCGAACACCAAGAAGTCATCCATGAAGACTTCCATAAAGTCTTCGACCATGTCATGGAAAATAGCCGTCATACATCGTTGGAAGGTCGCAGGAGCATTACATAATCCAAATGGCATTCTTCTATAGGCAAAGGTTCTATATGGGCAAGTAAAAGTAGCCTTTTCTTGATCTTAAGGGGCTATAGGTATTTGGAAGAAACCTTAAAAACCATCTAAAAAGCAATAATAGTCATAACCTGATAGTCTTTCTAACATTTGATCAATAAATGGAAGGGGGAAGTGATCTTTTCGTGTTGCATCATTAAGTTTGCGGTAATCAATGCAAACTCTCCATCCGGTAACAGTCCTTGATGGAATTAGCTCGTTATCATTATTTAATACTATCGTTATTCCTCCTTTCTTTGGTACAACGTGGATGGGGCTAACCCATGAACTATCCGAGATAGGGTAGATAAGTCCATAATCAACTAATTTGACGATTTCATTTATCACCTCATCTTGTACTTTAGGATTCAAGCGCCTTTGAGGTTGAATGGTAGGCTTGAATTCATCTTCCATAAGGATCTTGTGTGTGCAAAATGATGAGCTAATTCCTTTAATATCAAACATTTTCCATGCTAGTGCTCCTCTACGTTTATATAATACCTACAAAAGAGAATCTTTCTGTTTTTCTGTTAAATCAAATGAAATAATAATTGGTAGAATAGTATTCCCATTCAAGTAAGCATATTCTAAATTAGAAGGAAGATCTTTTAATATAGGTTTAACATCATCGATCTCATTGGCACTAGCGGAATAAACCGGTTCTTTTACACATTCACTGTTTTCATCAGATAGATGCGCCGTATCAGCTATGCTGATGCGCCGTATTGAGTAAGTGACAGCAGAATCAGTAACAAATTCAGTAATAAATGAATTATCATAAATTTGATCTTCAATAGAAATACTGTTATCTAAATTTCTAGGCAGAAAAGTATCAAGAAGATCATGTTTTAGCATTTTTTGAGTGAATTCATTTATCGTTTCATCGGATACATCAATGTTATAGCATTCATCGTCATAAGTATTAGGCTTACTCATTGAATGTTCCATATTAAATTCTACTTCATCATAACCAATTGTCAGAGTTATCTTTTTGTTAAACACATCAATCACTGCCCTAGCAGTAGCTAAAAAGGGGCATCCTAATATAATAGGTTTCCTAGAATTTTCAGGCATATCAAGGATAACAAAGTCAATAGGTAAATTAAATTTATCAACTTTAATTAAAACATTTTCAGCTATTCCTATTGGATATTGAACTGATCTATCGGCAAGTTCTAAGCACATCCTAGTGGGTTTTGGTTCACCTAAACCTAATTTTTCATATAAAGCAAATGGCATGAGGCTTATACTAGCACCAAGATTAGCTAAAGCATTTTCAATATGTAAATTTTTAATTTGACAAGGAATAGTGAAACTCCCTGGATCTTTTTCTTTAGATGGTAGCTTATTAAGCAAGGCAGCTGAACTTCTATCGCTAACAGTAATTGTGCATGCCTCTTCAAGTTTTGACTTGTTGGTCAGCAAGCTCTTCAAATATTTCGCATACTTTGGCATTTTCACAAGGACCTCGATAAATGGTATACTCAGTTGCAGCTGCTTTAGGTTTTTGAGAAATTTGCGTTGGTACGCGTCCTCCTTCTCCTTCCTTACTCGATTTGGGAAAGGAAGAGTTGATCGCTTTGGTTCAATGAATGGCTCTTCCCTTATTACGAGTTCTCGATCATCCTCTTTAGGTAACTCCTGCTCATGTTGTACAGTTCCAGGGGGATTATTGCTTGTTTTGTTAACCTCACTAGTTTCACTGATCTGAAAATTGATTTTCCGCCTCTAGTTGTAATTCCTTTCAGGTCATGTCTTTTTCGTAGAACCGCATTAATTAAATTTGACAACTGGTGCACTTCAATTGCCAAACTGTTGATCATGTTGTTTTGTTCTTTCAGCAAGAGCTCATGAGAAGTCCTGAATTCTTTAATTAAATTTTTAGTATCGCAATGTTCTTTTCACTTACTCGGGCAATTAGTTGTGAGTATTCATCCATGGTGAATTTATTTCTTGATTTTCCCAACCAGCTAGGGAGAATTTCAAGCATAGTTCCTGAAATTCAAAACAAGTAGATTTCAAAGTAAAAACTTTCTAATATACAGGAAGGTAGATCAAAAGTTTTCTCCGTTCGGAATTGATAAAAGTTGTTGAATTCTGCTGTCGATGCGCCGTTCCCAGAATTAGGATGCGTCGTATCTTATTACGTTAAAGATTAAATTAGTCTTTTATTCAGAAAAACAATACGTCGTATCTGTGAAAACAGATGCGTCGTATCTCAGTTTATAAATTCGAAAAACTGTTTTTAGTAAATAAATAGATGCGCCGCAACTGTCGAAATAGATGCGTCGTATCTCGTTAGGGTTTTGAAAATTTTCTAATTAATAACAGAATACGTCGTATCTAGGGGATAGATGCGCCATACTTCAAAGTTTAAGTTTACGCTATATATAAAAATAAAAACGCAATGCGCCGTATCTGATAAATCAGATGCGTCGCATCGTTTGGATCAGGAAAAATACAGCAGAGAGCAGTAAATACAGAAAAATAAAAATAAAAGAAATTAAAAATTACAGAAAATAAAAAATAATAAACAAACAAACAAGAAAAAGAAAATATGCAAAATATACAATGAATGCAATCTATACTAATATACAATAAAGTTAGTGGTTAGTATTTAATTAAAATACTAATCAAATAAACAAATATTAACAATTCATTCCCCGACAACGGCGCCAAAAACTTGATGCGTGTGATATGTCCGTGTAGCATAGGGTGTTTAAGCCTTTTCAAGTTTTACATTTATATTTAGCCAACTTATTACTAACACACACACTTAACGAGTAGTGTACCCGATCAATATGCGTATAGTGGTAAGTAGAGTGTCGAACACTAAGAATGGAACGTAATATCTAGTTGATTTAATCAGTATTTTAATATCTAAGTTAGTTTTAGAATCCCAATCTAATAAAAAGGGGTTCAGCCTGAGAGGTTGGCACGAATTTAGTTAATTAATAAAAAGTAAAACTAATGAGAACGAGTCAGTGAATAGAAATCACGTACGCAGATAGATAATAGAGACACAAAAGAAGACCTGTCCTTATATTGCTAGTTTTATATGATGAGTATCGTAATCTAATCTGTCTCGTTGGATCCTATATATCGGCGAGTAAACCCTTAATGATTACTTATGTTTATCCTACCTTCTAGACACTAGATAAGTAGGTGAGGAACAGGTATGGTAGCCAAGAAGACTCAACTAAACACAGAGGTTATCAAGACACCAATATAATTCACCAAAAACATCAATCACATTGATGCGCTCCAACAAGCTTTAAATTTATAAACAAGAATTACCGGTTAACTAGGAACACATTCGGGCAAGTATACCCTAGTCATTTGTAGTATATGGGTGGTAAGTCAAGGTCGTCCCAAGAGACTTGGTTACACTCAAGTGTCGTTTGTTTGTTTAAGCAAGTAACAAGTTGGTGGTTATGATTATCACGGATCAAACCAACAAGAAAAGAAATATTAGAGCATTCACACAAAAAACATACATGTTTGGACAAATGATCACAAGGATATTAGGATGTTTAGTTCGGAAAACATATTATCAAAGGTAATCCTTACGACCTCTAGAACCAATAATAATTTAGTATTTTATAAATCAAATGTGCATAAGCCTCAATCAAATGGTTATGTCATGAGCCTTATATCTAAACAACAACAAAGAATCGTTTCGTCCTAGACTTTGATGCCATTAATTTGTTATGTGCCATTTACTTGGAAAATGATTAGAACACTTATTCAAAAGATGCCTTTCGACCCATAATCCAAATTAAACCTTTACTTGTTATGTTTAGTAAGTTCCTTATACAATCGTCACAAAGTAAAAGACCAAAACCATTCGTCGACTAATGAATTGAAATCTACCAATATTGAGAATCCTTTCGACTATAGACTCAACAATGATTAATCAAAATAATAAACAAGATAAGTTCCAATTTAACCAAATATGATGTCTTTCATCATAAACCAAACAAACACTAATTGTATCCCAACATCCTTTTATCACAAGTTATCATATGAATCAAACATGTAAACAAAAAAAAAAATCATTATTTCAATCAAACACAAAATCTCAACAATCATAGTAATCATAAACATCATGAAATATAAAAGTAACAAGGTTTACCCAAAGTATGGATTACAATAGGCAAAGCTGAAAGATTTATAGCAACCTTTAAGCCTCCAATCAACTACAACTTCTAACCAAGCCAGAAAATAATACCCAAACACCTTCAACAGCCCTCGAGCATACTACACGAATTTAGCAGAGGTTTGTGGTCTTTTGGGTGAGATAAGGTGGTGACAATTCGTCCTTAAGGGTGGAGGAAAGAATTGCACACCTGGTAAGGTGGTGACAAATCTTCCTTCAGGGTGGAGGCTAGAAATGCACACACACTTACACACCTAGAACCAAGGAAAAATGGTCCTATTTATAGTAGAAATCAAGCCTAGGATCTTAAATGCAGCAACTTGGCCTCCAAGGTGAATAGAAGGACCTAGAATACCAGAAAGAATGGCCTAGAATCGAGTAGAATAAATTCTTGAAAAAGTTAACGAGACATCTTACCGTTCGGTCATCAATTCAACCTATCGGTTGGATCTTCAACACACATCCAACCGAACCAGTTACGGGTTCAAACCGATCGGTTGGATTGGACTTGTAACCAACTTCTTGACTTTTCTTGATTTTTCTTTGTCGCATGCTGTCTCCTCCACTTTGGTGCTGATTCCTTCTATAGAACTTGATATTATCTCGACATATGAACGTAGAAATCTTGAATCTATTAAAACCTTGAGTCCTTGTGTGATTCTTCACTCAATTCCTTCTCGAAAATCTCCAATTATGCATATTCACTTCATTTCTTCATCTTTTCATCACTTTTTCCTATTTTTGGCTACATTTGCTTGTACAAACACTTTTCCATGATTAAGTAACAAATACGTACAAATATGACCAAATATGATGCACAAAACTAACAATAACGCTCCTAAAAACATGTACAATTTGAGCGTTATTAAATCCCCCACACTTGAACTTTGCTTACCCTCAAGCAAATCTAGAATTAAGAAAATAAATCCACATGGTGTACAAGAATGATTAGAAAAATGTGATGCAAATCCACCAAGTACAAGTACAAGATAAGATTCATCATTTTTAAGCTTAATGGTGAAAATTTGAGATGTTTGACAATACCCATAGACTTTCTTGCTTGATTAACATTTCTAAACACTTCACGAAAAAGGAATTAAGTATAATTAGTTTATTACCATAGGCTTGTACAAGAAACAAAACTCCACCGAAGAGGTGTAAGCACCAAGTGTAAACATCTAAAGAGGACTTTTATTCGGGTTTTAACTTTTAGGCTTAAGGGTTTTACCAGGCTTATGTTCAAACATCTCATACAAAAACATAATAGATTGCTGGCACGAATTCATGATTTACTCAAGCAACGGATGGTCACTAAGGTAGTAAACCTCAGATCACTGGCGCGTTATTTGATTCCTCAAAAACCGGATGGTCACTACAATATTCATGCACTTGATATTCTCACAAAGCCATTACAATATCCAGATAGATAAAGTAATTTGGTAAGGGTAGGGATAAGGCATGGGAATATTTATAAATTGATTTTAAAAGAAAAATAAAGTCAAGTCTAAGTCCCATTGTTGCTAGTCACCGAACAAACCACGAACCCAAAAATGATTATAGTTACGATCTTCTCCACTTCAAATATCGATCATCAAATACATATGTATTACGTCTTAACACATTGGCTAATCGATATCTCAAACATACTTCCTCTTCCTTCATCTTCATAATAATAATATAGCACATTGGCTATAATTGTCACCTTATAGATTCGATGACTTATTCGATATATATATATATATATATATATATATACATATATATATATATATACATATATATATACATATATATATATATACATACGTATATATATATATATATATATATATATATATATATATATATATATATATATATATATATATTTTTTTTTTTTTTCTTTACAAAACATTCTTACATCACATCTCCCCCACACTTCGCATAAGCATCACCACAAAAATACAAAACTAAAGGTGATCAATCTTCATTCTTGTTGGAATGGCACACACGAATGGTAAAGTGTGTAAAACTAATAATCATCAAAAACAATCCATCATACCAAGCAACTAGCAACCAACCGTTTAGACTTTGACAAGGGGTAAGGCTAAGGTTTAAAGTGTAAAATCTTTTTTGTATTTTTCTGGATGTAACAAAAATGAAAAGGATGGCTCGGAGGGTGAACTAAGGGTATCTAGCTTTAAAGATAAACGCTAACAAATGGGTTTATACTGGGGGTTAACTACCGATGTGGTTAGCAAAAATTATTTTGTAAATGGAAGGCTATTTGGTGTTATTCCTAAGGTGCCTCTTTATCACATGAATACACTTATATCACATAAATGTGATCTTACTGCAGTCAGGTAATGATTTACAAGTACAAGTTCTAGAATAAATAAAATCACCGGCACACTCATACCAAAAGATCCAAGCATAAAAAATGTATGCTATATATTAAATAGGCTCAAATCCTTACAATTTAGTGGTAAGGGCTATAATATATGCTAGCAAATGTTATCGATCCCAGAATGGATTGCAATATTAATTGGGACACATTTCAAAATTTTCAAAATTATACATTTCACCAGTGGAATGATCCAGTTATTCTATTCTATTATCCTAAAAGCATGAAAACAACTAGATCATAAGGGCAAACAAGTATACAAAATTTAAATTGTTGGCCTAAAATTAGAAAAAAAATCAGTTTCGTTTTCCATTATTTTACTTTCCCCCACACTTAAGTTATGCATTATACTTATTGTGAAAAATAAACTTCAAAGCATGTAAAATGGGAAAAATAAATAAATAGATAAATAGTCCAAGAGAACCGAAACTTTCCGGGCCGTAGAAATCGTGATCGAACTCCATATGATAAGGTGCTAAGCAAATGCTAGCATAAGCTTGTGAGATCAACCAATTTCTCATTCAACAAAACATCTCCACACCAAGTATAATGTCACCAATAATCCAATCTCCAAGAGCTTATTAAATCTGCAAAAATAAACTAACTACAAAAACGCGTAAAATCCTAAAACTCACTTTCGTAGGCATCACGGTTGCATTTAGCGTATGCAACAAGCCTCTTAAACCCCTCGGTGGCCCGAGTGGACGAGTGAAGTCTCGTGAGGGTTTCCAGTGAACATACCCACAAAGTTCAAAACATTTTTATTTTAAAAACACGTACTTATTTATTCACAACGTACTAAAAATTAAAAATAGCAAAACTGAGTTTAAGTAGAATTATAGAAATGAGACTCTTGCAAGATCCAAAAGACATTTAAAAACAAACACAAATGAACACAATACGAAAAATGAAAAATAACTAAACATAACACTAAAAATTACATTTAAATAAGCAACTAAGGAATATTAGCACTTACTAAACATTAACTCACATAAACCAAACATCAAATACTAAAGAAAACACAAAATAACAAAACTTCAAAAATTTTACCAAGACATTCATCCGATCGGTCGGCATCCAACCGATTTGTCACACCTCGTAATTTCCAGTCATTTTTCCAAGCCTCGACAATTTACTATTCACAAGTTACTATTCATCATTTACTATTCATCGATCACTATTCATCGTTTTTGAGGTCAATTTGACATTCCGAGACATATTCAGAAATTTTACTATTCATTTGACACTATTCATTTCCGAGAGAAAATCACTATTCACGTGCATTATTCATGTCATCGTAAATTTAGTTTACGAGTGTTCAAATTCGCGTAACCGTATTGGTTCAGGAGCGAATCCATGCATTATCATTTGGGACATTTCATACAGGCTAGAAATAGTCTGCATATCATCTTTATGGCACTTGCATACTATTCCACTCGTAGGGTATTCAAATTATATTTTTAATATAATTAACGATTTACGTATGTTTATTTTAAATAAACACTAATACGCGAACTATAAATGAAACTAACACGTCCGACACTTCCGACTATTATCCCAATATATTTTTATATTCATTTTAATAATATAAAAATTATAATATTAATTTACCCGGTATTTTGGAAACTTATTTATTACGTATCGTACGTCTAACTTAATAACGACGGTTTTCACCAAAATTAAACGATAATCACCCTAACTCTCCGTACTTGTACCCGACTTATTTTTACAATTTTTATAACTCTATTACGTCCCGAATAACTTCAACAAAACTTATTTCTAACAAACCCGGTACCCGATTAAACCTTAAACCTAAACCTAACCTAACTACACTTAACTACTAATACTAATTCTTCTAATTAAATCACAAAACATATCCCCCCATTTCCCTCCCCTAGAACCGGCCACCCCCCCCCCCTAAAGTCTTCAAGCATTTAAATCTCACCAACACTCTTAATGGTACACCTAACAATTGTCCCTTTGTATAAATTAAACTTTTCTTACTCATTTTCACTAAAAATCACTTTTCTTACAACTAGAAACTTTTCTCTTCATTTTCTCTTGTGTGTGGATCGATCCAAGGTGATCAAGGAGCAAGGAGGGTAAATTTTACAAGATCATATTATAAACTAGTTAGTATAATCATCCTTGTTAGAGTTTTGAAATAAAAACTCAAGGATTAGTAGGCTTTTTATCATCTAAACTCTCTAAACCATCAAGTAAGTAAACAAACTCATTTTTATGATTTTTACAAGTTATTATTATGTTCATATAATTTTCTTACAAGATCTTATACATGCATCAACTTGTACCACTCCATTTTTGTATATATTAACTTTGAAGCCCTAGAAATGGAAACATATGAAACCCTTGTTAGACCTAGTGGGGTGATGATGTTTAAGGACCCATGAAACCCTAAGAAGGTGTATGGTAGGATTAGATTAGCCTTGTGGTGTTTGAAAGTGGATTGATGGATGATGGAACTAGTTTAGAGACTTGAAAATGGTTTTTGAAACTTTTGATATACCTACTGTCCCTATTTTAATTTCGTGGGAAAATCAGTAAATGGTGACTAAGTTTTGACCAAAGATTTAGAAAATACATTCAAAAACGAAACTTTAGGCGAAAGAACGGATTAAAACGAGTTTATAACGAAGGAGATATGATTTTTGCAAATTTAACGACGAAAACTACTTTTCCAAAAACTGCTTGCTGATTGGCAGAATACGACGGGTATTTTGAAGCATTAAACATAACCTAAAAGAGCCGAGTTATCTAAAATATACTAGTATATACAAAGACGAATCCGTGGACATAAAGAACAAGGAAAACGAACCTAAAACGACAAAGTTATACCCATTCTAACATCGTCAAACTATGGATATATTTTTGGTCACAAATAAAAATAATAACGTACGTACTAAACGGTATATTTTCTAGAAAATATTACTAAGGACTATTTTCTTATCAAACGAATACGTATGATCCAAGGGAATACTTATACGACTTAACGACGTATTTCAAGGTTTTCAATACAAGGAATTTAACGCTAACACTTTTTAACGAGATAGTACGACAAGTTATATACTCCTATATATGGATATATTTTCCTAAGTATGGAATCTATTTTACTACGACGATAACTAGTATTTTCAAATTACGAGTGGTATGAGTATCATGTGCATGTGCATTCATTTCAATTCGGCTTGATCTAAGTTAGATCATGGTTATTCATTTAGGTTGCGGCTAGTACTCGCGCCTCATTGTCCTGACTACTTTTACCTCATTGCACCATCTTTGTACCATCACTTCGAGGTGAGTTTTCATAGCCCCGTTTTAATTCTATATTTTGATTTCAAATCCCACGGGGGAGAATACATTGCATTACTTATTTTTGTGTACATGCCTAAGTATAAAATTCATACATTGCTTAAGTTGCCTATTTACCACGTCTTGACAAGTCCCCTTTTATTATCATGGACCGTTAATTTCTAGTACTAAGCGAGAGTGAGTGGATAGATCTATCGAGGGTGACGCCTCCATTCGTGTTTGGGTTGCTCCAAATGGAACGAATGCATTTCATGTCTTTATTATTAGAGTGTCTGGTAAACACTCATTGGGGCCAAGTATCGTCTAGCTTCGGGGTCATGAGCTTAAGAGCCAATGTATATATACTTTCCGGACATCCTATTTCATGGCATTACTTATGGCATTTTGTACACTAGATTTTACTTATAAACCTATGATTATTCACCAACTTTATGTTGACCGTTTTTCGCAATGTATTTCTCAGGTTATTAAGGTAGCTCATGTGCATACATTTGGACCTTCATGGAGTCGCGGAGTCGACGCGTCTCACTATATTTTCTGCACTTATGAAACGTTTGATCTTGTTGAACTTATTCTAACTGTTTTGGCAAACTCTTTTGGGACCTAAGCTTTGTAAACTCTGAATGTTTTAATGATCAAACGCTGTATTTTCTAAACGACACTTTAGGTCGTTCAATATAACTGTAAGTATGGTGCTATGACAGTCACCCCAGGTATTCCATTCCGCTGCCATTCAGGTATTTTGGGGGTGTGACAGATTGGCATCAGAGCTAAGGTTATAGCGAACTAGGATGTATCTTGGACCCTAGACTATAACCACATCATCATAGCATCTCATCATTTCATCATAGGTGCATATTCACTATACATGTTGCTTTACGCACACACTGTACGAGTTATTCATACCCATACTCATATATATATATATATATATATATATATATATATATATATATATATATATATATATATATATATATATATATATATATATATATATATATATATATATATATGATTATATTGACCTGGTTCACAAGTGACATGTCTTCAGATACCCACGCCGTTATCCTTTCGTCGGATTCCGACGTTGAAGATGCCTTGTCATCTTCCACTACCATTATACCACCAGCTGTACTCACACCACCATTAGCACTATTGAATTGTCATAAGAGCGAGGTTCTCATTCAGCCTATACATAGAATGCCGTTTGGTAGAGTATTCAGACTTAATTTTAATGGACTTATTTGGATGCTTATTACAAGGGAGATAGCATGTCTTATTTCCTTCACTAGTAGGACGCTTACTACTTAGGTACTACCACCACCGTTGGTTACTTATTACACTATTGGTCGTCCCATAGTGCGTACTTCAACTTTACCTCTTGGATATCGCGAGAGAGCGCGAAAGAGGGTAGTATCCCATTCACTATTATCACCATTATCTCCTAACTCATCACTAGGATCTCATTGTCATCAATGTTATCCTCATCCTTTAGAATACCACCATTGTCAGTTTCCTTTTCCATTTTCACTTGCCATGAATTAGATAACACCTTGTGGATAATACCAAGATTACGGACTCAATAGGAACATCTGCAGGTTCCTCAAGAATGGCTTAGAATCTACACTATCTAGGACTTGATCGATGCACAACTTCAGACACTACTTCAGGACTATCTCGACCTTATGATGCCATAAACCTGATTCCACCTAGAAGGACTACAGGAAGTCTTTAGACTAGACTTATATCTTTACTAGCTGTTACTATTTTCCTAGCCACGAGAGGTGTGGCATAGTTCGAAGAAACTTGTAGTATTTTGATTGATGTACGAACGGAATCACCAAGTATTGACTCTACTATAGGGGAATGGTTGTGCTATCTATGATATTGGCCCATATAGACCGAAACCTTCATGTATTATATTCATGTGTTATGAATATGATGATTGTTATTACCGATAAATTCTCATGGACTCTCATGATTTGATGGAAATAGATTTAAGCAAACCACTCCAAGCATGACGCAAGCCGCTGTTGGACAATTCATTGCCAGGAACGCAACTACCGCCCTCACCAAGGAACTTACTCACGTGGAATTTATGGGTTGTAATCCCCCCTTCTTTAGCGGAAGTGTAGACACAAAAGAATTTCTCAAATGGTTCGAAGAATTCGAAACAATCTTTCAAAGTGGTGACTGTCGTAAGGAAGACAAGGTTAAGTTCGCCACTTGCACTTTTCAGAAGCATGCCCAGAAATGGTGGACTAAGTATGTCCAGGTAGTAGGAGTTGATGCTGCTTACTCACACTCTTGGGAGAAACTAAAAAGGATGATGAGTTTGAAGTTCTGTGTGAAAAGCGAATTACAAGCAATTGAACAAGAAACACTAAACCTTACCATGGAAGGAGATGATGTTGTCAAGTATACGGCTTATTTTTATGATTTTGCTCGACTAGGCTCTGCAATGGATGAACCGGAAAGCAAGAAACTCGAAAGGTACATCAGAGGACTTTCTCCTGAAATTCGTAGGATGGTCATCGCATGTGAACCCAATACCATGTCTGAAGCTATCCAGATGGCAATCGAAACAAAGGAACTCATAGTTCGCGACAAGACATCGGGAGACAATAATAACAACAAGAGAAAATGGGTCGGTAATCAGGATGCTAATGCTACTCAACGACCATTTAAGATACAACAAGTGGTGGAGACCTTTACTGCTGGGTCAAGCCAAAAGAAAGGATATGTAGGTAAATTACCCGAGTGCAACAGGTGTCAGTTTCATCACAAAGGACGTTGCCCGGAACCATGTGGCAACTGTAAGAAGATCGGACACAAAGCCAAGGATTGCAAGACTCCCACCCTCACAAAGCATCAGGAACTCACGGTAATCTGCCGTGAATGTGGAGTAGTGGGACACTTCAAGAGTGAATGCCCGGTGTTGAGAGACCGGAACTGGAGGAGGCAGTTCATGTTTTAAAACCATAGTTCGAGCCCTCTAGGGTTGTACTTTCTTTTGGTACTTTCCATAAGTACGTTGATGTAACCTAGTTGTATTAAGCACTTTCCTATCCAATGTAATGACTATCTTTTGTTACCTCTATGATAACCATAACTTTCGTTTACTCCGCTTTCTATCCCAATCGTTCAATTTTCAATCGTTTCGTAACATTATGTCATTGCCTTATTAGAGATTAGGCCGATTTAGTATTTGACGGACTAGTAGATTATTACCATTCCGTAGTATTTACCCATGTATCCAATAAACCATTCCACGAGTTTTATTTCAAACTATTTTACTACCTTATGGAGAAATTGTTTTTATCAAATTCTAAAATAAGCCGTTTTGTTACCATACTATAAACTGATTTTTCCGATACTACGCCATATATTTACTATTATTACGCGAAACAATTTTTATATTACTTTGAAAGGGAATATTTAGTATACCATTTTTAATAACAACGCGTTGAACACCATCTAAAGCTTTTGAGAAAAATAATATTATTTTGATTAAATCAAGCATCGCATCATTAGTCCTCAACTATACATAGCCTGATCACCTATGTATACTTCAGGAAAGATTATGCCATGAAGGAAATAGTTACTTTATAAAGTATTGTTAATAACAATCTTCATCCAAAAGCGTTTTAAACAAATAAACTCTTTTATGAATATTTCTTTCTGACAAATTTTCTCTGGATACTTACCCCACCTGTCACACATTTAGTCATTAAGTTAGACTTTCCATTGACTTCTTTAGGAGAGACTTCCCATATTAAGTACTAGGAGGATTCCTTGATACAAGAAAAACAATAAAAGGGTTACGAAAAACTACTAACCTAGAATAGAAGTATACACCAAGGCAATTTATAGCTCAATAACAGTTCTAAGATGCCACTGGACCATCCGACCCACCATCTCTGACCTAGTTGTCCGATTTTATTATTCAAAGGTACTAGCTAGACTGAGCTACGGGATCAAATACATTGTGAAGGTACGCTAAGCATCACCATGGGAATAAACCAAGCCTCCTAACCGATACTGTAAAGTGTTCTGAGTTAACATGGTCTCATCCATACGCAAACTTCCCTGCAGTGAATTTACGACAAGAATGATTGATTCGAATTATGGATATCGATATAGATTCCCCTAAAGCATTATGTTCTTTAAAACTTCTGGATAACCTCACCTATACATCGAGAAAGGCATCAGACTCAAGAATATCTCCCCAGCTACATGTGAAGACAATACGGAAATTCATCGACATGGTATCAATTGAAACCCTCATATTGCCAACATGATAACAATTTCAACGATAAACCACCTCAGGACTTAAGTTGGTTGGATACCTAGACTTGTAGTTTTGTCGAATAATCGCCAATAGGCATTTTCTAATGTCAGGAACCGAATGTTAGACACCTATGCATTTATGCGAATATTTCCGATCCTACTATTTTATCCTTGTTAGTATTTTTACTTTTAAATGAAGTGGATTTCAAAATTTTGTCCATACAAATCACATATCTCGTGGAAAATAATTTTGAATTGCCTATTTTGAATAAATACGACCCTTTTTAGCCAGTATTTACTTGAACCATTATACAATGAGAAATGTTTAAACATCAAACTTTGGTAAATAGTTCTATTCACAACATGTTTGAAAACCGCGTCACATTTCATAACTATTAAATTTTGAATCATCAATAAAGCTAATATTGAGTATACCATTTGTTCCATTTTCTAAAATTGTTTATTCAGAAAAAGATTTCGACCAAAAACTCGAAAATCGCGAGATAAATTTGGAAACAAATCACCATACTATATCGCTTGTGCATTTAGGGCTTTGTGACTTGACAATAAGGAATATTGGAATAGGTGATGAAGGAAATTAGGAGGAACATCATAGAACGATTACAAACGTCAGTAATGGAGACCAAGCACAGTAGGCAAAGAATGACACATGTCTTAGCAATCCATTAGACCAAAACCCAAAGAATCAAATGTTGTTAGCCGTATTTTATCTTCTTCGTATAACGCCGTGTTCGAGAGACGTAACGTTGTGGAATTAGTCACAAGATTTATCGTACCGTTTCAATTATTCCTGATAAAGGTGATTGAATCACCTTGGACTTCTAGCAATCATTTTAAGATTTCCTTCGGAACCTCATAAAGATGTGAACACCGCCTATCATCCTCAGATCGATGGTCATAACGGGAGAACGATTCAAACATAGGAAAGCTATACTCAGAATATGAGTGATTGACTCTAGAAATGGTTGGACTAACCATTTACCATAAATTGGATTCTTTTACAACCATAGTTATCGCGCGAGCATAGAGACTACACCATTTGAGGCACTTTATGGTCGAAGTACCAATTACCCGTTTACAAACTGAAATCGGAAAGTTAAAAAAAAAAATTCACTGGTCTAGAACCAAACCATGGAACAACAAAGGAAATTTCACAAGACAAGAATCGGTTACAAGCAACGAGAAACTGGTAGGAGTTATGTTGGTACATGACGCACATCATACGGATTGGGTATCCTTGAACAAGCAAATTTACTAGATTCACGTGAAAGAACGAACTAAATTGAAAGCTTTGCCTTGAAGAGGCATGATACGATTTTGGTAACACGAGAGATTGAACTTTTAAGTATATTGGACCATTTCAGATTCATGATAGAATCGACCAGCTGACATATAAGATTTGAGTTCTGACAGAGTTCAGCAACATATATTATCCATATTACATTATAAACCTGAAGAAGCACTGATCATCTATTGACGAACCGAACTCGGAAAAAGCCAAACTCACTATTCCAATAGGCATTCATGAAATAACCAGAAATTTCCTACAAGTCAAGGATCAATTACAAATTCTATAAGTTGTAAACCACTAAAACTTCATGATTGGTAGCCAGATTACGTTGAAAGTTCTGCCTAGGAAAGGCATGATATTATTCGGAAATATTTGAAAAGTTAAAGCCGATATACACTGGAACACTTAATAGTTCGGACAGAGTAGGCCTAGTGGCCGTCAGACTTGAGCCTTGTTAAGGAACAGCCGGATTACACAACTATGTTTCACCTAATCAAATCCAGGAAATGACTTTCAGATTAGTCAATTATAATCCCATTTGGAAGGGAATCCAACCTTGAGACAAACGTAAACTTGGTAATAGAACCATTAGAATGCATGGACCGTGAGGTCGAACGGTCGAAGCAAAGTCGAATCTTTATCGTGAAAGTTCGCTGGAATTCTTGAAAAGAACCCGAATTTACTTGGGAACGGGAGGACCAAATGCAACTCAAGTATCCACGTCTTTTTACCAAATGTACTCCAGAGACCAACCAAAACTGAACTTCGGGACGAAGTTCCTGTTAGTGGGGAAGACTGTCACACCTCGTAATTTCCAGTCATTTTTCCAAGCCTCGACAATTTACTATTCACAAGTTACTATTCATCATTTACTATTCATCGATCACTATTCATCGTTTTTGAGGTCAATTTGACATTCCGAGACATATTCAGAAATTTTACTATTCATTTGACACTATTCATTTCCGAGAGAAAATCACTATTCACGTGCATTATTCATGTCATCGTAAATTTAGTTTACGAGTGTTCAAATTCGCGTAACCGTATTGGTTCAGGAGCGAATCCATGCATTATCATTTGGGACATTTCATACAGGCTAGAAATAGTCTGCATATCATCTTTATGGCACTTGCATACTATTCCACTCGTAGGATATTCAAATTATATTTTTAATATAATTAACGATTTACGTATGTTTATTTTAAATAAACACTAATACGCGAACTATAAATGAAACTAACACGTCCGACACTTCCGACTATTATCCCAATATATTTTTATATTCATTTTAATAATATAAAAATTATAATATTAATTTACCCGGTATTTTGGAAACTTATTTATTACGTATCGTACGTCTAACTTAATAACGACGGTTTTCACCAAAATTAAACGATAATCACCCTAACTCTCCGTACTTGTACCCGACTTATTTTTACAATTTTTATAACTCTATTACGTCCCGAATAACTTCAACAAAACTTATTTCTAACAAACCCGGTACCCGATTAAACCTTAAACCTAAACCTAACCTAACTACACTTAACTACTAATACTAATTCTTCTAATTAAATCACAAAACATATCCCCCCATTTCCCTCCCCTAGAACCGGCCACCCCCCCCCCCTAAAGTCTTCAAGCATTTAAATCTCACCAACACTCTTAATGGTACACCTAACAATTGTCCCTTTGTATAAATTAAACTTTTCTTACTCATTTTCACTAAAAATCACTTTTCTTACAACTAGAAACTTTTCTCTTCATTTTCTCTTGTGTGTGGATCGATCCAAGGTGATCAAGGAGCAAGGAGGGTAAATTTTACAAGATCATATTATAAACTAGTTAGTATAATCATCCTTGTTAGAGTTTTGAAATAAAAACTCAAGGATTAGTAGGCTTTTTATCATCTAAACTCTCTAAACCATCAAGTAAGTAAACAAACTCATTTTTATGATTTTTACAAGTTATTATTATGTTCATATAATTTTCTTACAAGATCTTATACATGCATCAACTTGTACCACTCCATTTTTGTATATATTAACTTTGAAGCCCTAGAAATGGAAACATATGAAACCCTTGTTAGACCTAGTGGGGTGATGATGTTTAAGGACCCATGAAACCCTAAGAAGGTGTATGGTAGGATTAGATTAGCCTTGTGGTGTTTGAAAGTGGATTGATGGATGATGGAACTAGTTTAGAGACTTGAAAATGGTTTTTGAAACTTTTGATATACCTACTGTCCCTATTTTAATTTCGTGGGAAAATCAGTAAATGGTGACTAAGTTTTGACCAAAGATTTAGAAAATACATTCAAAAACGAAACTTTAGGCGAAAGAACGGATTAAAACGAGTTTATAACGAAGGAGATATGATTTTTGCAAATTTAACGACGAAAACTACTTTTCCAAAAACTGCTTGCTGATTGGCAGAATACGACGGGTATTTTGAAGCATTAAACGTAACCTAAAAGAGCCGAGTTATCTAAAATATACTAGTATATACAAAGACGAATCCGTGGACATAAAGAACAAGGAAAACGAACCTAAAACGACAAAGTTATACCCATTCTAACATCGTCAAACTATGGATATATTTTTGGTCACAAATAAAAATAATAACGTACGTACTAAACGGTATATTTTCTAGAAAATATTACTAAGGACTATTTTCTTATCAAACGAATACGTATGATCCAAGGGAATACTTATACGACTTAACGACGTATTTCAAGGTTTTCAATACAAGGAATTTAACGCTAACACTTTTTAACGAGATAGTACGACAAGTTATATACTCCTATATATGGATATATTTTCCTAAGTATGGAATCTATTTTACTACGACGATAACTAGTATTTTCAAATTACGAGTGGTATGAGTATCATGTGCATGTGCATTCATTTCAATTCGGCTTGATCTAAGTTAGATCATGGTTATTCATTTAGGTTGCGGCTAGTACTCGCGCCTCATTGTCCTGACTACTTTTACCTCATTGCACCATCTTTGTACCATCACTTCGAGGTGAGTTTTCATAGCCCCGTTTTAATTCTATATTTTGATTTCAAATCCCACGGGGGAGAATACATTGCATTACTTATTTTTGTGTACATGCCTAAGTATAAAATTCATACATTGCTTAAGTTGCCTATTTACCACGTCTTGACAAGTCCCCTTTTATTATCATGGACCGTTAATTTCTAGTACTAAGCGAGAGTGAGTGGATAGATCTATCGAGGGTGACGCCTCCATTCGTGTTTGGGTTGCTCCAAATGGAACGAATGCATTTCATGTCTTTATTATTAGAGTGTCTGGTAAACACTCATTGGGGCCAAGTATCGTCTAGCTTCGGGGTCATGAGCTTAAGAGCCAATGTATATATACTTTCCGGACATCCTATTTCATGGCATTACTTATGGCATTTTGTACACTAGATTTTACTTATAAACCTATGATTATTCACCAACTTTATGTTGACCGTTTTTCGCAATGTATTTCTCAGGTTATTAAGGTAGCTCATGTGCATACATTTGGACCTTCATGGAGTCGCGGAGTCGACGCGTCTCACTATATTTTCTGCACTTATGAAACGTTTGATCTTGTTGAACTTATTCTAACTGTTTTGGCAAACTCTTTTGGGACCTAAGCTTTGTAAACTCTGAATGTTTTAATGATCAAACGCTGTATTTTCTAAACGACACTTTAGGTCGTTCAATATAACTGTAAGTATGGTGCTATGACAGTCACCCCAGGTATTCCATTCCGCTGCCATTCAGGTATTTTGGGGGTGTGACACGATTCGGTTGGAATGAAAAATATTTTACCGAGAGCTCCAACCGTTCAGATGGAAATCCATCCGTTCGGTTGGTTTTATGCAAAACACCCAACCGAATCGGATGCGGGCAGCATCCGATCGGTTGAATTTATCCTCAACCAATATATATATATATATATATATATATATATATATATATATATATATATATATACATATATATATACATATATATATATATATATATATATATATATATATATTTTTTTTTTTTGTTTTTTTTTTATTTTTTTTAACCAAAAATTTTGAAAATTGTTACCAAGAGCTCCATCTGATCGGTTGAGAGTCCAACCGATTCGGATGGTAGTCTAGCAATTTTTTTTTTTTTTTTTTTTTTTTTTTTTCAAAATAAGTTTTACTCATAAACTTTTATTGAACAAAATATAACTAAAACGAAGAAGGTAACGAACACAAAAATAACACAAGTAAAGAAAACACAAAAAACACAAAAACACTAGGAAAACATCAAAAACATAATGCGACACTAACAACAAAAATAAAAGCATAAACAAATAAAAACACGATAACATAAAATGACAAGCACATAGACGCAAGCAAACACAATTAGTCACAAAAAACAAATCAAAACAAAACAATCTAAAACAAGATAGTCTTATTAAAAATTTATACAAAACTAATCCAAACAAAAATAACACGAACAAATAACACAAACACATGCAAGAGATCTCATAACATATAAAACATAAACTCATGAATCAAGAAAAACAAAAACTAAAATGGGAAAAAAAACCTCCAACCGAATCGGTTACGGGTGGTGACCTATTGGTTGAAATGATTTGGGTGGTTTTGGTGGTTTTTTCGCAAACGTTTTCGAACACATTTTTGAAGCAAACTTTGAAATTAGCATTTAAAAAAAAAAAAAAAAGAACCGAAATCCCAACATCAAAAAAATTGATTTTGATGCCAAGATCATTTAAGCAATTATGAGGAAATGAGAAACAAGCATTCATGTAAACATCATAAAAACTGAAGAACAAAAACCAAAACCCCGGAAACGGAGCCAATAATTTATTGCGGCGGTGCCGGAATTATGATCAAGCAAGGAATCAATATATCAAGCGAACAAGCAATTTATCAAACAACAAACAAACAAACAAACAAATGCAAAACAAGTCCCCGACAACGGCGCCGAAAACCTGATGCGCTCCAACAAGCTTTAAATTTATAAACAAGAATTACCGGTTAACTAGGAACACATTCGGGCAAGTATACCCTAGTCATTTGTAGTATAGGGGTGATAAGTCAAGGTCGTCCCAAGAGACTTGGTTACACTTAAGTGTCGTTTGTTTGTTTAAGCAAGTAACAAGTTGGTGGTTATGATTGTCACAGATCAAACCAACAAGAAAAGCAATATTAGAAATTTCACACAAAGAACATACATGTTTGGACAAATGATCACAAGGATATTAGGATGTTTAGTTTGGAAAACATATTATCAAAGGTAATCCTTACGACCTCTAGAACCAATAATAATTTAGTATTTTATAAATCAAATGTGCATAAGCCTCAATCAAATGGTTATGTCATGAGCTAGCCTTATATCTAAACAACAACAAAGAATCCTTTCGTCCTAGGCTTTGATGCCATTAATTTGTTAAGTGCGATTTACTTGGAAAATGATTAGAACACATATTCGAAAGATGCCTTTCGACCCATAATCCAAATTAAACCTTTACTTGTTATTAAGTTCCTTATACAATCGTCACAAAGTAAAAGACCAAAACCATTCGTCGACTAATGAATTGAAATTAACCAATATTGAGAATCCTTTCGACTATAGACTCAACAATGATTAATCAAAATAATAAACAAGACAAGTTCCAATTTAACCAAATATGATGTCTTTCATCGTAAACAAACAAACACTAATTGTATCCAAACATCCTTTTATCACAATGATGAGACGAAAAGTGTACCGCTTTTAAGGGGTCATTTAAGCCCGAATTCATAATTATTTGATCAATTATTGCCCTAAATCGTTCCTTTTGTCGTTTTAGGTACCTTTGAGAGGAAATTCAGAAAAGAAGGCATTTTGGATGTTTTTGGAGCGTAAAAGTGAAGAAAACGACAAAGTCTCAAAATCCTTGCTGGGAATAGTACCTGACGGCGTCAAGAGTTAATTCATGACGGCGTCAAGCTTGGCAAAAAAGGTGGAAGTGGAAATTACACGTGACGGCCCAGTACTCTTTTAGTGCATTGGACCTGACGGTGTCACCTAGGCCGTCAGGGTCCAAATACAAGTGACGGCCCATAGCTCAAATCCTTCTTGATGGCATCACAAATGGATCTAGGCAACACGATTTCTATCTTGGCAGCAAGTTGACGGCGTCACAATTTACAACGTGACGCCGTCAGCCTGTAAATTCTATATATATAGTTTTGCAATTTTGCAGTGTAAAGTGTGGAACATTAGGGTAACTTTGGAGGAACGAATTTTATAAACCCTAGGTCGAATTTTACAGCTTTTTCAAGGGTTTCAACCCCTTGAATTTTCCATGTTTCAATTAAGATAAGTATTCATTCAAATCATTCAATATGTCTATGTATTGTGTGATTATATCTTGCGCTTATCTTTCTTTTAACATGCTAGGCTAGGTTTTTATTGTGTTTGCTTAGATGTAGTGAAACCTAGATGTTGATTATTGGTTGATTGTTTGTTTATAATTTTTACGGATGATTGTATTCGACGTTAGGCTTAAGAAAACTGGCAAACTTCCATTGGTAACTTGCTTGAACGTCTTAAGAAATATGATCGGAGGTGTACTACGATTTTTGGTTGTATTTAATGCATAAGCGAATTCTAGTGATCCCATGTTAGGAGCTTCTTAGCCGGCTCGACATAGGAGTGAAGTAGGAGCTTATAGAGTTAGGGAATATTGTACACGGCCCTACGACTAGTATTAAGGAATATGAGCCGTCATCCATGCAATTGTAACAAGCTAATCAACCGGTAAAAGATATCTAGGGAGTAATGAAATCTAAGTAAACACAGCTTTTCCCATTATTATTTCCACGACATTAGTATAATAGTTTTATTTTCATTTCTTTTATTTTATTTTGATTGCATCTTAGTTAATTGGGTTAGTTGGCTAGCAACTAATTCCGCCCACTCCCTCAAAACCCGAGATTTTACCTGCTTTTCATAAAATATAAAAATACAAAAAGAATCTTCTCTCACCTCTAGACCTAGTTTAGTAGACACTCTAATCCTAGCGAACACTATTCCTGAGTTGAACGACCTATCCCCCAGTACTTGTCACTATACTATACTACAACGATCAGGTACACTGCCTGGTGGGGGTTGTAAGCTTCTCAAGATCCCTTGAGAGGTAAAACCTGTTGCGAGGGTGCAATTCCTACGTATCAAGTTTTTGGCGCCGCAGCTCGGGGAATAGTTATTGTCTAGGTTAGGATTTCTTTTTAGATTCCTTTCTAGTAAGGTTTTATTTTTATTTTTAGGTTTTCTTTAGTCTATCTTATTGCTTCGTTTCTTTGTTCGTAACCTTTACCATCCGACATCATGGAAGGTGGTAATATCTTTGAACCCATCATCCCACCATTTCAAAACCAACCACAAAACCCACCACTACCAAACCAACCTCCTAGACCCCGAACTTTAGGAGAGTATTCCCGTCATAGCCACCAACGCTACCGAAACACCATTGAGCTCACTCAAGGAGCCAATGTGTCTCCCTTGCGATCCGACACCATCCGGTTGGTGCAAAGCGGATGTGAATGCCATGGACTTCGTTCTGAAGATCCTAATCAACATCTCAAGGATTTCCTTAAAATCATAGATTCCATAGACCTTGATGTTGCAACTAGAGATTCGACCCGATTACGCCTATTCCAATTCTCTCTACGTGATCAAGCTAGTCAATGGCTTGAGCGTTTACCTGCGGGATCCATCACCTCTTGGGATGATCTCACTTCTCGTTTCCTTGCTCAATTTTTCCCACCGGGAAGAACTACCAAGCTTAGAAATGATATCTTGATGTTCCAACAACATCAAGGTGAAACTCTATATGAAGCATGGACTTGTTTCAATGACTTACTCCAAAAAGTCCCTCATCATGGCATAGATCTTTGGCTCCAAGTCCAAATCTTCTATGACCATATCGATCTCTCCACAAGGCAAACCATTGACCAATCGGCCGGTGGCAAGCTACGTGATCTAAGTGCGGAAGAATCATGGGAACTCATAGAAGATCTTTCTCTCTTTGACAATGAAAGTTGGAATGATCCCCGTGATTTGATAAAACGGTCAAGGCAATATCTTTGCCTTCGAACAACTCTAGCACTTCCGATCGTAGGATCATGGAACTTGAGGACCGAGTCAAGTTTCTCATGAAATCCTACGAAGCTCCTAAGCCTTCAAGCCAAGTGAACATAGTCACTTCTTCGTGCAACTTGTGTAATGGTCCTCATGAAACTCACAATTGCATGGAACTTCCAAAACAGGCTTTTAAGGACTTCACATCGTCTCGTGCTAATAATGCAAAGGATAGAGGGCTCGCCACTAATCGAGGTCCTTGAAATTTTGGCGAGGCCTATGATGCATGGAAGGATAAGCCAAATTTCAGAGGATACCAAACTCGGAGCATATCCTTCGATGATTCCCCTCCACTCACATGGTCCGAGCATTTCCCACCACAGAATACTCCTAAGCAAAGCTATGAAGATGCCTTGCGAAAGTTTATTCTCTCTCAAGAGTTACAGATTTCCGCGCTCGAGACCTGATTTAGACAACATCAAGCCAAAAATAATAACATGATTGGTAATCTATTAACAGCTATTAAAGAGCATGCTGTTAATAAATCGATTCAGGCTGAAGAAGTCAAATCTGTCACCATCATGAATCAGCCAACCTCTCATGTGAAAATAAAAAGCCCTAGTAAACTCTTTAAACATATGTCACCAATGGTGAAGGAAGTTAGGGACCATGTTAATCCCTCGATACCAATCCACTTTGTAAATACCATCACCACAATATTTGTTCCTACACCTGAAGAGAGCCAACAACCAACTGAGAATAAGGGTCATGAAGTTGAGGGCGTGGCCCCAGAGAGAGACCACGAAGTGGTCAAGAGCCACGCCGACTTATTCGAGGACTCCATCACACAAGAGTCAGGCGAATGGGATGAGTCGAAAGAGAGATGAAAAGGGCACATGAAAAATTCAGTAATTTTGGGTGAATCTATTATAGAGAAACTCGAGGAAAATATGGTTGATATTGCTATAGGGTGTAGTGATAGGATTAAGGAAAGCGACTCTGAAGTTTTTAAGGTTTCTTGCACCACTAGGGAGAAGCTCATAACCGATGCTTACATAGATCCTAACCTCCCAATAAACGTAATCCCCCTCTTCCTTTACAACGAAGCCTTCCCTGAACAAATCTCGTGTAAAGGACTCGATAACGCCAGGATAATGAAAAGGTTATCAGTTATGATTGGAGGATTCATCTATAACATTGATCTTACCGTGATCGATGACATAGACTCTGTCGCTAACCCAACATTAACCAACCTCGTCCTCGGGAAACCATTTGTTAATGAAACGGGAGTGATCCTTGATGAGAAGGATGGTAGTGCATTATTCACCAATGGCGTCAGGAAGGTAATTTTTTGAAAGCGTAATGAGGAAGTATATGAGTATTGTTCGTCACTAGATTGTAATGCATATGGATCACAGGATGGAAGATCGGAAAGGGTAAAGCGGCGTGATCCGAATAACCTCAAAATCCCTTGTATGATTGGTCACATGTATTTCGATAATGTCTACATTGACGTGTTCCTACCTAAGAATTTTATGTCCCTGTTCCATTATAACAATATTTGCAGATGGGGGATGATTTATAAAGGAGAAAATGTTGTTGGTATAGATCATGAAGTCCAGGTATTCATAGGAAACATGGCATTCACAATGGACTTTATGATCATAGACAACATTGAGGATTATATCGACCCAAGGTTATCACAAGTTGTTTTCGGAGCACCCTTCTGTGAAATCACTAACTTAATGGTTGACTGATGAGTGCTCAAACACTCATCATTTTTACCTATTCTGAGCTGCCAAAACATCTAAAAACACTCAAAATTGCATCAAAATAATGAAAATATTCCAGGAATATGTTTTATATGTTTCAGATGCAAAATAATCAAAAACAGATGAAAAATAAACAAAGTTTGCATAATTCGCAGTTTCAGTCCCTCTTCTTTCAAAAGTTGTCAAATCTAGTCCCTGGTTATTCTAAAAACTTGAAAAAGTCACCAAAGGTCCTTTTAAATCACAAAGTTACTTATTTAGTCCTTTGGTGCAAAGTTTCACAAAATTGCAAGTTTAGTCCCTGAACTTTGAAAATTGACAAAAATGGTCCCTGGGATATTAAAACTTTGAGAAAAACAAATTTTGTCCTTGTACTTCTCATTTATAGCAGGAATGGTCCTTGGTTGCAAAGTTTGGTGAAATTACATAACAGGTCCCTGAAGTTTGAAAGTTTGGCAGTTTTAGTCCCTGGAAAAATCAAAAGTGGAATTTATCATCATCAGTACCTTGGACTATTGAAACATGGCAGGAAATAACCTTGTGAGTACTTTGGGAAATTACAAATACAGCCCCTTGACTTTCGGCAAAATGCACAATTGGTCCTTGTTATTAATACTTAACTAACCGGACCCTTAAATGTTTAAAACCAAACCCAATCCAAAAATAAATACACCCAGCCCATTCCCTTGCCAAGCCCACTCCCCACAAGCCCGAAACCCCCTTTGATATATCACCAGGGTCAAACATTTGACGCTGAGTCAAACTGGTCAAACAAGCCACCCCCTTCCTCTCTTTCCCTCCCGCACCTCTCCACTTGCCCTACAAATCCATCACTTCAACCCACCATCACAATCCACCGCCCAAAACCACTATCACCTAACAAGACACCCACAATTAATGCCACCCCCCCCCCCCCCCCTGTTGCATTATTTAAGCAATTTCACTCACCCCAATTTTCCCGCCAAAAATACGTGGAGGGTTAGGATCAAATCAGAGAGATTCAAGGGTTAAGATTTGATGGGAAATGCTCAGAAGGTGATCACAAACCCTAATCCTCTGCTATAAATAGAAGAGAAGATCAAGAAGGAAGGTAGTAGAAGTTAACTAGCTTAGTTTTAGTGTAGCAGTAGTTTAATTCAAGTTCTCAAAAATCTGAAAAAGCTTGGAGATCCCGGGAAATTTCTCATTCCTTGCATTTTCCCTGGGATGGTTGAATGCTTTGCCTTGGCCGATCTTGGTGCAAG
Source organism: Artemisia argyi (assembly GCA_030686995.1). Taxonomy (NCBI): domain Eukaryota; kingdom Viridiplantae; phylum Streptophyta; class Magnoliopsida; order Asterales; family Asteraceae; genus Artemisia; species Artemisia argyi. The sequence goes on along the minus strand of CM060685.1, from coordinate 73,820,050 downwards.
CATTAACCTTATGCCTCACTCAGTCTGGAAGAGACTCTCTCTTCCTGCTCTCACTCCTACCTGCATGACTCTCGAGCTTGCAGACTGTACTATATCTCGTCCTCTCGGCATTGCCTTGGATATATTCGTGAAAGTAGGAAAGTTCCATTTTCTGGCAGATTTTGTGATTGTTGATTTCGATGCTGACCCAAGAGTTCCGCTCATTCTCGGGAGGGGATTCTTAAGAACGGGTCGTGCTCTAATCGATGTTTTCGAGAAAGAAATCACTTTACGTGTTGGTGGTGAAGCCATCACATTCAATCTTGATCAGACTTCAAGATACTCCTCCAACTATGATGCTGAAACGGCTAACCAAATTGACATCATCGATGTTGCGTCAGAGGAGTATTCTCAAGAAGTCCTCGGTTTCTCATCAAGTGGCAGTACCACTCTTTCTTCTGAGCCTATCATATCCGACTCTTCCCCTTCTCTCACTCCGTTTGAGGGAAGTGATTTCCTTCTGGAAGAGGTCGAGGCTTTTCTTGCTCAGGATAGTTCAATCCCTCATGAGATTGATGAAAACTATCTTGACCCGGAGGGGGATATTCTTCTTCTTGAAAGATTGTTAAATGATGATCCTTCACCCTCTCCATCTCCAAAACTACTTCATAAAGAGGAAGTCAAAAATGTTGAAATAACTGATGACTTTCCTGTGGTTGAGCTCAAGGACTTGCCTCCTCATCTAGAATATGCATTTTTGGAGGGTGATGATAAATTACCCGTCATTATTGCTAAAGACTTAAAAGATGAGGAAAAGGCTGCACTTCTAAAGGTTCTTAAGTCACACAAGCAAGCAATTGCTTGGAAACTCTCCGACATTAAGGGTATTAGCCCAGACTTTTGTACACACAAAATCTTAATGGAGGATGACTTTAAGCCAGCAGTAAAACAACAGAGAAGGGTAAATCCCAAAATCCACGAAGTTATCAAACAAGAGGTTTTAAAACTTCTTGATGTGGGATTGATTTATCCTATATCTGCCAGTCCTTGGGTTAGCCCAATTCATTGTGTTCCTAAAAAGGGTGGCATAACCGTTGTCACCAACGAGGAAAATGAGTTGATTCCAACTCGTTTGGTCATGGGTTGGCGAGTATGTATTGACTATCGTAAGTTGAATGAAGCCACCCGTAAAGACCATTTTCCTCTGCCTTTTATGGACCAGATGCTCGAGAGACTATCTGAGAATGAATACTATTGTTTCCTCGATGGTTTCTCGGGTTACTTCCAAATCCCCATTGATCCACAGGTTAAAAAGAAAATACCTTCACATGCCACTACGGAACTTTTGCTTACAGACGTATGCCTTTCGGCTTATGTAATGCACCAGGCACGTTCCAAAGGTGCATGATGTCAATCTTTTCCGACATGATCGGGAAAACTATGGAGGTATTTATGGATGACTTTTCAGTCATCGGGGATTCATTCCAGTCTTGTCTCTCCCACTTGGAACAAATGCTTAAACGTTGTAAAGAAACGAATTTAAGTCTCAACTAGGAGAAGAGCCATTTTATGGTTAAAGAGGGCATTGTCCTCGGCCATAAAATTTCAAAAAACGGGATTGAGGTTGACAAAGCCAAAATTGGTGTCATCGCTAAATTACTTCATCCCACCACCGTTAAAGGTGTTAGGAGCTTTTTGGGGCATGTCGGCTTCTATCGTAGGTTTATCCAAGATTTCTCTAAAATCGCCCGGCCTATGACCCATCTCCTCGAGAAGGATGCTCCTTTTACCTTCTCTCCTGAGTGCATCAAAGCTTTTGAAACCTTAAAGAAAAAGCTTATTGAGGCACCGATTCTTGTTGCCCCCGATTGGGACCTACCTTTTGAGCTTATGTGCGATGCTAGTGATTTTGCCATAAGTGCGGTCTTGGGGCAACGAAAAGCAAAATACTTTTAGCCTATACACTACGCAAGCAAAACTATGACCGAGGCTCAGAGTCATTACACCACCACTGAAAAAGAACTATTGGCTGTGGTGTATGCCTTTGAAAAATTCTGGCCATACTTAATACTGACCAAATGCGCAGTGTACACGGATCACTCGGCTTTGAAATACCTATTTGCAAAACAAGATGCAAAGCCGAGGCTACTCTGTTGGGTTCTCCTCCTCCAAGAATTTGATATCATTATCCGTGATAAAAAAGGAGCTGAGAACCTTGCTGCTGATCATCTCTCACGATTAGAAAACCCTCACCAGGATGTGTCCGAGAAGCAGGAAATAAATGAAACATTTCCTCTCGAGACACTCAATGCGGTTTCTTTTCGTGGTGACTCTACTACCCCATGGTTTTCCGACTTTGCAAATTACCATGCGGGTAACTTCATCGTGAAGGGGATGACGTCCCAACAGAAGAACAAATTCTTCAAAGACGTTAAACATTACTTCTGGGATGTCCCCTATTTGTTCAAAATCTGTGCCGATCAAATCATCAGGCGATGTGTTTACGGATAAGAAGCCGCTGATATTCTCAAGGCTTGCCATGCTGGACCCACCGGGGCTACCATAGTCCTAACTACACCGCCAAAAAGGTGTTTGACTCCGGTTTCTATTGGCCCACAATTTATAAGGATGCCTACGAGTTAGTCAAAGCTTGTGACGCTTGTCAGTGTCACGGGAATATTTTACAAAAGAACGAAATGCCACAAGATGCCATTCAAGTTTGTGAAATCTTTTACGTCTGGGGCATTGATTTTATGGGGCCATTCCCATCTTCCAGTGGAAACAAATACATTCTCGTGGCTATTTACTACTTGTCAAAATGGGTTGAGGCAAAAGCCTTACCCACTAACGATGCCCGAGTTGTTGTGAAATTCTTGAAATCCCTCTTTGCTCGTTTTGGAACTCCCCGTGCCATCATTAGTGATCGCGGTACACACTTTTGCAATGATCAATTTGCAAAAGTCATGCTTAAGTACGGTGTTACTCACCATCTTTCTACCGCGTATCACCCACAAACAAGTGGGCAGGTGGAGGTTTCAAACCGTGGTATTAAACGGATTCTTGAGAGGACCGTAGGTGAAAACCGTGCTTCCTGTTCGGACAAACTAGATGGTGCACTCTGGGCCTTCCGTACAGCTTACAAAACACCCATCGGGTGTACTCCCTAAAAGCTTGTATACGGGAAGGCGTGTCATTTACCGATCGAGCTCGAGCACAAAGCCTATTGGGCCTTGAAACATGCAAACTATGATCTTCATAAAGCGGGCGATCACCGTAAGGTTCAACTCAATGAATTAAATGAACTTCGTGATCAAGCCTACGAGAACTCTTTGATCTACAAAGAAAAGAGAAAGAAGATCCACGACTCAAAGATTAAGAACCGCGTTTTCAATGTCGGTGATAGAGTCCTTCTATTCAATTCAAGATTAAAGATCTTCTCGGGGAAACTAAAAATCCGATGGACTGGACCATTCACTGTTGCAAAAGTATATCCATACGGGACTATTGAGCTATCTCAGCCTGAAGGTCCCAACTTCAAAGTGAATGGTCATCGTTTGAAACACTATTTTGGAGAAGACATACCATCCATGGTTGTCCCGGATCTCCAAACTTTCCCCATGGACCAATAAATTCGGGGATCGAGTCAAGCTAGTGACTCGGTGAACAAAAATTAGCAAAATATGGGTTTTCACCCATATCTCTGACTTCTTTCTACTTTCTAACACTCTAGTGTGGGGAGTGGCCGTCCCCCACCTTTTGCAAAGTAAATATGTATATAAATTTCAAAAAAAAAAAAAAAAAAAAAAAAGTTTGTAAATACATATAAATAAAGTGATTAAATATTGCCTTTTTTCGTTCAAAGAGTCGGCATAATAGCCGGGACTTTGAATATTGAGGACAATATTCAATTTTAAGTGTGGGAGGGGGGGGGGGGAAATTCTAGCGAATTTTATCACAAAATACTTTCTAAGTACCCCCATTTTGGCCCAAAAATTTTCAAAAATTTTTCACTTTATTTCAAAATTTTTGTGGTTATCAGTCCGCCATGTCTAAACGACAAAAGGATTGGCTAATCCAGGAGCAAACGGCTCTTGGTAAAGATATCTCAAATCCGTTGATGGCTTGCAATTTGCCCAAAGTTGTATGGTATATCAACTCGCCATATCCAAAAAATAAATGAGTTGGCTAGCCCGCAAGATTAAGGCTTGTGGTAAAGGCAGTGGAAAAACCATAATTGGTAATCAACTCACCAAGATGTTGACTTTGTCCATCAAGAGTTGGCTAGTCCAGAAGCAAACGGCTTTTGGTAAAGACAAATCAAATCCGTTGACAGCTGGTGATTTGCTCAAAATCACATGGTTATCAAGTGGACCATAGTTCTTACTTGAACAGATACATCTGGCTACTCCAGAAGTAATGGCTTTTGGTAAAGAGTTTTCAAATCCATTAAGTTTTTCTCAAAAGATTGCTAGGGACTAGCAATGTTTTAGTGTGGGGGATTGATGAGTGCTAAAACACTCATCATTTTTACCTATTCTGAGCTGCCAAAAGATCTAAAAACACTCAAAATTGCATCAAAAGAATGAAAATATCCCAGGAATGTGTTTTATATGTTTCAGATGCAAAATAATAAAAAACAGATGAAAAATGAACAAAGTTTGCATAATTGGCAGTTTCAGTCCCTCATCTTTCAAAAGTTATCAAATCTAGTCCCTGGTTATTCTAAAAACTTGAAAAAGTCACCAAAGGTCCTTTTAAATCACAAAGTTACATATTTAGTCCTTTGGTGTAAAGTTTCACAAAATTGCTAGTTTAGTCCCTGAACTTTGAAAATTGACAAAAATGGTCACTGGGATATTAAAACTTTGAGAAAAACAAATTTTGTCCTTGTACTTATCATTTATAGCAGGAATGGTCCTTGGTTGCAAAGTTTAGTGAAATTACATAACAGGTCCCTGAAGTTTCAAAGTTTGGCAGTTTTAGTCCTTGGAAAAATCAAAAGTGGAATTTATCATCATCAGTACCTTGGACTATTGAAACATGGCAGGAAATACCCTTGTGAGTACTTTGGGAAATTACAAATCCAGCCCCTTGACTTTTGGCAAAATGCACAATTGGTCCTTGTTATTAATACTTAACCAACCGGACCCTTAAATGTTTAAAACCAAACCCAATCCAAAAATAAATACACCCAGCCCATTCCCTTGCCAAGCCCACTCCCCACAAGCCCAAAACCCCCTTTGATATATCACCAGGGTCAAACATTTGACCATGAGTCAAACTGGTCAAACAAGCCACCCCCTTCCTCTCTTTCCCTCCCCCACCTCTCCACTTGCCCTGCAAATCCATCACTTCAACCCACCATCACAATCCACCGCCCAAAACCACTATCACCTAACAAGACACCCATAATTAATGCCACCCCCCTGTTGCATTATTTAAGCAATTTCACTCACCCCAATTTCCCCGCCAAAAATACGTGGAGGGTCAGGATCAAATTAGAGAGATTCAAGGGTTAAGATTTGATGGGAAATGCTCAGAAGGTGATAACAAACCCTAATCCTCTGCTATAAATAGAAGAGAAGATCAAGAAGGAAGGTAGTAGAAGTTAACTAGCTTAGTTTTAGTGTAGCAGTAGTTTAATTCAAGTTCTCAATTGTATTATTTAGTTTTAAAAGTTTTCCTTTCACCTTATTAATGTAAGATACAACAGTTTCAATTAGTAATTCCAGTTATATTAGTTCCATGTAATTTTCACTTAAGTCTTGTTCAAAAATCTCATATCAGCCTGTTACTTGTAAGGAGTTGCCACACACTGTTCTAAAAAGCTCTTATGAGCTTATTGTTTAGCTTTCACAAGCTCAGTTCAGTAGTTAAACAAGTTTTAGTTTAAAATCTAAATACATAAAAAATAAGAAAAAAAAATCAAGAAGGACAGAAGAAGAAGATGGAATGATATGGTTTTAGAGCTCATGGGAGCAATAGGAAGGTAATTGGTTCTGGTTCTCACTCAATCAGTTGCTGTGGATACTTGTAAGATCAAAAACATTCATCTTTTCTTCCATATCATGTGTTCCAGATGTATGTTTACTAATTGTTGTTCAGCATTGTTTATTTGTGCTTTTATTTGGTTAGTGATAGCTTGAATCTCAACTTCTTTCATTAAATCCTTTAATTGCTTCATTAAAATTCGAAAACATATTTATTAGGGGTGTTTGGCTTAAGCTGTCATGCCATGTTATTGTTGTTACAATAGGTTAAGCATTATTTGTTCATTGTTCTTAGGCTCATACTAGTTCACTTTGACCTTTTGTTTGGTAACATTTATTGAAAAAGTCAAATTGAAGCAAGATCTCATCAACAGCTTCACTGTTGATGATTTAGAGTACTAAATCTTGAATTTGAGCTTAAAACTAGTTTAAGTTGCTTAATTTAGCTTCATTTAGGGTTATTTTAGCTTACTTAATAAGTTAGGATCAATGGATATTCACCAAAGTCAACTTATTTCAAAAGTTCAAAAAGTCAATTTTTACCCAATGGCAGAAAAACCAAAAATTTCAAGAATTTTATAGAATTTTGTGTAGTGTTTTAGGGCTTGTACTTTTTAGAATAGTTAGTCCCCCAGCTGAACTTCAAAATCCCACAATCACTATATTTTTGTGAATTTTTCTGTGGGCCCCACTAGCCTTCAAAGTAGCCCCATCAGGGCTGTTTTTCTGAAATTCCAGCCATTTAGTTTTTGATTTTTCATTTCTTCGTTATAAGTCCCTTTGAACTGAAATTTGGTTTGTAGCTTATTATTTTGCTTATTTACTTAGTGGTATTTTTATTTTAATTTTTAGATTTTTTTACAGGGGTAAATCACCCTTTTTAGGGCTGCAAAACTTGAATTCTGCAAATACAATTAAGGGGGTGTTTGGTTCAGGAGTATGCTATGTACTCTAGTGTGTTTTAGTAGAAGTGTTTGGTGTAGACAAGTCTCATTAGGTTACATTAGCATAGAAAAATCATAAAATGAAGAGGTTATTTGTGTAAAAAGTCAAAATCACTCACTTCCTTCATTTGTGGTTAACTGTTAAGCATTTGGGTTCCAAGATCACTCATATCATTTCATAATTAGTTGTTTTAGCATTATATCATCTCATTGTAGCTTATTATCATGTTCTCAGTTAATTAGAACCAACCAAAGCTCCCCAAAGTCAAAATTCTAAGTTATTTCAAAAAGTCAAATTTGCATATCTTAGATTTTTCCAAAAATTGCAAGAATTTTATAGAATTTTGTGGTAGGTCTTAGGCCTTAAAAATTTCACAACTTATAGCCCCCCACCTCATCTTTGAAGTCTCATCTTCCTTTCATTTTTGTGATTTTTTTTGTGGGCCCCACAAGCCAAGAAACACAGCTGCAGGGGGCATCACCTCCCCTGCTGCAGCAGACCAGGCCACCACCACCACCACTTTGGTGGTTCTTTCTGGCCACCACAGTGGGTCCCACCACCCCACCTTGGGTTCTTTCAACCCTCCTCCTGGCCACCTTCTTATTGGTACAAAGCTTTTGAGCTTATGACCCCTGGGACCCACTTAGAATCAGCACTTACTTCTGTCCCATTTTCCATGTAAAGCCAAGATACTAAGTGCTTAAGTGAGTGCTTATTGGCTTATCTGTGGAACCCTTTTGTTGTTTTTAGCTCACACCAGTCCATTTTACTTATTTGAACCTTTTTCCACCTCTGTGGGCCCCACAGAGGTTCATTTCCTACAAAAGTCAACATAAGTCAACTGTGTAAGCTTTTAGTGTCTAAATTGCTTATTTTTAAGCTTGGAAAAAGTTATCTTCACAAAAGTTTAATGTTTTTAGGTATAAAATAGTTTTGTAAAAGTAAAATCCTGAAAAACCAATTTTAAAATAAGTGATAGTTTCTATTTAATGTAATTTAACTTTTTAATTTTCCTTTTTAGATTTTTATTAAGCACTTTGCATTTTTATATTTTTCTTAATTTTAGTTTTTATTAAAGTATTTTTACAAAATTTTCCAGAATTTTATATTGTCTTTTGGTATTAATTAGATTTAATATTACATTTAGTAATAATTAATTAATAATTAAGTATTAAATAGCAAAATTAGTTTTTATAAAGTAAACCCTAGTTTTTATATTTTTCCTAGCTTTTGTAAGTTATAAAATAATTTTAGGAATTTTCTCATAATTTCTACTGTTCATCTTCTAGTTTTTATAATTTAAATAGTTTAATTAGTCATTAATTAATATTTAGAATAATAATTAGTAAAATAGTTTAAAAATAATTTTCAAAAAGTTTTTATAATTTTTTAGGATTCCTGTAATGGTTAATTAGATTTTTAAATTTTTCTTTAATTTTCTAGTAACTTTTAGTATTAATAGTAATTTAAAAATAGTTTAATTAATATAATTAGTATTTAATTAATAGAAAATCACAAAAAGACAAAAAGATATCTTTTTAAGTTTTTATATAATTTTTAAGTTATTTTAGAAGTTTAAAAAATAAAATTTCATTTTCATAGTTTTTATTTAATATTATATTATATTTAGTATAAGTTAAATATTAATAATAAGTAATTAAATATTTTTAATTAATATAAAATAATAAAATAATCTAAAAAATAATTTTCTTTTTAATTTCATTTCGTTTTTAATTTTAAGTTTGTAAAAGTTTCATTTTTACCCCCTGTAGTTTATTTTTCCTTAAAACTCACCTTTTTCTCAGCACGCAATCGTGTCTGATTTTAATTTGGTTTACGTTTATACATTTCTGTTTCCCGTAATTGTTAATACTGTTATTCCTAATCATTCCAGTAGTGTAAACAAATCCAAATCTTATTCTGGTTACTTCCCATTCAAATTCACCCGATCACAAATCCGTTTTTATACCATCCACACCTCGTCGGGACATAACGACCCGGGGAAACCATTGTATTCCACGGAGCATTGGTTTAAGCTGTTTTTGACTTATTAAGGTGTGTTTGGTTCAGTGTGATCCTAGGTGTTGTGGTGTATAATTGTTGTTGTTCTTTGTTTACACAAGTCACTTAGGTCCATATTAGCTCAGAACAATCATAATAACCAGGCCTTATTCAGAAAAAAGTCCAAAATTCGTGTCAATTTCACAGATTACCGGGTGACGATGCTAACAAGTATCTTGATAAATACCTTACCGTCACCCAAAGCATGAAACAGTATCGGGAAGATGTCTTTGAGTTTGAAGATCCAAAATAGCTGCACTATGAAAGCGATCCTGATATTGAAGATGACCTAGAAAATGAGACCAATGACGAGGTCACGTGATAACCCATGACCTTGAGTCTAGCTACAAGACTCGTAAATAAAGAAAAGCGCTTCTTGGGAGGCAACCCGTGTTTTGTGTGTTTTTATTTGTTTGATTTTTATTTGTTTGATGTTATTTGTTTCCGTATTCATGTTTTATTTTTATTGTTGGTAGATCATGTTTCAAATTAAAATTTTGAAAATGCTTTATTTTGTTGTTTAACTTTGTCTTAACTTCATATAAAGGTATTTTGCAAAAGCTAAGTGTATGGGGAAACCCAAATTTGTTTCTAAGAACGAAAATGATCTTGATTCACCACAATAATTAAATGAGCTTGTATATTAGTATTTGTTAGAGTCAAATGCTTGTATCGAGTCATAATGATGTTATGCAGGATTTTCCAGGAAATAGGACATAAGTTTTTCCAGAAATTTTCCGTAAACTTAACATAAAGATTTCTGCAAGTCACTTCTGACGGCGTCAGGGTTTAATACCTGACGGCGTCACGTGTAAAATTCTAGAAATTTTGCGAGTTTTGTTTTTCTAACGGAATCTTAATGTTTTTGTTGATTCTTTAGTTTTATAAACTCCAGGAAATCTGCAAACATTCATTCCACAAGCATTATATCTTAAATTGTCTTCTAGGATTTGTTAATATATATAGATTGCTGCCGATTTTACGCGAGGTTGCCTTGATTGTTTTCTCATGTTTAACAGGTTATATATGACAAGAGGATGATTTATATTTCTGGAAGGGAAGCTTTGAACGTTCATTTTCTTGGAAAAAGATCTAACCTTGTTAACACACTATCCACACCGAACGAATCAGGGGAGTATTTGTTTTCATTCTTTTACCTATTTTACTTTTACATTCTTTAATTGAACATTAGGGACAATGTTCATCCTAAGTGTAAGGGGAGGGTAAATGATGATACTTTATAGGATACTATTGCACTTGAGTTTGTTTGTTCGATGGTAGGTGTGTAATAAAACTAAGAGAAATACTTGTTAGTGTAATTTTAGCGCCAAATTTAAAATTTTTTACAACATTTAGGAGTGAAACTTTAAGCCTTAACAAGCGTCTCATGGATTGGAGTTGTATGACTAGCACAAAACCGTACCATTCAGAAAAATTTTCCACCCAAATATGTGAGGTTCGCCTTTAGATTTGATAGGAAAAACATTCATTATTAGTGCTTATGAGTGTACCGGAAGTATTTAGATTCTAGAACTTGCGTTAGTGATGCATCCCGAGACCGCTAGTGAGACTACATTCGTGTAGTAGGATTTACTACATGATAAGAGGCATTAGGATCACCCTTGTGTTTAAACCCGTATCATAATTACTTGACCATTTAAGTCATATTACTTGACTAGTAAAGTCAATTAATTTTCCCACACCTTAGCGTTGTACTCATTTTTAGTACACGATACCCCTAGTACACCCCTCCGAGCCTATCTTTTCGTTTCTAACTTTAAGCATCTTACTTAAAGGAAGAATTTGTTACAACCCACCCAAATGTGCAACCAAGATCATTTAAGCAATTATGAGGAAATGAGAAACAAGCATTCATGTAAACATCATAAAAACTAAAGAACAAAAACCAAAAGCCCGGAAACCGTGCCAATAATTTATTGCGGCGGTGCCGGAATTATGATCAAGCAAGGAATCAATATATCAAGCAAACAAGCAATTTATCATACAACAAACAAACAAATGAAAAACAAGTCCCCGGCAACGGCGCCAAAAACTTGATACGCTCCAACAAGCTTTAAATTTATAAAAAAGAATTACCAGTTAACTAGGAACACATTCTGATTCGCTCCTGACTGCTCTACTTATTTAGTCAACCACTTAGGAATGGTCAACTAGGCAAGTCAAACTAGAGAGATGCGAATGCAATAATCCGAGGTAGTACAGGTATATTCCCGGGTCGTTTATTCCCCAACGAGGTTGTGATATCCTGTGTTTGAACGAATATGTTATTTAGTTTGGTTGATCAGGAATAGGGTTATGATTGATTTGTCACAATACTAAAAGTATAAATAACTCAAATGAATTATATCAACTAATTAGTACGATCAAAAACCCTAGAAATGTAAAACGAATAAAAAACGTACGTTTAAATTAAATTAAACGTAAACGTACAAAAATAAAAGTAAAAAGTGATCAATATAAACCCCACAAATGTGAAATTTATATTTTTGAGATCCTAAGAATAAAAGAAAATTATTATAAAAAGAAAATTATTATTTAAACTATTATATTATTTATTTATTAATTAAAACCTATTTAATACTATTTATTAATACACTATTTAATTAGAAAATGTAAAATAAATCTAGAAAAATAAAATTAAAACTTAGAAAAATCTAAAATACTATAAAACTTATTTTAAAACTAAAAATATATTTATTACACTATTATTCTATATATTATTATTTATTATCTATATTATTATTATTAGATTATTATTTAACTATGTAAACTAATTAAATTAAAAATACTAGAATATGAACAGTAAAAAATTCTATAAAAATTCCTAAAAATGTTAAAACTTATATAAAAGCTAGAAAAATTATAAAAACTATGTATTACTTAATAAAATATAATTAAACTATTTAGTTATTTAATATTATTTATTTATTAATTAAACTAATATTAATTCTAAAAATCACTAGATGACAAAAGAAAAATCTAGAAAAATTTATAAAAGTACTTTAATATAAAAGAGATTTACTAAAAATATAAAAATACAGAAGTGCTTATAAATAAGCTAAAAAGAAAATTAAATAGATAGTTTCTATTAAATAGAAGCTATCACTATAAGTATTTTTGGGTTTTTGTGGTTTTTCTTTTATAAAACTATAAAAATACTTAAAATAAGAAATAAATACAAAAATAATAAGCTTAGAAACACAGAATAAGCACTAAAAGTGCTTAATACCCAAAACAGTTGACTTTTGTGTTGACTTTGAAGGAAATAAGGTCAAATGAGCTTATGTGGGGTCCACTAAGGTAGATTCTGGTTCCAAAAGGTTATTTATACAATACTAAACAAGGTTCAACCAATTAAGCAGCTTGAATAAGCCACAGAACACAAATAAGCACTTGCTTATTTGTTTCTGAGACAGAAAAGGGGACAACTTTGGGAGGTAAAACCAAGTGGGGTCCACTATGGTAGAGGCCAAACAAAGGGTCAAGGGTTCAAGCCTGGTAGGAGGGGGGTTGGGAGAACTAAATTTTATGGTGTGGGACCCAGTGATAAGCTCAGAATAAGCTTAGGAAGTGAGGGGTCCAACTGAGTTCACTCAGTTAAGTGATTGAGTGAAAATGAGCTAATAAGCTTGTTGAAAGCTTAAAAACTAACTTAAGAAAGAAAATAAAAAGATATTATTGTGTATAGATAGTGTATTAACAGGTATGGACAAGTGAGTTTACTAGATTAAGCTAATAAGCTTGTGAAAAGCTTATAAGCAAACCTAACAAAGCTGAGATCCAAACACCCCTAGACAGGCAACCAAGAGGCCAAATTGAGCTTATGTAATAAGGTCAAGAGGGATTATTGAGTGCTGAACTAATAAATTGGGCTGGTAAGGATTCCAAATTAGTAAAGCTCAACCAATGGGGTCCACTGGATAGCTTGTAAAGGGCTTATGAAGTTTGGTGGTATAACTGAGTCACTCAGAGGGCTAAGTGAAATGAACAAGCTTAAGCTGAGATGCAGCCCTAGTTAAAGGACTAGAAAATGAAAGATTAAGCTTGAACTTGATAGATGGACTGCTAAGCTTCTTAAAAAACCTTAGATCACAAGCCAAAGCTTATTGATGAGCTTATGGTGGGCTTGTGATATTGCTTGTGTACACTGATTGCTCAGTGATTAAGTTATTTTGATAGCACAAGTTTAGGTAAGATAAGCAGTTCAAATAAGCAATTAAGAACAAATAAGCACTTAGTTCAGATAACTAGCCACATGGGCATCATAAAAATCCAAAATACACAAGCTAGAACTCACTACACAAGCTTTTACAAGCTTATGAAATGAGGGGTTTGACTGTCCATAGGGGAAGTCTAAGAAGAATCACCAAAAGATAAGCACTGATTAAGCTCTTAATAAGCTAGATAAAAAATTAACAAAAATAGTAACCAAGAGATCAGCAACAAGATTATTTAAACCTACAAGCTCAGGTCCTAATTTCAAATAACAAGCACACAGTGAAAATCCAAAGTTTATTCAAAAATCATGTAGGCTGCAAATTGACTTTTTAAGTTAACCACTACTTTTGACTATTCTGAGCTTTGATCCTAGTTTACTCACTAATTAAGTTATATTAAGCTATGATAAGGTGAAAATAAGCTAGGTTATTTAGTTTTAAGCTAGTTTGATGATTATTGACTGTTTTACACTAACAGTTAACAAACTAGATGGAATTAAGACTACTTTTGACTTTTTAACTATAAAGGCTTATGTATTATGACTGAACTGAGTTAAATAGACCTAGAGAAACATGCACAAACAATAACTAAGCACAATAACAGACCACAACTCAGAGAAACAGCTTGATCCAAACACACCTTAGCAAGGACTGTTTTTAAGATTAGTGTTGTATAACCTGAATTAGACCGTAAGATTGACTCCTAACACTTGATTATGATGAAATTAGATCAGATAGACACAATTAGACTGCAATTAACAACTATATCCTATGAATCACTAATTAACTAATTTAACTGTCAAATATTAAACAACTAGCAACTAAGATTTATAACTAACAACCTACTGATTTTATTTTAGATTATCACTAACCAATATCAACTAAGCATGAAACAAGAATTATTATACTAGATTATCAACTAAAACAGAAAATGCTAAAAATCAAGAAATAGCTTACAACTTGGGAATGAGATGAACACAGAACCAAGATCAAAGAACCTTTCCTATATGCTCTCCACAGAGCTCTAAACCAAGGCAATCCAAGATAGCACTTGCTCCTTGCTTTCTTCTACAGTAACTCTATTTTTTTATTATTTTCTATTTTCTAGTGTATTTTCCTAATTAATGAATTATTGATTGTTCAAGTGACTCAAAAGCTTGCTAAAGCTTACTGAGAGCTTAGTAGTGTTATATAAGTCCTCCAAACAACAATCATTCAACAGAAATTGAAAGAACTTGATATGAAAATTGGGACAAAGTGAAATACTGAAAACTGAAAAGATAGATTGATATGATAATTCAAAGCTGTTGATTACACTTTAGAAAAGTTAAACAACACTTTAACAACATAAATAAAGGATTACACTACTAGTGACAACTAGTTAATTATGCTACGATGATCATAAACTAGGATTACAATTATGATATGGCTCTTCTCTGTCTTCTTGGCTATTTATCACCACTTTGCTTTTCAACTTGATAAAATATCACATCCCACTTGATCTGAGCCATTGAATGAGTCCCAATCATCTCAACCGTTTAAACTTGATTTGGCGCCAAAACGCTCCACGTGTACTGAGGCAGTTCTGATACAATTAATGTATCTTGGGAGTGTTAGGGAGAGTAAGGGACACGTTTGGCACAATCTTGGACTTTGTTGAGTGGTATTGCTTAATACTATGGGTATGGCTGTTTTGGGGTGAGAATTAGGTGTGAGTAGCATTTAATGGTGGAGTGTTCTGTGGAAAGAGGGGTGATGGGGAGTGGGTGATAAAGTAGGGGTGAGCTGGAGAGGGTGAGGTGTTGAGTTACAGGTGTAAAGGAGGAGGGGGGAGTGAGGTGGAAGACGAAGAGGATAAACGGGGTGTGGGATTGGGTCTGTTTTATTACAAAGGGGATTGGGCCGGGTTATGGCAATTTGGGCCTTGTGGTGTGGACTGGATTTGGGAGTTATAAGGTTGGGTTTGGTTTTTGTTTTGGAGTTGGGTTTATAATAATAATGGGAGTCCGTTTGGTTTATTAAAAGTACAAGGACCAATTTGTAATTGCTGAAAGATGAGGGGCCTGTTTTGTAACTTTTCCAAACTTCTTATAAGGACTAAACCTGCAATTAAACATTAGTATAAGGACCATAATTGCATTTTTTTCATTTTTAGACCTTAGGGACCAAATCTGCCAAATTAGAAACTCCAGGGACCAAACTTGTTATTTCTCAAAACTTTTCTCATAAGGACCATTCCTGTCAAACATGAATAGTATAAGGTTTATTTTGATTAATTTCCAATTTTAAAACCCTAAGGACTATTTTTGACAGTTTTGCAAAGTTGAGGGACCAAAGTTGTAATTTTGAGATTTTAAACTTCAAAGGATTATTTTTACAACTTGTGAATCCCAAGGACCTAAAATGATATTTTACAAGTTTTGAAATGACTAGGGACTAGATTTGCCAATTTATCAAAGTTCAGGGACTGAAACTGTAAATTATGTAAATTTGACTTGTTTTTTTATCAGTTTTCATCCCTTTTGCACTTAAACACCTAAAAACACAATTTGGAGATAAATCCAGTATTTTGAAGCATATTTGTATGTTTTCAGATATTTTCGTAGCTTAAATGTGAACTAAATGATGAGTATTTAGACACTCATCAATCCCCCACACTAAGCTATTGCTAGTCCCTAGCAATATTTTATGAAGATTAATGGATTTTATCTCTTTACCAAAAGCCATCACTTCTGGAGTAGCCAGGTGTAAGAACTGTGGCACACCTGATAACCGTGTGATTTTGAGCAAATCACCAGCTGTCAACGGATTTGATTTGTCTTTACCAAAAGCCGTTTGCTTCTGGACTAGCCAACTCTTAGATAAATTATAAATATTATCTTTGGTGAGCTGATTACCAATTATGGTTTTTCACAGCCTTTACCACAAGCCATAACCTTGCGGGCTAGCCAACTCATTATCTTTTGAGGATGATGGGGAGTTGAGGAACCATACAATTTTGAGCAAATTGCAAGCTATAACGGTTTTGAGATGTCTTTACCAAGAGCCGTTTGCTCCTGGACTAGCCAATCCTGTTGTGTGTTAGACATGGAGGATTGATACCATTTATTTGCGTTCTAAGTGAGAAAAAATTTTAAAATTTTTGGCTAAAATGGGGGTTCCTGATGGAACATGTGTTTGAATTCTCGAGAGAATCCCCCCCCCCACACTTAGAACTGAATATTGCCCTCAATATTCAAAGTACCGGGTGTTAAACCGAACTTAGAAGGTGAAAGGGAAATATTACTTAGCCTTTATTTAAAGTGTATATACATACTTTTTTTTTTTTTTTTTTTTTTTTTTTTTTTTTTTTTTTTTTTAGATTATATACATATTTACAACATGTGGGGCATCTCCCCCACACTAGGGTGTTACACACGGGTGAAGACCCATGTTTGTGCTAACGTTTTTGATTCCCGAGTCACTAGCTGGACTCGACCCCGTATTTGATATCTTTCCTCCCACACTATCAGGTTTGTCACACAAGCTAACCGCTTGTGAACGATTAACTGTAACAAAGAGTTCCTGAACAGGTTGGGAGACAAAGCATTTGAAAAATCCATGGGGAAGTATCTGGATCTAAACCAATGTTATATGGAATATCCCAGGATCAAAGGTAACATCTTCACTCCCGAATGAGTGAAGAGATGGAGAAATCACCGGGTAGGTGAAGGGTAGTAGGGAGATCAAGACAGCAGTAATCACAAGAACTTCCTCCTCAAGAATTTGAAATTTAGGTGAAGGAGGGGAGATCTTATACTTGATCTCAGGAATTTTATCAGTTTTTTCAACTGATTTGGATTCCTCTTTATGAAGTTGTTTGGGAGGGATGGTGGGATAATTTTCTGGGTACAGCAGTTGTTCAAGAAGAAGAATAACATCTTCCTCCTGATCACTCTCGGTATCATCAATACCAGGAAGAAATGTATCCAGATTGAGATAATCATCAATCTCATCCATAATAGAATCACTTTCCTCAACCAGAGTGAGGGCAGATGAAGAGTCGGAAATGATGGAATGAGACAATGTAGTGGGATCACCACTCACCATATCAAGAACATAACCAAGATCCTCTTGAGAGTACTCCTGTAAGGCAACATCAATGACATCGATTCGGTTAACCGATGCAGAGTTATAATTGGAGGAGTACTTTGATGTTTGATCATGGTTAAAGGTAATAGCCTCATTACCCACACGCAATGTGATTTGATGCTCAAATACATCTATAAGAGCGTGGCCCGTCCTTAGGAATCCTCGTCCAAGAATGAGAGGAACCCTAGGATCAGCATCGAATTCGACAATCACAAAGTCAGCTGGAAAATGGAACTTCCCTACTTTCACAAATACGTCCTCGGCAATACCGAGGGGCATAGATACTGAACGATCTGCAAGCTCGAGAGTCATGCAGGTAGGGGTAAGTTTAGGAAGAGAAAGTTTCTTCCATACTGAATTAGGCATCAGGTTGATGCTGGCGCCTAGATCGGCCAAGGCGTTGCATGCAACCATTCCTGGAAATTCACAAGGTAAGATGAATTTCCCAGGATCTCTGAGCTTCTCGGGAAGCTTCTTTAAGATAACTGCAGAGCAGTTCTCGTTTAGAGAAGTTTTTGCCAATTCAACCAGTTTTTCCTTGTTGTTTAACAACTGTTTGATTGTTGATGCAAATTTGGGCATCAAGATGACAGCATCCGCAAGACTTATATCAAATTGCAAATCTTTAAAGATTTGCAAGAGTTTGTCTGTTTGATAATTAGACCTCTCGCGGTGCTCTTGCTCATTCAAGCGTGAAGGGTAAGGAATAGAAGGCTTAAAAGGTTTGGATTTAGGGACAGTAGGCTCAGGAATTTCATCAGTCTCAAAGACAATTCCTGGTTTGGTTTTCTTTCGAGGGACAACTTGCGGTTGGACGTGTGCGGTACTTCGTGGGCTTGGAATTTGCACCCGGTCCTTGGCAACCTCGGGCTCTTTTTCCACATCGTATAACGGTGGTGGAATAGGAGTAGAGGGTCCCTCATAAGCAACACCACTACGAGTGGTGATAGCTTTGATGATGTTGGAATCCTCCTCATCATCACTATCGTCAAGTACACTCTTTCGGGAAGCATTAAGCATATGAGAATAAGTCATAGCTGCCCTTTGGTCACAAAGATTGTTAGACAAACTTTTAACCGTAAACCGTGAAAGAGTGGGGTCTACTCTTGATGATGTAGGAGTAATTGGGGGTGTAGGATTTGGGACAACCGTGGTTGGACCATTTTGAGCTGTATCACTATGTGTAGTGACAGCTTTGAGTTCACCCCTGGGATTCGCAACAGTATTACTCGGGAGACTTCCCGAGGTGGAAGGTGGAACGAGTTGTTTTACCAAATCAGATATCATACTCTTTAGATCGTTCTTCAGCTCATTATTGTTCTTCGCAATTGAAGAATCAAATTCATTCTTCAAATTGGAGATTTGGTTTTGAACCACTCTCATTTTAGCATCAGTAGCCTTGATGTGGTTAGCTAGCTCAGCAGATTGAGATTCTTGGAACGAAACCATTTGATTATTAGGAGCTGAATACCCTTGATTAGAACTTGAATTTCCCCTATGGGGAGGGTATTGAACAGGAACAATTTGATTGTTCGGAGTACGATATTGATTTTGGTTATATTGCCCTCTTGGCTGATTAGGATTAGACCTATTTGAATTGTTGGGTTGATATGATCCTGATGGTCCCTCTTGGTTATTAGCATGGTAATTTGTTTCAGCTTGAGGACGGTATTGATTACCTCCTTGATTAAAATTACCGGCTAGAGCATCGACTTCAAATGCATTGCCATCGGTGGCAGTACAGTTGTAGTATGCATGAGGACCACCACAAGTGACACATATTTCAATCTTTTTGACTTCAGCTCTGGTAGATTGCTCTTTCTTTTGATTAAGAGTCAAATTTTTAATAGCATCCATGAGTTGAGCAAACTGATTATTATCGACAGTTTGAGTCATGGGAGATGAAGTAGAAGGTGAATCACTTGCCTTGGGAGCAACTGGTTTGTTTCTTGAGGTACAGACCTCAGCTTTGTTCTCTATAATGGCTAAAGCATCTTTTGTTGTTCGATTTAAAAAATTACCTCCCGCGGAGGAATTAAGAGAATCTTGATCAGCTTGTCTTATGCCATTATAGAAAGTATCCAGATATATCAACTCAGTAAATCCATGATGAGGACAGTTGCGTAACATTTCCTTAAAACGATCCCATGATTCACTAAATGTTTCATCAAAATGTTGAGTGAATTTCATGATTTCATTTCGGAGATTCGTGGTTTTTGAAGGAGGATAGAATTTGTGCACAAATTTCTGCACTAAATCTTCCCACGTTTCAATCGACTTAGGGGGCTGTTTGTCTAGCCAGATCCTGGCAGGCCCATCGAGAGAAAACGGGAAAAGAAGAAGTTTGATTGCATCCTCAGGGACATTTTTACATTTCAAGGTGGATGTGATTTTATTGAACCACCGAATGTGATAGTGAGGATCGTCCCTATCAAAACCATAGAATTGACGCGCTGTCACTAGGTTTATTAACCCCGTTTTAAGTTCAAAGTTCTCAGCTACGATGGCTGGAACAACAATGGCATCTCCGTACCCATCGGTGGGTGCCTGGAGAAGTTCGTTCATCGTTTGTTCTTCTGTCATTTTGACAGGAATTTTAGTATCAGTACGTATCTCGGGTACGACTGAGGGAACGGAACGTCTACGACTTCTTCGAGGTATGGCTACAAGCTCGCGAAGAGGACTTGATGACCTTGAAGAACGAGTGCGCATGCACTAAGACGC
This sequence comes from Artemisia argyi, assembly GCA_030686995.1. NCBI lineage: Eukaryota > Viridiplantae > Streptophyta > Magnoliopsida > Asterales > Asteraceae > Artemisia > Artemisia argyi. The sequence goes on along the minus strand of CM060685.1, from coordinate 73,799,982 downwards.
GTCTAAGGATCCTTGAAGAAAAGGAAACTCAGGAGGGGTGCGAAGATTATTTTTGTGATTATTTATCTTTTATATATATAGAAAGAAAAACAAAATATTTTTGTATTTTATATTTGTTTATGGAAGATTAAAATATAATATTATATATAATATATATACAAAGGATAGATAATTAACCAAATAGATACGTTCAACGCAGCACAGCCTCCCCGGCAGCGGCGCCAAAAATTGATTCGCTCCTGACTGCTCTACTTATTTAGTCAACCACTTAGGAATGGTCAACTAGGCAAGTCAAACTAGAGAGATGCGAATGCAATAATCCGAGGTAGTACAGGTATATTCCCGGGTCGTTTATTCCCCAACGAGGTTGTGATATCCTGTGTTTGAACGAATATGTTATTTAGTTTGGTTGATCAGGAATAGGGTTATGATTGATTTGTCACAATACTAAAAGTATAAATAACTCAAATGAATTATATCAACTAATTAGTACGATCAAAAACCCTAGAAATGTAAAACGAATAAAAAACGTACGTTTAAATTAAATTAAACGTAAACGTACAAAAATAAAAGTAAAAAGTGATCAATATAAACCCCACAAATGTGAAATTTATATTTTTGAGATCCTATGAATAAAAGAAAATTATTATAAAAAGAAAATTATTATTTAAACTATTATATTATTTATTTATTAATTAAAACCTATTTAATACTATTTATTAATACACTATTTAATTAGAAAATGTAAAATAAATCTAGAAAAATAAAATTAAAACTTAGAAAAATCTAAAATACTATAAAACTTATTTTAAAACTAAAAATATATTTATTACACTATTATTCTATATATTATTATTTATTATCTATATTATTATTATTAGATTATTATTTAACTATGTAAACTAATTAAATTAAAAATACTAGAATATGAACAGTAAAAAATTCTATAAAAATTCCTAAAAATGTTAAAACTTATATAAAAGCTAGAAAAATTATAAAAACTATGTATTACTTAATAAAATATAATTAAACTATTTAGTTATTTAATATTATTTATTTATTAATTAAACTAATATTAATTCTAAAAATCACTAGATGACAAAAGAAAAATCTAGAAAAATTTATAAAAGTACTTTAATATAAAAGAGATTTACTAAAAATATAAAAATACAGAAGTGCTTATAAATAAGCTAAAAAGAAAATTAAATAGATAGTTTCTATTAAATAGAAGCTATCACTATAAGTATTTTTGGGTTTTTGTGGTTTTTCTTTTATAAAACTATAAAAATACTTAAAATAAGAAATAAATACAAAAATAATAAGCTTAGAAACACAGAATAAGCACTAAAAGTGCTTAATACCCAAAACAGTTGACTTTTGTGTTGACTTTGAAGGAAATAAGCTCAAATGAGCTTATGTGGGGTCCACTAAGGTAGATTCTGGTTCCAAAAGGTTATTTATACAATACTAAACAAGGTTCAACCAATTAAGCAGCTTGAATAAGCCACAGAACACAAATAAGCACTTGCTTATTTGTTTCTGAGACAGAAAAGGGGACAACTTTGGGAGGTAAAACCAAGTGGGGTCCACTATGGTAGAGGCCAAACAAAGGGTCAAGGGTTCAAGCCTGGTAGGAGGGGGGTTGGGAGAACCAAATTTTATGGTGTGGGACCCAGTGATAAGCTCAGAATAAGCTTAGGAAGTGAGGGGTCCAACTGAGTTCACTCAGTTAAGTGACTGAGTGAAAATGAGCTAATAAGCTTGTTGAAAGCTTAAAAACTAACTTAAGAAAGAAAATAAAAAGATATTATTGTGTATAGATAGTGTATTAACAGGTATGGACAAGTGAGTTTACTAGATTAAGCTAATAAGCTTGTGAAAAGCTTATAAGCAAACCTAACAAAGCTGAGATCCAAACACCCCTAGACAGGCAACCAAGAGGCCAAATTGAGCTTATGTAATAAGCTCAAGAGGGATTATTGAGTGCTGAACTAATAAATTGGGCTGGTAAGGATTCCAAATTAGTAAAGCTCAACCAATGGGGTCCACTGGATAGCTTGTAAAGGGCTTATGAAGTTTGGTGGTATAACTGAGTCACTCAGAGGGCTAAGTGAAATGAACAAGCTTAAGCTGAGATGCAGCCCTAGTTAAAGGACTAGAAAATGAAAGATTAAGCTTGAACTTGATAGATGGACTGCTAAGCTTCTTAAAAAACCTTAGATCACAAGCCAAAGCTTATTGATGAGCTTATGGTGGGCTTGTGATATTGCTTGTGTACACTGATTGCTCAGTGATTAAGTTATTTTGATAGCACAAGTTTAGGTAAGATAAGCAGTTCAAATAAGCAATTAAGAACAAATAAGCACTTAGTTCAGATAACTAGCCACATGGGCATCATAAAAATCCAAAATACACAAGCTAGCACTCACTACACAAGCTTTTACAAGCTTATGAAATGAGGGGTTTGACTGTCCATAGGGGAAGTCTAAGAAGAATCACCAAAAGATAAGCACTGATTAAGCTCTTAATAAGCTAGATAAAAAATTAACAAAAATAGTAACCAAGAGATCAGCAACAAGATTATTTAAACCTACAAGCTCAGGTCCTAATTTCAAATAACAAGCACACAGTGAAAATCCAAAGTTTATTCAAAAATCATGTAGGCTGCAAATTGACTTTTTAAGTTAACCACTACTTTTGACTATTCTGAGCTTTGATCCTAGTTTACTCACTAATTAAGTTATATTAAGCTATGATAAGGTGAAAATAAGCTAGGTTATTTAGTTTTAAGCTAGTTTGATGATTATTGACTGTTTTACACTAACAGTTAACAAACTAGATGGAATTAAGACTACTTTTGACTTTTTAACTATAAAGGCTTATGTATTATGACTGAACTGAGTTAAATAGACCTAGAGAAACATGCACAAACAATAACTAAGCACAATAACAGACCACAACTCAGAGAAACAGCTTGATCCAAACACACCTTAGCAAGGACTGTTTTTAAGATTAGTGTTGTATAACCTGAATTAGACCATAAGATTGACTCCTAACACTTGATTATGATGAAATTAGATCAGATAGACACAATTAGACTGCAATTAACAACTATATCCTATGAATCACTAATTAACTAATTTAACTGTCAAATATTAAACAACTAGCAACTAAGATTTATAACTAACAACCTACTGATTTTATTTTAGATTATCACTAACCAATATCAACTAAGCATGAAACAAGAATTATTATACTAGATTATCAACTAAAACAGAAAATGCTAAAAATCAAGAAATAGCTTACAACTTGGGAATGAGATGAACACAGAACCAAGATCAAAGAACCTTTCCTATATGCTCTCCACAGAGCTCTAAACCAAGGCAATCCAAGATAGCACTTGCTCCTTGCTTTCTTCTACAGTAACTCTATTTTTTTATTATTTTCTATTTTCTAGTGTATTTTCCTAATTAATGAATTATTGATTGTTCAAGTGACTCAAAAGCTTGCTAAAGCTTACTGAGAGCTTAGTAGTGTTATATAAGTCCTCCAAACAACAATCATTCAACAGAAATTGAAAGAACTTGATATGAAAATTGGGACAAAGTGAAATACTGAAAACTGAAAAGATAGATTGATATGATAATTCAAAGCTGTTGATTACACTTTAGAAAAGTTAAACAACACTTTAACAACAGAAATAAAGGATTACACTACTAGTGACAACTAGTTAATTTTGCTACGATGATCATAAATTAGGATTACAATTATGATATGGCTCTTCTCTGTCTTCTTGGCTATTTATCACCACTTTGCTTTTCAACTTGATAAAATATCACATCCCACTTGATCTGAGCCATTGAATGAGTCCCAATCATCTCAACCGTTTAAACTTGATTTGGCGCCAAAACGCTCCACGTGTACTGAGGCAGTTCTGATACAATTAATGTATCTTGGGAGTGTTAGGGAGAGTAAGGGACACGTTTGGCACAATCTTGGACTTTGTTGAGTGGTATTGCTTAATACTATGGGTATGGCTGTTTTGGGGTAAGAATTAGGTGTGAGTAGCATTTAATGGTGGAGTGTTCTGTGGAAAGAGGGGTGATGGGGAGTGGGTGATAAAGTAGGGGTGAGCTGGAGAGGGTGAGGTGTTGAGTTACAGGTGTAAAGGAGGAGGGGGGAGTGAGGTGGAAGACGAAGAGGATAAACGGGGTGTGGGATTGGGTTTGTTTTATTACAAAGGGGATTGGGCCGGGTTATGGCAATTTGGGCCTTGTGGTGTGGACTGGATTTGGGAGTTATAAGGTTGGGTTTGGTTTTTGTTTTGGAGTTGGGTTTATAATAATAATGGGAGTCCGTTTGGTTTATTAAAAGTACAAGGACCAATTTGTAATTGCTGAAAGATGAGGGGCCTGTTTTGTAACTTTTCCAAACTTCTTATAAGGACTAAACCTGCAATTAAACATTAGTATAAGGACCATAATTGCATTTTTTTCATTTTTAGACCTTAGGGACCAAATCTGCCAAATTAGAAACTCCAGGGACCAAACTTGTTATTTCTCAAAACTTTTCTCATAAGGACCATTCCTGTCAAACATGAATAGTATAAGGTTTATTTTGATTAATTTCCAATTTTAAAACCCTAAGGACTATTTTTGACAGTTTTGCAAAGTTGAGGGACCAAAGTTGTAATTTTGAGATTTTAAACTTCAAAGGATTATTTTTACAACTTGTGAATCCCAAGGACCTAAAATGATATTTTACAAGTTTTGAAATGACTAGGGACTAGATTTGCCAATTTATCAAAGTTCAGGGACTGAAACTGTAAATTATGTAAATTTGACTTGTTTTTTATCAGTTTTCATCCCTTTTGCACTTAAACACCTAAAAACACAATTTGGAGATAAATCCAGTATTTTGAAGCATATTTGTATGTTTGCAGATATTTTCGTAGCTTAAATGTGAACTAAATGATGAGTATTTAGACACTCATCAGGGCAAGTATACCCTAGTCATTTGTAGTATAGGGGTGGTAAGTCAAGGTCGTCCCAAGAGACTTGGTTACACTCAAGTGTCGTTTGTTTGTTTAAGCAAGTAACAAGTTGGTGGTTATGATTGTCACGGATCAAACCAACAAGAAAAGCAATATTAGAACATTCACACAAAGAACATACATGTTTGGACAAATGATCACAAGGATATTAGGATGTTTAGTTTGGAAAACATATTATCACAGGTAATCCTTACGACCTCTAGAACCAATAATAATTTAGTATTTTATAAATCAAATGTGCATAAGCCTCAATCAAATGTGTAGAAAACTAGAAGGGGGGGGGGTGAATAGTTTTGCGTCTTTTTTGTTTAATAAAAGTTTGCTTTCAAAGAATTAATGGTAATCGTAAAAACTTTTGAAGCTAAAGTATGGATACAAATTTATTCACCTATATCACATAGATACTACTTATTTAAAGTGTTGAATAGAAATTATAATTTCATATATCTCACTTAATTATAAGTAAGTATTTATATATGTATATGTGTTTTAATAATTGTATATACTTATATTTTACTAATGTATAATTAATGTTTTAAATGGATCTTAGTTTGATCTTTATGTGAAATCAATATATGCACAACACACAATAATAATAATGTACGAGAAGCAAGTAAGTAAACAAGTAGAGAATGAGAGATGAAAATATCAAACCGAGAGACAAAGGATTTATAGTGGTTCGGCTACAAGGACACCTTCCTTGCCCTACTCCACTCCCCGAGCACCGAACTCGAGAGTTTTCTTCACTAAGTCAATAACCTCCCTTATGGCGGAGAAATCCGTACACACCAAAAGCTTACACCAATTAACGACACAAAGCAAAATGGCGAGTTCTAATCGTAGCTAGAACCAATCTCACACCAAATATCACACAACAACTTCTTCACACCTTTTACTTCTTCTATGCTTCTTCACACCACAAGTATCTTCACGCCTTCACAAAATACTTCACTACTTCAATGTCTTGCAACTTCACAACTTCAAAGCATCAATGTCTTCACAACTTCAAACCAATAATGTCTTTGCACTTTCAAGCTACTAGTGTCTTCACAACTTTAATCTACTAATGTCTTCTAGTCTTCTCCACTTGGAAGCTTTAATTACTTCACTACTAGTCACTATTGCTACTCTCTCCTATCTTCACTACTATCCAACACTACTTCTTCACTTCAAGTTCCACTTCACACTTACAACAATTCTAGATTCTACAACTAAATCTAGCTAACTAATACATACACCTTATTCACCAAAATATGAAAGATCAACAAGATGAAACAAACAAACAACTTAGATAGCAAGAAGATACTAAGTTGTAATACTTCTAATAGAAGTATTCTTCTCTTTGCACTTGAGTGTTGAGGCTTGAATCACTTTGAAATAAAGATCAAAGTATATAAGATCAAAGGATTTTTAGAGGATGGAGAAGGATGTTTAGATCAGAAAGTTTATAGTGCAAAAAGGTGAGAAAAATATGTGAAATGATCCAATATTTATAGGGCCAGAAAATACTGTTCTGGAGCGTGCCAGTCCCCTTAATGATTAAGGGGGCCGCCTAGTAAAATTAAGGGGGCCGCCCTCCTGAACGTTGGATTTTCTTGTCCTTTTGTGAGGGAAATTTTTCTGGATTAGATTTGCCATTTTTGGTTGAAAATTTGAATTCACAAATTTGTAATGAATTAAACATATTCTTTTAATGCCAAAAATGTTTTACAAAAGACATAAAATGTTTTGTGACATTTTATAAATATCTAGTGATTAACAAAAGTGTTCCTTTGATCTTATAATACATTAGACACTTTGTTTATTCATACCTTAAGTAATTAATTGGTAAAGATGAGTATTTACTACTAAATACTTGTTAATGTCATAATCTTTGGTTTGATGAGTTTTCGTTTTGTGATTATCAAAACATAGAGATATCGAAAGATATGAATAACGTTTTTAGTCATTTATTTATATCAACAATCTCCCCCTTTTTGATGATTACAAAACCTAAACTCATTAAATCCAAAAATTAATTTTTAGACAAGTATTTAGTGAGTTTATATTCACTTCTCCCCCTTTTTGTAAAATCAAAAAGGTTTAAGCCAATAGAAAGGAAGCTCCCCCTTGATGTATGCTCCCCCTCGTTTGAGGGCACCAAGGGCTCGAGAATTGGAATTCTTGCAAGAAAAATATTAGAAGCACAAGCAAACATATATATCATAATACCAACAATTAATAAGCATGGCAAAAGATAATTAGGGACACATATTAAGTCATTCATTGATAGAAAATGATTATGTCAACCCATAATCATTGTTACAAAAGCCATAAATATAGAATACTAAGACTAAGTATAGCATCCTATTGTGCTAACAAGGAGTGTCACTAAACTTTCTTGAATCCCAAAATGGTTGAAGAGTTTTATTTGAAAATGAGAAACATAAGCATATAAAATGCTTGGTGGTTTAGTGGAGATAAACTTTTGGTTGCATGGATGTTGGTGAGTTTGGAGATGTGGAACTTGTAGGTGGTGGGTTAGAAGTATGGTTTGTTGATTGAGGGTTTTGATATTGTTCAAGTGATGGTGTTTGTTGAGATCTTGTAAGAAGATACTCAATCCAAGTGAAGTGCTCATTCAAAGCAATGGTTTGTTGTTGAAGGAAAATGCAACAAGGGCAATTGTTAACATGCTTCTCAATTTGGTTGATGTTGTGTGGTGATGATGGTGAGCTTGATTGTGGTGGATCCAAATTGCATTGAGCAAGATGTAAGGCTAAAAGAGCACTAAGCTCATGAGCCTCTTTTAGCTCCTCAACAAACTTCAAGTGTTCGGAGGAAGGTGTTGGTGGTGGAACATGATAGTTGTCTTGGGTGAAGGTTTGAACATGCAACATAGGAATGGCATGTGAGGTTGTAGGATGTGGTGGTGGTATTTTTGGTGGTGGAGACATGGTTGAGCTTGGGTAGTCATGAAAACATGAAAAGGGTGGAAGAGTTTCTTCATGAGTGAGTGGTGTTTTTGTTGAATGAGCAACATGTGAAGTATTGATTGAGATGTTGGGATTGTTGTTTTAGGATTGAGCATGCTCATCATAAGAAGAAGCATTAATGAGGGCATTAGTGGATGATAGGTTGTGAGATGACTCATTAGTGTGGGTTTGAGGTTTAGTTGTTGGTTGACTTGGAACAACATCACTTGAGTTATGACAAGAATCAAGTTTTCTCCTCCAAACGGGTTTGACGGAGATCCTTGCGGTTCTTGAAATCTTTGGTTTTTGGTTGTTGGTAGATGACATGTTTAGGTGTGATGGCATTAATGATGGGAAGAGGGTATTTATAGTGTGTGAGAAATGTGGTTTAGGAAGGTAAATATTGAGAGATAGTATGGGACAAAATATGTTTGTGAATTTTGGGAAGTATAGGCTGAAATGGGTCAAAAAGTGATAAAGAAAACAGTATCCCCGACCATCAGATGGTCGGTCCCCTTAATTAGGGGCCGGTCCCTTTAATCATTAAGGGGGCCGCCTTATATAATTAAGGGGGCCGCCCATCTGGTGATTCCCAGAATGCCATAAATGAGTTTTTGGCAGAAACTTTTCAAAAAGGTTGTGTTTTTGGATTTGGATTCAAGTAAGTTCAACTCTTTGAGGCAATATAGGGCATACTATTCATGAATGTAGAGAGTGATATAGAAATAATTAAATTAGGAAATTAATTTCTAATAATCATGCTATCTATTAATTTATCAATTAAGATATGCAACTAAGGAGGCAATAAGGCAAATTAGTTAAATGTGTAACTATATGAAGATGATAACATTTAGTCTAGTGCAAACATATTGATGATTGTTAACAAGTAACAAATAGGAGGATATGATTATATGGACTTCAAGACTTGTTACAAACAAGATCCATATGGGCAAGCCATGATTCTCATGAAATGATTTGATTGAATTGTGAATGTCATTACCAATAGAAGTGTATGACACATGTGAGAAAATCAAATATGTTTTAAGCAAAACGTTTTTAGTTTTATTCAACAATGTTTTGAAGTAAATTCAAGTGTACATTACAATAAAACAAATTGAATTTTGTTTCATAACAAGAAAAAAAATTTCAATCTTGTTTTTGATTAAAATAAGGTTATGAAAAATTTTAGTAAAGCAAATTGTTTGAAGAAAAATAATATAGATATTTTAAAAGATTTTTATTCAAAGAGAGAGAAGTTTTAAACAAAATGTTTTGATCATGATAACAAGAAATTGTAACTGAAGGATTTGAAATGGAAACTTATCATGCTCAAGAGAATCAATTAAGCCCATTGTCACACATAATCATCTCTAATGACACCTAAAGATATGAAAGAGAGATGGTAGATATTTATGATCTAAATGCAATGAGATAGAAAGGAACAAAGTAAATTATTTATGAATACAAGATAGACATGTGTATATATATATATATATATACACAAAGAACATCATAATATCAATTTAATAACAAGTCTCAATTAGAATACATCTATTAATGCAACTAGTAAGATCATATAGGTTAAGTGGAAAGTTTTCTACTATAGATCATAGAAGATTAAGAAAAATGATAATAGACTAAGCAACAAGAAGGTTAATAATGCTAATATCATATATGCATATATTAGTATTAATGATCTAAAAGCATGGCAACTTATAAGTTAAATCAAATTCACATACCAATTAAAGCATTCTTAAATATAATGTAATATTGGCAAGTTTTTGAAAAGAAAACTTATCTCAGGTCCAGCTTTTCTTAAAGAGTGGGCATGAGGGAAATGGAAGATATCTTAAAAGTTTGTCCAAAACATGTCGAAGTAGCCAAGAGACATTCCAACGCAATAGAAATCAAGGGAGATTTATCCGAAATGCTTAATCGATCACACCAATCATCACAAGTCGTGAAGACTAAGAATAATAGTGCTTAGGAGCCTTCAACTAGAACTAGCAACGGACACACCATGATACCAATACTCCAAGAGTGAAGAACAAAATGCCGAGACAATAAATGACCGCAACAACGTCATAGGCAAAACATTTGCAGAATGTAAAACATAGTGATAGGAACCAATAGCCGTTAAAGCTAATAGAGCGAGATGAGCAAATCAACACGTAATAGACTCTTCGTTCGTTAATTACCTAAACATGATAAAAAAGCTTGGTACCCAGATTCTCATCGGTCCGAGTTGGTTAGTTGAGAACATCCATTGCATTTAAATGCACATGATGAGGATGTCGTCGAGAAGTACAAGAATTTATCAATAGTTTGTTTTAATTAACAAACAATGACTTTCTTGACTAGAGTGATAAATGATGACTGTAAATAATATTAGTTCTAAATTTATTCACTAGGTTTAACAAATTTTATTTGTTTTGATACATTTGTTGAAGGATCATTTACGATAAATCCTAAGCCGGTTTTATCATAAAATGACTTTTGAATGTTGAGAAGATATTTTAAAGATTTAGAACTATTTTCGAATTTTGCCAATGTTTTTGCTTTTTCATTTTCCATTTTAATTTCATGTTTGTAGTCTTGACATTTTTTACATTCAAGATCAATTTCAATATTACTTTCAAGTCTAGACATTTTATCTTCTAAAACTATTTCTTTTTCAAATTTGTTTTCAGCGGATGTTGAAGATTCGTTTTTAAAAATAATTTTTGAGTCAATGTTGCAAAAATGTTTGAAGTTGTTTTCTATTTTTGAAAATTCTAATATAAATTGATCATAGCAAAAATGTTTGGTTTTGGATTGTATCTTATTTGTAGTTGTACATTCTTCACATGCTATACGGTGATCAATTCCATTGTCCATGTCGCTCCATGTTTTGTTTGTAGTTTCGCTTGGATCTAGAAGCATGTAGTTCTTGCCATCAATACTTGTGTTCACATTTGTTTGAATATTCTCATAAGCCGTATTATCATCGTCTTCTTTGCACTTGTTGCACCATGATTTATTAACGCTCTTTCTTCGGATTTGGCTCATGTATTCTTCGTTATAGATACCTTCAATGATCACATTTGAACTAGTAGTACATGTGTTTGTTTCAACTAAATATTTATTTACTAAATTTTCTAGATTAACTATTTCTTGTGCAATATCAAGTTTATCATCTTTGGTTTTACATTTCTCTTGGTGAAACTTTAAAATACATTTCCAAATATCATTTGCCGTTTTACAACGAAATAATCTTTCATATTTAACTCTTGATAGAGTTTTGAAAATAAGTAATTTGGCTTTAGTGTTTTTATCAATTTTGGTTTGAAGATTATTATGTTGATTTTCAAAATCCATTTTGGTTGGTTTAAGATCACCAATTGAAATGATATGCCAAAGATCAAGATCTATTGATTTCACATAATTTTCAAATTTGTTTTTCCATTTAAGAAAATGATCATTTTCAAATAATGGTGGTTGTTGTGTAAATTCCCCTTCTAAATATTTTTCAAATTCCATAGATCGTTACAAGTTTTAAAATACAATCTATTTTAAAAATCTTGCTAGACCTGGCTCTTGATACCAATTGTAGAAAACTAGAAGGGGGGGTTGAATAGTTTTGCATCTTTTTCGTTTAATAAAAGTTCGCTTTCAAAGAATTAATGGTAATCGTAAAAACCTTTGAAGCTAAAGTATGGATACAAATTTATTCACCTATATCACATAGATACTACTTATTTAAAGTGTTGAATAGAAATTATAATTTCATATATCACTTAATTATAAGTAAGTATTTATATATGTATATATGTTTTAATAATTGTATATACTTATATTTTACTAATGTATAATTAATGTTTTAAATGGATCTTAGTTTGATCTTTATGTGAAATCAATTTATGCACAACACACAATAATAATAATGTACGAGAAGCAAGTAAGTAAACAAGTAGAGAATGAGAGATGAAAAGATCAAACCGAGAGACAAAGGATTTATAGTGGTTCGGCTACAAGGACACTTTCCTTGCCCTACTCCACTCCCCGAGCACCGAACTCGAGAGTTTTCTTCACTAAGTCAATAACCTCCCTTATGGCGGAGAAATCCGTACACACCAAAAGCTTACACCAATTAACGACAAAAAGCAAAATGTCGAGTTCTAATCGTAGCTAGAACCAATCTCACACCAAATATCATACCACAACTTCTTCACACCTTTTACTTCTTCTATGCTTCTTCACACCACAAGTATCTTCACGCCTTCACAAAATACTTCACTACTTCAATGTCTTGCAACTTCACAACTTCAAAGCATCAATGTCTTCACAACTTCAAACCAATGATGTCTTTGCACTTTCAAGCTACTAGTGTCTTCACAACTTTAATCTACTAATGTCTTCTAGTCTTCTCCACTTGGAAGCTTTAATTACTAGTCACTATTGCTACTCTCTCCTATCTTCACTACTATCCAACACTACTTCTTCACTTCAAGTTCCACTTCACACTTACAACAATTCTAGATTCTACAACTAAATCTAGCTAACTAATACATACACCTTATTCACCAAAATATGAAAGATCAACAAGATGAAACAAACAAACAACTTAGATAGCAAGATGATACTAAGTTGTAATACTTCTAATAGAAGTATTCTTCTCTTTGCACTTGAGTGTTGAGGCTTGAATCACTTTGAAACAAAGATCAAAGTATATAAGATCAAAGGATTTTTAGAGGATGGTGAAGGATGTTTAGATCAGAAAGTTTATAGTGCAAAAAGGTGAGAAAAATAGGTGGAATGATCCAATATTTATAGGGCCAGAAAATACTGTTCTGGAGCGTGCCGGTCCCCTTAATGATTAAGGGGGCCGCCCTCCTGAACGTTGGATTTTCTTGTCCTTTTGTGAGGGAAAGTTTTCTGGATTAGATTTGCCATTTTTGGTTGAAAATTTGAATTCACAAATTTGTAATGAATTAAACATATTCTGTTAATGCCAAAAATGTTTTACAAAGGATATAAAATGTTTTGTGACATTTTATAAATATCTAGTGATTAAGAAAAGTGTTCCTTTGATCTTATAATAGATTAGACACTTTGTTTATTCATACCTTAAGTTATTAATTGGTAAAGATGTGTATTTACTACTAAATACTTGTTTATGTCATAATCTTTGGTTTGATGAGTTTTCGTTTGGTGATTATCAAAACATAGAGATATCGAAAGATATGAATAACGTTTTTAGTCATTTATTTATATCAACAAAATGGTTATGTCATGAGCCTTATATCTAAACAACAACAAAGAATCCTTTCGTCCTAGACTTTGATGCCATTAATTTGTTAAGTGCCATTTACTTGGAAAATGATTAGAACACATATTCAAAAGATGCCTTTCGACCCATAATCCAAATTAAACCTTTAATTGTTATGTTTATTAAGTTCCTTATACAATCGTCACAAAGTAAAAGACCAAAACCATTCGTCGACTAATGAATTGAAATCAACCAATATTGAGAATCCTTTCGACTATAGACTCAACAATGATTAATCAAAATGATAAACAAGACAAGTTCCAATTTAACCAAATATGATGTCTTTCATCATAAACCAAACAAACACTAATTGTATCCAAACATCCTTTTATCACAATGATGAGGCGAAAAGTGTACCACTTTTAAGGGGTCATTTAAGCCCGAATTCGTAATTATTTGATCAATTATTGCCCTAAATCGTTCCTTTTGTCATTTTAGGTACTTTTGAGAGGAAATTCATAAAAGAAGACATTTTGGATGTTTTTGGAGCGTAAAAGTGAAGAAAACGACAAAGTCTCAAAATCCTTGCAGGGAACAGTACCTGACGGCGTCAAGAGTTAATTCATGACAGCGTCAAGCTTGGCAAAAGAGGTGGAAGTGGAAATTACACGTGACGGCCAGTACTCTTTTAGTGCATTGGACCTGACGGCGTCACCTAGGCCGTCAGGGTCCAAATACAAGTGACGGCCCAGAGCTCAAATCCTTCTTGACGGCGTCACAAATGGATCTAGGCAATACGATTTCTATCTTGGCGGCGAGTTGACGGCGTCACAATTTACAACGTGATGCCGTCAGCCTGTAAAATCTATATATAGTTTTGCAATTTTTCATTGTAAAGTGTGGAACATTTGGGTAACTTTGGAGGAATGAATTTTATAAACCCTAGGTTGAACTTTACAGCTTTTTCAAGGGTTTCAACTCCTTGAATCTTCCATGTTTCAATAAAGATAAGTATTAATTCAAATCATTGAATATGTCTATGTATTGTGTGATTATATCTTGCGCTTATCTTTCTTTTAACATGCTAGACTAGGTTTTTATTGTGTTTGCTTAGATGTAGTGAAACCTAGATGTTGATTATTGGTTGATTGTTTGTTTATAATTGTTACGGATGATTGTATTCGATGTTAGGCTTAAGAAAACTGGCAGACTTCCATTGGTAACTTGCTTGAACGTCTTAAGAAACATGATCGGAGGTGTACTGTAACACCCCCAAAATACCGCAGCGGAAGACTGTATCACTGGGGATGCTACTTCATAATACAAAGTACAAGTTATAGAAAACGAACTCTAAATGAGACGTTTTGAAAAGTTACCATTCGATTAATGAATTCAAAGTTACAAACATGAGATTCCAAAGTATGATACATAAATGTATACAAAATGTTTTGAATGGTAAATGATAAAAGCGTAAGTCTTCAGAATATGCAGCTTGACTCCAAGTTCCACGCACTAGCTATCGCCTTACTAACCTGAGATAAACATGCTAAAGTGTCAACACAATGGTTGGTGAGTTCATAGAGTTTGTCTTAAAACAGTTGAAAAGTCTTTAAAGAATCTTCGCACAGCAAAGGCATCGTGAATCCACTCAGTTGCAAGTCCCGCCATAAGAGACTTGCAACCTGTGTGTTCACAACCCACTGCTAACATATAGTATGATTTCGATATATGTGTATACGATATATGCACTCTTAATGTAAAAAATGCCTACTGAACCTCATGACAAGAATAAGCTCAAAAGCTTCGTAAGAATAAGCACAAATGCTTCATAGCTGGATTATATTCACCCAAGGCCGAGAATCTAGGGTAAAGGGTGGGGGCGTCAACCCGATAGTACTATCAATACCTCTCCATCGGCTCCATCCAGGAGTTAAACAGTGGTTAAAGAATATAGCGCATAGAATAGGTTTAACACATTAAGGCACATATCGTAATAAAACTACACATCATGTTCAAAAGTATAAAAGTATAGCGTAGCATATGAGTAAAATTGTCTTGAGTAAAAGTGAAAGCAAGTAGTTTAAGCATGTATCTCCCCAAAAGAGTTTAAAACAAGTATGAAAAGAGTAAGAGTGGGGCTATGACTCACCTTAAGTCTATGTAATGAGAAATGAAAGTGGTAGTCGAATCGTGAAAGTCTCTAAGAGCAGCCTATAATAGAACGTTGTGACTTAGGTTTGGAGTAACGTCTAAGAATACGAAGAATTTCCTATATATGTCTTGCATATAGTTCATGATGTAGTACTTAGTATATAGTGTAAGTCTTTGAATATAAATGGTTTATGAAACATGTATAGGTTGTATATCTCTTACTACCGTTCGGGACGACATAATTCAGAAGTCATGGAGTAAACGTTCGAGGAGCCAGGACACTTTAATTCGTAAATCCACAACTCATCTCGACGGCTTACTTAATGAACTCCACACATGAGGCTCCCTACTATTGTAGTATTTGATAACATATATATAAGTGTTTGATCTTTAACAGTTATATGGTCTTTAGCCATGGCTTTGCCGTGACCTTGGTTATTGTTACCATGGTCTTGAGACTCAACCTTGGCTTCAGCCATGGTTGTGGTCTTGGCTTTAGGTCATTAGACCTCTTGGTCTCATCTAATTATAATGATTATATAGTAACTTTGGTCTAAAAATGGGCTGTTAAGAATTTGAAGAAAATTATCACTCAGAAAGCATTTTCAGGGCTCGAGCTTCTTTGTGCCTGAACGAAAACTTCGTTCCGGACAACTTTCGTGTTTTAACTTTTTGATGAATCGGACCAGAAGGGTGACTTTCAAAATGGCAGAATGCAAACAGTAGGGTATTGGCAGTTTCGGCGTTTTGGTTTCGCTAACTTCTTATGGCCATAACTTTTGACTCGTGTACTCGTTTTAGGTGATTCAAATTCCTATGTTTTCCTTTTGAAGTCCTTTATAACAGTAAGTAAGTGTCAAATATCATAGTTGTACTATTTTGGTCGTGGTTCTCCATAAAAGTCACTAGTTTACTTGTTTAAATATCATAAGTTAACATATATATACATAACTTGTTTTACTAGTTTTTATACATCATGAACACAATACAAAGACCATATATAGCATGAATAAAATATGATAAGCATGAATATGATATTGAGCAAGAAAGTGTGATAGGATTTCTTACAACTTTTGGCTTTCTAAAGAAAGGAAGTCAAGTATGGAACTAGGACACTAAACCTATGCTTGCAAACCCTTCACCACAATTCTTGTAACCCTTGCTAGCCTTGATATAACCCTTGTGAAAACCATTTAACTTCAGCCCTAGTAACCTTGTGTAGCTCCTAATTCAACCATGGAATCACCAAACAAACTTAAGAACTAGGTAGAGAATACTAAGACCTTGAACTTTGTAGTGTAACTTGTATATTGAAGATCAAAGGATCATGGTGCTAGGATTAAAGGGTGTGGCGTTTTTATTGATGAAGAAAGGAAGAAGAATGAGTTTTCTAAGTCATGAATGAGTTATTTATATAGGCTAGGATGAGGAGGTTAGGAAAGTGTTAGGAAAGTGCCTAAACTTGGTGACCAAGTTGTAAATAAGTATGATCTAATGGCTAAAGTCATGAGATGAAGCCACAAGTGTGAATCCCCCCCCCCCCCCTAAATGGCGGTTCAAGATGGATAAGGGTGACTAGATGATGACTCTTGGTGCTATCTTGCTTAGTTTGTGCATTTTGACTCTGTAAAATGCTAACCGTAAGTTATTAAGCCACGAAACGTAAAACCGGGTATCCTAAAAATATGAAACTTGAAAGTATGCATAAACATGTCAATATACTCCATAATAAAATATAAAATGAGTGGTAGGTTCTATTGGGTTGCTAAAACCCTGCTAAAACTGGAAACACGGGTCTAAAACGCGTAATTCGCGTAAAACGCTGAACTGGAAAACGTAATATTCCAAAACTTTTGGAATTGTCCTAAAATGAGAGAAAATCATATTTCTATTATTTATTGTGTTTTATGGACATATCGGGATGCTAGAATGACGTTTAAACCTAAAAGTAAATCTCGGACACGGCTTCGTGATTTTTGAAGAAATGATCCGACGAGTGTCAAACTCTCGGATTATCATTAAAATAGTTTAACTTACGAGAATATGAAATAAAAATTTTGGATGTGAATAGTAAAAGTGAATAGTAAAAATGAATAGTGAAATTTTCGGGAATAGAAGTTAACCTGAAAATGTGAATTGTTACATGTACTACGATTTTTGGTTGTATTTAATGCATAAGCGAATTCTAGTGATCCCATGTTAGGAGCTTCTTAGCCGGCTCGACATAGGAGTGAAGTAGGAGCTTATAAAGTTAGGGAATATTGTACACGGCCCTACGACTAGTATTAAGGAATATGACCCGTCATCCATGCAATTGTAACAAGCTAATCAACCGGTAAAGGATATCTAGGGAGTAATGAAATCTAAGTAAACACATCTTTTGCCATTATTGTTTCCACCACATTAGTATAATAGTTTTATTTTCATTTCTTTTATTTTATTTTGATTGCATCTTAGTTAATTGGGTTCGTTGTCTAGCAACTAATTCCGCCCACTCCCTCAAAACCCAAGATTTTACCTGCTTTTCATAAAATATAAAAATACAAAAAGAATCTTCCCTCACCTCTAGACCTAATTTAGTAGACACTCTAATCCTAGCGAACACTATTCCTGAGTTGAATGATCAATCCCCCGGTACTTGTCACTATACTATACTACAACGATCATGTACACTGCCTGGTGGGGGTTGTAAGCTTCTCAAGATCCCTTGAGAGGTAAAACCTGTTGCGAGGGTGCAATTCCCACGTATCACACAAGTTATCATATGAATCAAACATGTAAACAAAACAAAATCATTATTTCAATCAAACACAAAATCTCAACAATCATAGTAATCATAAACATCATGAAATATAAAAGTAACAAAGTTTACCCAAAGTATGGAATACAATAGGCAAAGATGTAAGATTTGTAGCAACCTTCAAGCCTCCAATCAACTACAACTTCTAACCAAGCCGGAAAATAATACCCAAACGCCTTCAACAGCCCTCGAGCATACGACACGAATTTAGCAGAGGTTTGTGGTCTTTTGGGTAAGATAAGGTGGTGGTGACAAATCTTCCTTTAGGGTGGAGGCTAGAAATGCACACACACTTACACACCTAGAACCAAGGAAAAATGGTCCTATTTATAGTAGAAATCAAGCCTAGGATCTTAAATGCAGCAACTTGGCCTCCAAGGTGAATAGAAGGACCTAGAATACCAGAAAGAATGGCCTAGAATCGAGTAGAATAAATTCTTGAAAAAGTTAACGAGACATCCAACCGTTCGGTCATCAATTCAATCGATCGGTTGGATCTTCAGCACACATCCAACCGAACCAGTTGCGGGTTCCAACCGATCGGTTGGATTGGACCTGTAACCAACTTCTTGACTTTTCTTGATTTTTCTTTATCGCATGCTTTCTCCTCCACTTTGGTGCTGGTTCCTTCCATAGAACTTGATATTATCTCGACATATGAACGTAGGAATCTTAAATCTATTAAATCCTTGAGTCCTTGTGTGATTCTTCACTGGATTCCTTCTCGAAAATCTCCAATTGTGCATATTCACTTCATTTCTTCATCTTTTCATCACTTTTTCCTGTTTTTGGCTACATTTGCTTGTACAAACACTTTTCCATGATTAAGTAACAAATACGTGCAAATATGACCAAATATGATGCAGAAAACTAAAAATAACGCTCCTAAAAACATGTACAATTTGAGCGTTATCACATATAAACTTTAATCGATGGGAAAGAAATTTTAAGTGGAGTAGTTTGGGGTGTGTCTTGTGAAGCTTCTTTGACTGAATTCGTCTCCTTAAGGTTTTCTATACACACAAACTCGTATCTGTCTTGGGGTATTTATAGGTTCTGTCTGAGGGGTCGATGCGGCGCATGTTGATGATAGATGTGGCGCATCTAATTAACTTCGCGTGGGTTCCAAAATTATTATATTCTGGAATATTTGTACACCGCCTATAGATGCGGCGTAACTTCTTTATCAATGCGGCGCATGTTCTTTAACGTCTTGGATAGTATCTGGTGAAGTCTTTAGCTGATAGGCCGCATGTTGTAAATGAGATGCGATATATTTTGGAGTAGATCAAGTTGATTATTCTTCGTTGACCAAAGTTTCATATGCGGCGCATGTTGTAATTGGATGCGGCGCATTCTTCAAAGTCAGGCAATGGTCTTCGAATTCATCTAAGTATGATGTTGCGATGTATTTGTTGAGAGAGATACGGTGCATCTCTTGAATTTCAGTAGACTTTACAAATCTTGATCATTTAGCTCCATAATTCGTCCAATATCATTAACTTTCACCTATTGCTTGTTTTTACCAGAGAATCACTAAAGTAAACATAAGGGCACCAATTATCATACAAAATAATATAAAGCAAGTAAATTAAATAGGATAAATGATGCAAATAAAATGTACTTATTTGATGTCATCACCAGCTTAGAGAGTTCAATGTTTGCATCCATCCTAATCATCTCAGCCTCCCAAGCCTCATAGTCCTTCTTAGCAGCAGCTTCCTTTTCAGCTTGTAATGTTTCTTTCTTAAGAAGTTCTTATTCAACTTGATTTTCTTATTCTTGATTCTTCAAAGCAAAAGCTTTATTGAAGGCTATCTATTTTTCTTTAGGCCAAAACTGAAAGGGAATATCTTAAAGATTTATTTCTTCATCATATGGGTCAAGCTCATGTTCTTCAACCACTTTGCCCTTTTCCTTATCAGTACTTGAAGAGACAAAAATAGATTTCTTGGTTGGAAGTGCAGGTTCTCTTATTACCACACCTTTACTAGTTGGTCTTGGGATTTGTGATGGTTTTGGTGTTGGTTGTTGTGGTTGTGCAGCTTTTTGTTGTTTCTCTGCTTCTTGATCCTTTGATGTCTTCAGTGAAATCATAACTTCAGCCATAGAAACATCATTTTCAAAACTTTGAGCAGTAGAAACTTTATTTGTTATAGCAGCAGCAACACTTTGACTAGCATTAAGATTTTCTATGCCTGCAGTAGAATCCTGTTTTGTACTAGCAGCAGAATCCTCAGCAGCAGAATCCTTTCCTTTTGTACCAGCAGCAGAATCCATCTCTTCAATCTTTTCACTAGCAAAAGGAACTTATTGAGCAGTAGAATCTCCCAAGTCTTTTCCTAAATCTTTGGTTGAATCAGCCATCATTCCAACAACCTTCACAAGTTGTTCAGGTTCCAAAGTCTTTAGCTTCTCCACATGCTCTGGAGTTATATTTTCGATTACCACCGCATTGCCATCATGATCTGCAACCACATAATCATTCTCATTCTCACCACTATCCACTTCCATACCTTTTCCCAAATTCAAACCAGCAGCAACATCAACATTATCGTGAGCCTCCCTAGAACCCAATATCACATCTTCATTCCTCCCCTGTTTGGGAGCATCCTCAGAGGAACTCACAACTTGAGTTGTTCCCACCTTCTTAAGTCTTTTGAACTTGGTGGACCTTGACCTCTTGTTTCCTTTCAAATCTTGAACTTGAAGTTTCAATTTCCAGATCTCCTTTGCTTGTGAAGCTAAAAGTTGTTGGAGATCAAGGACCTGTGACTCTAATTTGTTACACCTGTCCATCAATGCATCAATTTGTTCCATACTAGCCTCATCACTTTGACATGTGTTACCTGGTCTGATAGGTGAATCACTGGCAATTCATTACTTTCAGAACTACCCTCATCACTTCGGGATGTGTTACCTTCCCTGAGAGGTGAATCTTTGGGTGTAAGTTACTCAGTATCAAACCTTGTTTGATCTTCTGAGCCCCCCATGTTTTCCAGTTGGCTGGGGTGTCCATCACTTGTTTCAGGTTCAAAAGAACCTTCCACATTAGATGCTGCCTTGGATTGGGTCTTAATGATGTTACCACTGTCCTGCTCTACTTCTAAGCTAGAAGTAGTAGTGGCAGCCCTCACCAACATGTCACCTCCATCACCTGTGACAACCTCATCTGCATTACCCGTAATAGTATCAACCTGAGGTAGTTGAGTACCCTGTTTAGTTTTCCTACGGGTGTAGGTCTTTTGAAGTTGTGAGGTTGTTGCTTCAAAAGTGGGTGTATGATGAGAATCAGTTGGAGTTCCTGATCCTTCACCCTGATTTTGCATAAGTTTCACCATATATGGTAAGAGTGGTGTAATTGTACCATAAAATCCTTTACCATGTTTGATGTGTGCTTTTGAAACCTTGCAAAAGGTTTTACTTCTCAAGGGATCTTGAAAAGCTTGCAATCCCCACCAGGTAGTGTACCTGACCGATGTAGTATAGTAAGTGGCAAGTACCGGGGGATTGCTCATTCTCTAGTGGAATAGTGTCGTTAGGATTGAAATCTATTTAAACTAGGTCTAGAGGTGAGGGATGATTCTTTTTGTATTTTTGTATTTTAAAGAAAGCAAGGTAAAAATCTTGAGTACTGGAAGAGTGGGCGGAATTAGTTGCTAGTCCACTAACCCAAAATAACTACTTAAACAAAATAAATAAAATAACAAAAAGGTAAATTGGTGAACTTCTTATGATAGGAAAAACGTGTTTACTTAGATTTCACTACTCCCTAGTTATCTCTTACTGATTGATTGAATTTTTACAGTTGTTTGGATGAAGGGTTGTATTCCTTAATATCAGTCGTGGGGCTGTGTACGTCCTTCCCCAACTCTATAAGCTTCTATCTCTTCCTATGATGACATGTTTAGTTTCCTATCAAGGCCTCGTAAACAGTTACTAATACATTAAATACAACCAATAACATCATAGTACACATCTGAATACGTTTCATAAGACGTTCAAGCTTGTTACCATATAGGAGAATAGCCTATTTTCTTAAGCCTAACGCGAAATCAATCACCCAAATCAACTAATAACAAACCAACAACCAATAATTAACAACTAGGTTTCATTAGATCTAAGCAAACACAAAGAGAATTAAGCTAGCATGTTAATGTAAAGACAAGATAAACAATCAATCAAACAACACATAGACATATTGAATGATTAAAAGGAAAACTTATCTTCAATTGAACATGAAAGAAATGAGGGTTTGGAAACCCTAAGTTTGCTGGACAATTCGTCTAGGGTTTTTCTCCCAAAAGTTACACCACAACTAATGAAAAATCCAAAACTATATATAGATTTACAAGGGTGACGGCGTCAGGTTTTAGATCCTGACGCCTTCAAGTCGCCGTTATTAGGGTTTCGTGACACGCCGTTAATCTTCTTGACGTCATCACTTGTTACTGTCTTCTGGGCCGTCTCTCTTTGTGGATACACTTGATGGTCTACTCACAATATAACGTAACGCCGTCACGTGTTAATCAGCAATTTCCTCTCTGCCGCGTCAAGTGTAAATGATCATCCTCCTCTTGATTCATCATATGACGGTGTCACTTAGTGACTCCTGACGCCGTCAGGTTCTATTTTCAGCATGGTTTCTTGACTTTGTCGTTTTCTTCACTTTTGACTCCAAAAACATCTAAAATGCTCCATTTTCCAGAATTCTTGTCCAAAGTACCTAAAATGACAAAAGGAACGATTTAAGGTAATATTTGACCATAATATCACAATTTAGGGTTTAAATGACCCCTTAAAAGTGTAACAAATATTTCCTCATCAAATACCCTTACACTTGGGATTTGCTTGTTGACTCCTCCCAAACTAACCAGTCAACCAGGTGTGGTCAATAGGTCAACCTAGGAGGGAGTGCAAGTAAATCCGGTGAAGTATAGGGAATCCCCGGGTAGTTAAGTCCCAGCGAGGTTGAAATTGAATTGAGAACGTTTTCGTGATCGGGTGATTTAACAGAATGATCAGGAATTTGATTATGATGATTAAGCTAAGCAAATATAAATAAAAATGACTTAGACAAGCTAGATTAACAATTACTGAGAATCAGATAAACCTAAAACGTCTTTAAAACTAAAAACGCGCGTTTAAATTAAAATAAACATAAACGCCAAAATAAAAAGTGAAACGAGAGCAATACTAATCTTACGGATTTGAAAATTACTTTTCTAGAATTCTAATGATAAAAGAAAATTTTTGAAAAAAGAAAAATATTTTTTTGGACTTTTTAATTAATTTTAATAATTAAAAAACAATTGAAACTAAATTAAATTATAAAAAATACTAACACTTATGGGAAAATTCTGAAATTTTTTTGGAAACTAGATAAGGAAAAAACTAAACTGGAAACAATAAAAAGAGGAGGGGGAAAGTACAAATAAGCAGAAAAATAAGCAATAGAAAAGCTGAATGTATAATAAGCTAAATTACTAAAATTACCATAAATATTTAATAAATAATAACTATGACAAGAAAGCAGCCTAGCACAGATGGTTGAGTGGTGTTGTTTGGTGTGTTCTGTCAAGGCCAAGAGGTACCAGGTTCGATTCCCTTTACACCCACTTTTTTACAATCATTTTTTTTTCAGTTTTTCTTTAACACACTTATCCAACACACACAGATGAACACCTTTTATAACTAAAATGTTTTCTAAATCTTAATGATTAAGCAGTTTAAACGAATGAGCTGTTACAAACTACACTAGAGGGATATTAAGCTTATGTCAACTAGGGATACCTCAAAAGCACTAATGGGACAGAATAAGCAGCTTGAATAAAAAAAAAAAAAAAAAAAAAAAAAAAAAAAAAAAAAAAACCCTAAAAAGCTAAATCTACTCCTACTCTGCTATAGTGAAACAGGCCTGATTGGTGCTAAACGGTCAGTCCAAATCAACCAAGTGAATGGTCAACAAGGTCAAACAGCTTAGGCCAATACTTCCGGTGAGTATAGTGTTTCCCCGGGTCGTTATGTCCAGACGAGGTGTGAATGGTATTTTAGACGGCATGTGATCGGGTGATTTTCACAGGAAAGGGTTATGATTGGTAAAATTGAGGAAATATAGAAAGAAATAGCTTAGACAAGCTATGTGAACAATTACGTGAAATCAGATTAATGGGAAACGCGTAAAAACCTAGAAATGTACGTTTTTAATTAAAACAAACATAAACGTACGGGATAAAAAGTGAAATGAGATAAATACCTACAAATATGAAAATTAAATTTTTACAATCCTTATGATAAAAGAAAATTTTAAGAAAAAGAAAAATAATTTTTAGACAATTTAATTATTTATTATTAATTAATTACTAATTACTAATTACTTTTTAATTATTTAAATTAAACTAAATTACAACTAATTATGATTTTAAGCTAGAAAAATGAAAATTAAATTTGGAAAATTCTAAAATAACTTAAAACTATTTTTAAAACTGAAAATATATTTTTTTAGACTTTTTAAATAAGTATTAATTAATTTAAACTAATTTAAATTAGGAAAAATAGCAAATGAACAGTGAAAATTGTAAAACTTTTTCTAAAAATCCTATATGATGACAGGAAGCTATGAAAAATCTAAAAATGAAAAGTGCTTAATGAAAAGTTAAAAAATAAGCCAAATGGCTTAAATAGAAGATATCACTATTTTTATTTTTGGTTTTTCTTTTTTAGAACTATTTAACTACTGATATTAAACAACTTTTACAAAGACAAGTTGGCTAAAACTGAAAAATAAGCAATTTGAATGCTTATGAGCTTAACATCTTATGTTTTAGCTTATTAGGATTTGAAACTCGAAAAAGCTACACAAAAAGCTATACTAAGATGCCACTAACTAAAATAAGCTACAAATAGTTGAGTTACACTAGAAATAAGCAAAAGGAAGCAAATAAGCACTGGAAATAAGCTGTGAAAAGCTAAAAAGCAACAACGTCAAAACCTGCCAAAGTGACAGGCCAAAAAGGCCAATGTGCAGGCCTCTGTGGTGTCCATACAAGGGGTCAGGAGTCCAAATAAAAGCTTGAACCTAAAAGATGGACTGATGGCCTTTCCAAAAAGCCAATAAGCAGTTTCTAAGACTCACTAGTAAGCTACGTATCAGCCCTTGAAATAAGGCCAAACACACTAATGTCTCAGTGTACATAGTGAAAAAGGCCAAGTTGCAGGCCTTGATTCAATGGTCCAAATGAGATCAAAAATCTAAAATAAGCCCTGATTCAGATAGGTGGCTTATTGGGGTTTCCAAAAAGCCAAGAATCACTAGGTGGGGCCCACTATTGAGCAAGTTATAGACTATTAAAATTGGGTGGCTATGCTGACCACTCAGTATGCAAGGGTTGATAAGGACAACTTTAAGGCAAAAATAAGCTAATAAGATGAAAACTGAGATCCAATTTAAGCCATGATCTAAAAAGCTATGCTATTGAGCTTTCCAAAAACCTAAATTTCAAGTCCTAAGGTTTACTAATGAGTTTGGGAGAAGCAAATGAAAAACGGGTAAAAACCAAGTACCCTGGTGCAGGGCACTATCCTGCCCTGCATGCCTTTTCATAAGGTCCAATAAGCACTTTAAAAAATTCTTAAAAATAAGCTGAACACGGATTTCACAAGTTTAGCTGCTGGACTTTAACCTCCAAAAAGCTCAGGTCTCAAACTTAAAAGATAAAATCAGGAAAATTCTTTGAAATTTTGGTTTTCTAAAAGAGCTTGCAATTTGACTTTTTCACTTATGATCCTAGTTTGACTAAAATGAACTTTGATTTGATCCTACTTACTGATTCAGGTATATTAAACTATATGAACACTTATTCAAGCTATACTAACTAGCTGTGAGATGATTTGATGCTTATATTAATCTTAAATCCTAACAGTTAATGGTCTAGGTGGTGATTAAGATGGTTTTGACTATATAAGCTTATAACTACTAAAGTAATGGTTGTTCTAGGCTATGTTGATACTGAGAAGGATGTCTAAATAGGTTTTAGTCAATGAGGTCCTTAATTACAAAGTTAAATGAGCAAATCCAAATAGGCCTTTAAAAACTGATTTGAGGTGAATTTGAATGAAACTTGAACAAAAACTAAATATATGAACTATGACTTATCTAATAAGCACTACTAGGACAGAATAAGCAATAATAAGTAGGAATTAAGTACAATGAACAACAATTACAGATTATGCAAGATTTAATCTAAAAATATTAAAATTAAGGAAAAATAACTTGAACCTGGTTCTAGCTTTTACTAGAGCCCCTTTATCAGCAACAAGCTCCAGCTTATTCAAAAAATAAGCTGCTAATGTCCCTCTGGCTTATCCCTTTCAGCCACTTCCTTAGCTTTCCAAAAATTCAATGCAAAGGTACCATGTGCTTATTTTAGTACTGATTTTGTACCTTTTTATGTTTTCTTTTTATATTAGAAGTTACTAGGTGAGATTGTAAGAGCTTATCAGGAGCTTATACTTGATTAATAACTTTTAAGAATGAACTTTAAAAAGCTTAATAAAACTAAAATTTGGAATACAGATACAATATGAAAACTAAATGGCTAAATTGAACTAAGTATACTACATGCCCTTCAAGGCTTACATATGGAGCCTATTTATAATAAAAATGGAAAATAAAGCTTCATTTGCTACTTGTGTGTTTCCTATGTGGATTAGTAGTCCCAATGTCTTCCTTGAGGACCCTTGACCATTTCCAAGCCATTAGATTGAAGTTCCCATTGGTTCAGCCCTTGGATTAAATTTTGCGCCAAAACAATTTATGGTGGATATATGACCTGGAGTGTTGGGAAGGTGAAATTACACATGGGTTGGTGATGTAGGGTGGCTATTAGAGGAGCGGGAAACCAGGGATGAGTGGGGGTTGGGGATGACTTTGACCGTTTGACCCTGGGATGTTTTATTTAAATGGGAAGTGGGCTGGGAGTGTATGGGCTTGGATGGTTTTTGGATTGGATTTGTAATTTGGGTGGATTTGTAATAAAGGGTCCGATTGGTTGTAGAAATAATACAAGAACCAATTTTTACATTTTCTAAATTTTGAGGACTGAAAATGTAATTCTCCCAAAGTATCTTCAAGGGTCTTTTCTGCCATATATCAATAATCCAAGGTCCATGAATGTATTTTTTCACTTTTGGAATTCCAGGGACTATATTTGCCAATTTCCAAAGTTGAAGAACTAAATTTGTGAATCGTTCAAACTTTCCATCAAGGGGCCAATTGTGACACTTTGTGAATTCCCAAGGACCAATGTTGACTTTTCATCCAAAATATTCCACCAGGGACCAATTCTGCCATTTTCTGAAAGTTTAGGGACTGATTCTGCCAATTCATCATACTTTGCTCATTTTTCACCTGTTTTTAATCCTTTTGTACCTGAAACACATAAAAGCACAATCCCAGGATATTTGCAGTAATATTAGGCATATTTTGGTGTTTTCAGTGTTTTTACAGTCCAATATGGGTGTAAAATGATGAGTGTTTGAGCACTCATCAATCCCCCACACTAAACTATTGCTAGTCCCTAGCAATCCGATCAAATGAAGTAATGAAAGGGACAAAAGAATATTAAGTATACCCTGTTTTGACTTTTTATTCAATGCGATACTTTTAAACTGAAACCAAAGTAAACAAAATGTTTGATTTTCCTAAAACGGTATTATGGAACGGGATTCACACAAACTGGGTGTCTCCAGGGAATTATTATCATCATTCTCTTTTTATACTTCCAACTAAGTTCAAAAACCCTTGCGCAAATGTTTTTGTAAAATGCTAACACTACTTATACTAATAATCTGTGTAAGACAAGTCTTAACTTTTTACTCCTGCAATTTATAAAGTTTAGGCGTGTGTGCTTATTTTTAAAAGTTTGACCACCAAAAATCAGAGCTCATTATGGTTATCATTTATTTAAGCTCAATCCTAACTCACCAGAAACCTCAGAAATTTAAGAACCGAAAATGGCCTTTTCCATGTAGCGGCTTTCTTCTCGGCACATCCCAAACCAGTTGGTTTTAGGTGACCAGGCTTTTGACACCTCACAGAGAATAGCACCGGAATTGGCGGGATTTTGATTCAAAGATTTTTGATATTCCACGACACATTAAAATCAAAACTTAAATAGATAACAACAAACGATCATTTAGAGATTAAAGATTCAAAGGTGAGATCACTCCATGTAGCGACTTTCTTCTCAGCTTGTCTTGTTAGCCGAGGCTTAGGAGGTTAGGTTTTTACTCCCTCGATAATAGTATCGGAGCTTTCGGGGTCTTTGACTTTGACAATCTCTAAATTCCCATTTAATCTTTACACAAAATCAACGAATACTAGTTCAACTTCCGAATTAAATTTGAGAAAAAGCAACTTTTATTTATTTATTCTAATTCTATTCAACATATCTTTTTTATATTTCATTTTTCTCATTTTTCAAATTTTCTTTTCTTTTCATCATCATTTTTTTTAATAACATACTTTTATTTTCACATCATTCAGCAATTTTACTTGCTTCACTTTGCAATTTTATTCAAATTTTTAGGGAAGTTGCTTGTTTCAAAATTTAAATAAAAATTTGAACTAGTACTCTATATTAACCTTGCATAAAAACTTGTTTACAGAACAAAAACTTTTAATGGTCAAAAGTTTAAAAACAACACATATTAAGATCCAATTAGGAGCTACTGGGAGAAAAAGCCATAGATTACTTATATAAGCTCTAAAGAGAACCAACTACTCTACGCTTAGCATTTTCATTTGCATAATTCGTTAAGAATTTAGTCTAAAAAGTTAAGGAAGCAGCCAGATCAACACTCTGGCAGAGTCAGGATTCCCCTCGTTCTAACCTAATCAAGACTAAACACTTTCTTTTATTATATTTTTGTGTGCAAAGCACTTTTCTTTTTTTATGCAAAAATTTTAAATTTTTGGCAAAACCGGGGTACTAGGGAACTAGAAGGTACAATATATGTGACAAATTTCGATAGAATTCCCCCTACACTTAGAATTGAATATTGCCCTCAATATTCAAAGTACCAGCTATTATGCCAACACTTAGAACGTAAAAAGGTAATACTAATAGCCAAGTGTGAAAAGGAAATCTATTTTTTTCAAAAAGGATTAAAAAGATATCCTTAGATATTTATTAGCAAAATGATAGGATATTGAGCGGCTAGATTGAAAACAGGGGCGTCAATCATCACAATCCAAAGGATACCTAAAAACATGAGCAAACAACACACAAGAGCAACGCACAGTAGGGGCAACTCCCCAACACTTAGTTGTTAAAAAGTAGGAAGAAATCAGAGACATGGGTGAAAACCCATGTTGTGCTAATGTTTTTGTTCACCGAGTCACTAGCTTGACTCGATCCTCGCATTCATTGGTTCCTGGAGAAAGTTTGGAGATCCGGGACAACCATGGGCGGTATGTCCCCTCCAAAATAATGCTTCAACCGATTCCCATTCACTTTGAAATTTGGACCGTCAGTTTGAGACAACTTGACAGTGCCATATGGAAAAACTTTGGCAATAGTGAATGGTCCAGTCCAGCGGGTCTTAAGCTTCCCAGAGAATATCTTCAACCATGAGTTGAAGAATTCTCGTAGGGTTGATCACGAAGCTCATTTAATTCATTCATTTGAACCTTGCGATGATCACCCGCTGTTTGGAGGTCGAAGTTTGCATGCTTGAGGGCCCAATAGGCTTTGTGCTCAAGCTCAATCAGCAGATGGCACGCTTTTCCAAACACAAGCTTGTAAGGCGTACACCCGATGGGTGTTTTGTAAGCCGTACGACAATCCCAGAGTGCATAATCCAACTTATCCGACCAAGATGCACGGTTTTCACCTACGGTCCTTTCCAAAATTCTTTTAATGCCTCGATTGGAAACTTCTACTTGTCCACTTGTTTTTGGGTGATACGCAGTAGAAAGACGGTGAGTTACACCATACTTATGCATGACTTTATCAAATTTGTCATAGCAGAAACGCGTACCACGATCTCTGATTATAGCACGTCGAGTTCCAAATCGAGCAAAAAGAGACTTTAAAACCTTCACAAGTACTCGGGCATCGTTGGTGGGTAAAGCTTTTGCTTCAACTCATTTTGACAAATAGTCAACAGCCACGAGTACGTACTTGTTTCCATGAGATGACGGGAATGGCCCCATAAAATCAATGCCCCATACGTCAAAGATTTCACAAACTTGAATTGCATTTTGTGGCATTTCATTCTTTTGTGAAATATTCCCGTGACGTTGACAAGCGTCACAAGATCTGACTAATTCCTGGGCATCCTTATAAATCGTGGGCCAATAGAATCCGGAATCAAACACCTTTTTGGCGGTATAGTTTGGATTTTGGTGGCCCCCCGTGGATCCAGCATGGCAAGCCTTGAGAATATCATTAGCTTCCTGGCCATAAACACATCGCCGAATGACTTGATCCGCACAGATTTTAAATAGGTAGGGGCCATCCCAGAAGTAATGTTTTACATCTTTAAAGAATTTATTTTTCTGTTGGGACGACATCCCTTTCACAACAAAGTTACCCGCATGGTAATTTGCGAAGTCAACAAACCATGGGGTAGTAGAATCTCCACGAAAAGAAACCGCATTGAGGGTTTTGAGAGGAAATGTTTCATTTATTTCCTTTTTCTCGAAAACATCTTGGTGAGGGTTTTCTAGACGGGACAGATGATCAGCAACCAGGTTCTCAGCTCCTTTTTTATCACGTATAATGATATCAAATTCTTGTAGGAGGAGAACCCAACGGAGCAATCTCGGCTTTGCTTCTTGTTTTGCAAAGAGATATTTTAGAGTCGAGTGATCCGTATACACTATGCATTTTGTTAGGATTAAGTATGGCCGAAACTTTTCAAATGCATACACCACAACCAACAATTCTTTTTCTGTTGTGGTGTAATGTGCTTGAGCTTCGGTCAAAGTTTTGCTTGCATAGTGTATAGGCTGGAAATGCTTGGTTTTTCGTAGCCCCAATACGGCACCTATGGAAAAATCACTTGCATCGCACATAAGTTCGAATGGAAGGTCCCAGTTGGGGGCAACTAAGATGGGTGCTTCTGTAAGTTACTTCTTGAGAATTTGGAAGGCTTCAATGCACTCATCGGAGAAGACAAATGGAGTTTCTTTTTCAAGAAGTCAGGTCATTGGCCTGGCTATTTTTGAAAAATCTTGAATGAATCGACGGTAAAATCCGGCATGACCCAGAAAACTCCGAACACCTTTTACGGTTGTGGGATGAGGTAATTTGCCAATGACATCAACTTTCGCTTTGTCAACCTCAATCCCGTTTTTGGAGATCTTATGGCCGAGGACAATGCCCTCTTTGACCATAAAGTGACTCTTCTCCCAATTTAGACACAATTTTGTGTCTTCACAACGTTTGAGCATGTTGTCTAAATGGGAGAGACATGATTGGAACAAATCCCCAATGACCGAGAAATCATCCATAAAGACCTCCATAGTTTTCCCGATCATGTCGGAGAATATGGCCATCATACACCTTTGGAACGTGCCCGGAGCATTACATAAACCAAATGGCATACGTCTGTAGGAAAAACATCCGTAGGGGCATGTGAAAGTGGTCTTTTCTTGATCTTGCGGGTCAATGGGAATCTGGAAGTAACCCGAGAAACCGTCGAGGAAACAATAGTACTCATTCCCAGCTAATCTCTCGAGCATTTGGTCCATGAAAGGTAGAGGAAAGTGGTCTTTGTGGGTGGCGTCATTTAACTTACGATAGTTAATGCAAACACGCCAACCTGTAACCAATCGAGTTGGAATCAACTCATTTTCTTCATTTGTGACAATAGTAATGCCACCCTTTTTTAGGAACGCAATGAATGGGATTAACCCAAGGACTATCCGAGATAGGGTAAATCAATCCGAGATCAAGAAGTTTGAGAACCTCTTGTTTGATGACCTCGTAGATTTTTGGATTAACCCTTCTTTGTTGTTGAACTGCTAGTTTAAAGTCATCCTCCATTAAAATCTTGTGTGTACAATATTCTGGGTCAATGCCCTTGATGTCAGAGAGTTTCCAAGCAATTGCTTGTTTATTTGACTTTAAAACCTTTATGAGAGCAGCTTTCTCCTCATCATTTAAATCCTTAGCAATTATGATGGGTAATTTATCATCACCCTCCAAAAATGCGTATTCGAGATGAGGCCGTAAGTCCTTAAGTTCGACCTCAGGAAATACATCAGTTTTCTCAACATATTTGATTTCCTCATTATGAAGTTTTTGTGGTAGAACAGGAAGAGGAGATGGATCTTCATTAAGCAACTATTTAAGGAGAAGAATATCCTTTTCTGGGTCAATCTCTTGGTTATCAATTCCAACGGGAATTGAATCACTTTTTAGAAAGGCCTTAATTTCTTCTAAGATGAAGTCACTTCCCTCAAACGGAGTGAGGGAAGGAGAAGAATTGGCAATTATGTGTTGAGAGGATGGAGTGGGATTTTCACTCGGAGAAATATCAGTGAAGCCAAGAACCTCTTGAGCGTACTCCTCGTAAGCAACATCAATAACATCTATTCGGTTTACTGACTTAGAATCATAATTTGAGGAGTACCTCGAAGTTTGATCGAGGTTAAAAGTGATGGCTTCAGTACCTACACGTAAAGTGATTTCTTGATCAAAAACATGAATGAGAGCATGGCCCATTCTAAGGAATCCTCTTCCAAGAATTAGAGGAACCCTCGAGTCAGCATCAAAGTCAATAATCACAAAGTCAGCGGGAAAATGGAACTTTCCTACTTTCACGAATACATCCTCAGCAATGCCAAATGGACGAGAAATTAAACGATCGGCAAGCTCAAAAGTCATGCACGTAGGAGTAAGTTTGGGAAGAGAAAGTTTATTCCACACTGAGTATGGTATCAGGTTAATGCTTGCACCAAGATCGGCTAAGGCAAAGCATTCAACCATACCCGAAAAAACACAAGGAGTGAGAAATTTTCTGGGGTCTCCAAGCTTCTCGGGAAGCTTTTTCAAAAGAACTGCTGAGCAATTCTCATTCAACGGAGTTTTAGCAATTTCAAACAGCTTTTCCTTGTTGCTTAACAAGTTTTTGATTGCTGATGCAAACTTGGGCATCAAGATGATAGCATCCGCAAAGCTTATGTCAAAGTGCAAATCTTGAAAGATTTGAAAGAATTTGTCCATTTGGTGACTAGCTTTCTCGCGGAGCTTTTGTTCATTTAAACGTGATGGGTAAGGAATAGAAGTTTTGGATTTAGGGTTCTCATTTGGGTTCTCTGGTGGTTCAAATACAACCCCGGGTTTAGATCTGTGTTCTGGGACAACTTAAGGATGGACTTGTGTGGTACTTTGTGAGCTAGTAGATTGCACCTTGTCCTTTGTCACCTCAGGTTCACGTTCCACTACTTTTGGAGGAGAGGAAGAAGAGGTAGTAGGAATAGCGGGTTCATTATATGAAGCACAACTTCCAGTTTGCATCGCCCCTCGGATTAGCGATCGTATTGCTAGGTAAAGTACCTGAGCCCGAGGGTCGATCATTTAAAGACTTCTTGATTTCGAAGATTTGGTTGACCAACAACTTGTTCATTTCTTCTTGGGATTTAATGAATTGTCTCAAAAACTCATCAGATGATGGTCCAGTTGGAACCATGGCTTAAGTTTGGTTAGGAAAATTTTGGGTTTGGTTGTTCTGATTAGGACCTTGATTTTGGTTGTTGTTTCCATGAAAATATCCTTGGTTGAAATTAACCTGTCCTTGGTTTCGGTTAAAGTTTCCTTGGTATTGGAAACCTTAATTTTGAAACCCTTGATTTTGATTTTGGAAACCTTGACCTTGATTGAAATTCCCTTGGTTTTGAAAACCTTGGTTCATTCTATTTTGGTTTTGGTTGCAGTTTTGGACATTTTTGTTTTGATTAAAACCGGATGGTCCAGGGTAGTGGTTAGGACGATAGTTCGGGTCCATAGGAGGGCGGTATTGGTTGCCTCCTTGATTGGAAGTCCCGACTATTGCTTGAGCTTCATACAAAATACTATCAGTGGCAGTACAATTATAATAGGCATGAGGACCACCACACGTAACATAGACTTCCACTTTCTTAACCTCAGCATGTGGAGAGGTTTGTTGTAAAGAGCCATTCTTTTGCTAGGATAGAACCAAAGCTTGGATAGCTTCAGTGAGCTTGTCAATCTTAGCATCGGTGCTAGACTGACTCATGGATGATGAAGTGGAAGGACCAGCACTCACTTGGGAAACAACCGGCTTGCTTCGAGTAGAGCAGATGTTGGACTTGTTCTAGATGATAGCTAAAGCTTCTTTTGTGCTTCAACTCAAGAAATTACCTCCCGCGGAGGCATTGAGAGAATCCTGATCAGCTTGGCTCACACCATTGTAGAAAGTATCGAGTTGCATCAACTCGGAGAAACCATGATGAGGACATTTGCGAAGTAATTCTTTAAAACGATCCCACGCTTCACCGAATGATTCATCATATTTTTGAGTGAATTTGGTGAATTCGTTTTTAAGACTCGTGGTCTTAGAAGGTGGGAAGAATTCATTCATAAATTTATTAACAAGATCTTCCCAAGTTTCAATAGAACGAGGGGGTTGTTTTTCAAGCCAAATCTGGGCTTGGCCCTCGAGAGAAAATGGGAAGAGAAGGAGTTTTATTGCTTCAGACGGGACATTCTTGTATTTGATGGTTGACGTGATTTTGTTAAACCATCGAATGTGAGCATGAGGATCGTCCCTCTCAAAACAGTAGAATTGCCTTGAGGTTACAAGGTTCAGTAACCCGGTTTTGAGCTCAAAATTATTGGCCACGATGGTTGGAACAACAATAGCATCTCCGTAACCCTCGATGGGTGCTTGGAGAAGCTCATTCATGAGGCGGTCTTCCACCATGGTAACAGCAGAGGTGGAAACAGTACGGATCTCAGATTCACCTGTTGGTACAGAACGTCTACGGTGTCTTCGAGGAATTCTTACAAGCTCACGTAATGGGCTCATAGACCTAGAATAACGAGTGCGCATGCACTACAAACAAACTCAATAAAAAAAATCGAGGCAAAACGACAGTGAACTTAAACCAATAATCACAGATGAATGGCTTCTTTAGAAAAGGTACACCACTCACCAGGATACAATGGCAAGTTTAATCTTTTGTTTGGGAACTTATTAATGTTTATAACCCCAGTGGGGTAGTATTCTACCTTGGTTCTCGACGGTGTATTTTATGTATTTATTAACAAGAAAACGGAAAATGTTTTTGGGTTTTTGTGTATGGGTGAAAAACTTTTGGAATTATTTTTGGTATCGATTCGTTAACCGAAATCGTTTCTTTTAAGATTACTCGCAGGGTGGCGGAAGAGAAGAATGGATCTCTTTTCAGTTCGCAATTTAATGTCAGAACTTTCCTGGAACCACCTGTATAGGTTGTAAGCTTAAAGAAAGCGAAGTAATTCAACTTCGCGATTTGTTTTGTTGTTTATGATTTTTTTTGTGTTGTTAACACTTTAGGAAAAGTGTTAATGAATTTTTGATATTTTGATTAAAAATTTACAAAAATGGTGGGATTTTTACAATGACGAATGTGAAAAACCACTAATCTCAAAGACGTTTGAGAATACGCAGCACAGCCTACCTGGCAGCGACGCCAAAATTTGATTCATGCTAAACGGTCAGTCCAAATCAACCAAGTAAATGGTCAACAAGGTCAAACAGCTTAGGCCAATACTTCCGGTGAGTATAGTGTTTCCCCGGGTCGTTATGTCCCGACGAGGCGTGAATGGTATTTTAGACGGCTTGTGATCGGGTGATTTTCACAGGAAAGGGTTATGATTGGTAAAATAGAGGAAATATAGAAAGAAATAGCTTAGACAAGCTATGTGAACAATTACGTGAAATCAGATTAATTGGAAACGCGTAAAAACCTAGAAACGTACGTTTTTAATTAAAACAAACGTAAACATACGGGATAAAAAGTGAAATGAGATGAATAAAAGACCTACAAATATGAAAATTATATTTTTACAATCCTAATGATAAAAGAAAATTTTAAGAAAAAGAAAAATAATTTTTAGACTATTTAATTATTTATTATCAATTAATTACTAATTACTAATTATTTTTTAATTATTTAAATTAAACTAAATAACAACCAATTATGATTTTAAGCTAGAAAAATGAAAATTAAATTTGGAAAATTCTAAAATAACTTAAAACTATTTTTAAAACAGAAAATATATTTTTTTAGACTTTTTAAATAATTATTAATTAATTTAAACTAATTTAAATTAGAAAAAATAGCAAATGAATAGTGAAAATTCTAAAACTTTTTCTAAAAATCCTATATGATTGCAGGAAGCTATGAAAAATATAAAAATGAAAAGTGCTTAATGAAAAGCTGAAAAATAAGCCAAATAGCTTAAATAGAAGCTATCACTATTTTTTTTTGTTTTTCTTGGTTTTTCTTTTTTAAAACTATTTAACTACTGATATTAAACAACTTTTACATAGACAAGTTGGCTGAAACTAAAAAACAATCAATTTGAATGCTTATGAGCTTAACAGCTTATGTTTTAGCTTATTAGGATATGAAACTTGAAAAGGCTACACAAAAAGCTATACTAAGATGCCACAAACTAAAATAAGCTACAAACAGTTGAGTTGCACTAGAAATAAGCAAAAGGAAGCAAATAAGCACTGGAAATAAGCTGTTAAAAGCTAAAAAGCAACGAGGTCAAAACCTGCCAAAGTGACAATCCAAAAAGGCCAATGTGCAGGCCTCTGTGGGGTCCACACATGGGGTCAGGAGTCAAAATAAAAGCTTGAACCTAAAAGATGGACTGATGGCCTTTCCAAAAAGCCAATAAGCAATTTCTATGACTCACTAATAAGCTAGGTATCAGCCCTTGAAATAAGGCCAAACACATTGATATCTCAGTGTACTTAGTTAAAAAGGCCAAGTTGCAGGCCTTGATTCAATGGTCGAAATGAGATCAAAAATCTAAAATAAGCCCTGATTCAGATAGGTGGCTTATTGGGGTTTCCAAAAAGCCAAGAATCACTAGGTGGGGCCCACTATTGAGCAAGTTATGGACTATCGAAATTGGGTGGTCTATGCTGACCACTCAATATGCAAGGGTTGATAAGGACAACTATAAGGTAAAAATAAGCTAATAAGATGAAAACTGAGATCTAATTTAAGCCATGATCTAAAAAGTTATGCTATTGAGCTTTCCAAAAACCTAAAATTCAAGTCCTAAGGTTTACTAATGAGCTTGGGAGAAGCAAATGAAAAACGGATAAAAACCAAGTACCCTGGTGCAGGGCACTATCCTGCCATGCAGGTCTTTTCACAAGGTCCAATAAGCACTTTAAAAAATTCTTAAAAATAAGCTGAACATGGATTTCACAAGTTTAGCTTATGGACTTTAACCTCCAAAAAGCTCAAGTCTCAAACTCAAAAGATAAAATCAGGAAAGTTCTTTGAAATTTTGGTTTTCTGAAAGAGCTTGCAATTTGACTTTTTCAATTATGATCCTAGTTTCACTAAAATGAACTTTGATTTGATCCTACTTACTGATTTAGGTATATTAAACTATATGAACACTGATTCAAGCTATACTAACTAGTTGTGAGATGATTTGATGCTTATACTAATCTTAAATCCTAACAGTTAATGGTCTAGGTGGTGATTAAGATGATTTTGACTATATAAGCTTATAACTACTAAAGTAATGGTTATTCTAGGCTATGTTGATACTAAGAAGGATGTCTAAACAGGTTTTAGTCAATGAGGTCCTCAAGTACTGATGAGTGCTCAAACACTCATCATTTTTGGTCTAATCTGAACTGCAAAACATACAAAAACACTCAGTAATGCATCAAAATACTGAAAATATTTCAAAATTGTGTTTTATATGTTTTAGATGCAAAACGAGTAAAAACAAATGAAAAACGTACAAAGTTTGCAAAATTGGCAGTTTCAGTCCCCCAACTTTCATAAAATTACAAATCTAATCCCGGGATATTCAAAATATGGAAAATTATCACCAAAGGTCCTTTTGAAAGCATAAGTTGTTATATTTTGTCCTTTGGTGAAAAATTGGAAAAGTTTTGAGAATTTACAGTTTGGTCCCTAGAGTTTCTGATTTTGGCAGATTTAGTCCCTGGTGGGATAATTTTGAATGAAAAATCATTTTTAGTCCTTGGAAAATTAAAAATATTCAATATGAATCCTTGGATAAAAGCTTTTCACAAAATGGCAAGAATGGTCCCTTAACTTTGAAAAATGTCATTTTTAGTCCCCGGGAAATTTTGAAAAATGAAAAAGGCATAAAAATGGTTTTTGAAACTTTGGAATCTTTGCATATTTGATCCTTATGGTTACTTTTGGCAAATTACAAAATCAGTCCCTAACTTTTTAGCCTTTACAAAGTTGGTCCTTGTGATGTTTTAAAGTTACAACCAAATTGGACCCTTTGTTACTAAACCTGCCAAATCCAACACAGTCCACCCTACCCCAAGCCCAAACAAAATAACCCGGCCCACTCCCCTTTTAATATAATAGCCGGTCAAAATTTGGTCAAACACCACTCCCAGCTTACTGTTCATCATCCCCCACAACCCCTAAACCACGCTCCATGTCTCCCCCCCTCCTCTCCAAACTCCACAAAACCCTCACCAATCCCTCACCAACACACCCCCTCCATTAAATACACCAAACCTCATTAATAGCCCACAACAAACACCACTACTCTGCCCACCTTCCCTGTTCCCGCCAAAAACCAATTTGAACGGCCATGATCAACCAAGCTCATCCAACGGCTCAGAAGAGGTGGGAATGAAAGAGACAAGATCCAGGACCTATAAAGATGAAGAAAAAAGAGAAGAATAGTTTGTCACATGTTTTAGACCACATTCGTAGTGTAATATTTAATTTCTTGTTGTAACTCTTTAAATTCAGTTTAAATTTCAAGATTGTATCACGTTTTAAAGTTTATGGAAGTTTAAATTTCAAGTTTCTCTAATTCAGTTTCCTAGTTTCAATTCAGATTTAGCACTTTTTAAGTTAAATTGACAACTTAGCTTAAATCTTGTTGAATGTGTTATATCTTGTTCCTTTAAGCCTATTTCAGTTACCATAAGCTTTCAAAAGCTTTCAAAGCTTTTTTAAAAAAAAAAAGTTTAATGCAGTTTACTAGGAAATCTCAAAAATCAAAGAAAAACAAAGAAAAATAAAAAAATGGTGAATGAGTTGATTCAGAATGGAAGTAGTGTGGATGTGTGGTTCATATGGTATTAGAAGCCTCAGGGAGGCTGTAGGTTTGGTGTGAGTACTTGTTCTTGGTTTGTAGCCCACATAAACTCACTGTAAGCCCCATTTCAATTTCATTTTAATAGTGATTTTCATATTTTGTAAGTGCTAGTTGTTCTTGTTCATGGTTGATGATTTATGCTTATTTGTGTTTTTGCTGTGTTAGTAGAAGTTAAAAGTTTAAATTCATGGTTTAAATTGCAAGCTTTCTTTACAAAAATCCATTTTCAGTCTCAGAAGGGGTGTTTGGATCAGTAGAATCCACTGACCTCATAGGTGTTTTAGTTGTTGTTTCATGCTCAGTCAGGTTGCTTTAGGTTTAGTTAGGTCTTGGGATTCATAAAATTGGTACCTTAATCAAACAAAAGTCAAATTTACAAAAACTCCACCACCACAGTTAACTGTGGTGGTTTTTGAGTCCCACAAGCCATCATTTCATTAGATAAGTTGTTGTTTTAACCCTTTTTAGTCTTACTTTAACTTACAAACATGTTTTTAGTTATTTAGATCCAACTGAAGTTCATCAAAGGCAAAGTTTCAAAGTTTTTGAAAAAAGTCAAATTGTGCTCATCAGATTTTTACAAAAGTTCAAGTATTTGTTTTGATTTTTTGTGAGTTGAGTTGGATTGTGAAATTTGTTTCCTTAGATAGCCTACCAGTTCAATTTCATGTTCCTATGTTCATTTGATTTTTGCAAATTTTTTCCTAGGCTCCACAAGCCCCCAAAGCAGCTTGCAGGGCAAGCTGCTCCCCTGTTCACAGCAGCACCACCACCACCGCCACCACTTGGTGGTGGATTTCTGGCTAACCCAGTGGGTCCCAGGGCTCCAACCTTGTTCCTTTCAACCCCCCCCCTGGTAGGGTTGAAGGATTGACCAGTGGTTTGACTTAGATACCTGTGGACCCCACTTGTAATCACCACAAAAGTCTGTCCCTTTTCTGAGTTTGAATTGGATTTTCAAAGTGCTTATTTGAGCTTTATTGCTTATCTTGTTGGCTTATTTGTTCAAATCTTGTCTAAATATGTTCATCTAACTTATTGAGACCTGACCTAATCATTGTGGGCCCCACTTGTGCCCAATTCAGCTTATTTCCCACTTGGTCAACTGTCACCATAATAAGCTTTTACTTTGCTTATTATTAAGCTCCTAGAAAGTTGTTTTTGTAAAAGTGTCTTATTTTCAGTAGTGTAACAAGTTTCAAAAAGAAAATTAACAAAAATCCAAAGTAATTTCAAGTGATAGTTTCTATTTAATTTTATTTAATTTTAATTTTCATTTTTATATTTTTATTAAGTATTTGGCATTTTGTATTTTTATTAATTACCTCTTATATTAAAGTATTTATAATAATTTTCTCAGATTTTTATTTTACTATTTAGTATTTATTAGAATTAATCTTAGTTTTATTAATAATTAATTAATAATTAGTTTTAAATAGCATAATTAGTTTTTATTAAGCAAAACCTTGTTTCTATATTTTTCCTAGCTTTTATATATTGTAAAATAATTTTAGAAATTTTCTTGTAATTTTTACTGTTCA
Source organism: Artemisia argyi (assembly GCA_030686995.1). Classification (NCBI taxonomy): domain Eukaryota; kingdom Viridiplantae; phylum Streptophyta; class Magnoliopsida; order Asterales; family Asteraceae; genus Artemisia; species Artemisia argyi. The sequence continues at coordinate 73,758,861 of CM060685.1, read as the reverse complement.
TTTTCTATTTTTCTTAATTTAAAATAGTTTAATTAGTTAATTAATAATTAATTAGTTATTAATTAATAGAAAATTCACAAAAAGACTTATTTTTATTTTTACAACTTATTTTTAGTTATTTTATAATTTTAGGAATTTTATTTTCACCCTTTTTGTATTTAATTAGTATTAAATTATATTTAAGTAATTTAAATATTAGTAATTAGTAATAATTAGTATTAAATTAATATTAAATAATTAATTAGGGTTAAAATTTATTTTCTTTTTCTAAAAATTTTCTTTTACATTTTAGTTTGTAAAAAAGTCATTTTCACCCCCTGGGTGTTTTCAGATTTCAGTTTTTACTTTTTATTTCGTACGTTTACGTTTTATTCAAATGTAAACGTACGCGTTTTAGGTTTTAAACGTTTCTGGTTTTTCCAACCTTCCAGTCTTGTTCATATAGCTTATTTAAGCTATTCTCTTGTAGATTCCTTAGTTCAATCAATCACAAACCCCTTTCTCATCCAAATTCACCCGATCACGAAACCGTTTGTTAGCCATTCACACCTCGTCGGGACATAACGACCTGGGGAAACACTATATTCCGCGGAGCATTGACTCTAGGCTGTTTGACCTTGTTGACCATTCCTTGGTCAGTTTAGGTTGACGGTTTAGCATCAATCAATTTTTGGCGCCGCTGCCGGGGAGGTCGTGCGCGTTTTCTAAACGGTTTTTCTAATTAGTGTCTTTGGAATTCGTTCCATTGTACATTTATCCATCCTTGTTCATATCTTTTCATAAAAACCCAAAAATATTTTTCCTTACCCTCTATCCATTTGATTCTACCTTCTTATACCCATCTCATGTATAATTCTTATGGCGTCTCTCGGCTACACGTGTTTTCACTGTAAAAGCCCGAATGAGAACGGCTTTCGTTGTCTCCGATGTATTTGTGAGAAATGTGGCAATAATTGTAGTGACAGATTTTGTGTTTTGTGCAATCTGTTCATAAGTCCAAATTCTCTCAATGATTCACCAAATTCTTCCAACTACCCTTCACAGCCCGAGATACGTACTATTAATGACAAACCTTCAAGAATTGATCCTAACCTTTCACGGTTTACGGTCAAAAGTTTGTCAAGCAAACGTGTTGAGCTTAGGGCAGTGACTGAAAAGCACGACTTGCCCAATCTTCACGTTCATCAAGAACCAAAACCCGAGACCATAACGGAAGTGATGGAAATTGCTAGCTCTCAGAGCACACCACTTGTCCCACCTCCAGATTTTGTTCCTTGTGTCGGTTGTGTTGAGCTGCTTTTCGGTTTTCCATGTCGTTGGTGTACATGTGTGCAATGTGGTAATGATATTCAAAACAGGAGTTGTTTGTTTTGTGGGTCGAGTAATTCATTTGCTTATGATCCTAATCAAAACTCATTCAACGACTCTTCAAATTTTTTCGATTACCCATCACATTCATACGAGCAAGAATCATATTACCCAAATTTCAATGATGCTTCGTATCAAAATACACCAAGCCAAACTCAACAGTTTTACTGTTGTGAGTACTGTGGAGGTCCTCACTTTAGTTCGGATTGTCAAACAGGGAATCCCTTTCCTTGTAACAATTACGACTATTCGTTTTCAAACCCACCTCCACAGTACCAAATGATTCAACCAACTCCTCAGCAAACCCAACAAGACAATTATCTAAAGATCCTAGATTTATTAAAAGAAGCTAAGGAGTTGGGTACCACAACACTTCATAATGCACCCAGTGTTTCTTGTGTAAATTGTGTCAACCTTCCGGTTTTGACAAATCCCCACCCCCGCAATTTTCATTTACTCTGAATTCACATGAGAAATACATGGCTAAAATATTGACGGAAGAGCAGGTTGCTAAAATTGATTCCATAGATGCTTTTGAAAAAGCTGTGAGGGAATCATATGCAGCCAGATCCAGCTCTCGATTTCGTTTTATTCCTGATGACAGTGATGATGAGGATACACTTGATATCCTTCAATTCTATAAAGATCCGTCAAGTTCATCAGATGAAATCCCGTCAGTTGAGATTCCATCTCAGCCTGCTATTATCACACCAGAAGTTCACACTCACTCTCTGAACATGGGGGATGAGCATCTTAGCACTGTTCCTGATAAGGAATCGGACGAATTAATAAAGTCTAGTGTTGAGATCCTTGTCCCAATCCCAGGAGAGTCACAGGGGACTTTTGATCAAGTGTGTGATATTCCTTCACTCCCTAATAATCCAAATGATCAAATTGAGACTGTCTCTGATTCCAGTGATGATTGTTTATCTTATGGAGACATTGAATTTGTTGATGCATCACTTCTCCACTCTGATGTTGACTTTCTTCTTGAAGAGTTCGCTGATGAACTCTCTCATATGGATCCCATCCCACCAAGGGATGAAAATGAAGTCTTTGACTTTGATGCGGATTTTAGAGAGTTAGAATTCTTACTCACTCGTGATCCTTCGATTGAACTTACTCAGATCAATCCACTTCCTCCGGAAAGTGAAAACGATCTGGATGAATTCGAGGCTTTTCTTACTGAAGATAGTTCAATTTCATACGAAGTTGATGATAATTATCTTGATCCTGAGGGGGACATTCTTTTTCTAGAAAGTTTGTTAAATGAAGATTCATCCCCCCCTCTCCTACCCAAAAAACTTCATAATGAGGAAATCAAATCAGTTGAGGAAACTGATAAATTTCCTGAGATCAAGCTCAAGGACTTGCCTCCTCCACTTGAATATACATTTCTTGAGGAAGAAGTTCTTATCTTAATTGCTATTCAGATCTCTCTTCTTTCCTTCACCTACCAGGTGATTTCTCCTCTTCTTCACTCCTTCGGGAGTGAGGATACCATATTTGATCCCAGCATTTTCATGTATCATTATCTTGAGCCGAGTACTTATCTCATCGGTGTGGAACTTTCACGTGCTTCATATGTTTGTCCAAACATCTTGAATGAAAGTCCAATGGAGATCACTTCTTCCACATTCCCCAAGGACAAATGAATTCGGGGTCGAGTCAAGCTAGCGACTCGGTAAACAAAAACAGTAGCATTCATATAGGGTTTTCACCCTAAGTGTGGGGGAGTCCCCCATGCTATGGTTACAAATGAGTGAAAAAACAAAAATGGTGTTTTTCCACGCTTAGCTTGTAATGTTGCCCTTTTACGTTCAAAATGTCGGCATAATAGCCGGGACTTTGAATATTGAGGACAAAATTCATGCTAAGTGTGGGGGGGTATTTCGCTATTCTAGCGAATTTTATCACATTTTACTATATAATACCCCCGTTTTTGCCAAAATTTCAAAAATTTCAAAAATTTTTCACTGGTGTTTCAAAATTTTTGTGGTAATCAGTCCGCCTTGTCTAAACGACAAAAGGGATTGGCTAGTCCAGGAGCAAACGGCTCTTGGTAAAGACATCTCAAATCCGTTTACGGCTTGCAATTTGCCCAAAATTGTATGGTTCCTCAACTCCCCAAAAACAAATGAGTTGGTTAGCCCACAAGATTATGGCTTGTGGTAAAGGCTGTGGAAAATCCATAATTGGTAATCAGCTCACCAAGATGTTGACTATTCCATCAAGAGCTGGCTAGTCCAGAAGCAAACGGCTTTTGGTAAAGACTACTCAAATCCGTTGACAGCTGGTGGTTTGCTCAAAATCACTCGGTTATCAGGGGTGCCACAGTTCTTACACCTGGCTACTCCAGAAGTGATGGCTTTTGGTAAAGAGTTTAAAATCCATCAAGTTTTCAAAACAGTATTGCTAGGGACTAGCAATAGTTTAGTGTGGGGGATTGATGAGTGCTCAAACACTCATCATTTTTGGTCTAATCTGAACTGCAAAACATACAAAAACACTCAGTAATGCATCAAAATACTGAAAATATTTCAAAATTGTGTTTTATATGTTTTAGATGCAAAACGAGTAAAAACAAATGAAAAACGTACAAAGTTTGCAAAATTGGCAGTTTCAGTCCCCCAACTTTCATAAAATTACAAATCTAGTCCCTGGATATTCAAAATATGGAAAATTATCACCAAAGGTCCTTTTGAAAGCATAAGTTGTTATATTTTGTCCTTTGGTGAAAAATTGGAAAAGTTTTGAGAATTTACAGTTTGGTCCCTAGAGTTTTCGATTTTGGTAGATTTAGTCCCTGGTGGGATAATTTTGAATGAAAAATCATTTTTAGTCCTTGGAAGTTTAAAAATATTCAATATGAATCCTTGGATAAAAGCTTTTCACAAAATGGCAAGAATGGTCCCTTAACTTTGAAAAATGTCATTTTTAGTCCCCGGGAAATTTTGAAAAATGAAAAAGGCATAAAAATGGTTTTTGAAACTTTGGAATCTTTGCATATTTGATCCTTATGGTTACTTTTGGCAAATTACAAAATCAGTCCCTAACTTTTTAGCCTTTACAAAGTTGGTCCTTGTGATGTTTTAAAGTTACAACCAAATTGGACCCTTTATTACTAAACCTGCCAAATCCAACATAGTCCACCCTACCCCAAGCCCAAACAAAATAACCCGGCCCACTCCCCTTTTAATATAATAGCCGGTCAAAATTTGGTCAAACACCACTCCCAGCTTACTGGTCATCATCCCCCACAACCCCTAAACCACGCTCCATGTCTCCCCCCCTCCTCTCCAAACTCCACAAAACCCTCACCAATCCCTCACCAACACACCCCCTCCATTAAATACACCAAACCTCATTAATAGCCCACACCAAACACCACTACTCTGCCCACCTTCCCTGTTCCCGCCAAAAACCAATTTGAATGGCCATGATCAACCAAGCTCATCCAACGGCTCAGAAGAGGTGGGAATGAAAGAGACAAGCTCCAGGACCTATAAAGATGAAGAAAAAAGAGAAGAATAGTTTGTCACATGTTTTAGACCACATTCGTAGTGTAATATTTAATTTCTTGTTGTAACTCTTTAAATTCAGTTTAAATTTCAAGATTGTATCACGTTTTAAAGTTTATGGAAGTTTAAATTTCAAGTTTCTCTAATTCAGTTTCCTAGTTTCAATTCAGATTTAGCACTTTTTAAGTTAAATTGACAACTTAGCTTAAATCTTGTTGAATGTGTTATATCTTGTTCCTTTAAGCCTATTTCAGTTACCATAAGCTTTCAAAAGCTTTCAAAGCTTTTTAAAAAAAAAAAGTTTAATGCAGTTTACTAGGAAATCTCAAAAATCAAAGAAAAACAAAGAAAAATAAAAAAATGGTGAATGAGTTGATTCAGAATGGAAGTAGTGTGGATGTGTGGTTCATATGGTATTAGAAGCCTCAGGGAGGCTGTAGGTTTGGTGTGAGTACTTGTTCTTGGTTTGTAGCCCACATAAACTCACTGTAAGCCCCATTTCAATTTCATTTTAATAGTGATTTTCATATTTTGTAAGTGCTAATTGTTCTTGTTCATGGTTGATGATTTATGCTTATTTGTGTTTTTGCTGTGTTAGTAGAAGTTAAAAGTTTAAATTCATGGTTTAAATTGCAAGTTTTCTTTACAAAAATCCATTTTCAGTCTCAGAAGGGGTGTTTGGATCAGTAGAATCCACTGACCTCATAGTTGTTTTAGTTGTTGTTTCATGCTCAGTCAGGTTGCTTCAGGTTTAGTTAGGTCTTGGGATTCATAAAATTGGTACCTTAATCAAACAAAAGTCAAATTTACAAAAACTCCACCACCGCAGTTAACTGTGGTGGTTTTTGAGTCCCACAAGCCATCATTTCATTAGATAAGTTGTTGTTTTAACCTTTTTTAGTCTTACTTTAACTTACAAACATGTTTTTAGTTATTTAGATCCAACTGAAGTTCATCAAAGGCAAAGTTTCAAAGTTTTTGAAAAAGTCAAATTGTGCTCATCAGATTTTTACAAAAGTTCAAGTATTTGTTTTGATTTTTTGTGAGTTGAGTTGGATTGTGAAATTTGATTCCTTAGATAGCCTACCAGTTCAATTTCATGTTCCTATGTTCATTTGATTTTTGCAAATATTTCCTAGGCTCCACAAGCCCCCAAAGCAGCTTGCAAGGCAAGCTGCTCCCCTGTTCACAGCAGCACCACCACCACCACCACCACTTGGTGGTGGATTTCTGGCTAAACCAGTGGGTCCCAGGGCTCCAACCTTGTTCCTTTCAACCCCCCCCCCTGGTAGGGTTGAAGGATTGACCAGTGGTTTGACTTAGATACCTGTGGACCCCACTTGTAATCACCACAAAAGTCTGTCCCTTTTCTGAGTTTGAATTGGATTTTCAAAGTGCTTATTTGAGCTTTATTGCTTATCTTGTTGGCTTATTTGTTCAAATCTTGTCTAAATATGTTCATCTAACTTATTGAGACCTGACCTAATCATTGTGGGCCCCACTTGTGCCCAATTCAGCTTATTTCCCACTTGGTCAATTGTGGTCAACTGTCACCATAATAAGCTTTTACTTTGCTTATTATTAAGCTCCTAGAAAGTTGTTTTTGTAAAAGTGTCTTATTTTCAGTAGTGTAACAAGTTTCAAAAAGAAAATTAACAAAAATCCAAAGTAATTTCAAGTGATAGTTTCTATTTAATTTTATTTAATTTTAATTTTCATTTTTATATTTTTATTAAGTATTTGGCATTTTGTATTTTTATTAATTACCTCTTATATTAAAGTATTTATAATAATTTTCTCAGATTTTTATTTTACTATTTAGTATTTATTAGAATTAATCTTAGTTTTATTAATAATTAATTAATAATTAGTTTTAAATAGCATAATTAGTTTTTATTAAGCAAAACCTTGTTTTTATATTTTTCCTAGCTTTTATATATTGTAAAATAATTTTAGAAATTTTCTTGTAATTTTTACAGTTCATTTTCTATTTTTCTTAATTTAAAATAGTTTAATTAGTTAATTAATAATTAATTAGTTATTAATTAATAAAAAATTCACAAAAAGACAAAAAGACTTATTTTTATTGTTACAACTTATTTTTAGTTATTTTATAATTTTAGGAATTTTATTTTCACCCTTTTTGTATTTAATTAGTATTAAATTATATTTAAGTAATTTAAATATTAATTATTAGTAATAATTAGTATTAAATTAATATTAAATAATTAATTAGGGTTAAAATTTATTTTCTTTTTCTAAAAATTTTCTTTTACATTTTAGTTTGTAAAAAAGTCATTTTCACCCCCTGGTTGTTTTCAGATTTCAGTTTTTACTTTTTATTTCGTACGGTTACATTTTATTCAAATGTAAACGTACACGTTTTAGGTTTTAAACGTTTCTGGTTTTTCCAACCTTCCAGTCTTGTTCATATAGCTTATTTAAGCTATTCTCTTGTATATTCCTTAGTCCAATCAATCACAAACCCCTTTCTCATCCAAATTCACCCGATCACGAAACCGTTTGTTAGCCATTCACACCTCGTCGGGACATAACGACCCGGGGAAACACTATATTCCGCGGAGCATTGACTCTAGGCTGTTTGACCTTGTTTACCATTCCTTGGTCAGTTTAGGTTGACGGTTTAGCATCAATCAAGTACACAGTTAAATGAGCAAATCCAAACAGGCCTTTAAAAACTGATTTGAGGTGAATTTGAATGAAACTTGAACCAAAACTAAATATGTGAACTATGACTTATCTAATAAACACTACTAGGATAGAATAAGCAATAATAAGCAGGAAGTAAGTACAATGAACTACAATTACAGATTATGCAAGATTTACTCTAAAAATATGTAAATTAAGGACAAATAACTTGAAACCTGGTTCTAGCTTTTACTAGAGCCCCTTTATCAGCAATAAGCTCCAGCTTATTCAAAGAATAAGCTGGTAAAGTCCCTCTAGCTTATTCCTTTCAGCCATTTCCTTAGCTTTCCAAAAATTCAATGCAAAGGTACCTTGTGCTTATTTTAGTACTGATTTTATACCTTTTTCTATTTTCTTTTTATATTAGAAGTTACTAGGTGAGATTGTGATTGGCTCCAAACGGTCAACCTAAACTGACCAGGTGATGGTCAACAAGGTCAAACAACTCAGAGTCAATGCTCCGCGGAATATAGTGGTTTCCCCGGGTCGTTATGTCCCGACGAGGTGTGGATGGTTATAAAACGGGCTTGTGATCGGGTGAATCTGGACAGGAAATAGGTTTGAGTGATTAAACTAAGGAATATTCGAAGAAATAGCTTAAACAAGCTATATAAACAAGACTGGAAGCTAGGAAAAACCAGAAACGCTTAAAATCTAAAAACGCGTACGTTCACGTTTTAAATAACGTAAACGTACAAAACAAAACGTGAAAACTGAAATCTGAAAACCCCCAGGGGTGAAAATGACTTTTTTACAAACTAAAAGATAAAAGTAAATTTTTAGAAAAAGAAAATTAATTTTTACACTAATTAATTATTTAATATTAATTAAATACTATTTAATACTTATTATTAATATTTAAAATACTTACATACAATATAATATTAATTTAACACTAGAAAAATGAAAATAAAATTTCTAAAATTATAAAATAACTAAAAGCTAATTTTAAAATTAAAAATATGTATTTTTGTCTTTTTATGATTTTTCTATGAATTAATTACTAATTAATTATTAATTACTTAATTAAACTATTTTAAATTATTAAAAATAGAAAATGAACAGTAGAAATTATGAAAAAATTCCTAAAATTATTTTACATTATATAAAAGCTAGGAAAAATATAAAAACTAGGTCTTACTTAATAAAAACTAATTATGCTATTTAAAACTTAAATATTAATTAATTACTAATAAAACTAATATTAAATCTAATAAATACCAAATGATAAAATAAAAATCTGAGAAAATTATTAAAAATACTTTAATATGAAAGGAAATTAAGAAAAATATAAAAATGCTAAGTTCTTAATAAAAATCTGAAAATGAAAAATAAAATTTAAATTACATTAAATAGAAACTATCACTTAAAAATAAATTTGATTTTCTTAATTTTTCTTTTGGAAACCTAATTTATACCTAAAAACAAACACTTTTTGTAAAAACAACTTTTTTGTAGCTTAACAATAAGCACTGTGGAAGTGAACATGTTTAAGCAATAAAAGCACATGGGACCATTGGATAAGCCAATAAGCCAACAATAAGCACATCCAAAAACTAAATGTAACTCAGAATATGGGACAACTTTGAGGTGCTGATTCAGGTGGGTCCCAGAGGGTATGAGGTCAAACCATGGGTCAAAACTTGAAGTGTGGTAGGAGGGGAGTTGAATGAACCAAGAATGGAAGGCTGTGGACCACTGTGGTGGCCAGAAAACCACCACCAAGTGGTGGTGTTGGGACTGTGTCTACTGATGCAGGGGAGTGACTTCCCCTGCAAGTAACTTTGAGGCTAAGTGGAGCCTAGGGAAAAAAATTGCAAAAATCAAAGGACCATGGAAACTTAAAGTTGAGCTGGTAGGTTATGAGTATAAACAAGTTTCAAGCTCTAAAACACCATACAAAATTCCACAAAATTCATGTAATATTTGGAAAAATCTGAGAGGTGCAAACTTTGACTTTTGATAAAAACTTGAACTTTGACCTTATTGAACTTTGATTGGGTCTAAATTACTGGAAACATGTTTAAAAGTGGAAATGAAACTAAAATTAGCTATGGTAACAACTTATGCAAGTGTTTTATGGTTTATGCAACACAAAGTCCCAACAGTTAACTGTTGGGAATGGAAATAGATGATTTTGACTTTCCTTCTATTTGGACTTAGATTTTACGTTTGCATTGCACTAAAATGACCTACATGAAACTGTCTAAAGCAACTACTACTCCTAAACCTGATTAGAAACTACATTTGCAGCTTAAACCAAACACCCCTATAATGATTGACTGTTTTTGTTTTTAGGAAGCAAATGGGTAATTTAAGCTATAAAACTGATAGGTTTACTAATATTAAGCTAAAAGAACCATGATTAAGCAAAAATAAACAAAGGTAAACAACAAATACTCACAATCACAGTTGATGCTAAAATTTTCATGGAAAGGCTTACAGATTAGTCAAAGCAAGGAACAAAGATGCAAGGGCTCAGAACACTGTCCTATTACTCCTCTTGGAGTGCTAAAAACAACAACCATCAATCATCAGCCATTCTTCACTGTTCCTCCTTTCTTTCTTTTTCTGCTTTTGTTTTTCACCATTTTTTATTTATTTATTTTATTTAACTAAACTCATTTAGATGATTGAAAAGCTTTGAGAAGCTGATAAATAAGCTTTAGTGAACTTAAACAAACAAGAAACAGCAACTTTTACCAAATTTACAGCTAAATGAGAATTTAAAAGAAAAATGGCATAAACTTGTTTATGAACTAGAAACTGAAATTGAGATTAAGAGTGATTACAATGAAACTTTTGATTACAACCTTTTAGAACCCAATATTACTACTGAAAACAGAAGAGTTTACACTAAAATTGATAAACTAAATTACATTAGAACTAAACTAAGCTTACTACTCTAACTGCTACTTACTACTTGCTTCATCTTTCTTTTTTCTTCACTTATAAAGGTCCTAGCAGCTTTCTTTCTCTTTCCCACACTGATTTGGAACTATTGGATTAGTCAAAAGCAATCTCAGCCTTTGAATTGAGATTTGGCGGGAAAAGGTCCACATGGCAGGTAGGGGTTTCTTGGAGCAAATTGTGGTTAATTAATTAGTTTTGGAAGGTTGTGGAGGCTAGGGGGAACATGGAGTGGGAGAAGGTGAGAAAAAGTGGAGTAGGAGGGGGGCTGTTTGCAGGGCAAGTGGAAGGGGTGAGGGATGGTTTGACTTATGTTGACTGTGTTTTTATTAGTAACGGGGAGGGAGTATTATTTTGGTGAGGTGGGCTGTGTTGGTGATTGGGCCTGGATGAAATAAGGTGGGCTGTGGATTTGAGGTATAAGGTGTGTTATTGGATTTGTTATTTGGGTTTTGTAATAAGAAAAAGGGTCTGTTTGTTTTGAGTTTAATCACAAGGACCAATTTGTAATTTATGAAATGTGGAGGGCTGAATTGCCATCTATCCCAAAGTTACTCATAAGGGTGAAACTTGCCATGCTTGATAAACCCAAGGATCATTGATGTAATTTCCCATATTTAAATTCTCGGGGACCAAAATTGACAAGTTAGCAAAGTACAGGGACCAAACATGTAATTTCCACAAGCATTTTACCCAAGGACCATACTTGCCAAAATAAGTAACCATAAGACCAAAATTGATTTTTCTTTCAAAAATATCCCACCAGTGACCAATACTGCCAAATTATGAAATTCAGGGACCAATTTTGTAAATTTCTAAAACTTTTGAGATTTTTCACCAAAGGACCAAATATAACAACTTATGATTTAAAAAGGACCTTTGGCGACTTTTCTTTTAAAATATGTGCACAGGGACTATTTTTGCCAATTTTTGAAAGTTGGGGGACTGAAACTGCCAATTTTGCAAACTTTGTATGTTTTTCATCTGTTTTTACTCATTTTGCATCTAAAACATATAAAACACAATTTTGAAATATTTTTAGTATTTTGATGCATTTCTGAGTGTTTTTGTATGTTTTGTAGTTCAGATTTGACCAAAAATGATGAGTGTTTGAGCACTCATCAATCCCCCACACTAAACTATTGCTAGTCCCTAGCAATAAACTGTTTTGAAAACTTGATGGATTTTAAACTCTTTACCAAAAGCCATCACTTCTGGAGTAGCCAGGTGTGAGAACTGTGGTACACCTGATAACCGTGTGATTTTGAGCAAACCACCAGCTGTCAACGGATTTGATTAGTCTTTACCAAAAGCCGTTTTGTTAGCATTAAAAATATGTATTATGAAGTGATGGTCATTCTCATATTGTAACTTTGTGTCATTTGTTAAGATTAGTAATAGTTTAGTCATTGAGCCTTGGACTTGGCAAGCTAATATGTTATGTGCTATGTTTCATAAGCCTAGTTATCCTACCATGTAACCAAGTCCAAGCCCAAGCCCATAGAAAGCCCATAGGGCATCTCATGTTAAGAACTATTTAAACACCTCAAAGGCTCATTTGAGGTGTATGCTTGTGTGTGTTTTATTAATCAAAGCTCTCATCTTTTCCATCTCTCTCTCATATATACGATTCACATATATATACATCAAGTCACCATCTTTCAATCTTTCCTTTTTATTGTGCTTATATTGTGAGTGATAAAGTTGTGTTATTTAAGGTCCTACAAGTGGTATCAATCGCCTAACAATGATTTAGGAGTGTTGGGTGTTTGTTTTTTTCGTTTTTTTTAGCTCTAAACACGTTATTTTCATAAAAATTCTCACTTCTCTTGTTTTTCTTGGTTTTTAACACTTTTTTGATTACAAACTAGTGTTATAAACCTTATCTAACAAGAAAGTCTTAATCTTTTTGAAAATTTCTAGCTTAAAAGTTAACTTGGTTTTTGTACTTGTTTTCTAGAACATAAAAAAGTTTCATAAAAATCATCAAGTTTGGAACTTTCTTCATGTTTTGGTGTTTTTATGCATAGAAGTACAAGTATCTTGGAACACAAACTTGTTTTCGGAGTTCTTTAGTCAACCGATTGTTTTTGCCATATATCGAGAACCTAAAACCCTCTCCTATCGAGAACCGTGTTTAAGAAATCTTCAATCGATTCCGTGGTTTACTCGGTGTTTTTCTTACTTGTATAAGTTAGTAAAAACCCTTCGACTTGGGATAACTTTCTAAATTGTATAATTTAGATAAGTTTTGAAATTCTCGATAAGTGAAAATTTTCGAGAAGTTTTGCAAACTATTTTCGAGATCTTGAAAATTTTTCGAGAAACTTGAAAAATTTTCGCAAACTTGGAAAATTTCGAGAACTTGGACAAATTTTCGCAAACTTGAAAATTTTCGAAAACTTGGACAATTTATCGAAAACTTGAAAACTTTCGAGAACTTGGACAAATTTTCGCAAACTTAAAATTTTTTCGAGAACTTGGACAAACTTTCGAGATCCTATAGTTTCGAGAACACAGCAAAGTTTCGAGAAATTTTGACAAAAGTGAGGTTTTTGACGACCAAACTTCAAACGGCCATAACTTTTGAACCGTAACTCCGTTTTCGACGAATCAGCTGTCAAAACGACCATGAGACAGAGAAGAACGACACGCTAAATATTTATCGATTTAGGCGAAGTTTCGAGGCCTAAAAACGCTCCGAGAAGAAGTTATTGAGGTTTTAAGGTTTTTAGTCAAAATTTTCACCATAAAAACTTGCATCAACTCACTCTAAACTCTACTCCTATTTCGTTGGAACGATCCAAAACTCAACTTTATCCATCTACACTTCATCAATGGCAACTCAGCAAGACATTCATGCAGCCGGTGCGGAAAACCGACCTCCAATGCTTGAAAAAGGTGGATATCTCCTATGGACAAGCCGCATGCTTCGTTACATCAAAACAAAGCCTGATGGTAAATTAATGATCAACTCCATTACAAATGGTCCATTCAAGCCACGACAAGTTCAAATTGAAGGTAATCCAAATACAACACCTCCTACTCAACCATTCGTGCGTGAACAAATAGAAGCAGATTACACAGAGGAAGACAAGAAGCAGATCGCCGCTGATGATATGGCAATGCATTTAATCCAACTTGGATTACCACGTGAGATCTTTGCTGCGGTCGACAGCTGTGAAACTGCTTATGCTATGTGGGAACGTGTTAGAAGGATATGTCATGGAACAGAGATTGGACAACAAGACGTTGAGAACAAACTTCTTACTGAATGGGAGAACTTTACATCTACTAAAGGTGAACAGATTGAATCTTACTACACAAGGTTTTGCACTTTGATGAATGAGTTAATCAGAAACAAGTTGACACCTCGAACAATTGCAACAAACATCAAATTCATCAATAACCTTCCAGAAGAATGGGGTCGTTATGTTACAATTGTCAATCAAACAAAGGATTTACATAAGGTGAATTATGATCAACTCTATGACTTTTTGAAGCAAAACCAAGCTGAGGCTAATGAAGTAAGGAAAGAAAGATTGGCAAAGAATCATGATCCTCTCGCATTAATTGCTACTACACCAACACCGCTACCAGTGAACACACAACAACCATCATCATCTTCCACTCACAACTACATGCAACCATCATACATTCAACAACCAACACCGGTCTACTAACAACAGTTCTACTCACAGCAACAACCACATGTCATTCCACAACAGCAATACCCACAATTCCAAGAACCAGAATTCACTGAAAATGATGAAGCTACTGCAGCATTGACCCAAGCGTTTGCTTTTCTGTCAAAGGCATTCCAAGGACGCTATTCTACACCAACAAACAACAACCAAAGGATTTCATTGAATACTCGTAACAAGCAGATCGCTCAGCCGAGTTTCAATATGGGCAACGGAGGCCAAATGGTTGGAGTTTATGGGAATCAGCAAGGATATGCTACTGGAATTAACATGGGGAATCAGAATATGCAGAATGCAAGGAATCAGAATGCAGGAAATCAGTATGGTCAGTATGCAGGGAATCAGATGGGTCAGTTTGTTGGAAATCAGAGGGGTCAGAATGTTGGTAATCAGGCAATGGGTAATCAGAATAGAAATGTTGCAGCTCCAGTAGTTGGGAATTTGGGAAATGTGAATCAGGGTAATCCGGTAAAGTGTTTCAACTGTCAGGGTGTAGGTCATATGGCAAGGAATTGTACTACTAAGCCAAACAAGAAAGATCTAGCGTACTTGCAGAAAGCAGTGATGTTGGCACAAAAGGCAGAGGCAGGATTTCAATTGAACGCAGAGGAGAATGACTTTATGGCTCGTATGGATGACATGGAAGATAGAGAGGATATCGATGCGAACTGCATATTCATGGTGAATCTTCAGGAAGCTAAGTATGACACGGATTCTGACACACTTCCTGTTTATGACACCAATGCACCATCTGAGGTATCAAACTTCAACACATGTCACAATAATGATATATTTGATATGTCTCCTCATGAGGAACAACATTCTGAGAAGCTAGCACCCACTTATGATACATACCTGGACACGCCAAGTAGTAGCAATACTCCTTCAGCAACTCCAGATGTGAATCATAATGGAGGCTTCGTTTCACAGCATGCTGAGAATGATGAGGAAACACGTACTTTATTTGAATCATTATTGAATAATTGTCATATTGAAATTGAGAATGTGAAAAAGGTCAATCGCGATGTTAAGGCCGCGAATGCTAAATTGACCGCTGAGCTTGAGAGTTACAAAGAAAACGTTAAAGCTTTTGAATTTCATAACAAAAGATTGTCTGAATTAGAAACTGGTTATCAAAATTCCGTTTCAAGGGAACAACAATTGCAACTCAAGTTTGATACACTTGATGTTAATTCTTTCAAAAAGATAAAATCTTTAAACGCGAAAATTTCTGATTTGCAAAACCAACTTTCTAAACAAAAATCAGCTTATACCAATCTTGAAAAAGAAAGGGACGAGTTAAAAAAGGACTTTGCAAAGAAAGAAGACAAACTTTTGGCCGAAATCGTAGAGTCAGAACACATGATTGCACACTTAGAAGAATTAGTGGTTAAATCGGGTCAGTCAAGTTAAACAATGAAAATGATTTCAAATCAAACTAATCCGATTTACCATACGAAACATAAAGTGGCTCTTGGTAACAACACCCCCAGTAATCTCAAGAAAGCTCAGCAAGAACAGAATGTTTTGTATAATGGTAATGTGATTTACACCAAACATGATCCTTCAGTCGTTCGGGATTCTGTGCAAATGATAGAACATGTCGAAGAGAGCATAAATAAAATGAAACAAAAGGATTTGAAACCCATTGATTACAACAAATTGAACAAACTTTCGGGAATTACTTTTGTTCCTCAAAAAGAACCATCTGTGTTTTCCATAAAACGACCATTTTCAAAAATGTTTTCTAAGAAAGTACTTGCTTCCAAATCTCTTTCAAAAATGAAACAAATATCCTCTAACAACACTTTTAATACAAGTGAGGCTAGAGAAATTTTGGATGACGTTAAAAAGAGAATTCTAGAACTTCAAAATATTGTTGCTTCTAAAACTACAATCAATATTAACAACTGGCATTCCAGTTTTCATATTGAGCAGAAAAAAGTTTTTGAAAACGAAATTACTATCCGACTGAATAACATCAGTGCGAGGGTAATCCATTTTGAACAAGCTTTCTTAAAAGAAACGGCCGAATTTGTCAAGGACCACAAATCCCTGGTAAACGAAGCTAATGATACTCGTGAAAACATAAATGTTTTGGAAAACCTGAATGATTCTCTCTTCGAAGCTGTTATGACCACTGACATTATGTCCATCATTTTACAAACATACTCTGTTCAAGACGATGAACGACTAAGAGCTGAGACCTCCGCAATTGTTTCAAAATATGAAAATGCTCTTATAAAGCTTGAAAAAGAAAATGTGTCATATTTTAAACAACTTGATCGAAAAAAGGAAGAATGCAAGTATGAGAAATTGTCGTATGAGCGTGCCTTAAAGAACATGAAAGTGCAAAATGATCTTTTGAGGGCTCAGCTTGAAAGTCAAAAAGGAAAGGGTAAGGAAACTAAGTTTGCAAAACCATTGACTTCGGAGAAACCAAATGTTTCAAACACGGTTCAAAAACCAAAAATGTCGATTTCACGGTTTGCTCCAAAAGTCGATGAGAAAAAGGATTTGATAAAACCAATCACTCCAACACCCTTGCCTAAGAAAAGTGAAAATGAAAAGATTGTTGATAAAGGAAAAGCGGTTGTCGAAACACCCAAAGTGATAGCACCTAGCCTTTTTAGGATTAGTCCCACTAGTGCGTCTGCCTCAACATCTAAGACAAATGACAAGTGCATAAAGGCTAATTCTAAAAAATCTAGGGATGCTAAAAAGGACAACAATATAAATCCTAATGTGTGTGCCTTACCTTCTACAGGATTAGAAAGCACATCTAGGAGCAGCCGACTAAAGCCTAAGAGCAATACAAGGAACAATAGAGTCTTGCCTGTCTCTAAGAGTAGTAGCAAGAATAAAGTTGAAGAAGTAGAAGAACACCCTAGGAATTTATCGCTTTGTAATAAGAGACATGTTTCATCTGAATGTAATGTCGAGCGTAATGTTTCTAATGCATGTAATGACTCTGTTTGCTTAATATGCAAGAAATGTTTAATTAATGATGTTCATGATGCATGTGTTTCTAAGAATATGAATGTTATGCCTGAACAGAAGAATGTTCCAAAAAGACCTAGTGCTAGATCCAGATCTATAGAAAGATTAGTTGCACGATTTAGGACTACCACTATTAGTCGAATGCCTAGAAACTATCTTAAGTTTTGTATGCGGATTCCGACGGGTAGAGAGTTCACTCTTAAGGACGGCAAATTAAAAATAACTCAAGCTAAACAAGTAGCAACTGTCTATGAGTGTGATTCTGCTTTTACTCCTAACCCCATGGAACCAAATTCAACACGGTTTCCAAATACAAACTCTTCTGTTCTTGGCAGGTTATCGAAATATGTCTTTGGATCGTCGACTCGGGTTGCTCCAAGCACATGACCGGGAATTTAAAGCTGCTGATCAATTTTGTCTGGAAATTCATGGGAACCGTACGCTTTGGAAATGATCATGTAGCAGCTATTCAGGGTTATGGAGATCTACAATTTGGGAATTTCTTAATCACTCGAGTTTACTACGTCGAAGGGTTGGGACATAATTTGTTTTCAGTTGGGCAGTTTTGTGATGCAGATTTAGAAGTTGCATTCAGGAGAAACACGGTTTTTATTAGAAATTTGGTTGGTGATGATCTCTTAACTGGTAATCGTGGTACAAACTTGTATGCTATCGACATCAACCAAATGGCTTCTACATCACCAATTTGTCTTATGACAAGGGCAACCGAAACTAAGTCCTGGTTGTGGCATAGAAGATTATCCCATCTCAATTTTGACACGATCAACAAGTTAGCCAAAGACAACATCGTCACCGGACTTCCAAAGTTCAAATACACCAAGGAACACCTATGTCCATTATGCGAACAAGGAAAAAGTAAAAGAGCATCATATAAACCCAAAACCGTACCTAGTTCGGAAGCAAGGTTACATATGTTGCACATGGACTTATGTGGCCCAATGAGAGTTGAAAGCATTAATGGGAAGAAGTATATTCTTGTTATTGTTGATGATTATTCAAGATACACTTGGGTAAAGTTTCTGAGATCAAAAGACGAAGCACCAGACATCATCATCACCTTTCTGAAGCGTATTCAAGTTCTACTTCAAGCTCCAGTAAGGATTATAAGAACAAACAATGGCACAGAATTTACAAACCAGGAGTTAAGAACTTACCTTGAAGATGTTGGAATCACACACCAAACATCAGTTGTTAGAACTCCACAGCAGAATGGTGTAGTTGAAAGAAGAAATAGAACTCTTGTGGAAGCTGCTCGCACAATGCTAATTTTTTCTTGTGCACCACTATTCTTATGGGCCGATGCTGTAGCCACTGCTTGTTTTACTCAAAACCGATCCCTAGTCCATCCGAGATTCAATAAAACCCCATATGAGCTAGTGAACAACCGTAAAACTGACATCTCTTACCTTCACGTATTTGGCGCTTTGTGCTATCCGACGAATGACAGAGAAGATCTAGGGAAGTTAAAAGCTAAGGGTGATATTAGAATCTTCATTGGATATTCAGAAAACTCGAGGGCATTCAGGGTGTATAATAGACGAACGAAAAGGATAATGGAGACGATGAATGTGAAGTTTGATGAAATTTCACAAATGACTTCTGAGAGATACGCTCTAGAACCCGCGCTTAATCCGATGGCTTCTAATCATAGCAGATTAGGACCCGCACCAAACATGCAGACTTCTGGACACATCAGTTCAGGACTCGTGCCTCAAGGAGCTCAGTCCACAAACACGGATAAACCTTCAGAACAAGAACTGGAAAATTTCTTCGAGTTAATGTTTGATGAATATTATGGTGGAACTTCGAGAAATGTATCTCAACAACATTCCGCTGCACCCGCTCAAAACCATCAACCACCACCACCATCACAAGATGCATCTACCACAATCGAAGCTGAAGCACCAACTACATCAACATCATCTACATCTACTCAAGCAACTCCAGTACTTGAAACTGAACTACCAAGAGTTGATGAGCAAAACCAAAACACAAATTTTCAAGAAGAACCAACAAATAATTCAAACGATGTTACATTAGAAGAAGAAGAAGAAGTATTTGAAAACCCGTTTGCAACAGACTCTGCTGAATCTTCTTCAAGGTTACAAGAACCATCTAACACACATTCGTTACATCCAAGGTACCCTTCTACGTTTCAGTGGACAAAAGAACATCCAATAGAACATATTATTGGTGAACCTTCAAAGCCAGTTCAGACAAGGAGACAACTCGCCACCGATCTCGAATTATGCATTTACGTTTGCTCAATCAGCCTCAAAGAACCAAAGAACATTCGGGAAGCAATGGCAGAAAACCCTTGGATTGAAGCGATGCAGGAGGAATTTCTTCAATACCTGTTACATGATAGTTGGGAACTTGTTGAACGACCACTTGATAAACATGTTCTTGATCTCAAGTGGTTGTGGAAGAACAAACTGGATGAGGAAATGACTGTTATTCGCAACAAAGCTCGTCTCGTGGCTAAAGGTTATCCACAAGAAGAAGGGATGGATTTCGAGGAATCATTCGCGCCTGTAGCTAGACTTGAAGCAGTCCGGATTTTCTTAGCCTATGCAGCTCACAAAAACATCACAGTCTATCAGATGGACATTAAGACAGCTTTCTTGAATGGAACTCTGAAAGAAGAAGTGTATGTGAGTCAGCCAGAGGGATTCATCGACAAAGATAATCCAGACTACGTCTACAAGCTTAAGAAAGCTATTTATGGTTTAAAACAAGCTCCAAGAGCGTGGTATGACGAACTATCATCTTTCTTGCTTAAAAACTATTTCACAAAAGGAACGGTTGATGACACCTTGTTTATCAAAAAATTCAAAGATGACATTTTGATCGTTCAAATTTACGTGGACGACATTATTTTTGGATCAACCAATCCTAACCATTCAAAACATTTTGAAAATCTCATGAAAAGTAAATTTGAAATGTCCATGATGGGGGAACTAAAATTCTTTCTTGGTTTACAAATACATCAATCCCCTCATGGTATTTTTATCAATCAAGCTAAATATACGATAGAGATTTTGAAAAAACATGGAATGGAAAATTGTGATTCTGTTGGTACACCAATGGTCACCTCACCAAAAATAGGTGCTGACTTGTTTGGGAAACCTATCGATCCGAAAAAATATCGGAGCATGATCGGTTCTCTCATGTACCTAACTGCTAGCCAACCCGATATTCAATTTGCTGTATGTTTATTAGCACAGTTTCAGGCAACGCCTACTGAACTTCACCTCAAAGAGGTTAAACGGATCTTTCGGTACCTACGAAGCACCATTAACATGGGACTTTGGTATCCGAAGGATTCGGGGTTTAATCTAACAGCATTTTCAGATGCAGACCATGCTGGTGATCAAGTTACAGCAAAGAGTACATCAGGTGGAGCACAATTTTTGGGTGAAAAGCTTGTAAGCTGGTCTTCAAGGAAACAGGATTGTACTGCGCTTTCAACCGCCGAAGCCGAGTATGTGTCTCTATCTGCGTGTTGTGCCCAAGTTCTTTGGATGCAGACACAGCTCACAGATTATGGCTTTACTTTTGACAGAATACCTATGTATTGTGACTCAAAAAGTGCCATAGCCATCTCGTGCAATCCCGTACACCACTCTAAGACGAAGCATATCAAAATCCGCTACCATTTCATCAAAGAACACATGGAAGAGGGTACTGTTGAATTATTTTTCGTTAAGACTGATTATCAACTCGCCGATCTTTTTACTAAAGCCCTTCCAAAGGAAAGGTTTGACTATTTAGTTCGACGAATTGGCATGCGAAGCCTAACTCCTGAGGAGCTAGAACGTCTTCTCGAATCTTCTTGAAAAAGTTTTCAAAATCGCTTCGCTGTAAATTTTTTTGAAAAACAAAATACAAAATTTGAAAAACCAACAAAAACAAAATACAAAAATATAAAATTTTCAAAAAATACAAAAACAATATAAAACCAAAAAATCCAAAAATATTCTTCTCACGACATGTCTCTCGTATAAATCAATATTCTGTACGTTTCTAGAAATGTCATTCAACAATGATACGGACATGTACAGATGCTTGAGCGGGAGTTCTTTTTTTAATGTTTTTCTAAAACATGTCGTTTCTCAAAATTTTCTTCACTATGGCTTTCGTATACATCAGTACGAAACCCGGACTCTAATGACGACTTCTGATTATTTTCAAATCAAGGACTCGCACGTTCAATGACGAACTCTTTTTCAAAAAGTTTGAGTCTAAACAAACGAAAAAGATTTCAAGCATAAACTCGTTTTCAAAATAGAATTCTTGAGCACTTTTTCAAGATTGTTCAAAAGATTTCTCAAAATCTCTCAAAATTAGTGCTCAAGAAAACTCCCTCTAAACCCTTAAAATTGATTTTAAATATGCTATCATTAAGGTGGAGTACAAACACTAAAATGTTCCGATTTCATGAAAAATCAAATCTGTCTTTCTCTCCAAAAGCTTTTTATTAATCAGTTGATATAAAAAATATCACATTATGCTATTTTTGAGAGGGAGAAGACATGATTAAAATGTGATCAAAGATATTTAAAGATTGTGGTTGAATCTCAAAAGAGCTTGACTCAGTAAGTACCAATGAATTGACGAAGCTTAAAATGTCAGTAATCGAAAAGACTTGTCCTGGACGGGTAATAATTTCAAGCTAGTCTAACTAGTGATGTAAACGTGTCTCGAATAGGACTTGTCTGAGTAGAATGTACCGTATCGAGAGACTTTCTTTGGACTTGACCAGGACGGGTAATAATTTCAAGCTAGTCTAACTAGTGATGTAAGCGTGTCTCGAATCGGTCATGTTCACTGAAAGTGGATCAATTCAAAAGTGCAAACTCCTCTCGCATGTGCAAATTTCTTAAATATTCATGAGCACATGTGAAGGGGGTGTCCTTAAAAATTGCAAAACTCTCGAGGTGGTAACAACAATGTGTTTTATTATCATAAACACTTTGAGAGATTTTTCATAAATGGTTTCTATGGCAATTATAGGATAGTCATGGAGATACAAGGTGACTAAGGTTAGGAAAAACCGTCTTATGATCCGCCAGAGCCGGAGGGATCTACCCAAGGACAAATCCAATAGATTAGAATTAGAAGTCCTTAGGTATGATTGAAAAAAGGAGAAAATGAGAAAGGAGAAAGAAGGGGTTGAAGAATTAAAAAGAAAAGTTATGAAAAAGGGTGAAAAGAAATAACCCTCCAAATGTTCAACCTTAGGGCAGACACCGGGTACAATTCGTAAGCTATTGGTTGTTACTTAGGTGACACCGGTATTGAAGACAAAGACGTCATAGACCCAGTGACGCACTGCACTAAACCTTCTTAACCACTCAAGTTCTCTTAAAAAAGATTGTTTCATTCTCACGGGGAACCGGTGTAATCTATCGACCCGTCTCTTAGAGATGGTTGATATTGAAACAGGAGACCTCTCCCTAATCTCCGCATAGGAAACCAAATGTGCACTTATCGAGTCTAGAGCCCCGAGATTCATCATAAGATCTCATAGGAACACATGATATTTCTACACTGGTTGTTCAACATTAAGGACGCCAGATGTAAACTTAAGAGTCCTACGCAGATCTTAGCAATCTGCCAGAACATTTATGAGAGGATTCACATTTGTGATTCTTAATGATTGAATGGAAATTCCTGCCAGGGTCAACATCAAGCAGCCCTGACAGCAGGTCACTTCGGTAATTCTTTATGGGTTACGCTTAGTGTTCACGGTGGTTTCAAATGGTCTACAGTCGTGGAGTGATCCCCAGCGACTCACCCAGTCATTGAGCTACTTAGTAGGTCTTGTAAGCTCTCTCGGGAGTATCTGACATGGGAACGGCCTTGGTAAGGGTTAGAAGGAGTCTTCACACTATGCTGGTGACGATCTCTAATTCTTATCTGTAAGTACCGGATGTTTTATTGCTAACTGTTTATATGCAGGGACACTTCATCTCCATGGCGACAGATTCCATGTGCTCATACATACATCTGGAAGTTAAAGAAAGCTCCCTCAAAGATCTATACAACACAAAGTTTAAAGAAAGATTCTACGCCAAAAAGAAGAATCTACAAAGTATAAAGACTAAAGATCAAAGTGAAAGAAAGGGAACTACGTGCATATGAATATCAAAATCCAAAGATGTATGAGCATGTTGGAATGGCAAACAACCACCACAGACGCAGAAGCGACGAATGGCAGATAACCCCACATCACAAAGGAACAAAGAACGATGAAAAATCAGTTATCAAAGATCACAAAGCATGAAGGAACAAAGACTAAAGACTATTCTACAACGACACACAAAGTTGAAGACAAAGAACACGGAAGACCCACCCACGCGGAGCATCATTCGAATGACCACCCCTTAGGGGGTGATTGTTAGCATTAAAAATATGTATTATGAAGTGATGGTCATTCTCATATTGTAACTTTGTGTCGTTTGTTAAGATTAGTAATAGTTTAGTCATTGGGCCTTGGACTTGGCAAGCTAATATGTTATGTGCTATGTTTCATAAGCCTAGTTATCCTACCATGTAACCAAGTCCAAGCCCAAGCCCATAGAAAGCCCATAGGGCATCTCATGTTAAGAACTATTTAAACACCTCAAAGGCTCATTTGAGGTATGTGCTTGTGTGTGTATTTGTGTGTGTTTTATTAATCAAAGCTCTCATCTTTTCCATCTCTCTCTCATATATACGATTCACATATATATACATCAAGTCACCATCCTTCAATCTTTCCTTCTTATTGTGCTTATATTGTGATTGATAAAGTTATGTTATTTAAGGTCCTACACGTTTGCTTCTGGACTAGACAACTCTTGATGGACAAGTCAACATCTTGGTGAGCTGATTACCAATTATGGATTTTCCACTGCCTTTACCACAAGCCATAATCTTGCGGGCTAGCCAACTCATTCGCTTTATGGGATATGGCGAGTTGAGGTACCATACAATTTTGAGCAAATTGCAAGCCATAAACGGATTTGATATATCTTTACCAAGAGCCGTTTGCTCCTGGATTAGCCAATCCCTTTTGTCGGTTAGACAAGGCGGACTGATAACCACAAAAATTTTGAACTTTTAGTGAAAATTTTTTAAATTTTTGCCAAAAACGGGGGTATAAGATAGTAAAATGTGATAAAATTCGCTAGAATAGCGAAATACCCCCCACACTTAGACTGAATATTGTCCTCAATTCAAAGTCCCGGCTATTATGCCGACATTTTGAACGTAAAAGGGCAACATTACAATCTAAGCGTGGAAAATACCATTTTGTATTTTCACTTCATAAGTAACCACAGTGTGGGTAACTCCCCCACACTTAGGGTGAAAACCCTATATGAATGCTACTATTTTTGTTTACCGAGTTGCTAGCTTGACTCGACCCCGAATTCATTTGTCCTTGGGGAAGCATGATGTGGAAGAAACAATCTCAATCGGACTTTCATTCGAGATGTTTGGACAAACATTTGAAGCATGTGAAAGTTCCACACCGATGAGATAAGTAGACCCTGGCTTAAGATAGTAAAAACTATAAGCGGTGATGCCGGGGTCAAAGATAATGTCTTCATTCCCGAAGGAATGAAGAACTGGAGAAGTCACCCTGTAGGTGAAGAAAGGAAGAAAGATCTTGATGACAATCAAGATAAAGTCATCATCATCAAAAAGAGAATCCATGATTGGTGTATCATGAATCTCATCGTTTAGGCTCGTATGATCTAGACATATTATGGGTGGGAGGGTTGGGATTTTGATATCAATCAAATTCTCAAGGTTGAGAATATTTCCCTCCGGAAAACAAAGATCAGCTTTGTCTAGATCAAAGTGAAAGTTATCATACTCCGGTGGAGGTATGATATGAGTGAGTTCACCAGAGAACTCCTCGAAGGTGAATGAATCATACTCAGGGAGAGAAATTTGAGAATGAGAAGTGGTACTGCCACTAATCTTCTCTCCCATATGATTAAAGGTAAAGGCTTCAAACTCCGGAATAGGATCATCGGAGAAAATGTCACTATCCTTTATGGGGATAGGAGATGAAATAGGTTTCATATTGAAAGCCTCGATTTTAGAAATGAGGAGATCGACATTCAATAATGTTGCACGAAGTGCTTCATCCTTGATTTCAGTGTCAATCTCATCATTCTCTTCTTCTAAGCTAACTAGCTCAGAAGGTAATTCTTCCATATAAATGATGTCTCCACAAGATAACGAATTGTCATCAGTAGAATCGGAGAACATCTCATCATGATTAGATGGGAAGAATAGAGGAGGAGGGATATCACAAATATGATCAAGAATTCCCTGTGACTCTCTTGGGATTGGAACAAGGTTCTCAACACTAGACTTTATGAATTCGTCCGATTCCTTTTGAGGAACAGTGTCAAGATGCTCGTCCCCCATGCTCAAAGTGTGAGTGGGAACCTCGGGTGTGATAAGAGTGGGTTGAGATGGAATCTCAACTGATGGAATCTCATCTGATGAACCTGATGAATCTTTTTAAAATCCAAGGATATCAAGTGTATCCTCATCATCACTGTCATCAGGAATGAAACGAAATCGAGAGCTAGATCTGGCTACTTTTTCTTTTGCTATTGATTCCCTAATAGATCTTTCATAAGCATCTTGGGAATTTATTTTAGAAGCTTGTTCTTCAACTAACAATTCTTCCATCGATTTTTGGTTTGGATTATCTGGGGTGTGTGTTATTCTTCTCAAGTCTTTCACTAAATCCAAAAGATCAAGGAGAAGACTTTGAGGGATTGGTGGAGATGGAGGTTCGTCATAATACGATGTGTCAAAAGTGTTACAAGGAAATGGATTCCTTGTTTGACAATCGGAGCTGAAGTGTGGACCTCCACAGTAATCACAACAGTAAAACTGATGTGGCTGTGAGTCGTATGTGCTGAAGTCATAATTGTTATCAGAAAACTGCTCATAGACAAGCGTGTTTCCTGATTAACAATCAGAACTGTAGTGTTAACCACCACAGTACTCACAACAGTTAAACTATTAAGACTGATGGTGTGGTAGCTGGTGGAATGAATCAGTGGTGTCATGATAGGAATAGGGATCTTGGTTATAGACAGACCCGTTTCCTGACTCTACCATGACACAACTGGGCAATTGCCACTATTATGAGGATTACCACACCATTGGAAAACCAGAAAGTGTGGATGAGACATAGAAAGAATCAAATGTGTATAGAGGCGTAGGGATGAAGAATCAAAGATGTGAGAGGGTAAAGGTGAATATTTTTGGATTTTTGGATAGACATTTTGTACAAATAAGAAAGAAAATCTTTTTGAGTTTTGTTTTGTGTTCGTTGAAAACTGAGTTAAAAAGTTTTCGGGAATTGTTTTTATGAAAATATACACAAGGATGGTAAATTTACAAAGAAGTGAATTCCAAAATCACTAATCTGAAAACCGTTTTAGAATAACGCGCACGACCTCCCCGGCAGCGGCGCCAAAATTTGATTGGCTCCAAACGGTCAATCTAAACTGACCAGGTGATGGTCAACAAGGTCAAACAGCTCAGAGTCAATGCTCCGCGGAATATAGTGGTTTCCCCGGGTCGTTATGTCCCGACGAGGTGTGGATGGTTATAAAACGGGCTTGTGATCGGGTGAATCTAGACAGGAAAGGGGTTTGAGTGATTAAACTAAGGAGTATATGAAGAAATAGCTTAAACAAGCTATATAAACAAGACTGGAAGCTAGGAAAAACCAGAAACGCTTAAAATCTAAAAACGCGTACGTTCACGTTTTAAATAACGTAAACGTACAAAACAAAACGTGAAAACTGAAATCTGAAAACCCCCAGGGGGTGAAAATGACTTTTTTACAAACTAAAAGATAAAAGTAAATTTTTAGAAAAAGAAAATTAATTTTTACACTAATTAATTATTTAATATTAATTAAATACTATTTAATACTTATTATTAATATTTAAAATACTTAAATACAATATAATATTAATTTAACACTAGAAAAATGAAAATAAAATTTCTAAAATTATAAAATAACTAAAAACTAATTTTAAAATTAAAAATATGTATTTTTGTCTTTTTACGATTTTTCTATTAATTAATTACTAATTAATTATTAATTACCTAATTAAACTATTTTAAATTATTAAAAATAGAAAATGAACAGTAGAAATTATAAAAAAATTCCTAAAATTATTTTAAATTATATAAAAGCTAGGAAAAATATAAAAACTTGGTCTTATTTAATAAAAACTAATTATGCTATTTAAAACTTAAATATTAATTAATTACTAATAAAACTAATATTAAATCTAATAAATACCAAATGATAAAATAAAAAATCTGAGAAAATTATTAAAAATACTTTAATATGAAAGGAAATTAAGAAAAATATAATAATGCTAAGTTCTTAATAAAAATCTAAAAATGAAAAATAAAATTTAAATTACATTAAATAGAAACTATCACTTAAAAATAAATTTGATTTTCTGGATTTTTCTTTTGGAAACCTAATTTATACCTAAAAACAAACACTTTTTGTAAAAACAACTTTTTTGTAGCTTAACAATAAGCACTGTGGAAGCTTATTAGCTCCACAGTTGACTTTGGTTGACCAACAAAAGAAATAAGCACAATTGACTTATGTGGGGTCCACTAAGGATGATTCTGATTACAATTGGTTAAGTGAACATGTTTAAGCAATAAAAAGCACATGGGACCATTGGATAAGCCAATAAGCCAACAATAAGCCAACAATAAGCACATCCAAAAACTAAATGTAACTCAAAATATGGGACAACTTTGAGGTGCTGATTCAGGTGGGTCCCAGAGGGTATGAGGTCAAACCATGGGTCAAACCTTGAAGTGTGGTAGGAGGGGAGTTAAATGAACCAAGAATGGAAGGCTGTGGACCACTGTGGTGGCCAGAAAACCACCACCAAGTGGTGGTGTTGGGACTGTGTCTGCTGATGCAGGGGAGTGACTTCCCCTGCAAGTAACTTTGAGGCTAAGTGGAGCCTAGGGAAAAAAATTGCAAAAATCAAAGGACCATGGAAACTTAAAGTTGAGCTGGTAGGTTATGAGTATAAACAAGTTTCAAGCTCTAAAACACCATACAAAATTCCACAAAATTCATGTAATATTTGGAAAAATTTGAGAGGTGCAAACTTTGACTTTTGATAAAAACTTGAACTTTGACCTTATTGAAATTTGATTGGGTCTAAATTACTGGAAACATGTTTAAAAGTGGAAATGAAACTAAAATTAGCTATGGTAACAACTTATGCAAGTGTTTTATGGTTTATGCAACCACAAAGTCCCAACAGTTAACTGTTGGGAATGGAAATAGATGATTTTGACTTTCCTTCTATTAGGACTTGGATTTTATGTTTGCATTGCACTAAAATGACCTAAATGAAACTGTCTAAAGCAACTACTACTCCTAAACCTGATTAGAAACTACATTTGCAGCTTAAACCAAACACCCCCATAATGATTGACTGTTTTTGTTTTTAGGAAGCAAATGGGTAATTTAAGCTATAAAACTGATAGGTTTACTAATATTAAGCTAAAAGAACCATGATTAAGCAAAAATAAAAAAAAGGTAAACAACAAATACTAACAATCACAGTTGATGCTAAAATTTTCATGGAAAGGCTTACAGATTAGTCAAAGTAAGGAACAAAGATGCAAGGGCTCAGAACACTATCCTATTACTCCCCTTGGAGTGCTAAAAACCACAACCATCAATCATCAGCCATTCTTCACTGTTCCACCTTTCTTTCTTTTTCTACTTTTGTTTTTCACTATTTTTTATTTTTTTATTTTATTTAACTAAACTCATTTAGATGATTGAAAAGCTTTGAGAAGCTGATAAATAAGCTTTAGTGAACTTAAACAAACAAGAAACAACAACTTTTACCAAATTTACAGCTAAATGAGAATTTAAAAGAAAAATGGCATAAACTTGTTTATGAACTAGAAACTGAAATTGAGATTAAGAGTGATTACAATGAAACTTTTGATTACAACCTTTTAGAACCCAATATTACTACTGAAAACAGAAGAGTTTACACTAAAATTGATAAACTAAATTACATTAGAACAAAACTAAGCTTACTACTCTAACTGCTACTCACTACTTTCTTCATCTTCCTTTTTTCTTCATTTATAAAGGTCCTAGCAGCTTTCTTTCTCTTTCCCACACTGATTTGGAACCATTGGATTAGTCAAAAGCAATCTCAACCTTTGAATTGAGATTTGGCGGGAAAAGGTCCACATGGCAGGTGGGGGTTTCTTGGAGCAAATTGTGGTTAATTAATTAGTTTTGGAAGGTTGTGGAGGCTAGGGGGAACATGGAGTGGGAGAAGGTGAGAAAAAGTGGAGTAGGAGGGGGGCTGTTTGCAGGGCAAGTGGAAGGGGTGAGGGATGGTTTGACTTATGTTGGCTGGGTTTTTATTAGTAACGGGGAGGGAGTATTATTTTGGTGAGGTGGGCTGTGTTGGTGATTGGGCCTAGATGAAATAAGGTGGGCTGTGGATTGGAGGTATAAGGGGTGTTATTGGATTTGTTATTTGGGTTTTGTAATAAGAAAAAGGGTCCGTTTGTTTTGAGTTTAATCACAAGGACCAATTTGTAATTTATGAAATGTGGAGGCCTGAAATTGCCATCTATCCCAAAGTTACTCATAAGGGTGAAACTTGCCATGCTTGATAAACCCAAGGATCATTGATGTAATTTCCCATATTCAAATTCTCGGGGACCAAAATTGACAAGTTAGCAAAGTACAGGGACCAAACATGTAATTTCCACAAACATTTTACCCAAGGACCATATTTGCCAAAATAAGTAACCATAAGACCAAAATTGATTTTTCTTTCAAAAATATCCCACTAGGGCCAATACTGCCAAATTATGAAGTTCAGGGACCAATTTTGTAAATTTCCAAAACTTTTGAGATTTTTCACCAAAGGACCAAATATGACAACTTATGATTTAAAAAGGACCTTTGGCGACTTTTATTTTAAAATATGTGCACAGGGACTATTTTTGCCAATTTTTGAAAGTTGGGGGACTGAAACTGCCAATTTTGCAAACTTTGTACGTTTTTCATCTGTTTTTGCTCATTTTGCATCTAAAACATATAAAACACAATTTTGAAATATTTTTAGTATTTTGATGCATTTCTGAGTGTTTTTGTATGTTTTGCAGTTCAGATTTGACCAAAAATGATGAGTGTTTGAGCACTCATCAGATTGTAAGAGCTTATCAGGAGCTTATACTTGATTAATAACTTTTAAGAATGAACTTTAAAAAGCTTAATAAAACTAAAATTTGGAATATGAGATTTAAAACATAAAAACATTCATTAACTTTGAACACAGATACAGTATGAAAACTAAATGGCTAAATTGAACTAAGTATACTACATGCCCTTCAAGGCTTACATATGGAGCCTATTTATACTAAAATGGAAAATAAAGCTTCATTTGCTACTTGTGTGTTTCCTGTGTGAATTAGTAGTCCCAATGTCTTCCTTGAGGACCCTTGACCATTTCCTAGCCATTAGATTGAAGTTCCCATTGGCTCAGCCCTTGGATTAAATTTGGCGACAAAACAGTTTATGGTGGATATATGACCTGGAGTGTTGGGAAGGTGAAATTACACATGGGTTGGTGATGTAGGGTGGCTAGTAGAGGAGCGGGAAACCAGGGATGAGTGGGGGTTGAGGATGACTTTGACCGTTTGACCCTGGGATGTTTTATTTAAAAGGGAAGTTGGCTGGGAGTGTATGGGCTTGGGTGGTTTTTGGATTGGATTTGGAATTTGGGTAGATTTGTAATAAAGGGTCCGGTTGGTTGTAGAAATAATACAAGGACCAATTTTTGCATTTCCTAAATTTTGAGGAATGAAAATGTAATTCCCCCAAAGTATCTTCAAGGGTCTTTTCTGCCATATATCAATAATCCAAGGTCCAAGAATGTATTTTTTCACTTTTCGAATTCGAGGGACTATATTTGCCAATTTCCAAAGTTGAAGGACTAAATTTGTAAATCCTTCAAACTTTCCATCAAGGGGCCAATTGTCACACTTTGTAAATTCCCAAGGACCAATGTTGACTTTTCATTCAAAATATTCCACCAGGGACCAATTCTGCCATTTTCTGAAAGTTCAGGGACTGATTCTGCCAATTCATCATACTTTGCTCATTTTTCAACTCTTTTCAATCCTTTTGTACCTGAAACACATAAAAGCACAATCCCACGATATTTGCAGTAATATTAGGCATATTTTGGTGTTTTCAGTGTTTTTACATTCCAATATGGGTGTAAAATGATGAGTGTTTGAGCACTCATCAAGGCTCAAGGGGTAACTTTATGCTCATAAATAAGCAACTCTACAATTATGCAGACATCAGGATAAGGACAAACATGTGAACTAAACCTGAAAAACTACCTATAAAAGCAATTTAAAGAATTTTCGATAAGCTTAGTCCCTAAAAAAAACTCTTGAGTACTGATAGATAAGCATACTAAGAAATTAGGTTAAAAACAGCCTATGGTGCTATGTTTAGAGACATGAATGGTGGGTGAGAAAAATTCATAAAAATGAAACAAAAATACAGGGATAAAGACAAGCTACCAAACATACTAAAAACAGATTTTGGGACCTAATCATTTAGTAAAGAGCAAATGAAAAATACATGCATGAGAGGTGTTGGGGTGAGTGGGATTGCAGGCCTGGTGGGTTCATTTCTGATTTGCAGCCCAAGGTTAAGATTCTAAATAAGCTTATAATCATGAGATAAGCTCAAATATGATAAACATATATTGCTAACTGCTTGTAAACAGAAAATCAGGAACCAAATCCTATTCTACCTAACTGAATCAGAGATGATAGGGACAAATTATGACTGATGTAGAAACAGCCTTGAAGGGTAACTTTGGACTATCGCACAGGCTTGTAAAAACTTTCTAAAAATAAAATAAAAATATGAGTATGTTAACAAGCTGGAAAATATTCTGAGGAACAAAATTCAGGTCATAACTCCTAATAATGAGTAAATTAAAAATGGTGATCAAAAGGGGGTTTTGGGACGTGGGATGGTTTAATTGTTGCAGCAGTGGGTGAGTTTGGGTGAGATGGTGAACATGTAGACTAAGGAATGTTAAGGTACTAGATAATGAACAATGAAACTACTTAAACTAAGCTAACCTAAGCTTAAATGAAGCAATATCTAACTATAATAATTAACTGATGCAATATAAGTAACTAGTAACTAGGCTGCTAGGGGATTTAAGCAATGGAAAGTGAGCAGTATCTAAATGTAGCTAACTAATGTTCTAAATAACTAAATTGTAGACTAAAGTAAAGCTAAGGAAATACTAACAAAAGCTTAAACTAATTCTACCTAAGCTAATTTTATGAAACAGTTAATATAAAGGAAAGTCGGGAAATAAGCTTGGAAGCTAAGATAATAAATGAAAGTGCAAAGTTTTGTTTGAAAACTACTAAAAACATCAAAAGAAAACTATTCTAATTCTTGAAAAGGAGTAAAATAGGTTTAAGGCCAAGAAAAAGGATTTGTGCCAAACACCCCTTATCAGGGGTGTTATTGGAATTTTTTTTTTTTCAAGAAAGATGCCGTTTAAGAACTGAAAACTTGAAGAAAAAAGAATATTAAGCCTAGATAAGCAGAATTATAAGCATTAACTTAAGATAAAAAGCAATAAGCAAACTAAATGAAAGACAGAATTTTAAAGGCTTGAACTAAAAAATTTCATTAATAAAATAAATTGAGTACATTAACTTAAATTAAAACTAAAAGCTTAACTAAAATAAAACTTAAATCCATCTAAAAACTACTGCTCAAATGAGCTACATATCAATCTATTTATACTAAGAAACTAGGGTTTCACTTGGTCTTTCTAGGATGCTTCTGTTGTGTTTCTTCTATGAGAGAAAAGGTCCTGGTCATTAATTGTGCTTCTTGGGAGCATTTCCCAGCCATTGGATTGAAAAAAAGATGATCACAGCCTTTGAAGTGCATTTTGGTGCCCAAGGGTGTTGCGGATTGGTGACCTGGAGGAGGTAAATTTGGACTAGGGTGTTTGGAGTGAGTAGGGGTGGCAGGGTGTAGATGTTATGATGAAGGTAGCAGTACGCAGGTCACGGGGGGGGGGGGGGGGGGGAGGTGTGAGTTTTTGCAAGTTCAAGTAGGATAGGAAAAGGTTGACCCCTTTGACCGTTAAATATTAAAAACGGGAGGTTGGGTTTGGTTTGTGTTATGGGCTTAAAAGGTGGGCTTGGGTGGGAATGTTTAAGGTTGGGTTTGTTATTTAAGTGGGGTGGTGTTGGGTTAATAGAAATAAATGGATCCATGTAGTGTAGTAGCTAAATAAGCCCAAGGATCATTTATGTAATTTACTGAATTTTGAGAGTGGATTTTTGCCAAACTTCCAAACTAATCCAAGGGACCACTCCTGTCAATCTTTAATTCCACAAGGGCCGTTTAAGTTTATTTTCCAAAATTAAATTCCAAGGACCAAATCTGCCAATTTCGCAAAGTTGAGGGACTAAACTGCAATTTCTTCAAACCTTTAATCTAGGGGTTATTTTTGACAACTTTTGAATTCCCCAGGACTTTGGTTGACTTTTCTTCCAAAACAAAGGCTCAGGGGCTAATTCTGTGAATTTTTGAAAGTTGAGGGACCAATTTTGCCATTTTTGTAAACTTTGCTCTAAGGACTATTTCTGGCATTCTTTGATTCCTCAAGGTATGTTTTGACAATTTAGGCTCCCAAAATGGTAATTGCTTCCCCGGCTCCGGCTGTTGAGACGTTTTCCAAACTCGTGCTCGTTTATGTCCTTTTTGGCCTGATTTTTGCCAATTTCTGAAATATCCATTCCTGAACGATCACAAACACAAAAACACAATATCTTTGGCAATTATGGTTAGTGTGTGTCTATTTTGGTCTTAATTTGGCCAGAAAAAGGTGTGTGAATAAGCACACACCAAAATCCCCCATATTAAGGTATTGTCGTGTCCTCACGCAATGGGATCAATTCACCCCCTACGAGATAAATAACTTTCATAACTCTTTTTACTAAAATTGAAGAAGTATAAAAATGTTCAAAAGAGAGTACAAAATCATTTATTTATGAGAACGCCCCGTTTTTCAACTTTATTTCATACACTACTATTTATGTACTTTTTACACTTATTGTATGATGGGATGTTTGACTTTCATCATTTTTCAATAATGTTTAAGGTCACAGAGTAAGAAACACAACTCAGAGAAAAGTGTCCATACGGATAGAATTCATCGTCCCTGATTTTTCACAAGTTCCTAAGCTAAGCGTAAAAACGAAATCATAGCCAAAAATGTCATTAGATGCTAACACTACTGATAAATGCTACTTGTAAATTCCTGCTCCCATGTCGTATTCTATCTAGACTTTGTTAAAGAAATGATTTCTCATTTTCGTTCCGATAAGTTTAAAGTCTGATTGATTTAGGCGGATTTAAAAATCATTTAAATTTTAACTCAAAAGGCTCACACATTCACACCACATTTATTATATTTTTCACCTTACATCTTTCAACATTTTTCATCATTTTTTTCATTTTTCTTTCTTGGATTTATATATATGACTTGTACCTCAAACATACGGAGCTTCACGGTGAATCTCCCAGACCTAAGAGCCTTTCAGAACAAAGGATGCAAGGATCCGCTTGTCGAACTACAGCTATTTTTGGTAGTTATGACTTTATTTCATTTTACTTTGCCTCAAGCATACGGAGCTTCACGGTGAAACTCCCAGACCTAAGCGCCTTTCAGAACAAAGGATGCAAGGATCCGCTTGTCGAACCGCAGCTATTTTTGGCATTTATTACATATTAATGGTGTTATTTGAAAACCTCATGTGGCATACAACAAAACGCGGAGTTCCAAGACCCAAACACCTTTCAGAATAAAGGATCCAAGGCCCATTTAATGCTTATGCCAACACGTAAAGTGAGCGGAAATTTAGACAACTTTTGAAAACGCGTAATTCTAATTATTTTATTTTTAGGTTTTCAATCTTGCAGGAGCAAGGACTACAAGTAACCGTTATGAGCTCTAAAGAAATACAACTATTCTATATTTAGCATCTAATCACACTAATGACTTTACTATCATTCCTCGTTCTCCGCAAATTTAAAATCTCATGTAATGAGATCCGCGGATGCTTAGCCTAAAAAGTTAAGGGAACAAGCTAGGGCTCAACACGCCCGGTCAAGTCAAAATTTCTATTCCTACTCTAGCCAGCAGAAATTCGAAACAAAGTGTCAAAACCTATTATATTTTTGCAAAAAATTTTCAAATTTTTTCATTTTTTTGTACTTTTTTGATGATTTTTTTGGATTTTTCAAGAAAAACGGAGTTGTATGAGTAAACGGCACATGAAAGGTGCAAGTTAAATCGAAGATACCCCCCCCCCCCCAGACTAAAGTTAAACATTGCCCTCAATGTTTCATGGGTGAGGGTCATCCTACGTTGTATCTAAGGCCATTTATGAATTATGCCATAAGATACGTTAGTCAAATAAGGATATCAGAATTCATGAGACCTGAATGGAGTAAAGACAAAAACACGAGCACGAGAGCCATCATACTTCGGGAAAATTACCTGTACAAACACAACAACCAAACAACAAAAGATGCAGAAGAGGTTTCCCTCTTCTCGTCACTTTATTAGAAGGAAGAGAGAAGTCAGAAACATGGGTGAAAACCCACGTTGTTGCTAATGTTTTTGTTTACCGAGTCACTAGCTTGACTCGATCCCCGAATTCATTAGTTCTTAGGGAAGCAAGTGGAAGAGACAATCTCCATCGAACTTTCATTCAAAATGTTTGGATAAACATTGAACTACATGAAAGTTCCACACCGATGAGATCTACCCGGCTTGGAAGAATGATAACTGAAGATGTCGGGGTCAAAGATGGTATCCTAACTCCCGAATTAGTTGAAAAGAGGGGAAGTGACAGGATACGTGAAGAAAAGAAAGAAAGTTATGATAACCATCATAACAAGATCTTCATTTTCAGGATCAAGTGCAGTTGCACTAATTTGGATATTATCGGTTAAGCTCTTAGGTTTTGAAAACATCTTGAGCGAGAGGGTGGTAACTTTGTCATCAATATGAAAATTCTCATGAATGAGTGCATCTCCCCCTGGGTTATGATCTTTCTTAAGATAAAAGTAATCATACTCCAAAATTAGAAGTTCCTCGGATGAGGTTTGTAACTTCATATTCTTATCGGTAGTCAACTTCATGTGAGTTTCCTCAAAAGGAAATATACCGGGCTTGATGATTTTATCCTCGGAGAGGAATGAGTTGAAAATATCAACCACGGTAACATCCTTGAAAGAAAATGATTCAATCTCGGGTAACAAATGATGTAGATCATTTTGCTCAAATAACCCATTTATTGGATTCTCAATTCTTGGTGGAAGAGGATCAATGTGAGTGAGTTCATCGGCGAACTCCTCAAAGGTGAATGAGTCATATTTGGGGAGAGGAGGATGAGAATAAGAAGTGGTACTGCCACTAATATTCTCTCCCATATGATCAAAATGAAAGGCTTCAAATTCCGGAATAGAATCATCGGAAAAAAGGTCACTATCCTCAACGGGGATAGGAGATGAAATGGTTTTTTCCTTGAAAGCCTCGATTTGAGTAATGAGAAGATTAAAATTCAACAATGTTTCACGAAGAGCTTCATCTTGGATTTCAGTGTCAATTTCTTCACCATTCTCTTCTTCTAAGCTAACAAGCTCAGAGGGTAATTCCTCCGCATAAAAGATATCTCCACAAGATAAAGAATCATCATTATTAGACTCGGAGAGCATCTCAACACGATCACTTGGAAAGTCAAGAGGAGGAGGCATATCACACACATGATCAAGAATACCCAGGAACTCACTTTGGATTGTGACAAGGTCCTCAACACTAGACTTTATGAATTCGTCCGATTCCTTTTCAGGAATAGTGATAAGATGCTCGTCCCCCATACTTAGAGAGTTAGTGGGATCTTCGAGTGTGATAACAACTAACAGAGGGAGTTGAGAAGGGCTAGCATTCATGGATTTTACAAGTTCCATTTGGTCTTCTGCTATTAATTCCTCCATACTCTTTTCTCCTTGTGTTTCCACAGATGGAATCTCAACTGATGAACTTGATGAATCTTTAAAAATTGAAGAATATCAAGGGTATCTTCATCATCACTGTCATCAGGAATGAAACAAAATCGAGAGCTAGATTTGGTTGCTTTTTCTTTTTCAATTGATTCCCTAATAGATTTTTCAATGGCAATTTGGGAATCTATTTTAGCAGCCTGCTCTTCAGCTAGTAATACTGCCATAGTTTTCTCATGTTGTTCATGACCAAGAAGCTTATCATGACAAGTGTTCAATAACGCTTGTATTCCTTGTATGTCTCGGACGAAATCATGTGAAAGAGGTTGTGGCGGGGATTGGTTAAGGTAAGGCTGTGGAGTTTGATCAAAATGATGTGTGTCATAATTGTCATAAGATTAGTGCTCAAAGGTAGGTGTGTTCCTATTTTGGCAATCAGAGCTGAAATGTAAACCTCCACAGTGTGCACAATAGTTGAACTGTTGTGACTAATTATGTGAGTTATGTGGATATTGGTTAAAACCAAATTCGTAATCATTACAAGGAATTTGCTCATGAAAAAGCTGCTTCCTAGTTTGACAATTAAAACTATCATGAGGACCTCCACAATACACACAAGAAAAACTTGGTGTATTTTGCAACGATGCATCATTGAAATTTGGATGATATCGTTTTTGCTCGTATGATTTATGAGGAGGGTGGTTGAAATTGTTTTGAGAATAATTGCAAAAGTTCGGATCATAATCAGAGGTGAATGTAGGTTCAGCTCTCGAAGCATAACACATACAAAGTCCATCACTAAATCCACAATCCTTGCAAAAACACCGTTCACAAAGTGAACCATCTCCTAACGGACCTCCACAACTAAAACAATGAAGTTGATTGAACGAAGATGTCTGAGGAGGGTCGTCAGAAAAATTTGGTGAATCTTTAAGAGAATTCGGATTTATGAACAAATTGCACAAATGACAAAATCCGTCTCTACAATTATTTCCACACTTCTTACAAATACACCAGAAACAACGATAGCCACTCTCGATCGGGCTTGTGCAATGAAAACATTTGTAGCCGAGAGACGCCATAAGAATTAAACACAAGAGAGGTATAAGTAGTTAGAATCAAATGGATAGAGGGTAAAGGGATAAAGAATCGAAAAGGTAAGAGGGTATAGGTGAATATTTTTGGATTTTTTGAAAAACATGTTTAAAAACAAGATCAAGGTAAAACAACAGAGAACTTAAACCAATAATCACAATATGAATGGCTTCTTTGAAAAAGGTACATCAATTCACAAGGAAATAAAGGCAAGTTTTTATCTTTGGTTTGGAAACTTATTAATGTTCATACCCCAGTTGGTAGGTTTTCTGTCGAATGTTTCTCGATAGTGTCTTTTATGTATTTACTTAACAAGAAAAACGGAAAATGTTTTTGGGTATGTGTGAAAAAAAACTTTTGGAAATATTTTTGGTATCGTTTCGTTAACCAAAATCGTATTCCCCTTAGAATCACCTAAAAGAAATCCGAGATAGGAAACGTCACAATTTTTTTATTTGTTTTTTTATTTGTTTGGTATTGTTAACACTTTAGGAAAAGTGTTAATGACTTTTTTGATGTTTTGATTAAAATTTACAAAGGTGGTGGAATATCTACAATGACGAATTGAAAAATCACTAATCTCTAAACATTTTCAAATACGCAGCAACCTTCCCGGCAGCGGCGCCAAAATTTGACTCCTCCCAAACTAACCAGTCAACTAGGTGTGGAAAATAGGTCAACCTAGGAGGGAGTGCAAGTAAATCCGGTGAAGTATAGGGAATCCCCGGGTCGTTAATTCCCAGCGAGGTTGAAATTGAATTGAGAACGTTTTCGTGATCGGGTAATTTAACAGAATGATCAGGAATTTGATTATGATGATTAAGCTAAACAAATATAAATGAGAATGACTTAAACAAGCTAGATTAACAATTACTGAGAATTAGATAAACCTAAAACGTCTTTAAAACTAAAAACGCGCGTTTAAATTAAAATAAACATAAAAAGAGGAGGGGGAAAGTACAAATAAGCGGAAAAATAAGCAATAGAAAAGCTGAATGTATAATAGGCTAAATTACTAAAATTACCATAAATATTTAATAAATAATAACTATGACAAGAAAGCAGCCTAGCACATATGGTTGAGTGGTGTTGTTTGGTGTGTTCTGTCAAGGCCAAGAGGTACCAGGTTCGATTCCCTTTACACCCACTTTTTTACAATCATTTTTTTTCAGTTTTTCTTTAACACACTTATCCAACACACACAGATGAACACCTTTTATAACTGAAATGTTTTCTAAATCTTAATGATTAAGCAGTTTAAACAACAAAGTAGCAGCAGTACAAGCAATAAGCTCAGAAAGTAATTCAAAATCAAAAAGCTAACTAATGAGCTGTTACAAACTACAATAGAGGGATATTAAGCTTATGTCAACTAGGGATACCTCAAAAGCACTAATGGGACAGAATAAGCAGCTTGAATAATCAACAAAAAAACACCTAAAAAGCTAAATTTACTCCTACTCTGCTATAGTGAAACAAGCCCTAGGGGTAACTTTAAGCTCATAAATAAGCAACTCTGCAATTATGCAGACATCGGGATAAGCACAAACATGTGAACTAAAGCTGAAAAACTACCTATAAAAGCAATTTGAAGAATTTTGGATAAGCTTAGTCCCTAAAAAAACTCTTGAGTACTGACAAATAAGCATACTAAGAAATTAGGTTAAAAATAGCCTATGGTTCTATGTTTAGAGTCATGACTGGTGGGGAAGAAAAATTCATAAAAATGAAACAAAAATATAGGGATAAAGACAAGCTACCAAACGTACTAAAAACAAATTTTGGGACCTAATCATTTAGTAACGAGCAAATGAAAAATACATGCATGAGAGGTGTTGGGGTGATTGGGATTGCAAGCCTGGTGGGTGTATTTCTGATTTGCAGCCCAAGGTTAAGATTCTAAAGAAGCTTATAATCATGAGATAAGCTCAAATATGATAAACATATATTGTTAACTGGTTGTAAACAGAAAATCAGGCAGCAAATCCTATTCTATCTAACTAAATCTGAGATAAATGGGACAAATTATGACTGATGCAGAAACAGCCTTGAGGGGTAACTTTGGACTAATGCACAGGCTTGTAAAAAACTTATAAAAATAAAATAAGAATATGAGTATGTTAACATGCTAGAAAATAAGCTAAGGAACAAAATCCAGGTCATAACTCCTAAAAATGAGTAAATTAAAAATGGTGATCAAAGGGGGGGGGGGGGGGGGGTTTGGGCTGTAGGATGGTTTAATGTTGTAGTAGTGGATGAGTTTGGGTTAGATGGTGAACAAGTAGACTAAGGAATGCTAAGGTACTAGATAATGAACAACGAAACTACTTAAACTAAGCTAACCTAAGCTTAAATGAAGCAATATCTAACTATAATAATTAACTGATGCAATATAAGTAACTAATAACTAGGCTGCTACGGGATTTAAGCAATGGAAAGTGAGCAATATCTAAATGTAGCTAACTAATGTTCTAAATAACTAAATTGTAGACTAAAGTAAAGCTAAGGAAATACTAACAAAAGCTTAAACTAATTCTACCTAAGCTAATTTCATGAAACAGTTAATATAAAGGAAAGTTGGGAAATAAGCTTGGAAGCTAAGATAACAAATGAAGGTGCAAAGTTCTGTTTGAAAACTACTAAAAACATCAAAAGAAAACTATTCTAATTCTTGAAAAGGAGTAAAACAGGTTTAAGGACAAGAAAAGGATTTGTGCCAAACACCCCTTATCAGGGGTGTTAGTGGATTTTTTTTTTTTTTTTAAGAAATATGCTGTTTAAGAATTGAAAACTTGAAGAAAAAAGAATATTAAGCCTAGATAAGCAGAATTATAAGCATTGACTTAAGAAAAAAAGCAATAAGCAAACTAAATGAAAGACAAAATTTTAAAGGCTTGAACTAAAAAATTTCATTAATAAAATAAAATCAGTACATTAACTTAAATTAAAACTAAAAGCTTAACTAAAATAAAACTCAAATCCTACTAAAAACTACTGCTCAAATGAGCTACATATCAATCTATTTATACTAAGAAACTAGGGTTTCACTTGGTCTTTCTAGGATGCTTCTGTTGTGTTTCTTTGTAGAAAATTCATAATGTAACATGTATGGTTATTGTGATTATATGGATCAAATACTAGAAGAGTTTCTAGAGAGAGAAGATGAGAGAAAATGTAGAATATTAGATTAAGGAAATGAAAAGCTCCAACCCTCTCCCTTGGTGGGAGAGGGGTATTTATACAAAGAAATAAAAACACACCCGGGCTGGAGATCAGGCATACAGTGGGTAAAGACCCGTCCTTCTTTCACGGTGTTACTTAAACTAAAACTAACTAAATAATAAACTAACTACAAGCTATCTTAATGCTATTACAACATTTAGGTGACCGAGTCTTTTATAGGAATATTTGTATTCCTAACAATCTCCCCTAAGCGAGGTCATCGTTGGAAATTAAGCTCTTTGATCTTCAAGCATTCTTTAGACTTTGTAGCTCGTAGGTTCTGATTCTTCACTTTAGGCTCACTTTGTACACCAAGCAATGATTATGTGATTTGAGCTCCTTTGAAGTCTGTGATCTTTGGGCTTCTTTGAGATCATCAGCCATAGTAAATATCCATGCTCATCCTTAGTCGTATCGCCTTCATCTGATGTTGTGACATTAGGACTATCATGCTCATACCCTTCTGTATTGGGAGACTTGTCATCAGAGTTGCGGAAACGTTGTTGGTAGTCTCTCAACGTTCATTGTAGTAAGTCTCTCATCATTCATGATCATCATTGAAGGTGAGTAGGATGTGTGAGCATGAGGTATGGATTGACATGATTCAGCTGGAAATAGTGTGAAAAACTAGAAGGGGGGGGGCTGAATAGTTTTACGTCCTTTTAAATATTTTAAAAACAAGTTTGTTTTAAAAACTTCGATTCTAGTTTATGTGATCTCAATACTTGCAATATATGAACAATTGTATAATAACTAACTAACTAATATAGTAAAGATATATAAGTAAGTAATGAAAAGAGTTGGAGAGATCAAACCACAACACAAGGATTTATAGTGGTTCGGCTACAAGGTCACCTTCCTTGTTCCTACTCCACTCCCCGAGTCACCTACTCGAGAGTTTTCTTCACTATGTCAACAAACTCCCTTATGGCGGAGAAAACCTTACACACCAATTTTCACAACACAACTACGTCACAACTTGATCACAACTACTACACAACTTCTTCACACCTATTTACTTCACACCTATCTTCTACACACCTTGCTTCTTCACAACTATCTTCTACACACCTTGCTTCTTCACAACAATTTTCTTCACTTCAATCTACTCCACACCTATCTTCTTCACAACTACACTACTTGACTACTAATCAACTTCTACTTCTTACACAACTTCAATATCTTCTAAACTACTTATTATAAACACAACACAACTTCACAATTGAAATATATACACAATGCACAACTACTCTTCAATACTTCTTGAACTTAGTTGTAGAAGGAGTGTTCTTCTTTTGCACTTTGGATGAGGATAGATGAGAAGGGATTGAATCACTTGAAATAAGGATTAATATACAAATGATCAAAGGGTTTTAGAGGATGTTTAGAGAGTTTGAGATCTGAAAATTTCGTGCAAAAGGTGAGAAAAATTCCAGATTTAAGGTGGTATTTAAAGGCAACAAGTTCTGACAGAGGAGCGTGGCCGGCCGCCTTAAATCAAGGCCGGCCCCCTTTAAATTAAGGGGACCGCCCCTTATAATTAAGGGGACCACCCAACTGTAACGGCCAGAAAACTTATCTTTTAGTGGGGAAAGTTTATTTGGTGAAAAACTAACTGATTTTGGTTAAAAATTTGAAATAATATATTTAGTATGATTAAAACATTTTTCTTTAATACCAAAAGTGTTTTTCAAAAATATATAATATGTTTATATAATTAAATAAACTTTGTATTAGTTAATTAAATACCCCTTTGATCATGAGATGTATTAAACACTTGTTTATTCATACCTTAAGTGATTAAGTTGGATATAGTGATATAAACTAGCTTAATACTTGTTTACGTAGTAATCTTACGTTTGATGAGTTTACATTTTGTGATCATCAAAATATAGAGATATCGAAAAATATAAATAATGTTTTCATGCATTATTTATGTCAACAAATAGGAACTACCAACGCCATCTTTATATGTGTCCCTGAAATAAGACAGTTAGCAATAAAGATAGAGAACGAATATGGCTTTGTCATTCGTTCAGCGAGGACAGACTACCCTGCGGTTCTGTGAGAACCGACCTATGATCAGGTAGAGATTCTTTTAACGAAGACTCTCCTTGACAGGAATTTCCAGCTTGTATTAATGAATCTTCCAAATAATCCACTTCGGAATCTTCATACTAAGCATGTTTTCATACCGGAACGTCTCAAAGCAGACATCACGATAGAGTGAATCGGTGAATTGATATTCACTGATTGATGAGAAATTGATTTATAGAAATCACTCGCGTGTCATATAATAAACATTTTTTTAGACACGACGAGAGTTTTAAGCTTTGAATCACATTTCCATCAAAAATACTTTTGTTTGAAAGATTATACACAATCAATGTGCTCGAAAATAAGTTTGTGAGCACATTGAAAGGTTTTTGCAAAAGTATTCGTCAATCCATTTCCTGGAACAAGTTTGATTCAATGTTGAATCGCACCATCGTTGCTTTCCAGTTGTCACAAGTTTGATCCTTGTAGGATCTCACATGTCACCTACCAAGAGCTTGTGTGATGCTCGCTCTAGAAGGATTTCCATCTTCATCGTGAATATTTTCATATCACTCAGATGTTCTAGCAATACCACAAGGAT
Source organism: Artemisia argyi (assembly GCA_030686995.1). Lineage (NCBI taxonomy): Eukaryota > Viridiplantae > Streptophyta > Magnoliopsida > Asterales > Asteraceae > Artemisia > Artemisia argyi. The sequence continues at coordinate 73,714,476 of CM060685.1, read as the reverse complement.
AGTGCGTAGGACTCTAAATATTTTATCTTATTTTCCACATTGTGTGAAACAATAAGCATATTTGGAAGTGTGTCCTAGTTAGATTTATGGATGATCACATGGCTCTAGACTTAATAGTGCGTTTTGATCCGCTCCTGTAGACTGGGGAGGCGTCTCCTGTTTAGGTATCAACATAGCTCGCAATGAGAGGTCGATACATTGTACAGGGTTCCCTGTGAGAATGAAACAAGCTCTTTTAAGAGAACTTGAGTGGTTGGGAAGTTTAGTGTAGTGCGTCACTAGGTCCATGACGTCTTGTCTTCAATACCGGTGTTACCTTAGTAACCACCAGTAGCATATGAAATTGAACCCGGTTTCTGCCCTAAGGTTGAATATTTGGAGGGCTATTTCTTTTCACCCTTTTCACATTTCATTTCTTTTCATTCTTCAACCCCTTCAGTGCTTACCGAGATTTCATCACTAGAACCTTGTTGGGTTTGTTCCAGTCCTAGCTCTATCTCTGTCCGCACTCTTCTCTTTCTCACTTTTCTCCTTTTTTCAATCATTCCTAAGGACTTCTAATCTATCTATGGATTGTCCCTGGGAAGATCCTTCTAGTTCTGGTAGATCATGGGAACTCATACCTAACCTTAACCATCCTTATAACTCTGTGCATAAAGATAAATGGTCGGTCTTTGGTATTACTTCCACAAATGCCTTTTGCTCCCCCTCAATATGTGCATTGATATTCGAAAGAGTTTGGCACATATGTGGGAGCCTATTATTGAGTCCAAAAGATCACATTTGATTTTCAGATTTCATATTTAAATCATATTCTCTCCCCCGATCAAAAATTTCAAATCTTTCAAGATTTTGGATCCCAATTGATTTAAATTAGTTAGAAAACGTTTGGGAGAGAAATGAGGCCAGTTTTAATATTTTCTGATAAAAGGAACGTTTCTCTGCTCCCCCTCAATCTGTGAGGGAGGTTGTTATGTGTTAGATATGATGAGTTTACAAAAGATTTGAAGTTTTAACTAAAACTCTTTGAAAATATTCTCATTCTGACACATAACCATCACAAATTGCATTATTGCTTATTGTGTACAAAGTGTTGCATTTTGATGATATTATAAAATTTTGAAATCACTCTCCCCCTCAATCAATGACCCATTTATATTTTTGAAAAAAAAATTGTTGGCATTGATTGAGAGATGAATTTTATGAAAAATTTCAAGTTCGATTGATATTCAAAAATTTCATGGTACCACCAAGTTTTTCACAAATACTTTCTAGAAGAATCATGGAGGGAAAAGTATTTGCGAGAAAAAGAAGACTTCTCTTCTTTTAAAAGAAATAATGCACTGAAGCGTACATTAGATCGAGGAAACATGGATATAAAGTAATCCATGCCCAGGTAAACTTCACCCGGTAAAAGGAACAACCGTCTTTTTGGCGACGTGTTTTCCCCATTTTGAAGCACGGGTTGCTATCTGAAGTAATAGCAAGCCATAATATTGAAGTCCGGGTTACAGCCTGAAATGACTGTAAGCCATATTTAAATAAGATTTTGAGAAGCGACATGTTTTAGAAAAAAACATTATTTGGAAAAAATAGAAAAACTCTCGCTCAAGCATATGTATGTTTCAGTGTCATTATTGAATGACATTTCTAGAAACGTACATAATATTGATTACACGAGAGACATGTCGCGAGAAGAATATTTTTGGAATTTTTATTTTTTTCCTATTTTTTATGGTTTTTATATGTTTTATATTTTTTCTATTTACAATTTGATAAAGTATATGTACAAAGGATTTCATGCAGTTTAAGAGGATGTTGACCGGAATACCGAAAAAGAGGATATCGGTCTGCAATTTGTAGAAGTCAGAAATCAACATCTCTTAAACTTTCACCACCAAAGCATTCGAGGCTCCTGAATCGTCGTCAGAACTTGAGCCTTCTCGATGCGAACCTTTGGTAGCTTCCCCCTAAACAGACAATCACCTACTTGAGACCACTTCCCCCAAGTAGTTGAAGTGATGCAAAAAGTCTCATTGTATGAAGCCCGAAAACCCGAAGAACACCGATAACACAGAAGTAACAAGATAAAGCACGGATCATCTCTGCGGTTATCAATCCGGAATAAATGATTAAACCCGATCACATGACCTTGTTGTGCGTCCCCGATGAACACATTACTCTTTGGTTTTGAGCAGTTCCGTTTAGGAGAACAAGATATCAACATCTTCATTACATCACATGTTTCTAGTTATCATACATAGTCCATAATACACAAATGCTCCCAACGCGAGTCGAAACGATGTTATCAAAATAACAGGTTGAAGCACTGATCATCTCTGCGGATATCAACTCCAGAATAAGTGTTTAAGACCGATCACGTGAACATGTTGTGTGTTCCTGATGTACACATATCTCTCCCCATGATGGTTGCGATCTTATCGGAATTAGCATAACAATGTGTACATTAAACATTAACCAGAAGCACTTTACCATAACTCTTATCAGCTCATATGAAGATGTCAATAAGCAATATCATCTCACGTTCCACATATCCTTCTCATATTTCTTCCCACTGAAACCTGAAGTAATTCACACCACAAGTATCAAGAGACCACTTCCCCCTCGTAGTTGGAATAATACACCAAACGCTACGAGTTAAGACACTGAGTTTCTCTACGGTTATGACATATGTCTTCCCGGGATAACTTCAATTAAGAAGAAGTATTATGTTCATCACGTGTACTCGTTATGCATTCAGATGTATGTCTCCTTCCCCCTTGCTGGTTTTGATACATCAGAATCAGCAACAACTTTTACGCGTATCTACTTGAAATCTTGTGAGAAGAACAAAATTGGTGCAAATGTCTCATGTGAGAATCAACTGCTATACAACCTCTCACTAATTGGGTTAGTACACCCTCCCAATTAGTAAGCCCATTAGTGTAATTGCTCCCTCCCAAACTGACGACCCGTTTGAAATAACCTTGATGCTTGTTGAAGAAGTATCGCTCAATTCTGCCCAAATTGTCTTCAGTCTCTTATCATGTCATGCACAGCGGGAAATGGATCATAGACTGGTAGTCTGTAACTTCTTCACGGGTTTGTTTGGGGAACGTCATTTCGACATTTTCAACTCACTTAGAATGCTTCCAGTTCTTCGATAAAAGCCCCGATGTACACGTTTCTCCCTCTATGATGATGACGATCACTCGGAATCATCATAACTATGTGTACATAAACATATCAACTGGAAGCAATATACAAATCAATACCCCATGAGTAGATGTCGATGACAATTCTCTTCAACAATTCTCTGCAGATCAACCCCTAACTAAACCTCTTTTCACTTCCACTGGCTAATAGTAAATGACCACATATGGAGAAGAACCGATATACCAAACTTGAAACTGAAGTAGAATTCCCCGCTCTTGTGTCTTAAACTTGCACTAATGTTAGAAGAACGATGTAGAGAATTTATGCTCTAAGCAAATCTCTAAGTACTCACTACCCAACCAAAGCATGAGACATTACCACCTCTTGCAATTATCCACAACGACATCGGCGTTTAACACTGATTACTACATCGTAACTCCTTAAAGTGATAGTTAACCAGGTCTTCAACCATCCACCTCGACTACTAGTAACTAGATAAACCAAGTCATCAACTTAAATATCAAGCACGAGCAAGTTATCGTTGAATGTCATTCAACCAACCAACCCCAACTTCAAGATAAACTAAGATCACACCTTTGTGAAAGTCAACTTCAATCTCAAATACGTGATACCCAATCAAGTCCGTAGTCACAATTAGTCATCCTTAGTTAGTGGAACATTAGGTGTTGGAGGAGAGGAGAGTCATTTCCTGCATCAATCAACATGTATTTTATTCACACTTCTCCCCCTCAACTATTGGATATGAGGATGCGATTTTTGATTGAACAAGTGAATAGAAATACATGTAGTTTATTCACACTTATCCCCCTCAAAAATTGCATTTGAAGATGCCATTTTTGATCGAGTGAATAAAAAATACAATATGATGAAAGTAATTCACTTGATGACTGAACGAGCGTGGAACAAATATGAAGTTTGTTGATGAGCATGGTCAGAAGCAAGAACATTTCACTTTATCAGAAGATAAGGCACACTCAAGCATACACTTTTCTTTTTTTTGAGGAAACGGGGCCTGAAGTGTTTTCTGCAGACGCCATAATGATGACATTGAGAACCGATGCTTGAACTGAGGTGTTCAAACATCATATGTTGAAGAACGAGGCCTGAACTGATGTATTCATACGTCATAGTCGTTTGCATCAAATTTGAGCTTCATTAACCCCTAATTGATGAGATATCACTCTTTTCGGCAGCCAAACTCTGAGTCTTTCCTTAACAGGATTGAACGATGTACCTGCACTTAAGTAAAGACTAACTGCACTGACATTGAGAGTTTGTTTGCATTTATATGGGTTAGTGAAATCAACATCTATACCATTTTGGGTTCCACTATCAATCTTGGTATTGTAATCAGTGAACATCTTTCTTATAGGTATCCATCTAAGACCAACAATCTTAAAAATTCTACCCGTCGGTATCCACCTAAGGCAAGTTCTAGGAGTGTTTGGTTTCTCATGTAAAGTGGAAGTCTTGTTTAGAAAAGACCTTTGTCCTAAAACAATCTGCCTGCAAGGTTTCTTAGTATAACTCTTTGATTCTACGGGCTTGTTGTAGTTTCTAGTCATAGATGGTAGAACCTTATCACAAGTATTCACTTCCTTTAGGAATTTTGTAGCACAACTATCATGATTTGTCTTAAAAACACATTTTAGACAAGTTGAGCAAACAAGGTGTTTGGATTAAGAAAAAGGTCTAGGTTTCTTAGAGTGATTTGCTACGGGAATCGCTTTAATCGATGTGTAACTACTCTTGGACACTAGACAATTCCTATTTGTTTGTTGAGTGCTCATAGGTTTTGGTTTACTGCAACTGGCCTAGTTCTACAATAATCTAGAAGGCATCCTATGAGGTCGCGAACCTACGATTCCATCATTTTGAAGTAGAGCCCTTTTCCTAGCCTTTTCAAGATCATAGTTCTTGTACAGGTCATTTATATCATAAGAGATTTGAGTTTTAACACTCGGTATTGACACTATTTTCGAACATATCCTAGAAGAGTCAGGTGTAGGTGTAGCTACTTGTTGAACTTTAACAGACCCAGAGGCAAGTTTCTTAGGCAGATTATGTGAAGTGACCGGTTTTGTCAAAACTTGTTTCGCATCAACTTGGGAGGCAAACCGAGTTTTTGAAAATTTTGGACGTTCAGATCTAACTGCATTCGGTTGTCTAACAACTGAATGGTTTCTACTTGATTGAAAAACCAGTTTCCCCAAGATTGATGGTTTTGCAAACTTAGTGTACACACTATTTTTTGATAGTTTTCCTACCTCATTTTTTAATGCAGCAGTTGTAAAACCCTTTTCCAGAATTTGAGCTTGGAATTCATCATTTTTGACCATCAAAGATGTTGTTTGTTCTTAAGTCTTAGTACTAGTTTCTTTGATAGAATCTCTTAGATCAATGTGATGCCTTTTCAAGGACTTATTTTCCTTAAGTAATCTAGCCACATAAAGTTCCAAATCGATGTTTCGTGATTTAATAACATCGATGTCATGTTTAGCTATGACTAAATTACTTTTATTATTCAGGACAAAAATATGCTTTTTCAAATTGTTGATTGTCGAGCTTTTGTCTTGAAGCTGAGCTTTCAAAGTGTTTATTTCAAAAAATTCACGGAATTCAGGAAATTCCGGGTTTTTACATCGTTTGTTAGATTGTAAACTTTCTTCCATAAATTTCCTTATCAACCATATCAGGAAATTCCGGGTTTTTACAACGTTGTATTGCAATTTCAAGAGAAATGCAATGTTTTTCAAGTTGTAAAAATCTGTTTGAAAGTTCATCATAAATTTCCTTATCAACCATATCATTAGATTTGGAACACTTAGTATCAGGCTCAGCCTCAGCCAAAGAACATTTGTCAAAATCATGTTCAGCATCTTGATTAGTTTGTATAAGTATATTTGCATAAACATTTTGTTGAACAGTTAGAGGTACCTCAGCACATGACACCTGTACATTTACATGTTTGATTTCAGCATCCATATCATAAGTAACAAGAGTCACGGAACTGCTATTTATGTCAAGCTTAGCTGTCTTTATACCTCTGCATTCAGTGATAACTGTTCCTGCATCCAATGTTTTACCCGACTCAACATCACCATCACATAATTGCACCTGACATGCCTTCACATTGTCATCATACATAAGATTGTGCTGAGCTCTTTCCTCAATGTACTCCTTAACATTACCCATGAGTTGGAGTAATGTGTCTCTGAACGTGTCAACCTCAATTCCCGTGTGATCAGCAAAACACTTCAATGTCATTTGACTTTCATAGTTATAAACCAGAGTGAATTTTGAATCGATGAACTTCTGCAGTTGTTTGTTGATCACACAGAGGGCAGCCAAGGATCCAATATTGGAAGATTCTCCTTGGTCAAGTTGTTGTCGTAATTGATCTAAGTTAAGAATCATTATGTCTGTGAAAGTCTGAACATCTTGACCAAAGAGTGTTGCAAATGCACGTTCGAATCCCATCTTGAATCCAGTTCCCTCTAAGAGTACCGAGAGGTGTGAATGAAGTTGTCGAAAACATTCTATGCAGCAATCATTTGCATTATCGAGCAATTTTAGTGGTTGAAGAATATCTGTCTCATGCGAATTTGAGCACAAAGATTCCATTCCATTAAAATTAGACTCAAAACCGTTTACATGTTGTACAGGGTTGGAAATCTTATGATCATCGTTCATGTCGTACAATTTGAGTATCTCAGATATGATAGAATCTAAAGAATTTGACATGATATGAACGTGCACGGGATTTTACAAATCTATGATTTAAACCGAGAAATCGATTCTTTCGCGGGATTTTACAAAATCAAGAAGAAACCGTGGACATCGAAGAATTGAGTTGAACGTGTTATGAGAACTCAAAAATAAATCACAGTCTCGTATTCTAGAAGCTCAATCAAAACCTTTATACGAAATTATACTCGAAAGTATCTCAACCCAAAATATTACTCAATCTCAGAAAATTAAAGCTCAATCAAATCGGACAGATACGTCAACAACTTAAATAACCCAAAATTAGCATGAACATTTCGTCCCTTTACTTTGAGAAAAAAAACGTTGCAAACCAATGTACAAAAACTGTGTAATCACATGGCCCAAGCAAATTAAAATAAACTCAAGCCCAACACATTGATAAGTCCAATACAGCCCGAGTACAACTGCAGTCCAAACACTTAATACTACCCTAAATTCACGATCATAAATCACACACTAATCCCACTTATAACAAACCCTAATCCTTTTTCCAAAAGAAAATACGCATTCATCAAAGTTCTTCCAACAAAAATCCCAGATAAACCAAAACATCACACCCAAAACAGTAATCAAATCGTCCCTTAATTTTGTTTAATCCGAATACAACCAGTCAATAAACCCAAGCGTCCCTTGATCTTAGATCACATGAACGCTTCTCGATCTTGAATCAGTCTCAGGTTGGTTAGGTTTGTTTGATTTATTTACTTTAATTACAACCGAAAGGAAAGGGAGATAAAACAGATTTGTTTTAAACTTTCTTTTGATATTCGTATATTAACAAAAAACAAGTGAGGCTAGTTTATTGATCCATGAAGGTTGTATGATATTGAACGGTTAGTCTCTTGAAAAGATGTTCGAATCAAATAAACTGAGGTCTCTTTCTTTGATTTGTAAACCGAATAGAAAAGAAAGAATTAAATGCAACTTGTTTTTGTTCTTTCTTATGCGGAGATCCTTTTATGTTCTTTAAATTAACTTTGACTCATGTATTCCTTTTTGTCGAGTCTTGTTAAGGATCTACGAAGAATATTGTTACAGCTTGTTGAATCTTTAGAGATTTGGAGACAAGAACAAATCTGAGATCGTGTCACAACCGAAACAAAGAGAGATGAAACCGATTGGGTTTTGTTTTATCTTTACTTTTCGGATATTAACAAGTTATGGATCAATGATTTTAAAAAGTTCACTCCAATCGGATCTTACAAAGATTGGTAAAAGAGTGACTAAACTGAGATCTTGTATGTTTCCATTTGATTTGCTTTGGTTGAGATCGATGATGGATGAGGTTGTATGATGATGTAATCACTAACTTTAGAGCTAATCGCTATTTTTGAGCTAATGACTAAAAGATGTAAAAGGTAATCGCTAAAAAAATGGAATAAACTGCTAATATGAGAAAACTGCTGAAATAAAGGGAACCACTACTTTTAACTTTAGGAAACCGCTAACAAGAACAGTTAAAGCAAATCGCTATTCACTATTGGACAAAAGTGTAGCTTTCCAGCTATTTGTCTTCTTACCCACTTTTAGTAAACCACCAAATACATTGAAAAACTCAGCTAAACGCCACTATGAATAACCATACAGTAGCTAATCACTAATAAGAACAACACACAAACAGCCCACGAATTTCCTAAAATCCAACAATAAAAATATGAAATGCAAAAACCAAGCTCAAGACAAAGCACATAAGCAACTTCAAATCATGAAAGTACCAACATGTTGCAATTCTAACCATAAACAAGATCACACAATGGTGTATTCCATAAATACTAATCGAACCAAAATGTAACACACAAACCGAACTACAAATCCGAGTACAAACTAGTCCCTAAGATGAAACCATGGCTCTTGATACCAAATGTAGAAAATTCATAATTGTAACATGTATGGTTATTGCGATTATATGGATCAAATACTAGAAGAGTTTTAGAGAGAGAAAGAATTTGTGAGTTTTCAAGAGAGAGAAGATGAGAGAAAATGTAGAATATTAGATTAAGGAAATGAAAAGCTCCAACCCTCTCCCTTGGTGTGAGAGGGGTATTTATACAAAGAAATAAAAACACCTACACCCGGGCTGTGAATCAGGCATACAGTGGGTAAAGACCCGTCCTTCTTCCACGGTGTTACTTTAACTAAAACTAACTAAATAATAAACTAACTACGAGCTATCTTAATGGTATTACAACATTTAGGTGACCGAGTCTTTTATAGGAATATTTGTAATCCTAACATTCTTCTATGAGAGAAAAGGTCCTGGGCATCAATTGTGCTTCTTGGGAGCATTTCCCAGCCATTGGATTGAAAAAGAGATGATCACAGCCTTTGAAGTGCATTTTGGAGCACAAGGGTGTTGTGGATTGGTGACCTGGAGGAGGTAAATTTGGACTAGGGTGTTTAGAGTGAGTAGGGCTGGTAGGGTGTAGATGTGATGATGAAGGTAGCAGTATGCAGGTCACGGCGGGGAGGGGGGGGGGGAGGGGGGGAAGAGGTGTGAGTTTTGCATTTTCAAGTGGGATAGGGAAGGGTTGACCCCTTTGACCATTTAATATTAAAACGGGGGGTTGGGTTTGGTTTGTGTTATGGGCTTAAAAGGTGGGCTTGGGTGGGAATGTTTAAGGTTGGGTTTGTTATTTAAGTGGGGTAGTGTTGGGTTAATAGAAATAAATGAATCCATGTGGTGTAGTAGCTAAATAAGCCAAAGGATCATTTATGTAATATACTGAATTTTGAGGGTGGATTTTTGCCAAACTTCCAAAAAAATCCAAGGGACCATTCCTGTCAATTTTTAATTCTACAAGGGCCGTTTAATTTTATTTTCCAAAATTAAATTCCAGGGTCCAAATCTGCCAATTTCACAAAGTTGAGGGACTAAACTGCAATTTCTTCAAAAATTTAATTCTGGGGTTATTTTTGACAACTTTTGAATTCCCCAGGACTTTGGTTGACTTTTCTTCCAAAACAAATGCTCAGGGGCAATTCTGTCAATTTCTGAAAGTTGAGGGACTAATTTTGCCACTTTTGCAAACTTTGCTCTAAGGACTATTTCTGGCATTCTTTGATTCCTCAAGGTATGTTTTGACAATTTGGGCTCCCAAAATGGTAATTGCTTCCCTGGCTCCGGCTGTTGACACGTTTTTCAAACTCTTGCTCGTTTTTTTCATTTTTGGCCTGATTTTTGCCAATTTCTGAAATATCCGTTCCTGCACGATCACAAACACAAAAACACAATATCTTTGACAATTATGGTTAGTTTGTGTCTGTTTTGGTCTTAATTTGGCCAGAAAAAGGTGTGAATAAGCACACACCACTTGTCCTCAAGCAAATGGGCTTTTATACCAATTAAAATACAAGTTAGGGGTCATTTAACATTAATATAAAAGTAATTACAACAAATGATCGTTCTTCCTTAGTTAAAACAAGCATGGAATTTATACAATAGCACCTCACATTAAGTGTTTGGATACTCTCATCTATCGGGTGTTATAATTTATATATCACAAATGGAAATGGAAAAATATCACTCACTATATGTCATAGCAAATAGATTACCATAGGCTTGGGAAAGGATCAAAACCTCCACCACTTTGGCATAAGCACCTAGGATAACTATCAAAGAGGTCTTTTCAAGGGTTATAATGTTAGGTGTAGGGATATGGAAAACACGGTTTGTTGGATAAGGGATATTTAACTGGTGGCAAGTCAATTGTCTTGGTCAATTACATGTATAATGAGGCGTTGCTAAGCCAAGACTCGACTCAACTTTCACTAACTACGACCAACATAAACATAAATAAAAGTAAAAGGAAGGGGATGGTAGTCCATATGTTTTTTTTTTTTCACTTGTCTTTATCCTATTTGTTTTCCTTTTTTTTTTTTTTTTTTTTTTTTTTTTTTTTTAATACATTCTTGCCCTACCATCCAAAATAATATATCAAGGGGGCTCATTTTCCCCTTACACTTTAACTTTTACATAAATCAAAATAAAGACTCGAATCAAGATAATCGAAACATTTGGAGTACTTTAAAACATTAACGCACATATGGGTGTAATGAATTATGCTCTTCCTCATTACTCCATAACACTAGTACTTTACCCATAAGTCCCAATCGTCATAAAACAATATGTACAAGATATGACTCGACTTAGCAACCATGTAACCAATTAGACAATTAACAAAGGGTTTAAACAAATAACAATAATGCACTAAAGATGAGTGCATACAAGGTAAGCTAAGGCGATTTGGGTGTACATTTGGGGGTGGATTGTAAACAAATTCTTCTTTTAAGCAAAATGCTTAAAGTTAAAATCGAAAAAGATAGGCTCTGAGGGTTGTACTAGGGGTATCGTGTACTAAAAATGAGTACAGAGCAAAGGTGTAGGAAAATTACTTGACTAATGAAGTCAATGTAATTATATTACAGGCTTAAAACATGGGTTATCCTAATGCCTCTTATCATGTATTAAATCCTAACTTCACGAATGTAGTCTCACTAGCGGTCTCGGGATGCATCGCTACCCATGAGACGCTTATTAAGACTAAAGTTTCACTCCTGAATGTTGCAAAAAAATTTAAATTTGGTGCTAACACTGTCCCCAATGTTCTTAAAAAGTAATAAAGTAAAGATAAATGAAAATGAAAGAAACAAATACTCCCCTGATTAGCTCGGTGTGGATGATATGGTAACAAGGTTAAATCCTCCTCCAAGAAATGAGCATGCAAAGCTTCACTCCTGAAATGTAATCATCTTCTTGTCCAATATAACCTGTTAAACAACTAAGAAAAGCAACACGAAACCTCGCATAAAATCGGAGGTAAAATCTATGTAATAGTAAATCCTAGAAAGCAAGTAAAGATATAATGCTTGTGGAATGAATGTTCTGCAGATTCCTAGAGTTTATAAATTATAGATTTTACGAAACTTTACAATTCCAGCAGAAAAACAAAACCTGGAAAATTTTGCAGAAAATAACATCAGACGTCGTCAGGTTATAACCCCTGACGCCATCAAAATTGATCTGACAGAATTATTTATATTTTTTTCCGGAAAATTTCTAGAAAAACCTATGTTTTAATTCCTGGAATCCTGCAAACATTCATTGTGACTCGATACAAGCATTTGACTCAAACAAATACTAGTATGTACATTCATATCTTATTATTATCATTCATGTTTAATTCATTCTTTTAAACAAATTTGGATTTCCCTTACACTTATGTTTTGCAAAATGCCTTTATATGTAATTAAGACGAAGTTAAAAACAAAATAAAGCATTTTTACAAGTTTATTTTTGATACATGAACAATAAACAACAAGAATGAGAAATACATACGGAATCAAATAAAAACAAATAAACAAACAAACAAAATAAAAAAGGGCCGTAAAATAAAAAGTACAAAAACAAAAGATAGAAATCCTACATGCATAGAGTTCAACCATAAAATAATACAAATATCCAAATGCCAATAGAGGCCAAATCCTACGCTATTACAAACCAGATTGTCTTAACAAGCACAAACATAGATAAATTATTCAAGGACTACATCATAACATAAAAAGATCACTGGGGAGGGGGACCATAACGGTAATCGTAACCAGGAGGGAGGTGCCCATAGTACCCATAGGGTGGGTAGTCCTACTCACGGCCAGTGAATGTGTTGATCTTAAGATGCAGCTCCAAATGATCACGTGTGGATAGGTGTTGCATTTAACGCACAGTGTGATCATACATCCATTCAAACCTCTCATCGGTCCTAGTCCTCCAGGTATCCATCTGACCCATCCAGGCCCCTTGACAGGCCTACCAATCTCCCTAACTTATATCCCGGTAAACATCTCCAGAACCACCGGCACCATAATCCCCGATTGGCTGATGTTGTGGCTGCTCATCCTCCTGATCATCACCTTAATCACCACTAACCACCCCAGGTCTCATAGCATACCAAACACAAGGCCCACTACCCAATTCCATGATGACCTCCATCTGCTTAAGGGACCTAGCCCTAACAACCCTGCATGGACCCCCAGTACTCAAATATCCTATGATCTCAGGCTTAAGGACTCCATATGATCGGGCGAGCCTAGTAACAAACATCCCCCCCATAAATCTTGTCATTCTGATTCTCCTCAACTCCCCCTTTAATATAACTAGCAATCCAGAATGGGATGTTGCAGTAAATATCTGGGGAGTAAATGGTGTAAAGGAAGAAAAGATCTGAACTATTGATGCGGTGGGTGGAACTCTGATGCCTCGACAAGGAGTAGGATATGCACCTATGGGTCAATTTGATTTTAGGATCCCTATTGCTAGAGGCCCCAGTAGTTGAAGTATACACACCGTCCCCAATGGTCGGCCAGAACATAGCACTCCTCATATCATTTCTCACAGTCTCACCATTACTCAACCTACCTATAAACTGTCCCTGAGTGGCGTCATTTTGGCTGTAAAGCCCCAACCTCCAACCCAACTCCATGACAGAACAAGTTCTAATTTCACCCCCCAGCCTAAAGTAAATTGTGGTGGCACCTACATTACTACTCGCTTCCACTATCTCAAAATGAAAAGTAGCTAGAAATTCACGTACCAATTCATCATACACGGTCTCTTGAAGCTTAAACAATCTTTCCCATTGGGGACCCGTAAAGTTGTCAGTTTGGAAGCTTTCTAGAAAATCCCGTTTGAGGCCCTCGCCCCTCTAAAATTCCCAATCAACCACAGCCCCATAGTCAACTTGATGATGGAGTAGTTGGTTGTACTTAAAGGTGGAGGTGTCGTCTTCAAAGACATTCCAACTTTGGACCGTATCAGCATGGTTTTCACGATGGGATCTTGAAGAACTTCCTCGGTGGGATCGGGAATGCTTGTTCAGTTCCTGGAATAAAATAGGATGGAAGGGAGGGGTTAGATTATGAACAAATAAGGTGGCTGAGCATCATAAGCAACACTAATTAAAGGGCATTATAAGTTCTAGGTACGAATCAATCCTAGGCTTTTGAAAATTGGGGATTTATGAAATTGATGGATCCTATGATCGATTGAATGAAAAACGATGAATAAAAATCACTTACCAGGTGGAGATCAGCGACAAGAGTTGGTGAATTGGACCTTGGGGTTTATGATGAATTTGATGGATATGTGGTTATTAAAACTGGGCAGACAAGGTGACGCCGTCAGGAATTAATTCTGACACCATCACGTGCCCGCGTTTTTGGTATTTTGCATGAAATTTCAATATGGTCCTTGTTTTTTCAAAAGTTGGTCATTGGTACAGTTAACCTTGATAGCAAGGGTACTTCTTAGTTAAAAAATTCCACCAGGGTTGAACGTTTTATTACTATCGTTGGGTGCGATTTGAGTATTCCATGAGTCGGTTGTTGCCCCGCTTAATTTCCAATCTCCATCATGGTAAGTAATCAATGAGTAAAGGAAACTTTCCCCAGAAGTGTTTGAAATGAGAGTGCGCTTGAATTGAGTTTCATTCACACCTCGTTTAAAACCAAATGACCGTTTCCTAATATTATGAAAATCAGGGAGTGTGACTCGCAAGCTTCCAACAAAGATGTTATGGATTTGAGAATTCATCTTCTCGAGGGGAGGCTCATGGGGATGGAAGTAGCTCAGAGTTGAATTTTCTTGGAAAGGTATTTCACTGTTCTTCTTGCCGTTTGTTTCCTTAGGGATTGGGAGTTCAAAGATTTTTACGATCTTTTTAGGCACACTTTCTTCCCTAATTTTCTCCTTAATCCTTGATATGAAATTTCTATCCAAGTTCATGAAAACGTTTTGGGTATTTTCCATACGGGCTTCTAATTGCCGAATTTGTTTTTCTTGGTTGCTCATGAAAGTTAGCATTATATTTTTGAATTCCCATAGCCGTGAAAATTCAGGAGCCGCATGGTTGTTGGCTACATTCGCATACTCACGGGGATTGGTTATGGGTATTTCGGCTCTCAGTAATTCTGCTACTTGCCTTTCGGTGTTATCAAACATTTGTTCTGGGTAGCATTTATATAATCTAAACTCCCTTCCTCCAAGAACATGGGGTCTTCCCATTCTTCCTCCTCGTAGCGTGCCAAGTCCTCAATGACCTCCCAACACTTATCAATGCTGAGCCTGCTTAACCTACCATTAGCGGCTTAATATATAATTTTTCTAGTCTGTTGATTTACACCTTCATAAAGGGTTTGGATTTGAAACCAAAGATCAAGGCCATGGTGGGAGACTTTTTGGAGTAAGTCCTTAAAACGAGTCCAAGCTTCGTAAAGAGTTTCACCTTGACATTGTTGGAACCTCAAGATGTTGTTCCTTAACTTGGTAGTTCTTCCCGGTGGGAAAATTTGAGCAAGGAAATGAGAGGTGAGATCATCCGAAGAAGTGATGGATCCCGCGGGTAAACGCTCAAGCCATTGACTAGCTTGGTCATGTAGAGAGAATTGGAAAAGCCACAATCGGGTCGTCTCTCGAGTGTCAACATCAGGATTGGAAAAGCCACAATCGGGTCGTCTCTCGAGTGTCAACATCAGGTCTATGGAATCTATGATTTTCAGGAAATCCTTGAGATGTTGATTTGAATCTTCGGAACAAAGCCCATGGAATGCACATCCGCTTTGCACCAACCGGATGGTGTCGGATCGCAAGGGGGACACATTGGCTCCTTGGGTGAGCTCAATGGTGTTTCGATAGCCTTGGTTGCTAGGTCGGGAGTATTCTCCTAAAGTGCGAGCTCTAGGTGGTTCGGGTGGGTTTTGATGATTTTGGTTGGTTTGGTTGGTTTGGTTGAATGACGGGATCAAGGATATTATTACCTTCCATGATGGTCGATGATATGGATTACGAATGATGCGTGGGGTTTGCACCAGGCTTTACCTCTCAAGGGATCTTGAGAAGCTTACAACCCCCACCAGGCAGTGTACCTGATTGATGTAGTATAGTATAATGACAAGTACCGGGGGATTAATCGTTCAGCTAGGAATAGTGTTGCTAGGATTAGAAAACCTAAAGACTAGGTCTAAAGATGAGGGATGATTTTTTTTTTTTTTTTTGTATTTTTATATTTTTTAGAAAAGCAAGTAAAAATCTCGGGTTTGAAGGATTTGAGCAGAATTAGTTGCTAGTCAACTAACCCAATACTAAGATGCAATCAAAATAAAATACTAGAAATGAAATTAAACTACATTAAACTAAAGTTGTGAGCAATATATGGGAGAAATGTGTTTACTTTGATTTCACTAGTCCCTAGATATCTTTTACACGTTAATTACTTGTTATAGTTGCGTGGATGACGGATTGTATTCCTTAATACCATTCATGGGGTGGCGTACTTACTTCCCTAATCCTATGAGTGCCTACTTCACTATTATGTCGAGCCGGCTAAGAAGCTCCTAACATGGGATCATTAGAATCTACTCATGCATTAAATACAACCAATAAAACCTAGTACACATCGGTTCATGTTTCCTAAGACGTTCAAGCATGTTACACAATGGAGATATGCCAGTTTTCTTAAGCCTAACATTGAAATCATTCATCCAATACAACCATAAACAAGTAATCAACACATAATTAACATCTAGGTTTCATTAGATCTAAGCAAACAGAAGATAAATCTAGCCTAGCATGTTGAAATTAAGACAAGCACAAGATATAGACAACCAACACATAGACATATTGATAGAATTAAGAGAAGACTTATCTCAATAACACATGAAAGGAATCAAGGGGTGAAAACCCTTGAATATACTGTAAAATACGAGCTAGGGTTCACAAAGTTCGGCCCTAGGGTTTCTCCTCACAAGTTCCTCCCTAATGAATGAAAAATAGAAAACTATATATAGAGTTTAGAAGGTGACGGTGACTCCTCCTAAACCAACCAGTCAACCGGGTGCAGTTGATAGGCCCACCTAGGAGAAAGTGCAAGGTATATGAACCGTGGAAATATAGGGAAATCCCCGGGTCGTTAAGTCCCAACGAGATTGAAATTGAATTTTTGAACGATTAGGGGAATGAGTGGTACTGAGGACAGTAACTAAAATGATTGGGGAATGATTATACTACTGATTGCTTGGATAATATGAAATGATAAAAACAATAACAGAAATACAGATATAATCACAAAAACAAAAATTATGAAATCAGATAACAGACAGAGAAAAGTGGGTTTTATCAAATTACAAACTACAGGGGGTACAAGTGAAACTTTTTAAAACTTAAAATTAAAAGAAAATTTAAAATGAAAATAAAATTATGAAATTGATTATTTTAATATTTAATTACTATTTAATTAATTAAAACTATTTAAAAAGTTAATTAAACCTAATTTAAATAAAACAAAAAATGATAAATACTACAAATTAAACTAAAAACTTGTAAAAATAATTTCTAAAACTTAAAATGAACTTGAAGAAAGTATAAAAAGTAAAAATAAATATTTTTGTCTTTTTATGAGTTTTATATTAATTAAAAACTATTTAACTTAATTAAACTAATTAAACTATTTTAAGTTACTAATAATACTAAATTAATTTAGAAAATTAAGGAAAAATTTATAAAACTATTTAACCATCACAGGAATCCTACAAAATTATAAAAACTTCTAAAAATTATATTTAGGCTAATTTACTAATTAATTACCTTTTAATTAAATTAAATCTAATTTAAATAATTAAAATAAGAAAAATGGAAAATGAACAGTAGAAACTAAAAATATATTTTCTAAAAGTCTTAACTAATTTATAAAACTTAGAAAAATTATAAAAACCTACTGTTGTTACTAAAAATTTAAGAAAACTAATTAATAACTAATATTACCTAATTAATTATTTAAACTACTTTTAAATCTAATAAATAGTAAACTGCTTAGGAAAAATCTAAGAAAATTATTTTAAATACTTAAAGGTACTAGGAAATTAAGGAAATTATAAAAATTGAAAAGTGCTTATTAATAAGCTGAAGGAAAATTAAATAGATAATTTCTATTAAATATAAGCTATCACTATAATTAAGTTTAGCTTTTTCTGGTTTTCTTTTATAGAACTATTAAAATACTTAAATTATGAAACTTTTACAAAGACAACTAATTTAGAAACCAAGAATAAGCACTGTGAGTGCTTATTAGCTTATACAGTTGACTAAGTTTGACCACACAAAGAAATAAGCTCAAATGGAGTTATGTGGGGTCCACACTGGTTAAGTCAGGTACACATAAGTTACTTGGACATGTTTGAGCAAATTTTAGCCAAATAAGCAGTAAGAATAAGCCACAAGAACACAATAAGCAATTCAAAACTTGGTTTCTGAGACAGAAATGGGACAGAGTTTTGAGGTTGATTTAGGTGGGGTCCACTGATGCACAGGTCAAACAAAGGGTCAAAGTATGAACCCTGGTAGGAGGGGGGTTGGGAGAACCAAACTATGGAGTGTGGAACCCATTGGGGTGGCCTCAAACTACCACCAAAGTGGTGGTGGTGAAATGATGGTCTGTGTAGTAGGGGAGTACCTTCCCCTACAAGTGTTTTTGGAGTTCTGAGGAGCCCACAACAAAAATACTAAAAATGAGGTGAAGGTATAACTCAATAGTTGAGCAGGGATACTATGACCACAACAAGTTTCAGACCTTGAAACCTAATACAAAATTCACAATAAATCTTGAGATTTTTGGTTTTTTGCATAAAGTAGAAATTTGACTTTTGAGTTTTAACTCCTAAATTGACTTTTATGAGGTTTGATCCTACTTTACTGATTAAACATGTTGTATTAAGCTAAGATTAGGCTATAGGGAGCTGAGTAACTAACTTATTTGATGATATGGTGGTTTATGAATCTGAAAACCTCAACAGTACACAGAAATGAAGGCTTATATGTTGATTTTGACTTTTTTGCTATATAAGACCTAGTTTTTATGCTTGATATGATCTATATAAACCTAATGTGACCTGTTGAAAGCAAAAATAACAACAAAAGATATCTTGAATACCTATAAGCAGCATGAACCAAACCCCCCTATTGATTACTGATTTTGTGATTAACAAAGCAAATCAATGATTTGACCTTCCAATCTGTTTCCAAACCTTATACTATCATTAACAGAGATCAAAGGAACATGAAATAACAACAACTTAAGTATGAAACCAAGATATGGCTCAAGTGGAATCTTGACTATGAGATTTTAGAAAATGAGTTACAAGTTATTTTACTTAACAACCTAGCAATCTCAAACCACAACTACACTTGAATACACTAATTAAACATAAGAAACAAAGATAATGGCAATGATAAGCTAGAACACAGTTAAATGTAAATTTTTTTGAAGAAAGCCTACAATGAGCACTTCAAACTAAACCAAGAACAAGAACCAGAGAACCATAGTATTCCTAACTCCTCCCTGAGGATCTAAACCCACAATCCACAGCTTTCTTGCTTCCAAATCAACTCTGAATCCCAGAAATCAAAACCAAATCCCACAGTTGACTTTTGTTGACTGATTTTATATTTGTGGAATTTTTTAGCTTAAACTGATTTGTAAGTTACTAAAAGCTTTATTGAGCTTATTAGGAGCTTATATGAGCTTATTGATCCTTATCATCCACTACAAACAACATTAGACATTATTGAGATTTTTGATATAAAATTAAACTTGCATAAACTGAGATAGAGATACAAACTTGAAATTGATTACTTAAAAGGTTTCACAATACACTTTTAATACTCGAAATTACACTTTGAAAGCTTAAGTTACACTGAAATTTAAAACTTAATTAATTCGACATACATTTATTGAAAATAAACTAGATACCTATCCACATTGCTTCTCTTGATCTTTATAGATGAGAATGAGCATCCAGGTATCCTCAAAGACTTTTCCCACTTCATCTAAGCCTTTGATTTTGTCCAATTGATCTCCACCGTTTAAACTGATTTTGGCGCCAAAAAGTCTACACGTTTACTTGGGGCCAAAGTTCTGTAATTAAAGAGTTTTGGGAGTTTGTGGAGGTGGCAGGGGACAAGGAAAAAGGTTTGGAGGCCAAGTTGGGGCTGTATGATGAAAACAGAGGAGCAAGTATGGTTTGGAGGGAAAATTGGTGGGAAAAGCATTTATTGTGGTGTGGTTTGGTTGTGAGGTGGAAAGGTGGTAAGGGGAGAGTAGGTAGTGAGCTGGGGGTGAGGTGGTAGTGTAAAACCACCCTGGTATTGGGTGAAGCAGGGGTGGAGGTGGAGGATGAACAATGGTTCTGGTTTGGCGGTTTTGGGGAGTCAAACGGGGTCAAACACCCGTTTTAAATAATTAGGGGAGTGGGCCGGTTTTATTTTGGGCTTTAGGAAAGGGTGTGGGTGGGCTGGATGGTTGTGTTTGGACTATGCTTGGTTTTGGGTTTGGTTTTAATAAATAATAAGGGTCCGGTTTGGTTTATGGATTTACACAAGGACCAAATTTGCAAATATCCGAAAGTTGAGGGGCCTGATTTGGAACTTTCCCAAAGTATTCATTAGGACCATATTTGCCAAGTATGATAAACCAAAGGACCTTTAAATGTAATTTTGTATTTATTACAATTTTAAACAGCCCGGGGACCATTTATGTAATTTTCTAAAGTTTAGGGGGTGAAATTGTAATTTTTCCAAAAGTTATCAAAATGTTCCAAATTAAAAGTTATGAATAGTACAAGGGTAATATTTGTTAAATTTCACTTTTTGAATACCTAGGGACTATTTTTGCCAATTTTGATACTTGAGGGGTAAAAGTTGCCAATATGTGTAAACTTTTATCCAGGGACTATTTGTGAATAAATTTGATTTCCCATGGACTAAAGTTGACTTTTTATTCATTTTAAACCTTCAGGGACTAGTTTTGCCAATATATGAAACTTGAGGGACTGAAACTGCCAATTATGCAAACTTGGTAAGTTTTTCATTTGTTTTTACTTATTTTGCATTTGAAACATATAAAACACACTTCTAAGATATTTTAAGTATTATGATGCATATTTGAGTGTTTTTGAATGTTTTGGCAGTTCAGATTGGTATAAAATGATGAGTATTTAGACACTCATCAATCCCCCACACTAAACTATTGCTAGTCCCTAGCAATCTTTTGAGAAAATTTTAATGGATTTTTACTCTTTACCAAAAGCCATCACTTCTGGAGTAGCCAGATGTAAGAATTGTGGTACACCTGATAACCGTGTGATTTTGAGCAAACCACCAGCTGTCAATGGATTTGATTTGTCTTTACCAAAAGCCGTTTGCTTCTGGACTAGCCAACTCTTGATGGAATAGTCAACATCTTGGTGAGCTGATTACCAATTATGGTTTTTCCACTGCCTTTACCACAAGCCATAATCTTGCGGGCTAGCCAACTCATTCGCTTTATGGGATATGGCGAGTTGAGGTACCATACAATTTTGGGCAAATTGCAAGCCGTAAACGGTTTTGAGATATCTTTGCCAAGAGCCGTTTGCTCCTGGATTAGCCAATCCTTATGTGGGTTAGACATGGTGGACTGATAACCATTATTTGCATTTCTAAGTGTGAAAAAACTTTAAATTTTGATCAAATGGGGGTTCTTGATGGAACATGTGTTTTGAATTCGTGAGAACTCTCCCCCACACTTAGAACTGAATATTGCCCTCAATATTCAAAGTACTTGGTGTCCCACCAAAACTTAGAACGTAAGAAGGAAATACTATTAACCTTTTGTTTTAGTCTATTTACATACAATTTTTTTTTTCTAAATATATACATATGTACAACAGGTGGTTCATCTCCCCCACACTAGGGTGGTAGAAAGGGGAAAGAAGACAGAAATATGGGTGAAAACCCATATTGCTATTGTTTTTGATTACCGAGTCGCTCGCTTGACTCGACCTCGAATTGAATTGTCCATGAGGAAGCTACTGTTTTTGCTTACCGAGTCGCTAGCTTGACTCGACCCCGAATTAAATTGTCCTTGGGGAAGCGACTGTTTTTGTTTACCGAGTCGATAGCTTGACTCGACCCCGAATTTATTGGTCCATGGGGAAAGTTTGGAGATCCGGGACAACCATTGGTTGTATGTCCCCTCCAAAATAGTGTTTTAACCGATGACCATTTACTTTGAATTTGGGACCGTTGGGTTGCAATAACTCAACAGTTCCACATAGGTATACTTTTGTTATAGTAAATGGTACAGACCAACGGGTTTTTAGTTTACCCGAGAAAATTTTTAATCTTGAATTGAAAAGAAGAACTCTGTCACCAACGTTGAAAACGCGGTTCTTAATTTTAGAGTCATGTATCTTCTTAGTCTTTTCTTTATAGATTAAAGAATTTTCGTAAGCTTGATCACGTAATTCATTTAGTTCGTCTAGTTGAACTTTACGGTGATCACCCGCTGTCTGAAGGTCGAAGTTTGCATATTTTAAGGCCCAATAGGCCTTATGTTCTAATTCGATCGGATGATGACATGCTTTCCCGTACACTAGCTTATATGGAGTACACACGATGGGTGTTTTGTAAGCAGTGCGGAAAGCCCATAATGCATCATCCAGCTTATCCGACAAAGAGGCACGGTTTTCACCAACCGTCCTCTCTAGAATTCTCTTAATACCCCGATTTGAGACCTCCACCTGCCCACTTGTTTGGGGGTTATATGCTGTCGAAAGACAGTGAGTTACACCATATTTCAGCATCACTCTTACAAATTGTTCATTGCAGAAGTGAGTGCCACGATCACTGATAATGGCACGAGGAGTCCCGAATCTGGCAAAGAGAGATTTTAAAAATTTAACGACTACTCGGGCGTCATTGGTGGGTAAAGCTTTCGCTTCAACCCATTTAGACAAATAGTCGACAGCTACGAGTATGTATTTATTCCTTCGTGAAGATGGGAATGGCCCCATAAAATCAATGCCCCACATATCAAATATTTCACAGACTTGGATGGCGTTTTGCGGCATCTCATTCTTTTTGGAAATATTCCCGTGATGCTGGCAAGCCTCACAAGTTTTGATAAGTTCATGGGCGTATTTTTAGATCGTGGGCCAAAAGAATCCTGAATCAAACACCTTTTTGGCGGTGTAGTTTGGGTTATGATGTCCCCTCGTGGGTCCATCATGACAAGCTTTAAGAATTTCCACGGTTTCTTGGCCATGGACACACCGTCTGATGACTTGATCCGCACATATTTTGAACAAGTAGGGGTCGTCCCAGAAGTAATGTTTTACATCTTTAAAGAATTTTCTTTTCTGTTGGGACGACATCCCTTTCACAACAAAATTACCTGCATGGTAATTTGCAAAGTCGGCAAACCATGGGGTAGTGGTATCATCCCGGGTAGAGATTAGATTTAGAGTCTCCAGAGGAAAAGTTTCATTAATTTCTTTTCTCTCGAGAATATCCTGATGAGGATTTTCTAACCGGGACAAGTGATCAACTGCAAGGTTCTCTGCTCCTTTTTTATCTCTTATGAGTATATCGAATTCCTGAAGGAGCAGGACCCAACGGAGCAGTCTTGGCTTTGCGTCCTGTTTAGTGAATAGGTATTTCAGAGCCGAATGGTCCGTATACACCACGCTTTTGGTTAAGATTAAGTAAGTTCAAAATTTTTCAAAGGCATATAGCACAGCTAATAATTCTTTTTCTGTTGTGGTATAGTGTGTTTGAGCTTCATTCATGGTCTTACTTGCGTAGTGTATTGGCTGAAAATGTTTTGTTTTGCATTGTCCCAGAACTGCACCAATAGCGAAATCGCTAGCATCGCACATAAGTTCAAAGGGTAAGTCCCAGTCGGGGGCAACAAGGATTGGTGCTTCGTTGAGTTTTTTCTTTAAAGTAGAAAAAGCTTCGATGCACTCAGGGGAAAAAACGAAAGGAGCATCCTTTTCAAGAAGATGAGTCATGGGCCGGGCTATTTTGGAGAAATCCTGTATGAATCTCTGATAGAACCCGGCATGGCCGAGGAAACTCCTTATTCCTTTAACCGTGGTGGGATGAGGCAGTTTAGCAATAACATTAATTTTGGCCTTATCGACCTCAATCCCACTTTTTGAAATTTTATGGCCGAGGACAATGCCCTCCTTAACCATAAAATGGCTCTTCTCCCAGTTTAGACAAAGATTAGTGTTTTCACAACGTTGAAGCATTTTTTCTAAATGGGAGAGGCATGAGTTGAAAGAATTCCCGATGACTGAGAAGTCATCCATGAATACCTCCATGGTTTTCCCGATCATGTCATGGAAAATAGCCATCATGCACCTCTGGAAAGTGCCCGGAGCATTGCATAACCCAAAAGGCATGCGACGATAGGCAAATGTTCCGTAAGGGCATGTGAAGGTAGTCTTTTCTTGATCCTGTGTATCAATGGGAATCTGAAAGTAACCCGAGAAGCCGTCGAGGAAGCAATAATACTCATTCCCCGCTAGTCTTTCGAGCATTTGATCCATAAAGGGCAGAGGAAAATGGTCTTTGCGGGTGGCTTCATTAAGCTTTCTGTAATCGATACATACTCGCCACCCTGTAACCAAACGAGTTGGTATCAACTCGTTATCCTCATTTGTGATAACCGTAATGCCACCCTTTCTTGGAACACAATGTATTGGGCTAACCCAAGGACTATCTGATATAGGGTAAATCAATCCCGCATCAAGAAGTTTGATAACTTCTTCCTTAATAACTTCATGGATTTTTGGATTTACCCTTCTTTGATGCTGCACGGCAGGTTTAAAGTCCTCTTCCATTAGGATTTTGTGTGTACAAAAATCCGGGTTAATACCCTTTATATCTGAGAGCTTCCAAGCAATTGCTTGCTTGTGGGACTTTAAAACCTTAAGCAGCGCGGTTTTCTCCTCATCCTTTAAGTCTTTTGCAATAATGACTGGTAACTTATCGTTACCTTCCAAGAATGCATAATCTAGATGAGGAGGCAAGTCCTTAAGTTCGACCTCGGGGAAATCATTATTTTTCTCAACATATTTGACTTCCGCTTTATGAAGTTGTGGAGGTAGAACAGGAATGGGAGAGGGATCTTTGTTCAATAATTTCTCAAGGAGAAGTAGATCCCTCTCCGGGTCAATCTCTTGGTTATCAATTCCTTCGGGAACTGAATCACTTTTGAGAAAGGCCTCTAATTCCTCAAGGACGAAATCACTTCCCTCAAACGGAGTGAGGGAAGGAGAAGAATTAGCGATTATGGGGTGAGAAGAGGTAGTGGGATTTCCACTCGGAGAATTATCAGCAAACCCAAGGATTTCCTGAGCATACTCCTCGGATGCAATGTCAATGACATCAATTCGGTTGACCGATTCAGCATCATAATTCGAGGAGTATCTCGGGGTTTGATCAAGGTTGAACGTTATCGCTTCAGTGCCAACTCGTAACGTGATTTCCTCATCGAAAACATCGATTAATGCATGACCCGTTCTTAAGAATCCCCTCCCAAGAATGAGAGGAACTCTTGGATCCGCATCGAAATCAACAACGACAAAGTCTGCCGGAAAATGGAATTTTCCCACTCTTACAAATACGTCCTCGGCAATACC
Source organism: Artemisia argyi (assembly GCA_030686995.1). Lineage (NCBI taxonomy): Eukaryota > Viridiplantae > Streptophyta > Magnoliopsida > Asterales > Asteraceae > Artemisia > Artemisia argyi. The sequence goes on along the minus strand of CM060685.1, from coordinate 73,689,018 downwards.
AAGGGGACGTGAAATTGAACGGTCTGCAAGCTCGAGAGTCATGCATGTGGGACTAAGTGCCTGAAGAGAAAGCTTTTTCCAGACTGAGTTGGGCATTAAGTTGATGCTTGCACCAAGATCGGCCAAGGCAAAACACTCAACCATCCCCAGGAAAATACATGGTATTAAAAATTTCCCGGGGTCTCCTAACTTCTCGGGAAGTTGTTTCAACAGAACTGCAGAGCAGTTTTCATTGAGTGGAGTTCGTTCCATCTCAAACAGTTTTTCTTTATTGCTCAACAGGTTTTTTATTGTCGATGCGAATTTGGGCATTAAAAGAAGAGCATCCGCGAAACTAATATCGAAGTGTAGTTCTTGAAAAATCTGAAAGAATTTTTCCATCTGATGATTAGCTTTTTCATGGAGCTTCTGATCTTGCAATCGTGAGGGATATGGAATTGTTGGTTTTGGGTTGGCTTTTGGATTTTCAACAGGACCTTCGGTAGTTTCAAACATGACTCTTTTAGGGGGAGTCGGGACTGGAACAACTGGAGGAGGGATGTCATTAGTACCTCCGTTATTAGTAGGAAGTACCGTATCCTTAGTATCCTCAGTTTCACATTTCTCTACCGGAATAGGAGAAGAGGTAGAAGGAGATGTAGGTCCTTTATAAGAAACTCCACTTCTTGTGGTGATCGCCTTTACATCATCCCTCGGATTAGCGATCGTGTTGCTAGGTAAAGTAGTACCTGAGCCCGAGGGTCGATCATTTAAAGACTTCTTCAAATCAGATATTTGACTAACCAACATTTTGTTCAGTTCATCTTGGGATTTCATAAACTGTTTTAATTACTCATCAGATGATGGTCCAGTTGGAACAATGGCTTGATTTTGGTTTGGAGAATTTTGAGCCCGATTGTTCTGGAAATTCCTATGTTGCTGGTTGTTATTACCCTGGAAGTGGTTTTGTTGTTGATAATTACCCTGAGGGTAATTGTTCTGACCTTGATTTCGGTTATAATTCCCTTGGTTCTGATTTTGTTGAACCTAGTTTTGACCAGGGTTGAAATTCCCTTGGTTGTTAAAACCTTGGTTCATTCGGTTCTGGTTCTGATTCTGGTTAAAGTTCTGGTTTCTGTTTTGACCATTTTGGTTCTGGGACTGATTAAACCCTGGTGGTCCGATGTAGTTATTAGATCGGTAGCTCAAAAGGTTTCGATCTCCTTGCGGTTGGTAAGAATTACCTCCCGTATTATAGGAACCTTGAGCTGCGTACACGTTTTCACGAGCCGAGCCACCGGAGGCTGGGCACTCTGTGTAAGGATGTGGACCACCGCAAGTTTCACAACTTGGGTTAACAACTTTGACCTGATTATGATTTGTCTGATGGATATGCAAAACTGCTGTAGACAAATCATCAAGCTTTTTAGCTAGGATGGATATTTCATTGCTTGTCGGAGTGACTGACTTAAATGAGTCGTTCCTCTCAGCAGAGGAGTCCCAAAAATTATGATGGGAAGTCATGTTTTCGATTAAGTCATAGCACTCTTCAGGGGTTCTTTTCATAAAGGTGCCCCCAGCAGCAGCATTGATGGTGTCACGATGACGGAGTGTCAAACCATTATAAAAGGTATCAATAATGGTGACAAGAAGCATGTTATGATTGGGACACCGATCAATAGCAAGTTTATAGCGTTCCCATGCCTCAAATAAGGACTCTTCGGGAAGCTGTCTGAAGTTGCTGATATCATTCCTCAGCTTTGTGACCATAGATGGTGGAAAGTATTTGGCCAGAAATTTAGTGATCATCTCATCAAAAGTGTGGATCGAATTCTTTGGAAGTCGATCGAACCAGGAAGTCGCATGATGAGTGAGGGAATAGGGGAAAAGGTACAACCGTAGGCCGTCGTCGGTGACGCCATTTTGTTTCATGCTCTGGGTGACAGTTAAAAATTTGTCGAGATGTTTGTTAGCATCATCACCCGGCAATCCATGGAACTGGCACGAATTCTGGATCTGTTGTATCATGTGGTGTTTTAATCCAAAGTCCGTGGCTCCACTAGTGAGCGGTGCAATAGGTCCATCCCTCCCGTTCATGGTAGGTTGACACAGTTCCTCCATTGTTCGGGTGTCAGGAACTGGTTCCTCCTTGTAAGGGATTGGGGGCTCATCGTTCATTTTTGATGGTTGCTTTTCTTCAACAGTACGTAACTTAGTTACGTTTTTTCCTTTATTACGCTTTGTTTGCGAACGAGTGCGCATGCACTAAAAACGGTATCAATTAAAACAAGACAGAGGCAAAACGACAGTGAACTTGAATCCAATAATCACAAATGAACAGCTCCTTTAAAAAAGGTACACTATTCACAAGGATACAATGGTAAGTTTTAAATCTTAAGTTTGGGAACTTATTATGTTCATACCCCCAGTTGGTAGGTGTTCTGCCTTGGTTTTCGGTGGTAAACTTTTATGTAATTATATTCACAGTAAAATGTTTTTGGCTTTTCGTGTATGGGTGAAAAACTTGGACAATATTTTTGGAACTGATTCGTTAACCGAAATCGTTCCTTTAAGATTACTCGCAGATTGGCGGGAGGAAATAAATGGATTCCTCTTCAGTTCGCAATTTAATGTCAGAACTTATCTTAAACCAACCTGTTCAGTTCGCAATTTAATGTCAGAACTTATCTTAAACCGACTGTATAGGTTGTAATCTTAAAGATAACGAAGTAATTTAACTTCACAATTTGTTTTGTTGTTTATGATTTGTTTGGTGTTTTTAACACTTCAAGAAAAGTGTTAATGAACTTTTTCAGTTTTGATTTTGATTTTCACAAAGTGATGGTATTTGTACAGGAAGGGTTTTGAAAACCACTAAACCTAAACCGTTTTGAAATACGCAACAACCTCCCCGGCAGCGGCGCCAAATTTTGACTCCTCCTAAACCAACCAGTCAACCGGGTGCAGTTGATAGGCCACCTAGGAGAAAGTGCAAGGTATATGAACCGTGGAAATATAGGGAAATCCCCGGGTCGTTAAGTCCCAACGAGATTGAAATTGTATTTTTGAACGATTAGGGGAATGAGTGGTACTGAGGACAGTAACCAAAATGATTGGGGAATGATTATACTACTGATTGCTTGGATAATATGAAATGATAAAAACAATAACAGAAATACAGATATAATCACAAAAACACAAATTATGAAATCAGATAACAGACAGAGAAAAGTGGGTTTTATCAAATTACAAACTACAGGGGGTACAAGTGAAACTTTTTAAAACTTAAAATTAAAAGAAAATTTAAAATGAAAATAAAATTAAGAAATTTTTTATTTTAATATTTAATTACTATTTAATTAATTAAAACTATTTAAAAAGGTAATTAAACCTAATTTAAATAAAACTAAAAATGATAAATACTACAAATTAAACTAAAAACTTGTAAAAATAATTTCTAAAACTTAAAATGAACTTGAAGAAAGTATAAAAAATAAAAATAAATATTTTTGTCTTTTTATGAGTTTTATATTAATTAAAAACTATTTAACTTAATTAAACTAATTAAACTATTTTAAGTTACTAATAATACTAAATTAACTTAGAAAATTATGGAAAATTTTATAAAACTTTTAACCATCATAGGAATCCTAAAAAATTATAAAAACTCCTAAAAATTATATTTAGGCTAATTTACTAATTAATTACCTTTTAATTAAAATAAATCTAATTTAAATAATTAAAATAAGAAAAATGGAAAATGAACAGTAGAAACAAAAAATATATTTTTTAAAAGTCTTAACTAATTTATAAAACTTAGAAAAATTATAAAAACCTACTGCTGTTACTAAAAATTTAAGAAAACTAATTAATAACTAATATTACCTAATTAATTATTTAAACTACTTTTAAATCTAATAAATAGTAAACTGCTTAGGAAAAATCTAAGAAAATTATTTTAAATACTTAAAGGTACTAGGAAATTAAGAAAATTATAAAAATGGAAAAGTACTTATTAATAAGCTGAAGGAAAATTAAATAGATAATTTCTATTAAATAGAAGCTATTACTATAATTAAGTTTGGCTTTTTCTGGTTTTTCTTTTATAGAACTATTAAAATACTTAAATTATGAAACTTTTATAAAGACAACTAATTTGGAAACCAAGAATAAGCACTGTGGGTGCTTATTAGCTTATATAGTTGACTAAGTTTGACCACACAAAGAAATAAGCTCAAATGGAGTTATGTGGGGTCCACACTGGTTAAGTCAGATACACACAAGTTACTTGGACATGTTTGAGCAAATTTTAGCCAAATAAGCAGTAAGAATAAGCCACAAGACCACAATAAGCAATTCAAAACTTGGTTTCTGAGACAAAAATGGGACAGAGTTTTAAGGTTGATTAAGGTGGGGTCCACTGATGCACAGGTCAAACAAAGGGTCAAAGTATGAACCCTGGTAGGAGGGGGGTTGGGAGAACCAAACTATGGAGTGTGAGACCCACTGGGGTGGCCACAAACTACCACCAAAGTGGTGGTGGTGAAATGATGGTCTGTGTAGCAGGGGAGTACCTTCCCCTGCAAGTGTTTTTGGAGGTCTGTGGAGCCCACAACAAAAATCCTAAAAATGAGGTGAAGGTATAACTCAAGAGTTGAGCAGGGATACTATGACCACAACAAGTTTCAAACCTTGAAACCTAATACAAAATTCACAATAAATCTTGAGATTTTTGGTTTTCTGCACAAAGTGAAAATTTGACTTTTGAGTTTTAACTCCTAAATTGACTTTTATGAAGTTTGATCCTACTTTACTGATTAAACATGTTGTATTAAGCTAAGATTAGGCTATAGGGAGCTGAGTAACTAACTTATTTGATGATATGGTGGTTTATGAATCTGAAAACCTCAATAGTACACAGAAATGATGGCTTATATGTTGATTTTGACTTTTTGCTATATAAGACCTAGTTTTTATGCTTGATATGATCTATATAAACCTAATGTGACCTGTTGAAAGCAAAAATAACAACAAAAGATATCTTGAATACCTATAAGCAGCATGAACCAAACACCCCTATTGATTACTGATTTTGTGATTAACAAAGCAAATCAATGATTTGATCTTCCAATCTGTTTCCAAACCTTATACTATCATTAACAAAGATCAAAGGAACATGAAATAACAACAACCTAAGTATGAAACCAAGATATGGCTCAAGTGGAATCTTGACTGTGAGATTTTAGAAAATGAGTTACAAGTTATTTTACTTAACAACCTAGCAATCTCAAACCACAACTACACTTGAATACACTAATTAAACATAAGAAACAAAGATAATGGCAATGATAAGCTAGAACACAGTTAAATGTAAAAATTTGTGAAGAAAGCTTACAATGAGCACTTCAAGCTAAACCAAGAACAAGAACCAGAGAACCATAGTATTCCTAACTCCTCCCTGAGGATCTAAACCCACAATCTACAGCTTTCTAGCTTCCAAATCAACTCTGAATCCCAGAAATCAAAACCAAATCCCACAGTTGACTTTTGTTGACCGATTTTATATTTGTGGAATTTTTTAGCTTAAACTGATTTGTAAGTTACTAAAAGTTTTATTGAGCTTATTAGGAGCTTATATGAGCTTATTGATCCTTATCATCCACTACAAACAACATTAGACATTATTGAGATTTTTGATATAAAATTAAACTTGCATAAACTGAGATAGAGATACAAACTTGAAATTGATTACTTAAAAGGTTTCACAATACACTTTTAATACAGGAAATTACACTTTGAAAGCTTAAGTTACACTGAAATTTAAAACTTAATTAATTCGACATACATTTATTGAAAATAAACTAGATACCTATCCACATTGCTTCTCTTGATCTTTATAGATGAGAATGAACATCCAGGTGTCCTCAAAGACTTTTCCCACTTCATCTGAGCCTTTGATTTTGTCCAATTGATCTCCACCGTTTAAACTGATTTTGGCGCCAAAAAGTCTACACGTTTACTTGGGGCCAAAGTTCTGTAATTAAAGAGTTTTGGGAGCTTGTGGAGGTGGCAGGGGACAAGGAAAAAGGTTTGGAGGCCAAGTTGGGCTGTATGATGAAAACAGAGGAGCAAGTATGGTTTGGAGGGAAAATTGGTGGGAAAAGCATTTATTGTGGTGTGGTTTGGTTGTGAGGTGGAAAGGTGGTAAGGGGAGAGTAGGTAGTGAGCTGGGGGTGAGGTGGTGGTGTAAAACCACCCTGGTATTGGGTAAAGCAGGGGTGGAGGTGGAGGTGGAGGTGGAGGTGGAGGTGGAGGATGAACAGTGGTTCTGGTTTGGCGGTTTTGGGGAGTCAAACGGGGTCAAACACCCGTTTTAAATAATTAGGGGAGTGGGCCGGTTTTATTTTGGGCTTTAGGAAAGGGTGTGGGTGGGCTGGATGGTTGACTTTGGACTAGGCTTGGTTTTGGGTTTGGTTTTAATAAATAATAAGGGTCCGGTTTGGTTTATGGATTTACACAAGGACCAAATTTGCAAATATCTGAAAGTTGAGGGGCCTGATTTGGAACTTTCCCAAAGTATTCATTAGGACCATATTTGCCAAGTATGATAAACCAAAGGACCTTTAAATGTAATTTTGTATTTATTACAATTTTAAACACCCCGGGGACCATTTATGTAATTTTCTAAACTTTAGGGGGTGAAATTGTAATTTTTCCAAAAGTTATCAAAATGTTCCAAATTAAAAGTTATGAATAGTACAAGGGTAATATTTGTTAAATTTCACTTTTTGAATACCCAGGGACTATTTTTGCCAATTTTGATACTTGAGGGGTAAAAGTTGCCAATATGTGTAAACTTTTATCCAGGGACTATTTGTGAATAAATTTGATTTCCCATGGACTAAAGTTGACTTTTTATTCATTTTAAACCTTCAGGGACTAGTTTTGCCAATTTATGAAACTTGAGGGACTGAAACTTCCAATTATGCAAACTTTGTACGCTTTTCATTTGTTTTTACTTATTTTGCATTTGAAACATATAAAACACACTTCTAGGAAATTTTAAGTATTATGATGCATATTTGAGTGTTTTTGGATGTTTTGGCAGTTCAGATTGGTATAAAATGATGAGTATTTAGACACTCATCAGACGGCGTCAAGAACAAATGTCTGACGCCGTCATCTCGCCGCCAAATAGTTCCCGGACTGCCTAGATCTGGGTCTGACGCCGTCATGTAGTCTACTTATGCAGGCCGTCATGATTTTAACTCTTGACGCTCTTGTTGTGACGCCGTCAGGTTTGCACTGGATCGTCACCACTTTTACTCTTGACGCCGTCATGATTTTCCTCTTGACGCCGTCAGGTACTGTTCTCAGCATGGAAAATGAAGTCTTTGGCGTTTTCTTCACTTTTTTGCTCCAAAAACGTCCGAGTTGCTTCATTTTCCAGATTTCACTCCCAAAGTACCTAAAATCACAAAAGGAACGATTTAGGGCATTATTTGATCAAAATACAAGTTAGGGGTTATTTAACACTAATATAAAAGTAATTACAATAAATAATCGTTCCACTAAAGACCAAAGACAAGAACGGAGGTCATACACTAGCACCTCACAAATAGTGTTTAGATACTCACATCTCTCGGGTGTAATAAAGTAATATCACATTATGGAAATGGAAAATATCTCTCACTACCTGTCATAGCAAAATAGATTACCATAGGCTTGGGAAAGGATCAAACCTCCACCACATGGCGTAAGCACCTAGGATAAACTATCAAAGAGGTCTTTTAAGGGTTGTAATGTTAGGTGTAGGGATATAAAATACACGGTTTTGTTGGATATAGGCAGTCTTTACTGGTGGCGAGTTAACAATCTTGGTTAATTACATGTACAATATGGCGTTGCTAAGCCAAGACTAGACTCGACTTAAGCTAATAAATCAAAAATAACAAAAACATAAAATGAACATGGAATGAAAAGGGATGGTAGTCTGTATTTTTTTTTTTTTTTTTTTTTTTTTTTTTTTTTTTTTTTTTTGTGCATACACTCTTACCCTACCATCCAAAATAATACATCATAGGGAATGAAAATTCCCCTTACACTTGAATCTTTACATACTTTACAATAAACTAATCTAATGACTCGAATTAAGAAAATCAAAACACTTGGAGTACTTTTAAGATTAACGTACATATGGGGGTAATATATGATGTTCTTCCCCATTACTCCATAAAATAAGTACTTTACCCATGAGTCCCAATCGTCCCAAAACAATATGTACAATGATATGACTCGACTTAGCAACCATGTAATCAATTAGATAATTAACTTAGGGTTTAACACATAACAATAATGCACTAAAGTTGTGTGCATACACGGAAGGCTAAGGCGATTTGGGTGTACATTTAAGTGGGTGTAACAAATTCTTCCTTTAAGTAAGATGCTTAAAGTTAGAAACAAAAAGATAGGCTCGGAGGGGTGTACTAGGGGTTTCGCGTACTAAAAATGAGTACAACGCTAAGGTATGGGAAAAATTAATTGACTTAACTAGCCTAGTAATATGACTTAAATGGTCAAGTAATTATAATACGGGTTTAACACAAGGGTGATCCTAATGCCTCTTATCATGTAATAAATCCTACTACACGAATGTAGTCTCACTAGCGGTCTCGGGATGCATCACTAACGCAAGTTCTAGAATCTAAATGATACCGGTACACTCATAAGTACTAATAGTAAATGTTTTTCCTATCAAATCTAAAGGCGAACCTCACATATTTGGGTGGAAAATTTTTCTGAATAGTACGGTTTTGTGCTAGTCATACAATCTCCTATCCATGAGACGCTTGCTATGGCTAAAGTTTCACTCCTAAATGTTGTAAAATTTTTTAAATTTGGCGCTAAAATTGCACTAACAAGTATTTCTCATAGTTTTATTACACATCTACTATCAAACAAACAAACTCAAGCGAAAGTGTATCTGTAAGGTATCATCATTTTACCCTCCCCTTACACTTAGGATGAACATTGTCCCCAGTGTTCAAGTAAAGAATGTAAAAGTGAAATAAGTAAAACGAATGAAATTAAATACTCCCCTGATTCGCTCGGTATGGATAATAAGGTGGCCAGGTTAAATCTTCCTCCAAGAAAATGAACAATCAAAGCTTCCCTTCCAGAAAAATAATCATCTTCTTGTCATACATAACCTGTAAATCCTGAGAAAACAGACAAGGCAACCTCGCATAAAATCAGCGGCAAACTACATATGTTACTAAATCCTAGAAAACAAAATAAGATATAATGCTTGTGGAATGATGTTTGCAGATTTCCTGGAGATTATAAAAACTAATAATTCAACAAAAACTTTAAGACTCCGTTAGAAAAGCAAAACTGGTAAAATTTCCAGATTTTTACCCGTGACGCCGTCAAGAGTAAACTCGTGACGCCGTCAGAAGTGACCTGCAGAAATTCTTATGTTAAGTTTCCAGAAAATTTCTGGAAAAACTTGGTTCTACTTCCTGGAAAATCCTGCAAAACTTCATTATGACTCGATACAAGCATTTGACTCTAACAAATACGAATATACATATTCATTTAATATTGTGGAGAATCATGATCGGTTTTGTTTCTTAAAAACATATTTGGGGTTTCCCCTTACACTTATCTTTTGCAAAAATACCTTTGGGTGAAGTTAAGACTAAGCTAAACAACAAAATAAAGTATTTTCACTATTTTAGTTTTGAAACATGATCTACCAATAATAAAAATAAAGCATACATACGGAAGCAAATAACAAACAAACAAAAATAAAAATCACACAAAACATGGGTTGCCTCCCAAGAAGCGCTTGTTTTTGTTCGAGTCACGAGCCTGACTCTACCCTTATTTAACGGAAATAAGGGAAGTTTTCCCTACACTTAGGATTAAGTGCGGGTGGAAGTAGCGATAAACACCCTTAGGGTGGGAATATGCCTCGTGAGGAAGGTGTGGTAGATGAATCATATGCTCAAAGGGTGTGCTCCTATCATCATAACTTTACCTAATTCAATCGGGTTAATGGGTGGATTAAGATTTCCTCCTAGAAAGGGATCATTTTCTATCAACTTCAAGAGACTACTAGTTGGGGATCCATCTTGACCTAATAAACCCGGTTTAAACCCATAATGTGTCTTGTGATCAATCATAAATGGGTGATGTAAGCATGTAAGGTCATTTTCCCCTCCTCTATTGGCTTCCTCTCTACAAGGCTTAGAGTCCACTACCTTTATCCTAAGACTACCCGGACTACATGGTTTGATGGGTGGATCGGAACCTATTTCAATTCCTAAATTTTCATCTAAGGATGGAAGATGAGGTAACGGTTTTGGTTGAGGCTCTGGTTCATCAAAATTAGGAACTTCCCTAGAACTAAGGGTAAGGTTATCATTATAAGCATTCAAACCTATATCCTCTAGTTGTGTTTGGCTCAAAGGTTCTACCTCAATAGGAATTCCTAAAGTTTCATCTACTTCATCCGAATAAGTCACGGGCGGTGTGTATGCCTCAAATGATGGAAGGACTTGAGGGGTACTTGGTGGGCTTAGATTTTCAACTCTATCCTCCATCTTATCAAGATTACCAATGTGCTCAGCTTGTATTGTGGTGAAATCAAACCACTTCGTGCACCCAGTTATCTCATCTATACGCTTATCCCCAAACAATCTTCTTGCCTGTTCCCTTAAACTTGCTATCAATTGATCCGTAACAATGTTTGTTGGGTTGTCCATTTTTTGGCAAGTCTGGCACAATTCTCTATGGTTTCCCATGCTTCATCAACACTTAATCCCCAAAGGTCCCCATCTGCGGCATGGTCAATGTCCATTTTGGTATAGTGGCCGACACGATGGTAAAATATTTCAATTTGGGACCACAGATCGAAATTATGATGAGGGACTTTTCGGAGTAAATATTTAAAACGAGCCTATGCATCATAGATAGGTTCATCCTCATGTTGTTTAAACATCAAGATGTCATTTGGAGTGGGTGAATTTCGTGGTTGGTAGTATGGTGGATTCGCGTTCTCCATAATGGCCAACGGAATAGTCAATGGAAAGGTTTTTACAAAAAAAGACACAAAGAAAAAGATAGACTAAAGAGAACCTAAAAATAAAAATAAAATCTTACTAGAAAGGAATCTAGCAAGTAGACCTAATAAAAAGAGATTCTAACCTAGACAATAACTATTCCCCGTGCTGCGGCGCCAAAAACTTGATGCGTGGGGTTTGCATCAGGCTTTACCTCTCAAGGGATCTTGAGAAGCTTACAACCCCCACCAGGCAGTGTACCTGATCGATGTAGTATAGTATAATGACAAGTACCGGGGGATTGATCGTTCAGCTAGGAATAGTGTCGCTAGGATTAGAAAACCTAAAGACTAGGTCTAGAGATGAGGGATGATTCTTTTTTTTTTTTTTTTGTATTTTTATATTTTTTAGAAAAGCAAGTAAAAATCTCAGGTTTGAAGGATTTGGGCGGAATTAGTTGCTAGTCAACTAACCCAATACTAAGATGCAATCAAAATAAAATACTAGAAATGAAATTAAACTATATTAAAATAAAGTTGTGAGCAATATATGGGAGAAATGTGTTTACTTAGATTTCACTACTCCCTAGATATCTTTTACACGTTAATTACTTGTTATAGTTGCGTGGATGATGGATTGTATTCCTTAATACCATTCATGGGGTGGCGTACTTACTTCCCCAATCCTATGAGTGCCTACTTTACTCCTATGTCGAGCCTGCTAAGAAGCTCCTAACATGGGATCATTAGAATCTACTCATGCATTAAATACAACCAATAAAACCTAGTACACATCGGTTCATGTTTCCTAAGACGTTCAAGCATGTTACACAATGGAGATCTGCCAGTTTTCTTAAGCCTAACATTGAAATCATTCATCCAATACAACCATAAACAAGTAATCAACACATAATTAACATCTAGGTTTCATTAGATCTAAGCAAACACAAGATAAATCTAGCCTAGCATGTTGAAATTAAGACAAGCACAAGATATAGACAACCAACACATAGATATATTGATTGAATTAAGAGAAGACTTATCTCAATAGCACATGAAAGGATTTAAGGGGTGAAAACCCTTGAATATACTGTAAAATACGAGCTAGGGTTCACAAAGTTCGGCCCTAGGGTTTCTCCACACAAGTTCCTCCCTAATGAATGAAAAATAGAAAACTGTATATAGAGTTTAGAAGGTGACGGCGTCAAGAACAAATGTCTGACGCCGTCATCTCGCCGCCAAATAGTTCCTCGGACTGCCTAGATCTGGGTCTGACGCCGTCATGTAGTCTCCTTATACAGGCCGTCATGATTTTAACTCTTGACGCCCTTGTTGTGACGCCGTCAGGTTTGCACTGGATCGTCACCACTTTTACTCTTGACGCCGTCATGATTTTCCTCTTGACGCCGTCAGGTACTGTTCTCAGCATGGAAAATTAAGTCTTTGGCGTTTTCTTCACTTTTATGCTCCAAAAACGTCCGAATTGCTTTCTTTTCCAGATTTCACTCCCAAAGTACCTAAAATCACAAAAGGAACGATTTAGGGCAATATTTGATCAAATAAATTCAATTCCGGGCTTAAATGACCCCCTAAAAGTGGTTCATTTTTCGCCTCATCAACAAACAAAAGCACGAAGAAAAAAGATAGACTAAAGAAAACCTAATAAAAATCTCACTAGAAAGGAATCTAATGAGCAGACCTAATAAAAATAAAATTCAACCTAAAAAATAACTATTCCCCGACATCGGCGCCAAAAACTTGATGCGTGGTTTTACAACCTTGCAAAAAGTTTTACTTCTCAAGGAATCTTGAGAAGCTTGCAATCCCCACCAGGTAGTGTACCTGACCGATGTTGTATAGTGAGTGCCTAGTACCGAGGGATTGATCATTCTCTAGGGGAATAGTGTCGTTAAGATTGAAAGCTACTTAAACTAGGTCTAGAGGTGAGGGTTGATTCTTTTTGAATTTTTATATTTTAAAGAAAGCAAGGTAAAAATCTTGGGTATTGGAAGAGTGGGCGAAATTAGTTGCTAGTCAACTAACCCAAAATAACTACTTAAACAAAATAAATAAAATAACAGAAAAGTAAATTGGTGAACTTCTAATGATGGGAAAAACATGTTTACTTAGATTTCACTACTACCTAGTTATCTCTTACTGATTAACTGATTTGTTACAGTTGTTTGGATGAAGGGTTGTATTCCTTACTACAAGTCGTGGGGCTGTATACATTGGTGAGTGGCCTTTTACTCATCATTTTTGGCTCGAAAAACCCACCAAAACGACCAAAAACACCAAAAACGACGATATAATATTACAAATATCCGTCAAATGTGTTTTTGTGTGTTTCAGGTACAAAAGGATAGAAAACAAGGCAAAAGTGAGCAAAACTGAGCGTGGATGAGAAACGGAGCTAATTGGGGCATTACCGGATCGACTCGACACGCATTTGAAGCATGTGTTGAAGAAAAGAACAAAACGTCAACGTCAACGTCAACGTCAAAGGAAATCCCGGGATGTGATGAGGGGGTGAGCATGGAAAACCAAACCCTAAACCCATAATTACCTTAATACCCTTACCGAAACACAAATTTCCCAAAATACCCTTTACCTTAATACCCTCACCTTCATTACCCCACCAAGCTACACTCCAAACCTTCACATGACCATGTCTCCACCTCCCCCCTCCTCTGCCCAGTCCACCTCAACAATCCACAACCCCTCTTTTTAATCCAATGGCCAAGATTGTAGGAGTTGGAGGCCAAGAGAATTTGATGGTTCTGAGGTCTTCCAAAGAAACACAAGCTCACTTATCTCACAAGAGAAGCACACCAAGGAACATGACAAGACTGAAAAAAAGCCAATATAAGGACCCCTCTCCTCACAGTCATTTTTTGTCCAACTTTTAAAGCATTTAGAAAAGTTTTTGACCATTTAATTTTCTTGCAAATTTTAAATTCAGCATCTTAGTTTCAAAGTGTAATTTCTTTTCAACTATTGTATTTTTTTTTAGTTAATCAAAAAGTTCCAAGTTTTTCTTTTACTGCTTCAATTTAGCTTTTAAGTTCCTCAACTAGTTGTTTATTAGTCTTAATGCTTAAAGTTGAAATTTTCTTATTTAGTTCCTCAGCTTATTACATTGTTCTTTTCTCAATGGTTTCTTCAAACTTGTCTTTTGCCTTCAAAAAAAATACCCACAGTTGACACTTTATGGAGTGTTTGGTAAAACTATTTTTTTTTTTTTTTTTTTTTTTTTTTTTTTTTTTTTTTTTTAGTTTTTAGTTTTGGTCATTTGTTGATTCCAAAAACCTTTTACACAGAATTAGATATAGTTTAATGGAATTTGTTAAGTAGTCTCATTAAGTTTGTTAGCATTTAAATCATTGTGCAATGCTTTTTGTTGATATTTAGTTTAAATCATTATGAATAGGAATTTTTAGTTTTCGTTTGTGGTTGAAATAGGTTCATCATAGGATATAACATGTAGTCTATACCAGGTATTTAGCTTTCATAGGTAATATCTTCATTTTTGCCCCATTCTCAACACTGCACATCAGTTTAATATAGCCCGCAACAGCCCTTATATTAGCATTTTTAGCTTCTTCATTTTTAATCCAGTTGCCCTAGAAATTAGTTTAGAGATTATTTGGTAGGTTGTAGTTGTGCTTATAATTTTATTTTATTTTTAGGATTTTTTTTTTGATAGCTTATTAGGCCCCTAAATCTTCACAGTTGTCCACTATTACACTCCCTTTGCAGCTAGTTTTAGGATTAGATTAGATTAGTGCTTTTTAGTGTTAACAACCGCTTATTTATGTTTCCCTTAGCTTATTTAGGTATCCCCTAGTTTCCATTAGCTTATTTCCCCTTTACTCAGCTTGTGGTAGCTTTTAGCTAGCTGTTAGGATTTTTTATTTAGCCTTAGTATTAGCTTTAGGAAAACTGCTTATCTATTCCCTGTTTGCTTTTTGCTTCTATCTCCCTGCTTGTTTACGTGCTTAATTAGATTGCTATTTCCTTAGCTTAGTTAGTTTTAGGTTTGTTTATCTCAGCCTTTTGTAAGTATTGGTTTAAGCTTGTTCTAGTTTGAACCTCATTTGCTTTTCAAATTTTCTTTCAAAACTTCTAGTATAACTACATATCAATTTTGCTTATTTATGAGCTGTATATTAGTTTTTAGAAAAGTTGTTTTCACGAAAAAAAAAGTTTGTTTCTAGCTTATAAACAGATTCCAAATGAAAATTTTCAAAAAGAAAAATAAACTTTAGCAAAAAGGTTCCAGGGATTCGAACCCTGGACCTAAAACTTACCAGCACTTGCATACAACACACATAACCATTCGCCCTTGGGTCTTATTTCAATCACATGTTGCAAAATTAATTCTTTAACTAGTTTGTAACTTATAAGCTTAATTAACTGAATAGCTTATTTAAACAGCTTATTGTTAAGTTTTTTTTTGCTTTTATATTTTTCTTATGAATTTGGTAATACCAAGTACTTTCTGAATTTTTTTTGTAATTTTCCAAAAACTTTTAGTATTTTTTAGGAATTTATTTAGTTTAAATTTTATTTAATTCATAATAAATAGAAAAATAGTTAAAATTTCACATTTCTTTTTTTCAAAATTTTCTTTTGTAATTTAAGATTTGGGAAATCTAATTTGATACTTGTAGGCCTCGTAGATTTCAAATTTCACTTTTAAAGCCATTACCGAGCCCGGTAACGGCTCGTTTTCAATTTAAACTACGTTTTGAGTTCTTTTAAGTTACGTTTAGGTTTTTTTATAAGTTTCTAAATCGTTTTTCAATTCTAAATTCAAATTTGTAGTTTAAGTTAGGTAGTTTACCTTTTATTTTAAGTTTACGCGTTACGTTTTTAATTTTAGGCTACGTTTTGGTTTAAATTTAATTTACATGCTTTCATTACTTGTTTAGTTAAGTTATTTTGAGCGTTTATTTGATTGATTTAGTTTAGAAATACCAAAATATCTTGTGACCATTCAAGTCACCCGATCACGAAACGTCTTCAACCTCGCATCTCATTCCTCGTCGGGACTTAATGACCCGGGGACACACTATACTCACCGAAGATAATGCACATGCAAGGTTTGACCATATTGTCCATCCTTGGTTAAGTGGTTAATCCGAGCATATCAGAATTTTGGCGCCATTGCCGGGGAGGAGTGAAAGCCGAAATCGTTGTCGTTTTGAAGATTAGTGAAGTGAAGACCCTTCCCTCGGGAAGTTACCATCTTGTTCAAAAAGATTTTCTTTTTCAAAATTTGTTTTCCTTTTATCTTAATTTGTTTTCCCATCATAAAAACCCAAAAGAATCTTTGTTATCCTCTTTTATGTTTAATTCTTATCCCTTTACCCTCTCATACCGTTTAATTCTTTTTCTCTCATTATTCTTATTTGTTTAATTCTTATCTTCTTATCCTCTTAACCGTTTAATTCTATCTTCTTATCCCTCTATATCGTTTAATTCTTATGGCGGACACGCTGACTATGGAGGAATTACTACGAATACCTATACGTATTGAAAAGGCCATCGTTATTCCACCCATTCTTGCGGATGAATATGAATTGAACGTCGAGTTACTTGATCTCATAAATCCTTTCTATGGTTTTGAAAACGATGATCCTTATTCACACATCAGAAGGTTTTCCCTAATAACTGGAACTTTCAAGGTAAATCAAGTGCCTGATGATGTGCTGAAGTTAATCTTGTTTCCGTTAACGCTTAAAGGAGCAGCCGAGAGATGGCTTGATTATGAACCTCCTAATTCCATCACCACTTGGGAAGATTTAGCGTCGAAACTCTTAAATAGATTTTATCCTCATTCCAAAACAATTGAGCTCAGAAAAGAAATCATTAATTTTCAAGAACATTTTGATGAGACATTTGTCGAGACTTGGGAGAGATTCAAAGATTTAAAATGGAAATGCCCACATCATGGTTTTTCGGAGTTGCAACAAGTCGATACGTTCTATAATGCTTTAACTCAATCAGATCAAGATTCGCTTAATACGGCCGCCGGTGGCAATATCTTTGATCGAACTCCAAACAACATCTTGAAGATTATCGAAAAAAAATAGAAAGATCGCCTGGCACAAAAGAAACCGGTAGTAAGTTCCCAATGTCGCTATGAAAAATCTATTGAACAAGCCGCTAATGTGAATACCCAATTTTTCGTTCACGATGACGATGATGATGAGGATTCTATTCAAATGAAGGAATATTATAAGCATTCATCAGCTGCAATCACACCCATCTTACCGACTATGGACCCTGCGGACTCTCTCATCTAAAGTGTGTCCGAGGGTATTTTTGACAAAATGTGTGATTTCGTTCCTCTTAATGCCTCTAATGATTATTTTGAGATTTTCTCCGATTCGAACGATGATTATACATACTCCGATGATGATGAGAGTAATGATGATGAGCCTTTTGAAGACAAAAACTCTAAGATTGATCCGCTCATCAAGGAATCTTCAGATACCTTGTCAATGGGGGACAAGGAAGTTGAGGTCAATCCTTTTGAGGATGTTGATGACCTTGTTCCAATCCAAAGAGTATCTGAGAAACCTTTCGATACAGAAATGTTCAAACCAACCTTCATGAATCCTTTATTTGATTTCGACTCTAAATTTACTCTAATTCCAGATAATCAAATATTTGATGAGTCTGACACGGAGGCTGATATGGACAATGTGCACATTTATAGCCCACAAAGTACCGCACAAGTCCCGCTTCCTTATATCCTTCCGGAGCCTGTGCCCAAAGACGTACTTCATAAGAATGATTCTCTTCTCGAGGAGTTCACCGATGAACTCGCTCACATCATATCTCCGTCAGAGTATGATCTTTCTAATGACCCGGGGGGAGACTTACTCTATCATAAGAGTTTTCTTATTGATGAAACAACCCCGACCCTCCCTCCCGAGGTGTTTTTAGAACAAAAGAGCTTTAATGATAATATTCAAATTAAGGGAAATGATAAATTTTCTTTTGGAGATGATCTTATCCTGATTGTTATCAAGATCTTTCTTCTATACTTCACATTTGATGTGATTTCTCCTCTCCTTCACTCCATCGGGAGTGAGGATACCATTTTTGACCCCAGCATCTCCACTTATCATTCTTTAAACCCGGTTATATTTCATCGGAGTGGAACTTTCGCGCACTTCAATGTTTATCCAAACATTTTGAAAGAAAGTCCAATGGAGATTGTCTTTTCCACATGTTACTTCCCCAAGGACGAATGAATTCGTGGTCGAGTCAAGCTCATGACTCAGTAATCAAAAATAAAGCACTCATCTTCTTTCTTTCTTATTTCTAACACCTAAGTGTGGGGGAGATTCCTCCACTTGTTTGCTTCTTGTGTGTTGTTTTGCCTTTGTTTTCAGGATTCCCGTAGATCGTGATGATTGATGCGCTTGTTTTCAATCGAACCGCCCAATATCCGATCTTTCTTTCTAACGTTTATCCAGGGATATTCTTATAATCCTTCATGTGATCAAGATTTCCTTTTCCACACTTGGATATTGGTATTACCTTTTTCTGTTCAAAATTTCGGCTAAGTGCCGGTACGTTGAATATTGAGGGCAATATTCAATTCTAAGTGTGTGGGGGGGGGGGGGGGGGGGAATTCTTGCGAATTTGACCCATTTTCAAAAAAAAAAAAAAAAAAAAAAAAAAATCACATGTTGTACCTTTCTAGTCCCTATTACCCCCATTTTGACCAAATTTTTAAAATTTTTACCGTATTTACGTCAAAAATTGCAAAATAATAAGAATTTGCTATACATTAATGCTTCGGTATTAATGGAAATTTAGACTTGATTAGGCTAGAACAAGGGGAATCCCGACTCTGCTAGAGTGTTGATCTAGCTGCTTTCCTTAATGTTTTAGGCTAAGTCTTTACGAATTGTGCAAATGAAAATGCTAAGCATGGAATAGCGGTTTTCTTTCGAGCTTATATAAGTAATCTATGGCTTTTCTCTCCCAGGAGCTCCTAATTTGACTTAATGACGTGCTTCTTTTCAAAAATTTGAACACAAAAATCATTTTGTTAGTAAAAACAAAGTTTTTATACGGTTTTGACACGTACTAATTCAAAGTTTATTTACATTTTGGAACAAGCATACTTTTATGAAAACATAATAAGAATGCAAAATGAAAGTGAGAAATTGCTTGAAAGTTGCAAAAGTTAAAGTTTTGAATATGAATAAATGCTATAAACTACGGTTTGAGATCGGTCCTTGGATCCTTAATTCTGAATGGCGTTAAGGTCTTGGAATTACCCCGTGAAGCTCCGTTAGTAAAAAGCCATGAAATGAAATGAAAAAAAAATGAAAAATGAAAAAAGAAAAAAAAAATGTATGTTGATTATGAATAAATGTACAAAACTTGCTTGTTGTAAAATTTAAATAAACCTTTCAACTAGTATTCGTCAAAACCTTATAAAAATTTTATGGATATTTGGAAGTTTTTCATTTCAAAGACCCCGTGAGCTCCGATACTATTCTCGAGGGTGGAAACCTAGCCTCCTAAGTTTACTAAGGACAAGCTGAGAAGAAAGCCGCCACATGGAGTGATCTCATCTTTGAATCTCTAATTTCTAAATCTTCGTAGGTTTCTATCTATTTAAGCTTAATATTACTTTTGCGGTAGCCTCATAAATTTTTGGAATCGAATTCTCGTTGATTCCGGTACTATTCTCTGTGAGGTGTCAAAAGCCTGGTCACCTAAAACCGTCTGGTTGGGATGTGCCAAGGAGAAAGCTGCTACATGGAAAAGGCCTTTTCAATCCTTAGATTTCGCGGTTTTCGGTACATTAATATTAACTTAAATATATAACAACCCAAATAAATGTCGATTTTTGTGGTCAAAATTTTGAAAAACAAGCACATACACATAACTTATAGATAATTGTGGGAATGAAAAGTTAAGTCTCGACTTACATAGCTTACTAATATAAGTAGCGTTAGCATTTTACAAAAATGTTTGAACAAGCGTTTTAGACTTAGTTTGGGAAGTAATAAAAAGAGAATGACGATTATAATTCCCTGGAAACACCCAGTTTGCGTGAATCCCGTTCCATGATGCCATCTTTTGGAAATCAAGCATATATTTACGTTTATTACCATTTAAGTTAAGTTGATTGAATAAGAAGTCAAAACGGGGTATTCTTGGTAACATAATAAATCTTGTAATCCCTTCATTACTTTATATGACTGGATTGCTAGGGACTAGCAATTGCTTAGTGTGATGGATTGATGAGTGGCCTTTTACTCATCATTTTAGGCCAGAAAAACCCACCAAAACGACCAAAAACACCCAAAACGACCATATAATATTACAAATATCCGTCGAATATGTTTTTGTGTGTTTCAGGTACAAAAGGATTGAAAACAAGGCAAAAGTGAGCAAAACCGAGCATGGATGAGAAATGAAGCTAATTGGGGCATTACCGGATCGACTCGACACGCATTTGAAGCATATGTTGAAGAAAAGGACAAAACGTCAACGTCAACGTCAGAGTCAATCCCGGGATGTGATGAGGGGGTGAGCATAGAAAACCAAACCTTAAACCCATAATTACCTTAATACCCTTACCGAAACACAAATTTCCCAAAATACCCTTTACCTCGAAGCTTAAACGAAAAAAATCATTTTCAAAAACCAAACACAAAACCTTTTTCACAAAACCATTTCAAAAACCACATTTCATTTTTTAAATAACATCACAAAAACATTTTTGACAAAACTTTTTATTAAGTTACTTATTATTATTATTATTATTATAAAAATTATTATTATTATATATATATATATATACAACAACAACAACAACAACAACAACAACATACCTAATCCCGCCTAAGCGGGGTATGGGGGAGGTGGGATGTAGACTGCTCCTACCCCTACCCCAGGGAACCCTGCAGGTTGAGAGACTGCTTCCAGAAAGACCTCCGGCAAGTGTGTGCAAAGTGTGCTCGAAGTAAAGAAAAACGAGAAATAGAAAGCGAAACAAAGAAAGCATAAAAACATAAAAGCAAACAGAGCGATACAAACAAATAGGCAAAACGACACAACATACATATAAGCAAACATAAAAGCAAACTGACACAACAAGTAAAAGAGCGAGGGGGACACAAGACCAAGGCCAAACCAAGCAGCTACGACCAAAGAGGGCAACGCAAAGGGCCTAAAGGCACAACAAAGGCAAAACCAATATATATATATATATATATATATATATATATATATATATATATATATATATATATATATATATATATATATATATAAACTACAAAAAATATTTTTATGTACAAAGTCAGTTTTATAAAAATTACTACTAATAAAATTATTATCACTAAACTTAACCTTAATTTAAAACCTTAAACCAACCCAACTCAACCTAAGCCCACTCTACTACCTAGCCTGTTAACATTGACAACCCACCACTCCAATAATTAACCCAGTCCATCACCACTCACAACAGCCCGATCTAAACCACACTTACACCCAGAAACATAAAACAAACATCCCGTTTTGCACCATTTGACTCTCAAAGTCAAAACCTTACCCTATTGCTTTACATTTTCCCTCCAAAAACCACAACACAACAACAGGTCACTCTCACCTTCACTGCCCCACCAAGCTACATTCCAAACCTTCACATGACCATGTATCCACCTCCCCCTCCTCTGCCCAGTCCACCTCATCAATCCACAACCCATCTTTTTAATCCAATGGCCAAGATTGAAGGACTTGGAAGCCAAGAGAATCTGACGGTTGTGAGGACTTCCAAAGAAACACAAGCTCACTTATCTCACAAGAGAAGCACACCAAGGAACATGACAAGACTAAAAAAAACGTATATAAGGACCCCTCTCCTCACAGACATTTTTTGTCCAACTTTTCAAGCATTTAGAAAAGTTTTTGACCATTTAATTTTCTTGCAAATTTTAAATTCAGCATCTTAGTTTCAAAATGTTATTTCTTTCCAACTATTGTATTTTTTTTAGTTAATCAAAAAGTTTCCAAGTTTTTCTTTTACTGCTTTAATTTACCTTTCAAGTTCCTCAACTAGTTGTTTATTAGTCTTAATTCTTAAAGTTGAAATTTGCTTATTTAGTTCCTCAGCTTATTACATTGTTCTTTTGTCAATTGTTTCTTCAAACTTGTCTTTTGCCTTAAAAAAAATTCCCACAGTTGACACTTTATGGAGTGTTTGGTATAACTAATTTTTTTTAGTTTTGGTCATTTGTTGATTCCAAAACCTTTGACTTAGAATTAAATATAGTTTAATGGAATTTGTTAAGCAGTCTCATTAAGTTTGTTAGCTTTTAAATCATTGTGCAAAGTTTTTTGGTGATATTTAGTTTAAATCAGCAGTAGTTGGTAGAGTTTATAAATAGGTATTTTTAGTTCTAGCTTGTGGTTGAAATAGGTTCATCATAGGATATAACATGTAGTCTATACTAGGTATTTAGCTTTCACAGGTCATATCTTCATTTTTGCCGCATTCTCAACACTGCATGTTGGGGTCGCTCCTAACAGTTAAATGTGAAAACATTAACGGGATTACAGTAGTTATCCTGTTTAGCCAAACCACAAGGACTAGAATCGTAATATTGTAATAGTTAGTTTGTGTTAGGCTATAAATACCCCTCCATACTTCCATGGAGGGGTGAGACTCATTTGTGTATTTTACTTTTCATTATCAATAAACACATAGTTTTTCCCTTCTCTCTTTACTCTCTCTCACTAACCATGGATACCATCTACTTCCATTGTACCCGACCTCCCGAATCACAATAATCAATCAATACTACGGTCCTACAAGTGGTATCAGAGCCTTGGTTTTAGTTTTTGGTTGATTTATTGTGATGTTATCTTGTTAAAATTGTATTTCTTTGGTTCGAATCTGTGTTGAAGCTGTATTTACCATTAATATCACTTGGTCAAACAACTTTTTATATTTCCTATGTGTATTTTGAGTGGTAAACAGTTCTCTTGTCAGATTTTATTTTATCAATAAAGTGGTCCTTTTAAGTCCTGTATATCAGTTTTCATTCATCATATTTGTGATTTAAAAGTACCATCCCGTGAACTATTTTTGTGGTCAAATATTGTTCAAATACCGGTCAGATATAATGGTCAATAGTATTGGTCATGGTCGAAAAACTAGTCTAAATCATTTGTTGATATAAATAATGTTTAAAAATGTTATTAATATCTCTCAATAAACCTATGTTTTGATAATCACAAAACTCAAATCAAATTAAGTCAAGATTAAGACGTAAACAAGTATTTGGTAACAAATATTTACCTCTACATCTAATATCACTTAAGGTATGCATAAACTAAGCATCTTATGCATTACATGATCAAAGAAAACCTTGTCTTAAGACATAACTTTTTATAAAATGATATTAATATTTGATATATATTTGTAAATCATTTTTGGTATTGTTATATTAAACTACAAAGATATGATTTCAAATTTCCAACCAAAAAGGGCAAATTTTATCCAGAAAAACTTTTCCAACGTTCAGGAGGGCGGCCCCCTTAATTTTACTAGGCGGCCCCCTTAATCATTAAGAGAACCGCCCCCTAATTAAGGGGTCCGGCACGCTCCAGAACAGTATTTTCTGGCCCTATAAATATTGGATCATTTCACATATTTTTCTCACCTTTTTGCACTATAAACTTTCTGATCCAACCTCTATTTCTAGATCTAAAATCATTTGATCATATAATTCATAAGTCTTTGTTTCCAAGTGATCCAAAGCTTCATCCACTCAAGTGCAAGAAGAAGAACACTCCTCTACATCCATCTAATTGTAGTAGTGTTGTGATTAGCTAGTTTCATATTGTAGTAGTGTAAGATATTTGTAAAAGTGTTGTGTGAATTTGTTGATTGTAAAAACTAGGTGTGTTGTAAAGTAGTTTAGTAGTTGTGACCTAGTTGTGCTTAGAAGAAGGTGTGAAGTTGACAAGGTGTGAAGAAGGTGTGAAGTCTTGAAGAAGTTGTGAAGGTGTGAAGTTGTGAAGAAGTTGTGAGATTGGTTCTAGCTACGATTAGAACTCGACATTTAGCTTAGTGTCGTTAACTCGTGTAAGCCAAGGTGTGTAAGGTTTCTCCACCATAAGGAGTTTGTTGACATAGTGAAGAAAACTCTCGAGTGTGGTACTCGGGGAGTGGAGTAGGGCAAGGAAGGTGTCCTTGTAGCCGAACCACTATAAATTCGCGTGTTGTGGTTTGATCTTTCTAACTCTATCTTTTCTTCATTCTATTTCAATACTTTCATTATTAGATTAGAATTGCTTATATTGGTTGTTGTTTGAATTCACTTGAGATCGAATCGAAAGTTTTTAATAAGCTACAAAATATTTTGGTAATAAATTTAAAAAGGACGTAAAACTATTCAACCCCCCCTTCTAGTTTTCCACAATTGGTATCAGGAGCCACGTCTAGCAGGATCTTTAAAATATATTGTATTTTAAAACTTGTAACGATCTATGGAATCTGAAAAATATTTAGAAGGGAAATCTATGCAAAGACCGCCACTATTTGAAAGTGATGGATTTTTATACTGGAAAAATCGATTCGAAACTTATGTGAAGTCAAAAGATCTAGATCTTTGGCATGTTATTACTAATGGTGATTTTTTACCTATTCAAAATAACCCCGAAACAAAGAAAGATGAAATCGTACCTTTTGAAAAACAAAATGATGAATTTTAAAAAGAAAACTTGCTAAAAATAATGAAGCAAAAATGGTTATTTATAATGCGCTACCACGTAAAGAGTACGAAAGGATCTTTATGTGTGAAACCGCAAAAGAAATTTGGAACTCTTTACTAATAACTCACCAAGGTAATAGTCAAGTCAAAGATAATAAGATAGATCTACTTGTTCAACAATATGAGCAATTCACGATTCCGGAAGAGGAATCAATTGATAATGCTTTTGCTAGATTTAACACTATCATCACAAGTTTAAAAGCACTTGATGAGAATTTTTCTAGTAAGAATTTTGTTAGGAAGTTTCTTAGGGCTCTTCATCCAAAATGGCGAGCTAAAGTGACGGCTATTGAAGAATCAAAGAATTTGTCAACATTGCAACTTGATGAATTAATTGGAAATCTAAAAGTTTACGAAGTTATTATTAAGAAGGATTCCGAAATGGTCAAATAAAAACGAGAGCAAAGCAAGTCAATCGCCTTGAAAGCTAGAAAGGAATCTAGTATCGAAGATAGCTCATACCTAAGACTTCTAATTCTAACTATTGGTGATGTCCTTGGGTAGATCCCTCCGGCTTAGGCGGATCATAGGACGGTTTTTCCTAACCTTAGTCACCTTATAACTCCATGACTATCCTATAATTGCCATTGAAACCTTTTGAAAATCTCTCAAAGTGTTTGTGATTATCAAACATTTTGTTTAACACTTTGAGAGTTTTGTGTTTTCTTATGAAGGGCTCCCCCGTCACATGTGCTCGTGAGTAATTAATAAATTTGCACATGCGGGAGGAGCAAGCACTTTTTGAATTGATCCATTCTTGATAGACATATACCCGAGGGACACTTTTACGTTGCTAGTTAAAGGGATGCATTGTCAGCTTTTAGGTGACAACTAGCCCTAGTAACTAACTTGAAGTTGTTAACATTCCTTGAAAAAGGAAGTCAGACCCGTCAAAGTATATATCTAAGAAGAGCTTCTCGAAACGGTACATTTCTACTAAGACAAGTCCTATTCGAGACACGCTTACATCACTGGTTAAACCAGCTTGAAATTATTACCCGTCCAGGACAAGTCTTTGCGATTACTAACTTTTGTTGTTTCGTCAATTCATGGGTCAATTCTGAGTCTGGCTCGCACAAGATACAACTTTTAGCATTTTGACCACTCATATTTTAATCACTTTTATATTTTCTCCCCCTAAGGGGTGGTCATTCGAATGATGCTCCACGTGATTAGGTCTTCTTTGTTCTATTGAGTGCCTTCCATTAGTAGATGAACGTGTTCCCAGATTGCTTTAGCAGTTTTATGAGCATCAACACTTCTAAATATTGGATTTTGGATTCCCTGAAGTATGTAAACCATAGCATACTCGTCTGCTTCACGATGAAGGTGTTGTTCAGTAGTGAGTGATGTTTCAGGAACTGGTACTGCAGTTGGAGCTACTGGAGGATCAGCAGCTGGGTCACCTCCAACTAAATTTGTTGGCCACTGAAACGGTCCTTCAAGGATAACCTGTTTCATGTACTTACCATGGGGTTTCTTGAGTTCTATAAACCTTAAGAATCAACTTGCCCACTAAACATAGTTACCAGGTGTAAGCATTGGGGGTGTGTCAATTGATCCTGCCTCATGTCTGGATTGTTGAGTAGAAATTACTTCACACATCCTATCAAACCAGTGAGTCTGTTTGGATGGAAGTTGGCTTTGTTGTTGTGGCATGAGATAAGGTTGTTGTGATGGAACCATCTGATGTTGTTGCATGAAAAGATGTTGTTGTGAGTAAACCGGTTGTTGATGATATTGTGGTGGTTGTTGATACTGTTGCTGATGAAATTGTTGATGATACTGTTGATTCTGATGTTGCTGAGGATGATTGAAGTTGTAGTACGGTGGTTGAGACATAATGAACACTTGTGTGAATGATGGATCTTTGTAGAAGATTGAAATGCACGTTTCTTTGGTTAAGATCAAAATCCTTTGGCAAAGTTGAAATCTTACACGTAACACTCAACTTATGCGTAGACTTAAAGTTATGCGTAGAAATGTGATGTTATGCGTAAACACTAGGTTTATGCGTAAGATTTCCCTTTTTACGCGTAAGATAAAGCTTTTGCGTAAGAAGCAAGTTTTGCGTAAGGTTAAAAACCAAACAAATCTTTCAAACTTGTCCAAGCTTGAAAGATATCCTTAGTCGAAGTGTTCCACTAACTTATCCAAGCTAGGGAAGTACTGAGTCACCGTTGCACGAAGAGAATACCTTAGAATAAACTTTTGCGTAGAATTCTGTAACTTACGCGTAAGATAATCTTATGCGTAAGATCTGACTTCAGCGTAGAACTTCGGCGTAGGAAACCAACTTTCGCGTAGGATATAACTTCTGCGTAGAACTTAGGTGTAGGAAATCAACTTCAGTGTAGGAATTATGCGTAGAAAATCAACTTCAGCGTAGGAAGAGGGTTTTGACCAATTTTTTGCGTAGAAAATGGGTTTTGACCTCAATCTTATGCGTAAAAGTACATAAAAGTACTGTTGACAGCTTTAAAATTGTACTATGTTCAAAAACTTACGCGTAAGATGGTCTGTTCATCAAAAAAGTCACAACTTTATGAAGAAAAATGCCTAGAAATAAGGTTCTAATGATCAAATAACTTCACCAATACTTAGAAAACACTAACTATGAAAGATTTTGCTACCAAAAACTAGTTTTCCAATATCAAAGAAGCTATAAAACCGTGAGAAACTATAAGAAAATGTGATAAAACCTTAAAAGATCTAAACTTTATGCAAAATCTAAGCTTCTAATCACTATATCAACTTTGAAACTTGTCCAAGCTTCAAGATTTGAGTGAAAGAAACAAAGAAAAATGCAAAAAGATGATGAAAAACCACCTCTTCACCACGTAAAAACCAAGAATAACACTTCAATCTCTATTAGGCGAATGATACCACTTGTTAGGTACCCATATTTGTATCACACAAGTAAGAATGAGATAGATATAAGGATGGGATGATTATAAGATATGATGAAAGGTAAAAGTGCAAGAGTTTCACAAAGATAATCAAATAACCAACCAAATAAAATGTTTACATAAGAGTAGTATTTATAGGAGAGGATGCTAGGGCAACAAACCTAGATCCTTCCTTGGTAATTCGTGGGCTTCACAAGCCTTATGGGCTTTTACATCTTGCCCATTAACTAAAACATAAACATTAACATAACTAAAGCAACCTAGCACAACATGTAATGATCGAGACTTGACTAAATATAAAAGTATGTTCCCAACACTGCACATCAGTTTAATATAGCCCCCAACAGCCCTTATATTAGCATTTTTAGTTTCTTCATTTTTAATCCAGTTGCCCTAGAAATTAGTTTAGAGATTATTTGGTAGCTTGTAGTTGTGCTTATAATTTTATTTTATTTTTAGGATTTTTTTTTGATAGCTTATTAGGCCCCTAAATCTGCCCAATTGTCCATTATTACACTCCCTTTGCAGCTAGTTTTAGGATTAGATTAGATTAGTGCTTTTTAGTGTTAACAACCGCTTATTTGTGTTTCCCTTCGGTTTTTCAGGTATCCCCTAGTTGCCATTAGCTTATTTCCCCTTTAGTCAGCTTGTGGTAGCTTTTAGCTAGCTGTTAGGATTTCTTATTTAGCCTTACTATTAGCTTTAGGAAAACTGCTTATCTATTCCCTGTTTGCTTTTTGCTTCTATCTCCCTGCTTGTTTATGTGCTTAATTAGATTGCTATTTCCTTAGCTTAGTTAGTTTTAGGTTTGTTTATCTAAACTTTTTGCAAGTATTGGTTTAAGCTTGTTCTAGTAAGAACCTCATTTGCTTTTCAAATTTTCTTTCCAAATTTCTAGTATAACTACTTATCAATTTTGCTTATTTCTGAGTTGTACAGTAGTTTTCAGAAAAGTTGTTTTCACGAAAAAAGTTTTTTTCTAGCTTATAAACAGATTCCAAATGAAAATTTTCAAAAAGAAAAATAAATTTTAGCAAAACGGTTCTAGGAATTCGAACCCTGGACCTATACCTTACCAGCACTTGCACACAACACACATAACCATTCGCCCTTGGGTCTTATTTCAATCACATGCTGCAAAATTAATTCTTTAACTAGTTTGTCACTTATAAGCTTAATTAACTTAATAGCTTATTTAAATAGCTTATTGTTATGTTTTTTTTTTGGCTTTTATATTTTTCTTAGGAATTTGATAATACCAAGCACTTTCTGAAATTTTTTTGTAATTTTCCAAAAACTTTTAGTATTTTTTAGGAATTTATTTAGTTTAAATTTTATTTAATTCATAATAAATAGAAAAATAGTTGAAATTTCAAATTTCTTTTTTTCAAAATTTTCTTTTGTCATTTAGGATTTGGGAAAACTAATTTGATACTTGTAGGCCTCGTAGATTTAAAATTTCACTTTTAAAGCTGTTACCGAGCCCGGTAACGGCTTGTTTTCAATTTCAACTACGTTTTGAGTTCTTTTAAGTTACGTTTAGGTTTTTTTATAAGTTTCTAAATCGTTTTTCAATTCTAAATTCAAATTTGTAGTTTAAGTTAGGTAGTTTACCTTTTATTTTAAGTTTACGCGTTATGTTTTTAATTTTAGGCTACGTTTTAGTTTAAATTTGATTTACATGCTTTCATTACTTGTTTAGTTAAGTTATTTTGAGTATTTATTTGTTTGATTTAGTTTAGAAATACCAAAATATCTTGTGACCATTCAAGTCACCCGATCACGAAACGTATTCGACCTCGCATCTCATTTCTCATCGGGACTTAACGACCCAGGGACACACTATATTCACCGGAGATGATGCACATGCAAGGTTTGACCATATTGACCATCCTTGATTAAGTGGTTAATCCGAGTGTATCATACGTCCTTTCCCAACTCTATAAGCTTCTATCTCTTCCTATGATGACACGTTTAGTATCCTATCAAGGCCTCGTAAACAGTTACTTATGGATTAAATACAAGCAATAACATCATAGTACACATCTGAATACGTTTCTTAAGACGTTCAAGCTTGTTACCATATAAAAGAATAGCCATTTTTCTTAAGCCTAACGAAAAATCAATCACCCAAATCAACTAATAACAAACCAACAACCAATAATTAACAAATAGGTTTCATTAGATCTAAGCAAACACAAAGAGAATTAAGCTAGCATGTTAATGTAAAGACAAGATAAATAATCAATCAAACAACACAGAGACATATTGAATGATTAAAATGAAAACTTATATTCAATTGAACATGAAAGAAAAGAGGGTTTGGAAACCCTAAGTTTACTGGAAAATTCGTCTAGGGTTTTGTAAGAACATAAAGATGACAACTTTATCTT
This sequence comes from Artemisia argyi, assembly GCA_030686995.1. NCBI lineage: Eukaryota > Viridiplantae > Streptophyta > Magnoliopsida > Asterales > Asteraceae > Artemisia > Artemisia argyi. The sequence goes on along the minus strand of CM060685.1, from coordinate 73,658,849 downwards.
CACAATAGCCTTGGTGACTTGATATGTGAAGTATGTATTTAGAGAGAAGTATGAGTTTTAGAGAGATAAAGTAGAAAGATGAAGAGAGAATATTATTAAGGAAACACACACACTACACACCTCAAATGACTCATTTGAGGTGTTTATATAGTTAGACATGTAACACCCTAATGGGCTTGGATGGGCTCGGTCATGGATTGGACTTTTACATTAAGTATGGACTAGTTGTAATACATAACTTATAACCTATTAGATTAGTCCAAATCATAAGCCCATTGACTATTCTATTGTAATCTACGACACATTACAAAGTTACATGTATGAGAATGACCATCACTTCTAAATACATATTTTTAATGCTAACAATCTCCCCCAAAGGGGTGGTCATTCGAATGATGCTCCATGTGATTAGGTCTTCCGTGTTCTTGTCTTTAACTTTGTGTGTCGTTGTAGAATAGTCATTAGTCTTTGTTCCTTCATGCTTTTGTGATGTGGAGCGATCTGCCTTTCGTCACTTCTGCGTCTGTGGTGGTTGTTCGCCATTCCAACATGCTCATACATCTTCAGTCTTAGTGATACATGCATTTGTAGTTCCCGTTCTTTCACACAGATCTTTGTCACTTCACTTCAGTAGATTTATTCACATTGCGTAGAATCTTTCTTTGAACCTTTCTTTGCTTTGATCTTTGTGAGAACTTTCCTTTGACGTAGTGATGCATGTATGAGTATGTGGAATCTGTCACCACGGAGATGATATGTAGCTGCATGAAAACAGTTAGCAATAAATCAACCGGTACTTACAGATAAGTAACTAGAGATCATTAACAGCATAGTGTGAAGACTTCTTCTAATCCTTACCAAGGCCGTTCCCATGTCAGATACTCTTGAGAGAGCTTACAAGACCTACTTAGTAGCTCAATGACTGGGTGAGTCGCTGGGGATCACTCCACGACTGTAGACCGTTTGAAACCACCGTGAACACTAAGCGTAACCCATAAAAAATTACCGAAGTGACCTGCTGTCAGGGCTGCTTGATGTTGACCCTGGCAGGAATTTCCATTCAATCATTGAGAATCACAAAAGTGAATCCTCTCATAAATGTTCTGGAAGATTGCTAAGATATGCGTAGGACTCTAAAGTTTACATCTGGCGTCCGTAATGATGAACAACCAGTGTAGAAATATCATGTGTTCCTATGAGATCTTTTGATGAATCTCGGGGCTCTAGACTCGATAAGTGCACATTAGGTTTCCTATGCGGAGATTAGGGAGACGTCTCCTGCTTCAATATCAATCATCTCTAAGAGATAGGTCGATAGATTACACCGGTTCCCTGTGAGAATGAAACAAGCTCTTTTAAGAGAACTTGAGTGGTTAAGAAGGTTTAGTTCAGTGCGTTACTGGGTCCATGACGTCTTTGTCTTCAATACCGGTGTCACCTTAGTAACAACCAGTAGCATACGAATTGTACCCGGTGTCTGCCCTAAGGTTGAACATTTGGAGGGCTATTTCTTTTCACCCTTTTTCATAACTTTTCTTTTTAATTCTTCAACCCCTTCTTTCTCCTTTCTCATTTTCTCCTTTTTTCAATCATACCTAAGGACTTCTAATTCTAATCTATTGGATTTGTCCTTGGGTAGATCCCTTCGGCTCTGGAGGATCATAGGACGGTTTTCCCTATCCTTAGTCACCTTATAACTCCATGACTATCCTATAATTGATCACATGCCAAAAAACCTTTTTGTGAAAAATCTCTCAAAGTGTTTATGATAATAAAACACATTGTTGTTACCACTTTGAGAGTTTTTCAATTTTGAAGGACTCCCCCTTTACATGTGCTCATGTATTTTTAAGAAATTTGCACATGCGAGAGGAGTTTGCACTTTTTGAATTGATCCACTTTCAGTGAACATGACCGATTCGAGACACGCTTACATCACTAGTTAGACTAGCTTGAAGTTATTACCCGTCCTGGTCAAGTCCAAAGAAAGTCTCTCGATACGGTACATTCTACTCAGACAAGTCCTATTCGAGACACGCTTACATCACTAGTTAGACTAGCTTGAAATTATTACCCGTCCAGGACAAGTCTTTTCGATTACTGACATTTTTAAGCTTCGTCAATTCATTGGTACTTACTGAGTCGAGCTCTTCTGAGATTCAGTCACAAACTTTAAACATCTTTGATCACATTTTAATCATGTCTTCTCCCCCTCAAAAATAGCATAGCGTGATATTTTTGATATCAACTGATTTAATAAAAAGCTTTTTGGAGAGAAAGACAGATTTGATTTTGCATGAAATCTGAACATTTTAGTTTTTTATACTCCCCCTTAATGATAGCGCATTTAAAATCAATTTAAGGGTTTCGAGGGAGTTTTCTTGAGCACTCATTTTGAGAGATTTTGAGAAATCTTTTGAACAATCTTGAAAAAGTGCTCAAGAATTTTGTTTGAAAACGAGTTTATGCTTGAAATCTGTTTTGTTTGTTTAGACTCGAACTTTTTGAAAAAGATTTCGTCATTGAACGTACGAGTCCTTGATTTGAAAATAATCAGAAGTCATCATTGAAGTTCGGGTTTCGTACTGAAGTATATGAAAGCCATCCGATTTAGTCCGGGTTTCGTACTGAGGTATACGAAAGCCATCGTGAAGAAACTTTTGAGAATCGACATGTTTTAGAAAAACATTTTAAAGAACTCCCGTTCAAGCATCTGTACATGTCCGTATCATTGTTGAATGACATTTCTAGAAATGTACAGAATATTGATTTATACGAGAGACATGTCGTGAGAAGAATATTTTTGGATTTTTTGATTTTATATATATTTTTTTTTGGATTTTTGAAATTTTATATTTTTGTATTTTGTTTTTGTTGGTTTTATAAAAGAAAAGGAAAATCAAAAATAGAAGATTGAAAGAATGATTTTATAGAATTTACAGAAATTGAGCCCTCTGATGAACTGGGTTCTGAGATAGTTGAAGCACCTGCAACCAAAGACGAAGAGGTTTCACAAATAACAGTGTTAGAAGTACATGAATCATCACTCTGAGGGTGTTGACTATCAACAGTTGTAATGGTTTCTATTTCCTTATCCTGATGATTATCACTAATATTTGTGTTGGTGCAACTATCAAAAATCTTTCCTGTGGGAATCCATCTAAGACCAACTATTTTAAAAACTTTTCCCGTCGGAATCCACCTAAGGTAAGATCTAGACGTAGTCTTCTTATCAGATGCAGCGGAAGTCTCAGTTTTTGAAAAACTACATCCTGTAGAAATCCACCTATTAGGTTTCTTATCCATTTTCTTGTAGTCAACGAGTTTGTTTCTATTTGGTGTCTTAGAGGATTGTGCCTTGACACTTGATTTTCCTTTCTTGAGAAATTGTACAATACATGCATCGTGATTAGCTGAGAAAACACATTTTTGACATGTAGGACAGACAAATTCAACATTCTTGTTTAACACAGTAACTTTAACTTTGTCACTACATTCATTTGGAAATTGCTTTTTGTTCGAAAAAGACTCAGAATTCTTTGTGTGGCATTCTACGTTCTTAGCATTCTCTTTTGTGCCACTACTCTTAGATGTAAGCCAATCCCTAGTAGTTTGAAGATAGTTCCTAGGTAATGGTTTACTACTACTAGTAGTGCTTTGGAATCTTGTAGAATTCATCACACTAGGTTTTGCGCCTAAAATTCCATTTTTACGACGTTGTGCCTTTTTCCTAGCTTCTTCTAGATGATGATTATGGACCATGTCATTAGAACCAACAGACTCTTTAGCTGTTTTTGTAGTCACATTTGGTGTACTATTCCTAGAAGAGCTAGGTGCACTCACATTTGTGTTTCTTTCAACAACTAATTTTCATTTTTCAACAATCTTTTCCATTTCCTTTTTCTTGAGCAAGGGTTGTGGAGTGACTGGTTTTGACAAATCCTTTTTCTCATCGACTTTTGGAGCAAACCGTGAAATTGACATTTTTGGTTTTTGAACCGTGTTTGAAACATTTGGTTTCTCCGAAGTCGATGGTTTTGCAAACTTAGTTTCCTCACCCTTTCCTTTTTGACTTTCAAGCTGAGCCCTCAAAAGATCATTTTGCTCTTTCATGTTCTTTAAGTCACGCTCATACGACAATTTGTCATACTTGCATTCTTCCTTTTTTCGATCAAGTTGTTTAAAATATGACACATTTTCTTTTTCAAACTTTATAAGAGTATTTTCATATTTTGAAACAATTGCGGAGGTCTCAGCTCTTAGTCGTTCATCGTATTGAATAGAATATGTTTGTAAAATGATGGACATAATGTCAGTGGTCATAACAGCTTCAAAGAGAGAATCATTTAGGTTTTCCAAAACATTCATGTTTTCACGAGTATCATTAGCTTCGTTTACCAGGGATTTGTGGTCCTCGACAAAGTCGGCTGTTTCTTTTAAGAAAGCTTGTTCAAAATGAATTACCCTCGCACTGATGTTATTCAGTGGGATAGTAATTTCGTTTTCAAAAACTTTTTTCTGCTCAATATGAAAACTGGAATGCCAGTTGTTAATATTGATTGTAGTTTTAGAAGCAACAATATTTTGAAGTTTTTGAATTCTCTTTTTAACGTCATCTAGAATGTCTCTAGCCTCACTTGTATTAAAAGTGTTGTTAGAAGACATTTGTTCTATTTTTGAAAGAGATTTGGAAGCAATTACTTTCTTAGAAAACATTTTTGAAAATGGTCGTTTTATGGAAAACACAGATGGTTCTTTTTGTGGAACAAAAGTAATTCCTGAAAGTTTGTTCAATTTGTTGTAATCAATGGGTTTCAAATCCTTTTGTTTCATTTTATTTATGCTCTCTTCGACATGTTCAATCGTTAGCACAGAATCCCGAATGACGGGAGGATCATGTTTGGTGTAAATCACATTACCATTGTACAAAACACTCTGTTCTTGCTGAGATTTCTTGAGATTACAAGGGGTGTTGTTACCAAGAGCCATTTTATGTTTCGTATGGTAAATCAGATTAGTTTGATTTGAAACCACTAATTCTTCTAAATGAACAATCATGTGTTCTGACTCTACGATTTCTTCCAAAAGTTTGTCTTCTTTCTTTGCAAAGTCCTTTTTCAACTCGTCCCTTTCTTTTTCAAGATTGGTATAAGCTGTTTTTTGTTTAGAAAGTTGGTTTTGTAAATCAGAAATTTCCGCGTTTAAAGATTTTATCTTTTTGAAAGAATTAACATCAAGTGTATCAAACTTGAGTTGCAATTGTTGTTCCCTTGAAACGGAAATTTGATAACCAGTTTCTAATTCAGACAATCTTTTGTTATGAAATTCAAAAGCTTTAACGTTTGCTTTGTAACTCTCAAGCTCAGCGGTCAATTTAACATTCGCGGCCTTAACATCGCGATTGACCTTTTGCACATTCTCAATTTTAATACGACAATTATTCAATAATGATTCAAACAAAGCACGTGTTTCCTCATCATTCTCAACATGCTGTGAAACGAAGCCTCCATTATGATTCACATCTGGAGTCGCTGAAGGAGTATTGCTACTAGTTGGCGTGTCCAGGAATGTATCATAAGTGGATGCTTGCTTCTCAAAATGCTGTTCCTCATGAGGAGACATATCTAATATATCATTATTGTGACATATGTTGAAATTTGATACCTCAGATGGTGCATTGGTGTCATAAACAGGAAGTGTGTCAGAATCCGTGTCATACTTAGCTTCCTGAAGATTCGCCATGAATATGCAGTTCGCATCGATATCCTCTCTGTCTTCCATGTCATCCATAAGAGACGTAAAGTCATTCTCCTCTGCGTTCAACTGAAATCCTGCCTCATTCTTTTGTGCCAACAGCATTGCTTTCTGCAAGTACGCTAGATCTTTCTTGTTTGGCTTAGTAGGACAGTTCCTTGCCATATGACCTACACCCTGACAGTTGAAATACTTTACCGGATTACCCTGATTCACATTTCCCAAATTCCCAACTACTGGAGCTGCAACATTTCTATTCTGATTACCCATTGCCTGATTTCCAACATTCTGACCCCTCTGATTTCCAACAAACTGACCCAACTGATTCCCTGCATTCTGACCATACTGATTCCCTGCATACTGACCTGCATTCTTCATATTCTGATTGCCCATATTAAATCCAGTAGCATATCCTTGCTGATTCCCATGAATTCCAACCATTTGGCCTCCGTTGCCCATATTGAAACTCGGTTGAGCGATCTGCCTGTTGCGAGTATTCGATGAAATCCTTTGGTTGTTGTTTGTTGGTGTAGAATAGCGTCCTTGGAATGCCTTCGACAGAAAAGCAAACGCTTGTGTCAATGTTGCAGCAGCTTCATCATTGTCAGTGAATTCTGGCTCTTGGAAGTGTGGGTATTGCTGTTGTGGAATAACTTGTTGTTGTTGTGGGTAGAACTGTTGTTGGTAGACCGGTGTTGGTTGTTGAATGTAGTTGTGAATGGAAGATGATGATGGGTGTTGAGTGTTCACTGGTAATGGTGTTGGTGTATTAGTAATTAATGCGAGAGGATCATGATTCTTTGCCAATCTTTCTTTCCTTACTTCATTAGCCTCAGCTTGGTTTTGTTTCAGAAAATCATAGAGTTGATCATAATTCACATTATGTAAATCCTTTGTTTGATTGACAATTGTAACATAACGACCCCATTCTTCTGGAAGGTTATTGAGGAATTTGATGTTTGTTGCAATTGTTCGTAGTGTCAACTTGTTTCTGATTAACTCATTCATCAAAGTGCAAAACGTTGTGTAGTAAGATTCAATCTGTTCACGTTTAGTAGATGTAAAGTTCTCCCATTCAGTAAGAAGTTTGTTCTCAACATCTTGTTGTCCAATTTCTGTTCCATGACATATTCTTCTAACACGTTCCCACATAGCATAAGCAGTTTCACAGCTATCGACCGCAGCAAAGATCTCCCATGGTAATCCAAGTTGGATTAAATGCATTGCCATATCATCAGCTTTGATCTGCGTCTTGTCTTCATTAGTGTAATCTGCTTCTGTTTGTATACGCACGAATGGTTCAGTAGGAGGTGTTGTATATGGATTACCTTGAATTTGAACTTGTCTTGGCTGAAATGGACCGTTTTCTATGGATTTGATCATAAGGTGACCGTTATCATTTGTTTTGATGTAACGAAGCATGCGGCTTGTCCATGGGAGATATCCACCTTTTTCAAGCATTGGAGGTCGGTTTTCCGCACTAGCTGCATGAATGTCTTGCTGAGTTGCCATTGATGAAGTGTAGATGGATAAAGTTGATTCTTGGATCGTTCCAATGAAATAGGAGTAGAGTTTAGTAAAGGTTACTTTCCTTGGTCAACGAACTTTAAATCCACCAACAATTTTCGAAACTTTGTCCACCAAAAGATTTTCTAAAAGAGTTCTAGAAAAAAATTTCTAAAAGTGTTGTAGAATTTTTTTTTTTCTAAAAGGTGTTCTAGAAAAAATTTCAGTGATTTAGAAACTTTTCAGTGTTCTAGAAACTTTTCAGTGTTTTAGAAACTTTTCAGTGTTCTAGAAACTTTTCAGTGTTTTAGAAACTTTTCAGTGTTTTACAAACTTTTCAGTGTTCTCGAAAATTTTCAGTGTTTTAGAAACTTTTCAGTGTTCTAGAAACTTTTCAGTGTTTTAGAAACTTTTCAGTGTTCTAGAAACTTTTCTGTGTTTTAGAAACTTTTCTGTGTTCTAGAAACTTAGCACCAAAACTTTCTAAATTATACAATTTAGAGAGTATACCATGAGTCAAAGTGTTTTCTCACTTATACAAGCAAGGGACACACCGAGTAAGCAACGGGAGCAAGTGTGTTCTCGAAACTTTGTCATTTAGAAACTTTGTGATTTAGAAAGATGGTACAAGTGTGTTCTAGAAAGTTTGCTAGAATTTTGTTTTTGCTAAAAGCTCACCCAAATCAAGTTTGTATTTCAAGATTCTTGTACTTCTAGTTATTAAAATACCAAAACTTACAGAAAGTTGCAAACTTGATGATTTTTATGAAAAATTTTTGTGTTCTAAAAATTTTTCTAGAATTTTGATTTTGCTAAAAGCTCACCCAAATCAAGTTTGTATTTCAAGATTCTTGTACTTCTAGTTATAAAAACACCAAAACTTAAAGAAAGTTGCAAACTTGATGATTTTTATGAAAATTTTTTGTGTTCTAGAAAATTTGCTAGAATTTTGATTTTGCAAAAAGCTCACCCAAATGAAGTTTGTATTCCAAGATTCTTGTACTTCTAGTTATAAAAACACCAAAACTTAAAGAAAGTTGCAAACTTGATGATTTTTATGAAAAATTTTTGTGATCTAGAAAAACAAGTACAAAATCAAAATTCAAATTTTTAAGGTTAAAACTTTCAAAAAGGTTGAAACTTTCTTTTTAGAAAAGGTTTATAACACTAGTTTGTAATCAAAAAAGTGTTAAAGACCAAGAAAAACAAGAAAAGTAATGATCTATTCTTAAAAAAAATGTGTAGAAAGCTTAACAAATACGAAACCAACAAACTCCCAACACTCCTAAATCATTGTTTGGCGATTGATACCACTTGTTATAACATAAATATGACAACTTTATCAAATAATATATCCTTGGTGACTTGATATGTGAAGTATGTTTGAGAGAGAAAGTAGAGAATGTAGAGAAAGAAAGAAGAGAGAATATTATTAGAGAAACACACACTTACACATACAAGCACACACCTCAAATGAGCCTTTGAGGTGTTTATATAGTAAGTTACAAGAGATGCCCTAAGGCTTTCTATGGGCTTGGGCTTGGACTTGGATTACATTTCATATTAAAGGCTTACATAATATATCACTTAACATATTAGCTTACCAAGTCCATGAGCCCATTGACTATCCTATTACATATCTTAACAAACGACACAAAGTTATAATATTAGAATGACCATCACTTCTATATATATATATATATATATATATATATATATATATATATATATATATATATATATATATATATATATATATATATATATATTTAATGCTAACAGGTTTTTCTCCCAAAAGTTACACCACAATGAATGAAAAATCCAAAACTATATATAGATTTACAAGGGTGACGACGTCAGGTTTTAGATCCTGACGCCGTCAAGTCGCCATCATTAGGGTTTCATGATGCGCAATTAATCTTCTTAACGTCGTCACTTGTTACTGTCTTCTGGACCGTCTGTCTTTGTGGATACACGTTACGGTCTACTCATAATATAATGTGACGCCATCACATGTTAATCACCAATTTCCTCTCTGGCGCGTCAAATGTAAATGATCATCCGCCTCTTGATTCATCATATGACGGCGTTACTTAGTGACTCCTGACGCCATCAGGTACTATTTTCAGCATGGTTTCTTGACTTTGTTGTTTTCTTCACTTTCGACTCCAAAAACGTCCAAAATGATCCATTTTCCAGAATTCTTGTCCAAAGTACCTAAAATGACAAAAAGAACGATTTGAGGTAATATTTGACCATAATATCACAATTTAGGGTTTAAATGACCCCCTAAAAGTGTAACAAATATTTCCTTATCAATGTTTCTTTAAATAGGAAAACATTTTAGGAACAAGTTTTGGTGCTTCATAAAAACCTCTGTGTGTCCTAGCATTTATCAATTGGTTTTCCATAAATAGTTGTATAAATCTAGGATACAGAAAATGATTCCCATTTTCCAAATGTTTTACCAAACCCTATAAAATCATGTTTGAAAAATTAAAAGGCTTTCCTTTACATAGACAAATCATGGAAGAAGTCTGAGTTGTGCTAAATTCATTCTAGCCTAATGTTTTAGGACTCAAACAATGTAAAAGAGTATGAAACAAAAATTTCCATTGAGATGAGAAGAGACCTTTTTGAAATTTTAAACTATCATTTTTCTTCTCATAGCCTAATTTCTTAAGTCCTTTGAAAATTTCATCATTAGGAGACACACAATCTCTTCATCATCTGCTAACAAAAGAGATTCTCTTATAGATGACTCAGTGATGCGTATGTCTTATTTATCAACCCTGGCTGTGATATGTACTTCCTTATTAATTGTTATGGCCTTTGCGGTACGCCAAAACTGTTTAATAAAGGAAAGATATATTATAGGATTCACAGTTAATGCATACCTAATAGAAGTAGCATTCAAGAAATCAACCATGTCTGTGAAACCTTCAGGTACCAAGGTTCTATCCAAAAGTGCTACCATGTTGTGACTCTCAGCAAATGTACGATCAACCATTGTTAATTAGGGCTTGTGAATTTGGGGATTTTTGGAATTGAGTGATGAAAGTCGGTGGAATGAATTATTTGAATCAATTAAATGGAGCGTCTAAGTGATTGTGAGATTTAATAGGAAAGATATACCCTAAAAGGATAAGTTACCAATCAACCCTTGAATAGTAGGAAACAATAACCAGCAGCAGAATCTTTTGGCTAGCAGCAGAATGTTTTGCGCAAGCAGTAGAATCTCTGTTGTATTTACTCCAACTCAATTATTTTCAGCAACAATCCTTTCCAAATAAATTCTTCTTGCAAAATATTAGTCCAAAAGCGCAAAAACACAAAATACCACAAGAATCACAATAATCACAACACTTAGTTATATCTAGCAGTTGAAAATTTAACTAGTAGTAGAATCAGTCAACTCTATATATAATTAGCAACACAATCTATAACCAGCAGCAGAAACAACTTTATGACTAATAACATCAAACATACTATACAAAACATTACAATAACACCAAGAGATAAGTTTTTCAAAGATTTATCATTCCAATACTTGCAATTAAAAATTGAAATCTTCCCACATCAAAATGTTTTGTGAGCAAATCAACAAGATTATTGTCAGTATGGATTTTAATTATTTGAATCAACTTCTTTTCATAACAATTTGTTATAAAATGATGTCTTATCTCAATATGCTTTGTTTTAGAATGAAAAACGGTATTTTTAATTATGCACAGTGTACTGTTATTATCAATATGAATTTTGGTGTTCATAAAATTATACCCATAGTCCAACAATTGATTTTGCATCCAAAGTAATTGACCACAGCAACTTGAAGCAGCCACATACTCAGCTTCAGTTGTAGAATTAGCGACCACTATTTGTTTCTTGAACTGCCATGACACCAACCTACTTCCAAGAAATTGACAACCTCCAGTTGTGGATTTCCTATCCAAGCTAGCCCTAGCATAGTCACTATCAGAATATGCCACAAAATCAAAAGGTGAATCCTTAGGATACCAAAGCCCCAAATTATGTTCATGACTCCTCCCGGACCAACCAGCCAACCGTGTGCGGTCAGTAGGCTTACCCAGGAGAAAAAGTCAAAATATGTAATCCGTGGAAGTATAGGGAAATCCCCGGGTCGTTATGTCCCAGCGAGGTTGCAATTGGATTTGAAAACATTTTAAGTGATCGGGTGATTTAACAGAAAGGTTGGGAATTTGATTATTATGATTACAGTAGGGGATGAGGAATGAGAATAACTTAAAAATACTATATGGACAATTACTGATAATCAGATAACCTAAAAACGTGAGTTAAACCTAAAAACGCGCGTTTGAATTTAAAATAAACGCGAACGCGCAAAATAAAAAGGGAAACGGGGGCAAATAAAATCCTACTGTTATAAAAATTATATTTTTACAAACCTAATGACAAAATAAAATTTTAAGAAAAAGAAAAATAATTTTTACACTATTTAATTAATTACTATTAATTAATTACTAATTACTTTTTAATTATTTAAATTATACTAAATTATAACTAATTATGAATTTTAACTAGAAAAAGGAAAATTAAATTTAGAAAAATCTAAAATACTATAAAACTAAATTTAAAACAGAAAATATATTTTTCCTACTTTTTAATTAATTATTATTAATTAAAAACTAATTATTTAATTAAAGTAAACTAAATTAAATTATAAAAAGTACTAAATGACAAGCGAAAAATCTGAAAAAAATTCCTAAAATTACTACAGGTTATAAGGAACCTAAGAAAAATTTAAAATCAACAAGTGCTTATCAATAAGCAGAAAAATAAGCCAAAGGGGCTTAAATAGAAGCTATCACTTTCTTAAAAGTGATGATTTTTTTAGTTTTCTTTTTGAGAACTAATTATACACTGAAAACAAACAACTTTTGTGAAAACACTTTTTATACAACTTAAAAATAAGCTGTATGCAATCACAATTGCTTAACAGGTTGTGGTTATAGCTTATTAGGACTTTGATAAACTTGAAAAAGCTACCACATGATGTCTTAAGTACAAAGAAGCTACAAACAGGTATGGACCAACTTGAATTAAGCAAAAGGGCACAGATAAGCACAATAAATAAGCCAGGAACAACAATTAAGAACTTATGCAAACTTAAGGTTCAAACAGTCCAAATTAGAGACTTTTAGACCTCTGTGGGGTCCACGGAGGTGAATGGAGATCCAAAAAGAAAGTTGACCCCCAAAGTTGACCAGGTCAACTCAAAATAAGCCAATAAGATGGGCTTATGGCTTATTATTGAGCACTTGATGAGTCTTTGAAGTTGGGTGCAAAATTTGAGTGGTCAATATAGGGGTATTGGACAGGTCACAAAAGAAGGCCAAATAAGGTAAGTACCAATAAGCTAGAGTCCAAAATAATCCTAGGTCTGAGAAGCTAAGCTGATAAGGTCTTCAAAAAGCCAAAAAGCAGATAGTGGGGTCCACTGGGTAGCAAGATGCAAGCCTAAGAAATTAGGCCAATGGCCCTGGTGCACGGGAGTGTTTGCACCCTGCACCCTCAAATAAGCCTGTGCACACACCACATAAAAAATCACAAAAATAAGATGGTCATGGATTCTTGTAGCTGAAGTGGTGTATTTTAACCATAAAAAGTTTCAAGGGCTGATTCTCAACACAAAAATCAAGAAAATTCTAGCAAAAAGTGGATTTCTGATGAACTATGCAATTTTTGACTTTTTACTTTTGAGCTAAGTTTGACTTATGTGAGATTCTAAGGGGTCTACTTGACTTAATATGATGTGTTATGTTAATTTTAGACTGAATCTATTAACCTTAACTAACTCTAAACTATTTTGATGATTATGAGATTGTAAAAACCCCACAGTTAAGCTGTGTGGATTTCTAAGAGGAATCTTGACTTTTTACTTTTTGAACTAGGATTTTACTGATTATGTAGGAACATAAATCTATCAACTTTATCACAACACTATAGAAGCAAAGATGAAGTAAAGATGGAAAGATGGTGACTTGATATGTATATATGTATTTCGTGTATATAAGAGAGAAAGAGAGATGAAATGGAACTTTTATTCAAGAGAAACACACATAATACACACACAAGCACACACCTCAAATGAGCCTTTGAGGTGTTTATATAGTAAGATACAAGAGATGCCCTAAGGCTTTCTATGGGCTTGGGCTTGGGCTTGGACTTGGTTACATGATTAGATAACAAGGCTTATGTAACATAGCACATAACGTATTAGCTTGCCAAGTCCAAAGCCCAATGACTAAACTATTACTAATCTTAACGAACGACACAAAGTTATAATATGAGAATGACCATCACTTCTATATATATATTTTTTATGCTAACAATATCCCCCTAAGGGGTGGTCATTCGAATGATGCTCCACGTGATTAGGTCTTCTTTGTTCCTTTTTGTTGACCATTGTGTGTCGTAGTAGAATAGTCTTTAGTCTTTGTTCCTTCATGCTTTGTGATCTTTGATGACTGACTTTTCATCATTCTTTGTTCTTTTGTGATGTGGAGTTATCTGCCTTTCGTCACTTCTGCGTCTGTGGTGGTTGTTCGCCATTCCAACATGCTCATACGTCTTTAGTCTTTGTGATACATGCATTTGTTATTCCCGTTCTTTCACACCGATCTTTGTCACTTTACTTCTGTAGATTCTTTCACATTGCGTAGAATCTTTCTTTGAACCTTACTTTGCTTTGATCTTTGTGAGAACATTCCTTTGACTTCGAGATGCATGTATGAGCATGTGGAATCTGTCGCCATGGAGATGAAGTATAGCTACAGGTAAATAGTTAGCAATAAAACAACCGGTACTTACAGATAAGAATTAGAGATCGTCAACAACATAGTGTGAAGACTCCTTCTAACCCTTACCAAGGCCGTTCCCATGTCAGATACTCCCGAGGGAGCTTACAAGACCTACTTAGTAGCTCAATGACTGGGTGAGACCGTTTGAAACCACCACGAACACTAAGCGTAACCCATAAAGAATTACCGAAGTGACCTGCTGTTAGAGCTATTTGATGTTGACTCTGGCAGGAATTTCCAATCAATCATTGAGAAACACAAAAGTGAATCCTCTCATAAATGTTCTGGCAGATTGCCAAGATCTACGTAGGACTCTTAAGTTTACATCTGGTGTCCTTAATGATGAACAACCAATGTAGAAATATCATGTGTTCCTATGAGATCTTTTGATGAATCCCGGGGCTCTAGACTCGATAAGTGTACATTTGGTTTCCTATACGGAGATTAGGGAGACGTCTCCTGCTTCAATATCAACCATCTCTAAAAGACAGGTCGATAGATTACACCGGTTCCTCGTGAGAATGAAAGAAGCTCTTTTAAGAGAACTTGAGTGGCTTAGAAGGTTAAGTGCAGTGCGTCACTGGGTCCATGACGTCTTTGTCTTCAATACCGGTGTCACCTTAGTAACAACCAGTAGCATACAAATTGTACCCGGTGTCTGCCCTAAGGTTGAACATTTGGAGGGCTATTTCTTTTCACCCTTTTTCATAACCTTTCTTTTTAATTCTTCAACCCCTTCTTTCTCCTTTCTCATTTTCTCCTTTTTCAATCATACCTAAGGACTTCTAATTCTAATCTATTGGATTTGTCCTTGGGTAGATCCCTCCGGCTCTGGTGGATCATAGGACGGTGTTTCCTAACCTTAGTCACCTTATAACTCCATGACTATCCTATAATTGATCACATGCCAAAAAAACTTTTTGTGAAAAATCTCTCAAAGTGTTTATGATAATAAAACACATTGTTGACACTTCGAGAATTTTGCATTTCTTTTGAAGGACTCCCCCTTCACATGTGCTCATGAATTTTTTAAGAAATTTGCACATGCGAGAGGAATTTGCACTTTTTGAATTGATCCACTTTCAGTGAACATGACCGATTCGAGACACGCTTACATCACTAGTTAGACTAGCTTGAAGTTATTACCCGTCCTGGTCAAGTCCAAAGAAAGTCTCTTGATACGGTACACTCTACTCAGACAAGTCCTATTCGAGACACGCTTACATCACTAGTTAGACTAGCTTGAAATTATTACCCGTCCAGGACAAGTCCTTTCGATTACTGACATTTTAAGCTTCGTTAATTCATTGGTACTTACTGAGTCGAGCTCTTTTGAGATTCAACCACAATCTTTACACATTTTAATCATGTCTTCTCCCCCTCAAAAATAGCATATTGTGATATTTTTGATATCAACTGATTAAGAAAAAGCTTTTGGAGAGATAGACAGATTCTATTTTGCATGAATTTGGAACATTTTGTTTTTATACTCCCCCTTAATGATAGCTCATTTAAAATCAATTAAGGGTTTAGAGGGAGTTATCTTGAGTACTCATTTTGAGAGATTTTGAGAAATCTTTTGAACAATCTTGAAAAAGTGCTCAAGAATTCTGTTTGAAAACGAGCTTATGCTTGAAATCTTTTTCGTTTGTTTAGACTCGAACTTTTGGAAAAAGATTTCATCATTGAACGTACGAGTCCTTGATTTGAAAATAATCAGAAGTCATCGTTTAAGTCCAGGTTTCGTACTGAAGTATACAAAAGCCATAGTGAAGAAACATTTGAGAAACGACATGTTTTAGAAAAACATATAAAAGAACTCCCGTTCAAGCATCTGTACATGTCCGTATCATTGTTGAATGACATTTCTAGAAACGTACAGAATATTGATTTATACGAGAGACATGTCGTGAGAAGAATATTTTTGGATTTTTTATTTTATATTGTTTTTGTATTTTTTGAAAATTTTATATTTTTATATTTTGTTTTTGTTGGTTTTTCAAATTTTGTATTTTGTTTTTTCAAAAATATTTACAGCGAAGCGATTTTGAAAACATTTTTCAAGAAGATTCGAGAAGACGTTCTAGCTCCTCAGGAGTTAGGCTTCGCATGCCAATTCGTCGAACTAAATAGTCAAACCGTTCTTTAGGAAGGGCTTTAGTAAAAAGATCAGCGAGTTGGTAATCAGTCTTAACGAAAAATAATTCAACAGTACCTTCTTCCATGTGTTCTTTGATGAAATGGTAGCGGACTTTGATATGCTTCGTCTTATAGTGATGTACGAGATTGCACGAGATAGCTATGGCACTTTTTGAGTCACAATACATAGGTATTTTGTCAAAAGTAAAGCCATAATCTGTGAGCTGTGTCCGCATCCAAAGAACTTGGGCACAACACGCAGATAGAGACACATACTCGGCTTTGGCGGTTGATAGTGCAGTACAATCCTGTTTCTTTGACGACCAGCTTACAAGCTTTTCACCCAAAAATTGTGCTCCACCTGATGTACTCTTTGCTGTAACTTGAAATCCTGCATGGTCGGCATCTGAAAAGGCTATTAGATTAAACCCCGAATCCTTCGGATACCAAAGTCCCATGTTAATGGTGCTTTGTAGGTACCGAAAGATCCGTTTAACCTCTTTGAGGTGAAGTTCGGTAGGCTTTACCTGAAACCGTGCTAACAAACAAACAACAAATTGAATATCGGGTCGACTAGCAGTTAGGTACATGAGAGAACCGATCATACTCCGATATTTTTTCAGATCGATGGGTTTCCCAAACAAAGCAGCACCTATTTTTGGTGAAGTGACCATTGGAGTACCAACAGAATCACAGTTTTCCATTCCATGTTTTTTCAAAATCTCTATAGTATATTTAGCTTGATTGATAAAAATACCACGAGGGGATTGATGTATTTGTAAACCAAGAAGGAATTTTAGTTCCCCCATCATGGACATTTCAAATTTGCTTTTCATGAGATTTTCAAAATGTTTTGAATGGTTAGGATTGGTTGATCCAAAAATAATGTCGTCCACGTAAATTTGAATGATCAAAATGTCATTTTTGAATTTTTTGATAAACAAGGTGTCATCAACCGTTCATTTTGTGAAATTGTTTTTGAGCAAAAAAGATGATAGTTCGTCATACCACACTCTTGGAGCTTGTTTTAAACCATAAATAGCTTTCTTAAGCTTGTAGACGTAGTCTGGATTATCTTTGTCGATGAATCCCTCTGGCTGACTCACATACACTTCTTCTTTTAGAGTTCCATTTAAGAAAGCTGTCTTAATGTACATCTGATAGACTGTGATGTTTTTGTGAGCTGCATAGGCTAAGAAAATCCGGACGCTTCAAGTCTAGCTACAGGCGCGAATGATTACTCGAAATCTATCCCTTCTTCTTGTGGATAACCTTTAGCCACGAGACGAGCTTTGTTACGAATTACAGTCATTTCCTCATCCAGTTTGTTCTTCCATAACCACTTGAGATCAAGAACACGTTTATCAAGTGGTCGTTCAACAAGTTCCCAACTATCATGTAACAGGTATTGAAGAATTTCCTCCTGCATCGCTTCAATCCATGGGTATTCTGCCATTGCTTCCCGAATGTTCTTAAGTTCTTTGAGGCTTAGTAAGTAAATGTAAATGCACAATTCGAGATCGGTGGCAAGTTGTCTCCTCGTCCGAACTGGCTTTGAAGGTTCACCAATAACATGTTCTATTGGATGGTCTTTTGTCCATTGAAACATAGAAGGGTACCTTGGGTTTAACAAATGTGTGTTAGATGGTTCTTGTAACCTTGAAGAAGATTCAGCAGACTCTGTTGCAAATGGGTTTTCAAATATTTCTTCTTCTTCTAACGCAACATCGTTTGAATTATTTGTTGGTTCTTCTTGAAAGTTTGTGTTTTGATTTTTCTCATCACCTCTTGGTAGAACAGTTTCAAGTACTGGAGTTGCTTGAGTAGATGTAGATGATGTTGATGTAGTTGGTGCTTCAGCTTCGATTGTTGTAGATGCATCTTGTGGTAGTGGTGGTGGTTGATGGTTTTGAGCGGGTGCAGCGGAATGTTGATGAGATGCATTTGTCGAAGTTCCACCATAGTATTCATCAAACATTAACTCGAAGAAATTTTCCAGTTCTTGTTCTGTGGGTTTGTCCGTGTTTGTTGACTGAGCTCCTTGAGGCACGAGTCCTGAATTGATGTATCCAGAAGTCCGTCTGTTTGGTGCGGGTCCTAATCCGTTTTGATTAGAAGCCATATGGGGTTTTATTGAATCTCGGATGGACTAGGAATCGGTTTTGAGTAAAACAAGCAGTGGCTACAACATCAGCCCATAAGAATAGAGGTGCACTAGAAAAAATTAGCATTGTACGAGCAGCTTCCACAAGAGTTCGGTTGCTTCTTTCAACTACCCCATTCTGCTGTGGAGTTCTAACAACTGATGTTTGGTGTGTGATTCCAACATCGTCAAGGTAAGTTCTTAACTCCTGGTTTGTAAATTCTGTGCCATTGTCTATTCTTATAATCCTTACTGGAGCTTGAAGTAGAACTTGAATACGCTTCAGAAAGGTGATGATGATGCCTGGTGCTTCGTCTTTTGATCTCAAAAACTTTACCCAAGTATATCTTGAATAATCATCAACAATAACGAGAATATACTTCTTCCCATTAATGCTGTCAACTCTCATTGGGCCACATAAGTCCATGTGCAACATATGTAACCTTGCTTCCGAACTAGGTATGGTTTTGGGTTTATATGATGCTCTTTTACTTTTTCCTTGTTCGCATAATGGACATAGGTGTTCCTTGGTGTATTTGAATTTAGGAAGTCCAGTGACGATGTTGTCTTTGGCTAACTTGTTGATGGTGTCGAAATTGAGATGGGATAATCTTCTATGCCACAGCCAGGACTTAGTTTCGGTTGCCCTTGTCATAAGACAAATTGGTGATGTAGAAGCCATTTGGTTGATGTCGATAGCATACAAGTTTGTACCACAATTACCAGTTAAGAGATCATCACCAACCAAATTTCGAATAAAAACCGTGTTTCTCCTTAATGCAACTTCTAAATCCGCATCACAAAACTGCCCGAATGAAAACAAATTGTGTCCCAATCCTTCGACGTAGTAAACTCGAGTGATTAAAAAATTCCCAAATTGAAGATCTCCATAACCCTGAATAGCTGCTACATGATCATTTCCAAAGCGTATAGTTCCTATGAATTTCCAAACGAAATTGATCAGCAGCTTTAAATTCCTGGTCATGTGCTTGGAGCAACCCGAGTCGACGATCCAAAGACATATTTCGATAACCTGCCAAGAACAGAAGAGTTTGTATTTGGAAACCGTTTTGAATTTGGTTCCATGGGGTTAGGAGTAAAAGCAGAATCACACCCATAGACAGTTGCTACTTGTTTAGCTTGAGTTATTTCTAATTTGTTGTTCTTAAGAGTGAACTCTCTACCTGTCGGAATCCACATACAAAACTTAAGATAGTTCCTAGGCATTCGACTAATAGTGGTAGTCCTAAATCGTGCAACTAATCTTTCTATAGATCTGGATCTAGCACTAGGTCTTTTTGGAACATTCTTCTGAGCAGGCGTAACATTCACATTCTTAGAAACACATTCATCATGAACATCATTAATTAAACATTTCTTGCATATTAAACAAACGGAGTTATTACATGCATTAGAACCAGTACTTTCGACATTACATTCAAATGAATCATGTTTCTTATTAAAAAGCGATAAATTCCTAGGGTGTTCTTCTACTTCTTCAACTTTATTCTTGCGATTACTCTTAGAGACAGGCGAGACTCTATTGTTCCTTGTATTGCTCCTAGGCTTTAGTCTGCTGCTCCTAGAGGTGCTTTCTAATCATGTAGAAGGTAAGGCACACACATTAGGATTTATATTGTTGTCCTTTTTAGCATCCCTAGATTCTTTAGAATTAGCCTTTATACACTTGTCATTTATCATAGATGTTGAGGCAGACGCACTAGTGGGACTAATCCTAAAAAGGCCAGGTGCTATCACTTTAGGTGTTTCGACAACCGCTTTTCCTTTATCAACAATCTTAACATTTTCACTTTTCTTTGGCAAGGGTGTTGGAGTGACTGGTTTTGTCAAATCCTTTTTCTCATCGACTTTTGGAGCAAATCGTGAAATTGACATTTTTGGTTTTTGAACCGTGTTTGAAACATTTGGTTTCTCCGAAGTCAACGGTTTTGCAACCTTAGTTTCCTCACCCTTTCCTTTTTGACTTTCAAGCTGAGCCCTCAAAAGATCATTTTGCTCTTTCATGTTCTTTAAGTCACGCTCATACGACAATTTGTCATACTTGCATTCTTCCTTTTTTCGATCAAGTTGTTTAAAATATGACACATTTTCTTTTTCAAGCTTTATAAGAGCATTTTCGTATTTTGAAACAATTGCGGAGGTCTCAGCTCTTAGTCTTTCATCGTCTTGAACAGAGTAAGTTTGTAAAATGATGGACATAATATCAGTAGTCATAATAGCTTCGAAGAGAGAATCATTTAGGTTTTCCAAAACATTGATTTGCTCAAAAGATTCATTAGCCTTCTTTATCAGGGATTTGTGATCCGTGACGAAGTCAGCTGTTTCTTTCAAAAATGCTTGTTCAAAATGAATTACACGAGCATGAATGTTATTAATTGGAGGAGAAAATTCACTTTCAAGAATCTTTTTAAGCTGTAAATGAACCGTGGAATTCCAGTTAATCTCATAAAGTCTCGTTTTAGATTCTAAAGTCATTTTATGTTGCCCAACTCTTGTTTTAAGATCATCAAGATATCCTCTGGCAGCACTTGTGTTAAAAGTGTTGTTTGAAGACATCTGTTCCATGTTTGAAAGCGATTTGGAAGCAACTACTTTCTTAGAAAACATCTTCGAGAATGGTCGTTTTATGGAAAACACAGATGGTTCTTTTTGTGGACAAAAGTAATACCCGAAAGTTTGTTCAATTTGTTGTAATCAATGGGTTTCAAATCCTT
Organism: Artemisia argyi; assembly: GCA_030686995.1. NCBI lineage: Eukaryota > Viridiplantae > Streptophyta > Magnoliopsida > Asterales > Asteraceae > Artemisia > Artemisia argyi. The sequence goes on along the minus strand of CM060685.1, from coordinate 73,637,730 downwards.
TTGTTTCATTTTGATAATGCTCTCTTTGACAAGTTCCATTGTTTCCACAAAATCCCTAACGGCGGGAGGATCATGTTTGGTGTAAATAAGATTACCATTATGCAAAACATTCTGTTCTTCCTGAGCTTTCTTGAGATTACAAGGATTGTTGTTACCAAGAGCCATTTTGTGTTTCGTATGGTAAATCGGATTAGTTTGGTTTGAAATCATTTTCATTATTTGACTTGACTGACCCGACTTAACCACTAATTCTTCTAGATGTGCAATCTTGTGTTCTGACTCTACGATTTCTTCCAAAATTTTATCTTCTTTCATTGCAAAGTCCTTTTTCAACTCATCTCGTTCTTTTTCAAGATTGGTATAAGCTGTTTTTTATTTTGAAAGTTGGTTTGTTAATTCAGAAATTTCTTGTTTTAAAGAGTTAATGGTTTTTGTTGAACTTATTTCAATATTAGCAAACTTGTTTTTCCATTCCCTATCTTTAACAAGTAACTTCTTATAACCAATTTCAAGTTCTGACTCGCGTTCTTTGTGAATTTGAAAACTTTTTGCATTTTCCTTATATCTCTCAAGCTCAGTGGTCAATTTCTCATTCGTGGCCTTAACATCGCGATTGACCTTTTTCACTTTCTCGATTTCAATACCATAATTATTTAATAATGATTCAAATAAAGCACGTGTTTCCTCATCATTCTCAGCATGCTGTGAAACGAAGCCTCCATTATGATTCACATCTGGAGTTACTGAAGAAGTATTGCTACTACTTGGTATGTCCAGGTATGTATCATAAGTGGGTGCTAGCTTCTCAGAATGTTGTTCCTCATGAGGAGACATATCAAATATATCATTATTGTGGCATGTGTTGAAGTTTGATACCTCAGATGGTGCATTGGTGTCATAAACAGGAAGTGTGTCAGAATCCGTGTCATATTTAGCTTCCTGAAGATTCGCCATGAATATGCAGTTCGTATTGATATCCTCTCTATCTTCCATGTCATCCATAAGAGCCATAAAATCATTCTCCTCTGCATTCAACTGAAATCCTGCCTTTGCCTTTTGTGCCAACAGCACTGCTTTCTGCAAGTACTCTAGATCTTTCTTGTTAAGCTTAGTAGGACAGTTCCTTGCCATATGACCTACACCCTGACAGTTGAAACACTTTACCGGATTACCCTGATTCACATTTCCATTAATCCCAACAACTGGAGCTGCAACATTCCTATTCTGATTACCCATTGCCTGATTACCAACATTCTGACCCCTCTGATTTCCATCAACCTGACCTATCTGATTCCCTGCATATTGACCTGCATTCTGCATATTCTGATTACCCATATTAAATCCAGTAGCATATCCCTGCTGATTCCCATAAACTCCAACCATTTGGCCTCCGTTGCCCGTATTGAAACTCGGTTGAGCGATCTGCCTGTTGCGAATGTTTGATGAAATCCTTTGGTTGTTGTTTGTTGGTGTAGAATAGCGTCCTTGGAATGCCTTTGACAGAAAAGCAAACGCTTGTGTCAATGCTGCAGTGGCTTCATCATTTTCAGTGAATTCTGGTTCTTGGAATTGTGGAATAAGATGTTGTTGTTGCTGTGGGTAGAATTGTTGTTGGTAGATCGGTGTTGGTTGTTGAATGTAGGATGGTTGCATGTAGTTGTGAGTGGAAGATGATGATGGTTGTTGTTGTGTGTTCACTGGTATAAGTGTTGGTGTATTAGCCATTAATGCTAGAGGATCATGCTTTTTAGCTAGTAATTCAGCTCTTACTTCATTAGCTTCATCTTGATTTTGCTTCAAGAAATCGTACACCTGATCATAAGTGACTTCATGCAAATTCTTTGTCTGATAAATAATAGTGACGTATCTTCCCCATTCTGGTTGCAACTCATTCAGAAAAATGGTGTTGTTAGCAATATTTGTCTGACTGAGGTTGTGTCTTGATAAATCATTCATGATCTTACAGAACCTGTGGTAGTACGTCTCTATGGATTCACCAGGAATTGAAGTAAACTTGCGAAGTTCCTTAAGCAATTGTGTTTCCATTTCCTGTTTCCCGATGTCTGTCCCATACATTAACCTCTTGACTCTTTCCCAGACTGCATGAGCACTTACTTCGTTGTCAACAGTAGCATAAATAGTTTCAGGTAAACTAAGAATGATGTAATGAAATGCCTGATCATCAGCTTCAATCTGTTTTCTGTCTTCCACAGTGTATTCAGTCTCATTCTGATCTCTGTAGTATGGTTGCGTGGGTGGGGTTCCATTTGGATCCCCAAGGTCTAGTAGTTGTATTGGTTTGAAGGGTCCATCCATAATGGATTTGATAAGAAGATTTCCATTTGTTTTGCTCTTTAGATAGCGCATCATACGACTAGCCCACTGCGAGTATCCACCCTTTGACAGCATGGGAGGTCGGTTTTCGGCACCGGCTGCATGAATGTCTTGCTGAGTTGCCATTGATGAAGTGTAGATGGATAAAGTTGATTCTTGGATCGTTCCAACGAAATAGGAGTTGTGTTTAGAGTAAGTTGATGCAAGTTTTTATAGTGAAAATTTTGACCTAAACCCTTAAAACCTCAATAACTTCTTCTCAGAGCGTTTTTAGGCCTCGAAACTTTGCTTGAATCGATAAATCTTCCAACGTGTCATTCTCCTCGGTCTCACGGTCGTTTTTATAGCTGATTCATCGAAAACGGAGTTACGGTTCAAAAGTTATGGCCGTTTGAAGTTTGATCGTCAAAAACCTCACTTTTGTCAAAATTCTCGAAACTTTGCTGTGTTCTCGAAACTTTGGGATTGCGAAACTTTGACAGATTGCGAAACTCTGATGATTGCGAAACTTGTGTTCTCGAAACTTTAGTGACTGTGAAAACTTTGAGTGATTTCGAAAATTTTGAGTGATTTCGAAAAAGTTCACAGTGTTCTCGAAAATTTTGATTTTTCGAAAACCGAATCACATAAAGAAATTTCGAAATTATACAATTTCGAAATTTAGCCAAAAGTCGAAGTAATTTCTTTCTTATACAAGAGAGAAAATACCGAGTATCCAACTGTGAGCACGAACGAAACCGCGTCTTGTAATCTCGAAATTGTGTCAAAAGTGATTTCGAAACTTTGAGAAGTGATTTCAAAATTATGGCAGATTTTAGATTTTTCAAAAAGCACTCCCAAATGAAGTTTGTAATCCAAGATTCTTGTACTTCTAGGCTTAAAAACACCAAAACTTGAAGAAAGTTCCAAAGTTGATGATTTTTATAAAACTTTTTCGTGTTCTAGAAAACAAGTACAAAAAACCAAATACGAATTTCTAAGCTATGAAACTTCAAAAAGATTTAAACTTTCTTGTTAGAAAAGGTTTATAACACTAGTTTGTAATCAAAAAAGTGTTAAATACCAAGAAAAACAAGAAAAGTAAAGAACTTTATGAAACTAACGTGATAAAAAAGCTTAAAAACACAAGACAACAAACTCTTAACCCTCCTAAATCATTGTTAGGCGATTGATACCACTTGTAAGAACATAAATCTAACTTTATCACAACACTATAGAAGCAAAGATGAAGTAGAGATGGAAAGATGGTGACTTGATATGTATATATTTATTTCGTGTATATAAGAGAGAAAGAGAGATGAAATGGAACTTTTATTCAAGAGAAACACACACAATACACACACAAGCACACACCTCAAATGAGCCTTTGAGGTGTTTATATAGTAAGATACAAGAGATGCCCTAAGGCTTTCTATGGGCTTGGGCTTGGACTTGGTTACATGATTAGATAACAAGGCTTATGTAACATAGCACATAACGTATTAGCTTGCCAAGTCCAAAGCCCAATGACTAAACTATTACTAATCTTAACAAACGACACAAAGTTATAATATGAGAATGACCATCACTTCTATATATATATATTTTTTATGCTAACAGATTAATCTGAGCTAATATGAGCCAGTGAACTTGTTTCAACCAACTCAACCAACAACAATTCACAAGAACACTTATGACCATGCAAATCCAAACACCCTTTTATTCAACTGTTCTGTTGATTAATGAATCAAACAGAACCCCATGATGATGAAAATTATTCCAAACTTCTTTTTATCAATTAATAAGCTTGTATCACTACAGAAATAAAGATTTTGATTACAAATACTTAATACACTACTTTACACTAAATTGGCAGTTAGAACAATAAATTAGAACACAAAAGATTAAAATGAACAAGCACTACTTATTAAGCTACATAACCACTAAAATGTACTCAAGAAACCTACTAGCATCAGATTTAAGCAACTACAATTATTAAGATAGTTTAAGAGAGAAAAATTAAATAATAACTCACAATGTGCTTTCCTGCTAACCAACTGAACTAGGAACCAAGTCACCAATCCTAATGCTTCCAAGAAGCCCTAAACCACAGCCATCCATTATTCACTGTGCTCCAGCATCTTCTTCTTATTTCTCCCTTTTTTTTTTTAATTTTTCAGTGAATTATTTTTTATTTTTATATATTTTTTATTTTCTTAAGTAAACTGCTTTTAATGCTTTGATAGCTTATAAAAGTTCACTAGTGAGCTTATTTAAACACTAAGTAACTACTTGTAACATTCTTAGAGCAATAATGAGATTTTAAATAAAAAGATGCATAAACTGAATTTGATCAAAAGACTTGAAATTATTTATTGATATCACTTGGAAATACACTAGAAAGCTTGAGAATAGAGTTTTACACTAGGTTTTACAACTGGAAATGGAAATTACATGAATTCGATATGAAAAATTAAACTAAAAAAGTACTCCTGGTCTTTGCTGCATCTCTCTCCTTTTAAAGCCACCAATTAGGGTTCTGGAGGTTCCCTTGTCTTTTCCCAGCAATAAAATCAACCATATGATGATTATCTTTTGGTCTTAGCTGTTTGTAGATTTTTGGCGCCAAAATTGAGTTTGGCTTTTAGCCTGATAACTTGTGCTAGGCTAAATGTTTTTGGAGTGGAGTGTTTGTTTGGGTCAAGGGGAGGTTTGAGTGTAGCAGGGGAGGGGTAGTGAAGGTGATGATGGAGGTCTTGGAGGGTAGCAGGGAAGTGGGAAGCTGAGGTGGAGAAGGAGAGGGTCAAAGGGTCAGGTTTGACCCTGTTTTATTATTATTTGGGAAGTGGGCTGAGGGTTGAATTGGGCCAATGGAAATGGTGGGCTGGGGAGTTGTGTTGGTGTTGGGTTTTATTTTGGATTTGTAGGAGTAATAAGGTGTGGCCCGTTTGGTTTGTAGTAGTTTTAAGCTTAGGGACCAAAGTGTAATTCCTGAAAATTGGAGGACCAAATTTGCACATCTTCCAAAAATAACCCAGGGACCAAACTTGCTACATTCCAATCATATAAGCACCATAAAAGATATTTTCCAAAATTTGAATATCCCGGGGACTAATTTTACCAAAACTGAAAGTACCGGGACCAATCTTGTAAACTTTTGAAACATTTCAACCAAAGACCATTTTTGATAACTTTTGACTTTTAAATGTCTTGGGTTGACTTTTCTTTCAAAACAAATGCTCAGGGACTAATTTTGACAAGTTTTGATAGTTGAGGGACTGAAACTGCCAATTATGCAAACTTTGTTTGTTTTTAATCATTTGGCATCTGAAACATATAAAACATAATCCTGGGATATTTTCAGTTTTTTAATGCATATTTGAGTGTTTTTAAGTGTTTTGGCAGTTCAGATTGGACAAAAATGATGAGTGTTTGAGCACTAATCAATCCACTATCCATAATAGCTTTGTATTTTAGTTCATCTTGTAGATTGCCCTGCACATGAAAAGTATAGAAATTAGTTTCTCTTGGGGACCCAAGCCATTACTGACTTGGATCTGCCTTGTGCATCAACATAGTTAAATTTCTTTAAATCTATTAATGCGCTACTGTCTTTGGAAACATGATTTAAAACATTTGCTTTTGGTTTCCAACTCCAGCAAGTTGGGGCCTTAACAACATAAAAATTGTTTCCAATAACTGTATCTGTTATTACTTTTTGCCCAGAAGCAGAAACTTTTGCACTAGCAGTAGAAACTGCTTTTGCATTAGCAATAGAAACAGTTGTATTATTTTGAAAAGGCCTTTTTGATGGAGCAGCAATGATTGATCTAGTTGCTCAAGATCTCATCAACACTGCCCTTGGAACCATGTTTCTATTAGCATGAGGGTGAGTTCTTTAGGAAAAATTTTGATGGTTCACCCTTGTATGTTGGTTCCAAACAGGTTTTTGGTACTTTTCACAGTTAACATGCCTTCTTTCTTAACTAAAAATCATTACGTAATTTAGGAGAAACTAGGTTGTTGAAGTTTCTTTGATTTCCCCTAGTAAATGGTTTCAAAACACCGGGTAAATTAATAATATAAATTTTATATTATTATAATGAGTATCAAAAATATATTAGGATCGTAATCGGGAGTATTGGGTATACGTTCGTAGTAAAAACTGAGTGGTAACGTTAATTACAAATTAAGCATACATAAATTAAAATAATGCATATCCGTGTAGGGCCTAAAGTGCTGATGATGTTACAAATGATATGTAGACTACTCTAGTCTATATGACGTGTCCCTACTGATGATGCATAAATTCGCAGCTAAACCTAACCGGTTATGCGAATTTGAATACCCGTAAACTAGATTTACGAAATGATGAACGACAATCGTGAATAGTGATTTCCTTCCAGGAATGAATAGTGTCATATGAATAGTAAAATTTTTGAACGCTTCTCGGAATCTCAAACTAACTCCAAAAACGATGAATAGTAAAATGGTGAATAGTGATCGGTGAATAGTAAATGATGAATAGTAATGGATGAATAGTAACTTTCCCGAAATGAATAATGAAATTTCGACTTTTGAAAAAGGACCTGAAATTACGAGTTGTGACAGTCTTCCCCTCTAACATGAATTTCGTCCCGAAGTTCAGTTTATGTTGGTCTCTAGAGTGGTATTGGTGAAAAAATGATGATATTTATCGTGTAAGCTACTGAGCTCTAATGGGAGCTCAAGTCTGTAGGCCACTAGGCTCATTCTGTCTGAAATATTGAATGGTCCAATGTATCTCGGGTTTATCTCTCCATGTTTATGAATTGTGTCTCAATGGTGTTGTCTTTGGAATCTTGTGATAGCTATTGTTGTCAATGAATCCGATTTATAGCAAATGATCAGCCCAACCATTTCCAGAATCAATCACACCCTATTTGGGCATATCTCTCTATGTTTGAATCGATCTCAAATTTCTGACCATTGGTCTGCAGATGATAGGTGGTGTGGTTCCAAAGGAATCTTAATGAAATCGCTAGGAGTTTGAGGTGAATTAAATTCCTCTATTAGAAATAATTGAAATGGATATCATGAATCTTGTGGAAAAACTTACAAGGTTAAGTCCGTCAAAAGGTGTTGTGAAAATAATAGATTAGGATAAGGTTGTGATTCCTCCGCAGGAATGTCATGAATCGAGTCTCTCTCCACCTACAGTGCTTAGTCTCCATTACTAAGATTTTTCCCAAGCTCTATGTCGTCAATTCACAAACTCCTAAATGTATAAGTGATGTAATATAGTGATTGATTTTCAAAGTTTGTTTTGAGATTGTGTGTTTTGTTCATAAACCTTCCCTGAATAAATGAATTTACAACTTTAAGCAATTGACTTTCCAAGTAATATTTTTCTTGATGTTTTAAAATTTAATAGTTATGCAAGATAGGATAGTTTTCAACATAAGGTGGATAATATGGTTTACCAAAGATCAATATTTAAAATTTCCTAACATTCAATAGTTTTGTAAAAGATTAATCAAAAGGAATTTGCTTGTCAAAATAAGTGCCTCAGAAAAGTATTTCTTACAAGATATATGTTTTGTATAACGGTAGTTTGGAGAAAAATCCATTTAAAAGTGAAAGTATTAAGAGGATAAAATAGCCAGGTATGTATGTCTACACAAATGCATAGGTGTCTAACATGTTTGAATAAAGTCTATTGGTGAGGATATGTTCAATCTATAGTCTTGGTTAAGAGGTTGGATTTATCTCTATGGTGTTGCTTACTGAGCACTCGTATCGAAACTAATCCTGTAATTCAGTCAAGCCAATACTTTCTAGATGATGGAATTTTTGGTGATCAGGCCAGTGATAGTGGTTCGAATGGTTTTATGATATCTTGAGGTTTCTGTTGAGTTTTGAATGGTCTTAATGTACCGAGGGATCCTCCTCATAGATGGTATGGAAAGTCTTTCCTAGGGAGGTCATTGATAATATCCCCTTATCAATATAGGGAGTAGTGAGTAATGAGTGACATAGGAATCTATAGAGTGTCACCTAATTTCTATATATATATATGGGGATGGGGAAAGGAAATGATAGTGATGGTGAGAAGGGAAAAGAATGTGACAACTGCGAAAATATGAGATTGTGATAAAAGAAAATACTGTGATGTAAGTGTATCGTGCATAGACGTGAATGTTCATGGGATGAAATGACCAGTTGACGTGCTTCCAGGCGGCGGTTCACGAGGTGATGAAAAGTATGAATGTTCTAACAACGAGGGTATACACACACATGAATGAAACATTTGGAAATTTAGTAAAGGATTCAATCCAGAAAAAATTTTATTATAACTATTCTCAGTGTTGCAAAATTCATCTCTGAGTTGGATATAGGTAGTCAGCCTATGTCCCACTATCCCGGGTCAAATGTAGATGACCAGTCTACATTCCACCAAGGTTCCATGAATTTTGAAATACTCAGCTCAGTTATACTAATACTATGTCCTTCACAAATACCAAGACATTCTGAAAGACTAAGGCAGGTGACCAAACTCGAGTTCGAATGATGAAACTACGCAACGAAAAAAGTGTAACCATGAGACGCATATGTTATGTAAGCATACTAATAGGGAAGACAATTATAGTAATCAACTAGATTAAATGAGTATAATATACCAGATAATGAGATACAAATCTCATCACATAAGTCAGCAACAACTACCAATGAGGTATCAGCTTGGCAGGCAGGCACATGGCGGTCATAGGTTTAAGTTTTCGTAAAAGTAGCTATAGTCTAGGTTTTAAAAACACTTAGTTCGCTATAGCCAAAGCTCTGATGCCAATCTGTCACACCCACAAAATCGGGTCCAGCGGAAGCATACATGTAGCTGGGGTGTAACTCAATTGGTATTACAACGCAAGTTCAAAAATGGTTTTCACTTCAATCATTTAGAATAAAATCATTTAACCAAAATTATTGAATTTACATTGTTAAAAGTAGTGCGGAAGTAGGCCCTTAAAATAGTTTAAAACGGTCCCCATATGAATATCAGAGTCTTCTATGACCATGCCATGCCCTGCCAAAACCTCCAGTAGCGTGCCATTGCTTAATACCTGAAAATACATGCTAAAGCGTCAACACGAGGTTGGTGAGTTCATAGAGTCTTGTGAAAAAGAATGTAATGCATATGAATGAAGATTTCCCAGCAAAGGCATCATAAATCCACTCAGTTCCAAGTCCCGCCATAAAAGACTTGTAACCTGTGTGTTTACGACCCACTGCCAAATATGATATAGTTATGTGAACAAAAGTAAAACTTGTATCTAGATTCAAAGATAATTGTAGCAATACCGCTATAAAACAATTCTTGACAATGTGGCCATATAAAGAAATCGGACAATGTCGCCATATAGATAAATCAGTCAAGTGGGAAAAACCGCAATATTACGTTTGACATAACAGCCAAGTAGGGAAACCACAATATTACGTTTGACATCACAGCCAAGTGGGGAAACCACAATACGTTTGACATCACAGCCAAGTGGGGAAACCACAATATTACGTTTGACATCACAACCAAGTGAGGAAACCACAATATTACAAGGAGGTCATATGATAAATCAGTCAAGTAGGAAAATAGCAATATTACGTTTGACATCACAGCCAAGTGTGGAAAACCACAATACGTTTGACATCACAGCCAAGTGGGGAAAACCACAATATTACTTTGGACATATAGGAACAACTGGTGACCATAAGGTCATATAAACAAGGATGACAAATCCCATGAAATGCAGGTAATCAAACATACCAAAGAAATACAGGTAGTCAAACATACCAAAGAAATACAGGTAATCAAACATACCAATGAAATGCAGGTGATCAAACATATATTTAGGTAAAGCTGAAAATATTTGAGTAATCAACCATGTAAGCGAGTAATGCTTTTAAGTAAAATGAGCATGTATTCTCCCCCAAAGAGTTTACAAAACAATTAAAAGAGTAGGGGCTATGACTCACCTGGTGCGATAGCTACGATGACAAAAGTGGATACACTGAAATGAGGCACGATCTCTAACCGCAACCTAATACGAATGATATGGTCTAATGTAAGAAATGAAATGATGTTACACAAGCAAATACGTATGTTATCGATACCACTCGTGAAATTTGAAAATAACGTTTATCGTCACAAAATACATATTTAACGTCTCGTTAAGTTAATAACCACTTTTCATGTAAATATGTTGAAACGGAACTCGATGATCCTTGTTTGGTGTTTTATCGGTAAGTATAGTATTTTCGTCGTAAAATGACACGTTTAATAACTTGAAAATATGCCTAAATGGCTTCGCAAAACTAGTCAAAAAATATCGTACGTTAAGTGTTAGTGATGAAACTCGGCGTTTTTGAAAACCTTGCAACAATGTCTAGAAGTCATGTCATTTAACTTTTGACCATACGGGTCTCGGCGGTTAAGAAATATGGCTTTCAATGTCGTTACTTGAAAAATATAGTTTTCAACACTTAGCAACTTTTATTACCAAAAGCTGTCAATTTATTATAAGTTTTGTCGGGTTTCAAACATGTATATCTTGGTCTCGGCGGTTAAGAAATATGGCTTTCAATGTCGTTTTCTACGTTCTTTATATCCCCGGAATCGTGGGGCAACAAACTAACATATTTTTAGTAGTTCGGTTTATCTAGGTTACGTTAAATGTCTCATTTTGCCCAACAAAAGTTACCCAACAGCACACTATATTTCTGAAAATAACTTTTAGTCGTTAAACTTCGGAAAATCATATCTCCTTCGTTATAAACTCGTTTTTATCCAAACTTTCGGCCATAGTTTCGTCTTGGAATGTATTTTCTAAATCTTTGGCCCAAAAGTAACCCCAAGCTACTGAGTTTACCACGTTTTCAAAATAGGGACAGTAGGTATTTATATTGTTCAAAACTTGGTTTCCTAGTTACTAACTTGTACAAAAACCTTCCAATCAACTTCAATACAACCCGTAATCTACCATACACCTTCTTAGGGTGTCATGGGGTCCTAAACATCATCAACCTTGGTGGATCTCATGAGATTACTAGTGAAATTTATAGATCTAGTGTTAAAGATAGTTTATGTGCAAAGTGGTATCTAAAACATAAGTAAGTTGCATTACCAACTAGTATATCTTGAAAATATATAAACATATGAAGTAAATGAAAGTATGAAAGGATCATAAAGATATTTTTGAAGCTTACTTGCAATATTGGAGTGATTTGATGAGAAAATGTATAATAACCTAGGGTTTTTACCACAAAACCCTAACTAGATCATAACTAGGACTTGATTAAATACTTGAACTTCAAAAATTTATGGATTCTTCCTTTGTTGTTGTTCTTGGCCGTGGGTTGGAGAGCAAGAGAGAAAGGGATGAGATTTTGCTAGTTTCTTGATGTGTTAAATGAAGAAATGTGGTGAAAAATGAAGTATATGTTTGTTTAAGTTCAAGTAAATATCTAGCTAGGGGGGCAAGATCCACGTTTTAGGGGGAAAAGGTGGGGAGGATAAGATTTGTGTAAGACTTGCAAGACTTTTGTGTAGATTTAGTTAGTTATTGCGTAGTTTAGGTGTTACCGGGTACCGAGTTAACTAAAAATAAATCGTGACGAGTTGAAATAAATTATGAAGAAGATGTAAATATTATGAGATTACATTCCTGATAAGAATCAGGTATTAAAATAATTGTGGGGTTGAAATATCGTGATTCGACATAATTTTTAGCATCAACTGCAAAATATAGTAAATGGTTTCAAAACACCGGGTAAATTAATAATATAAATTTTATATTATTATAATGAGTATCAAAAATATATTAGGATCGTAATCGGGAGTATTGGGTATACGTTCGTAGTAAAAACTGAGTGGTAACGTTAATTACAAATTAAGCATACATAAATTAAAATAATGCATATCCGTGTAGGGCCTAAAGTGCTGATGATGTTACAAATGATATGTAAACTACTCCAGTCTATATGACGTGTCCCTACTGATGATGCATAAATTCGCAGCTAAACCTAACCGGTTATGCGAATTTGAATACCCGTAAACTAGATTTACGAAATGATGAACGACAATCGTGAATAGTGATTTCCTTCCGGGAATGAATAGTGTCATATGAATAGTAAAATTTTCGAACGCTTCTCAGAATCTAAAACTAACTCCGAAAATGATGAATAGTAAAATGGTGAATAGTAATCGGTGAATAGTAAATGATGAACAGTAACTGATGAATATTAACTTTTCCGAAATGAATAATGAAATTTCGACTTTTGAAAAAGGACCTGAAATTATGAGTTGTGACATGAACCAAAGAAAATATAAATCCTGACGACAATTAGCTATGTAATATTAAAATAGGTCAATTGGTAGTTTCGGTGTTTACCCATATTCTCCAAATAATTTGTAAAGAGTAACTAAAGTTTAGAAATGCAAATCTAAGTTTTATAAGAAAGCTCAAATAGTATATCTCGAAATAAGAGTGTACAAGTTAATAAAGACCGTTTCGATTATTGTTGGGTTTTTATAAAGATAAGAAGGTTTTTGGGATCAAAGTATAAGTTTATAATGTTTTATAAATTTTGGCTTGGTGCGTCCATTTATACAACATTCCCATGTCATTATGAGTTTAATTAAATCAATTTTCTCAAAACTATATTCTATAAGCTTTGTGTTTCGTTATCATTCGCGTATATATTAGCTTTGGTTTATTGAATATTTTGTTTCCAGCCCGAGTCCAATATATTAAAGTCTTTTCGAGTTTAATATATTACATCGTTAAGTCGCAAAATGTCCAATATGTCCAATAGCTATAACCGTAAATCCGATAACACTCCAATAATTGTCCAAATACAATAGTCACAATCCGTATTAAAATCCCATATCAAGTATCAATTCCGATGCATCCGAAACTTACCAACGATCTCAAAGGTCAAAACAAAACAACTTGTTATTCAAATTTTAAATGCAAGTCACATTGACTACTATATATTAACTAGCCTTTTAAGTCGAAACACCCTTAATTATTTGTTTCACAAATTATAACACCACTAATGATCATTTTTCTAATACCAAAACCTTAAAATCTCAATGTCAAAATTATTTATTCTTAGGTCAAACAAGCTGTAGAACAACTAGTAATATGAATCAAAAACGAGTTGGAATAAACGCACCCCTTCGTGCCAAGTTAACCGAGACCAAGCAATTATAAAAATAAACTTAACCAATATTCGAGCGAGATGACCCAATAAACGATTCTCAATGCCTCACGGCTAAAACCAAGTGAACAAGCCAAACCAATTCCAACCCATGACCGATTGGTCTCGACCCGTATCCAAAATCAAGGCAACGACAACAACCATCAGCAAACACTCATTTACCATATCCCAATCCAAACCTGTGACCCTAAACGGGTACACTCGACTTTAATCCAAAAACACTAAACCGAGACCAAATCGGGTCGTGCTGTGAGACTCAACCCAGAAAACAAGAATAACCTTAATGAAAACAAAGGATTAACGAGAGTCAAATATCACGCACAAATCCAGGGTCAAGAGCATAACGGGTTCGGGTCGACCCGACCCGTATTTTAGCAGGTTCAAACAAACATCCATTTTAAATTCTTACCACGCGAATTCATATACCAAAAATGTTTTTAATCCATTTTCAATCCGTTTTTATCCATGAAAACTATTAACCAATCGTTAAGTATATAATCGGTTTTAACACTAAATAAAAATAAGTATTTAAACGGGTTTCACGTTTTACCATACCAAACGAGGGAAAGAAATGACAGACGAGAGATAGAGGGACGACGAGATGAGAAGTGACACACGACCCATAACTCATGAGCAAAAACAGAAGTCTAATCGACTGAACCTTCAATCTTCCTTATCTTGACTCCATATGGTTGTGGACAAGCGGCGGTGATGGTATTATCGTGGTGGTGGGAGGCATTTCTTGGCCCGCGGAGTATGTCAAGAGGAAGGAAATAAGATGGGGATGAAGATGGTGGTGGCGGTGAGTCTTGTTTGCCGGCGGTGATAGCTCCGACGGCCAGAACAGTAGCAACGGCGCAGGAAGAAGAGACAAGGGGAAAGCGGCTGTTTTGGTGAAGAAAGGGTATCAAACCCTAGTATGGAGAAAGAGGGAGTATATATAGGGTCTTCCAAGGATATGTGACAAACCCTATTGCACCCTTAGGGACCAATATCGTCAATCTCCTTATATTTTTAACGAGACGAGAACGAGACCAATAGATCATGTTATAATTGTTTCCCGGGCTCCCGAATTCATTTCATAATTCTTAAAATTATTATTCCGCTCAAGTTGATTATAAATACGTATATCTTTATTTTTCGTTGCCAAAATAATTAATATTCGCGTTTTATACGTTATAGAGCCAAATTTCACGTGAAATACTTTAGACCACGATAACAACTTACGAACCGTAGATAAGAGCATATAACAATAAGGATATCGAAATCCGAAATTTGCGGGTTGTCACATTAGGTCAAGTATAGATGGTTATAAGTATAAATAATATAAGTATTATAAGTTTAGGGTAGATTACGTAAATATATAAAACTATAAGGGTATAAAGTGAAAATACTATATAAATATAAAACTTAAATAAAGTTAGAAGCATAACACAATAGTAGGGAGCTTCATGCGAGGAGTACTATGTGGATATTCCGTTTTGACGAGTTTGTTGGGTTTACGAAATAAAGTGCCCTGACTCCTCAAACGATTATTGCATATACTTATGAGATATGATGGCCTGAACGGTGTTATGATTATAACTAAAACCTAATAACAATGACTCCTCCCAAACCAACCAGTCAACTAGGTGTGGTCAATAGGTGTGCCCAGGAGAAAGTGCAAGATATATCCAGTGAAGTATAGGGAATCCCCAGGTCGTTATGTCCCAGCGAGGTTGAAATTGAATTGAGAATGTTTGAGTGATTGGGTGATTTATCAGAAAGATCAGGAATTTGATTATGATGACTAAACTAAGAGAATATAAATGAAAAAGAAAAAGTGAAATCTGAGCAGTAATAATCCTAAGGTTATGAAAATTACTTTTTTTATAAACCTAATGACAAAAGAAAATTTTAAGAAAAAGAAAAATATTTTTTAGACTTTTTATTTATTTATTCTTAATTAATTACTAATTATTAACTATTTAAACTAATTTAAATTAAGAAAAATAATAAAATGACTTAAAAAATTATGAATTTTTTTGTAAAACTACTTAACCATTACAGGAATCCTACAAAATTATAAAAAGCTTCTAAAAATTATAATTAAGCTATTTTAAATATTAATTACTTAATTATTAATTAAAATCTATTTAAACTAAATTAATTATAAAAATTACCAAATGAACAGTAAAAATTATGAAAATTTTCCTAAAAATAATTTATGAATTATAAAAGCTAGGAAAAATTTAGAAAGGTACTAGAGATTAAAATTAAGCGCTAATGATTTTTATTTTTGATTTTTTAATTAAAACTAAATAAACTAAAATTAATTATTATAGTTACTAAATCTATTTCGAAAATTATGAAAATTTTTATACAACTACTTTAATATATTAAGAACTTAAGAAAAATATAAAATTGAAAATTGCTTTTTGAAAAAGCATAAAAATAAGCCAAATGGCTTAAATAGAAGCTATCACTTATTTTATATTTGGCTTTTCTTGATTTTCTTTTTACAAAACTGTTTTAATACTAATAAGAAACAAGTTTAACAAAGACAAAATTAATGGAGCTCAAAAATAAGATGTGGACAAGCTTATGGTCTTAACAGTCCACTAATAAGCTTAAATGAGATTTTTGGACTTGAACAAGCTAACAAGAAGCTGCACAACTGAACCAAGGCTGACAATAAACTAAACACGAGCCAAATACACTAGAAACAAGCTAAAGCATGTAGATAAACACACTAATAAGCTGCAATAAGCAATTAAGCAAAGCTAAGACGAACTGCAAACCAAATACGCCTTAATGGCTTGTTGCAGGGCAAGAACAGCTTATAGAATAAGCTTGTAAGCCCCAAATTGAACCTTGATATGGCTAGTCAGCTAGGTGGGGTTCTCAAAGCACCCAAGATCAAGCAACAAGCTCAAGAATTGGGCTTGTTGTGGCTTTTGGAATAAAGGGTCAGTAGGATAGGCTCCAAAGTAAATTGAAATAAGCAAGGTGTGCACAATAAGCTCAAGAGCAAAAGCTGACAACTAATCAGTCCTACTCAATCACAAGAAACCTAGTACATCTAAAAACAACAATCAAGCAGGCCTGGGACAGGCATAAATCAAAATCAACAAGCTCAGGTATAACTTATGCACAAGCAAAAACAGTCCAAAAATTGTGACTTGGGAGGCTAAAATAAGCTAATGAATAAGCAATTGGTGCAAACAAAGCATCAATCTTACAAGACAGTGTACCGAGCTTCCCAAAACACCAGATTTCAAAGGATTTGGTCAACAATTGAGCAAGATATGGCTCTTAGAAAAATGGGTCAAATCTGATAACCCATGGTGCAGGGCACTTCTTTGCAAAACAGTTCACTTTGGACTCAAATTCAAGTGACCAAATGAATTCCAAAGTACAAAATTCTTTTTGGAAATGATAAACAAGCTTCGAAAGTTTACAAAACAACAAACTTTATCAATTTCTAACCAATATTAAACTACAGATGCTTTTAAAAAATGCCCCATGTTCTTAGTTTAGAAATTTGAGTTTTGAAACTTTAGCACTAGTTTGACTTATATGGGTTTCTAATGATCCATGATTACTTTAAATGTTGTTTGAAGTTAAAATAAACTAATTTGAGCTATTAAGACAACTAATGCAGCTATATTAAGGGTTATGCTATTAAAAAAAACTAACAGTGAAGAATTATGAGAGACTAAAACGGATTTTGACTTTTCAAACAAGTGACCTACTGATTTATTAGTTGAACAGGCTAGTTTACACTAGTGTGACATATCTCAAGCAATTTTAAAAACAAAAACTCATACAAACACAGTTTGCCCAATAAATCCAAACACCCCTTTAATTGACACTGTCAAGTGTTTAACAAATAAAGTGGTAGGTTAAGCTAGGGAACTGATTCACATGGTAATATACTGATAAGATAAGCTCATATGAACACACAAACACAACTATTAACAACATTAACCCACAAACCACTAAGATGCAGTTTTTTTTTGCAGTCAAATGAAAATGTGATTAAATCAAAACATAAGGCTGAACCATGAACTAAAAATTATCTAATCAACAATAATAAGCCAAATTAAGTACTAACACACAACAAATTACATTTATAACTAACAATTACAAATTATGCAAATTATGCTTAAAAACTGAAATTTAGAAACAAACTGTGAAACCTTTTATCACTAGCTAAACTATGATATCTAGAAGCTGCAACAAGCTCCTAGCTTATCAAAAATAAGCTAGGTAAAGTCCTTACTGCCATATCCATTACTGGCAACTTCCTTAGCCTCCACGGTCTCATGTTTAGGTACCATGTGGTGTTTGTTTCTGATTTTACTTCTTTTTTATTTTTATTTTTTTTATATTTTTTTATGTTTTCTTATGTATTATAGGAACTTAAATAAGCTTATAACCACATTTTAGCTATAACAGAACATGAATAAGCTTTTAACTAAATACTTCACTTTTTTACTAATTTCTTGAAAAGAGGTACAATGATGGAAAAAAAAAGCTTAAAAGCTTATATTAACTTAAGCAAAGCAAATTACAAGCTAAGTTTTGATTGGAAAAACAAGTTACAATAAATTCAACAATAATTAAATTAAGCTAAAATCTATATATCTCCTTCACTGCTTCTATGGTCCTTTTATAATGACCCATTAGGGTTTATTGAGCCACTTGAACACTTCCCAGCAACAATCTTAACCATTGGATGATTAAATTTTGATCCTGGCCCTTCCTTCATTTTGGCGCCAAAATGTATTTTGGCTCATAGCTATATAACTTGTGCCCAGGCTCCAATTCTTGGACTGGGGTGTTTGTTTTGAGTAGCTAGGGGGAGAGATTGAGTGCGGCAGGGGTATTTTGCAGAGTTGTGATGATGAAGGTTTGGTGTTGATTGCAGGTGAGTGGGGAGTGATGTGGAGGGGGAGTGTATAAGTTTGACTTGTAGTTTGACCTTGGAATAATACTAATGGGGTGTTAGTTTATTTGTTAGTGGGATTGGGAGGGTTTTGGGCCAAAGGGTGATGGGCTAGGGGTGTTAGATTTATTATTGGATTGGATTGAAATGTTTAAAGGGGTGGTAGTGGGTTAGCAATACATTAGGTCCGTTTGGTTTGCTAGGAATATCACAAGGACCATAAATGTAATTTACCGAAACTTGAGGACCAAATTTGTCAACTTCCCAAAGTTATCCCAAGGACCTTATTTGCCAATTTGAAATTCCACAAGGTCCAGTGTTGTTAATTCTCCAAAATAAAACCTCTGGGGACTAAAATTGCCAATTTCCCAAAGTTGAGGGGCTAAACTGCAATTTCTCCAAACTTTTCCCCCAAGGACCAATTGTGACAAATTTTGATCTCCAAGGGACCTTAGTTGACTTTTCTTCCAAAACAAATGCTCAGGGGCTAATTTTGTCAATTTCTAAAACTTGAGAGACCATTTCTACCAATTCTACAAACTTTTGCTCCAAGGACTATATTTGGCATTTTGTGATTTCCCAGGGTGTGTTTTGACAATCTGAGCTCAAAAGTGGTAATTTACTTCCCCGGCTCCGGCTTTTGACACGTTTTCCAAACTCGTGCTCGTTTTTGTCCTTTTTGGCCTGATTTTTGCCAATTTCTGCAATATCCGTTCCTGCACGATCACAAACACAAAAGTACAATATCTTTGGCAATTATGGTTAGTTTGTGTCTGTTTTGGTCTTAATTTGGTTAGAAAAAGGTGTGTGAATAAGCACACACCAAATCCCCCAGACTAAGGTATTGTCGTGTCCTCACACAATGGGATCAATTCACGCCCTACGATATAAATAATTTTCATAACTCTTTTTACTAACATTGAAGAAGTAGCAAAATGTTCAAAAGAGAGTACAAAATCATTTATTTCTTAGAGCGCTCCGTTTTTCAGCTTTATTTCATACTCTACTATTTATGTACTTTTTACACTTGTTATGTGATGGGTTGTTTGACTTTCATCATTTTTCAATAACGTTTAGGGTCACAGAGTAAGAAACACAGCTCAGAGAAAAGTGTCCATACGGATAGAATTCATCGTCCCTTATTAAGATGTTAACACTACTCATAAATGCTACTTGTAAATTCCTACTCCCAAATATTATTGTATCTAGACTTTGTTAAAGAAATGATTTCTCATTTTCGTTCTGATAAGTTTAAAGTCTGATAGATTTAGGCAGATTTAAAAATCGTTTAAATTTTAACTCAAAAGGCTCACACATTCACACCACATTTATTATATTTTTCACGTTTCATTTTTCAACATTTTTCATTTTTTTTTTCATTTACTTGGATTTATATATAATTTGTACCTCAAACATACGGAGCTTCACAGTGAATCTCCCAGACCTAAGCGCCTTTCAGAACAAAGGATGCAAGGATCCGCTTGTCGAACCGCAGTTATTTTTGGTACTTATGACTTTATTTCAATTTACTTTGCCTCAAGCATACGGAGCTTCACGGTGAAACTCCCAGACCTAAGCGCCTTTCAGAACAAAGGATGCAAGGATCCGCTTGTCGAACCGCATCTATTTTTGGCATTTATTACATACACTGGTACAAAAACTGGTAATGGTCACGCCAGAAATGTGTGACGATACGCATATAGTCACACACATTTTTTTCGTCGTGTGTCACCATAGGAGCCGCCACTGTAGGTGGCATATGGTCACATTGTTGAGTTCGTGACCTTTTCCATCGAAAAAGAGTGACCAAAACCCCAAATATGTGTGACAAATTTGGCACCAGTTTTGTTGGATTAGTCATTATCAGTGACCGTAAACACTTTATAGTCACACGAATGTTTTTTGAGAGTAACTATTGTTCATCCTTTGGCCACATAAATATATAATATATATGACATTTGAGATGATTTATTCAAGTAAATGTGTATTATGTGTGACTATATCCCGTCCTGTGGCCACATGAATATATAATAAATGTGAAGTTTGTGATGATTTAGTCACACAACATGTATTGTTTTTTTTAGTTAGTCACATACAATTTTAAAAAAAGTGACCAAAAATGTTAATAAGTGTGACCATATATTGTTTAATGTGAAGAAATGTGTATTTTGTGTGACTATTGATCATCTAATGGTCACGTGAATTTTTTTTGTGTGGCATTTTGTAATATTTAGTCACTCAAAGCATGTTTGTTTTCGGTATTTAGTCACATACAATTAAGCATAAAGTGACCAAAAGTGTTAATAAGTGTGACCATATGTTGTTTAAAGTGAAGAAATTTGTTTTTTGTATGACTATTGATCATTCAATTGCTACATGATTTTTTTGTGTGGCCTTTTGTAATATTTAGTCACACAATGAATTAAGCAAACAGTAACCAAACGTGTTAATAAGTGTGACTGTATGCATCTTTTAGTCACATTTAAAAAATCAATATATATCAAAACAAATGCAAATACAATAAAAATGGAATGTATATAAGCAGTACTAACTATATGAACCAATAGTACTAACTTATAACTAACAGCTGTAACTATATCAACCCATCTGTCTTTAAACCACCTGATGCTTGGTGAACCCTTAATGATGTATGCTGCACTGAAACTATGATGGATGCTAAATTGCTACGCCGCAATCCTTCAGCAGCGATATTACATAACTGAACCAATAGAAACATACCAAACATTTGATATATGCATTATATAACATTTAAGAAGTTAATAAACCATATATTTACCAAAGCATAGATCAAGATGTTCAGACAATATATGTAAAACATGATCTAATACAGGTCATCTTCTCCTGTTCAATAAAGAAGAAAAATGTGTTTAACCAAAGCCCGCTAATTCTGGATTTCAATCTTTCAATCATGACATTCACGAGTTAGTTTCAAACCAGTACCTTCAATCCTAACAAATATATCAATTTTGAAAAGAAAACACATATAGAGCAACTATGGTAATATTGTAGCTGATATTTATCGGGTTAAATACTTTCTATAATAGCCTCGAACAACTACGTTTATGGATTCGATTCTAATAACAGCCTCGAACAACTACGCGATACACTTTTTTACTTTTATTTTCAGATATAAATACTTTCTATACGTTACATGTTACAAACAACATACCTGCTTAGATGCATTTGTGTTTATGAATAAAAATGGGTGAAACCTTTAGTTGTTGAATTCTCTCACAAGGACATTTATGCTCAAATGATCTTGTACCTGAAACGACAACCACCATCAGTAAGCACATGTAGCTTAACCTTAAGGCGTAATCTTGGTCATTTACTTGGCCTCGTTAAATAATTATTTTGACACATGATCACATCTTTTTATTACTCGACCTCGTTACTGACTTGGTATACAATCAGGAAATACAATTTATTCGAATTTATAAAATTGTTTAAGCAGTTTACTCGACCCTTTTTGAATCAACCAAAACTGTTTTGAAAACTCTTTATAAATAACAAGTTGGTATTAGCCCGTTAAGCTTATTTTAAGCTTATTTGATAAGCTGGTCATATAAACTCTTAAGTAACATTTTTATAACATAAAAATAAACCCAAGACTAGGTCCAAACCTTTCGTAAGCCCAACAGATCTAAAAACGTTAATGGGCTTTAGTTAAGACTCGTTAAGGCCTATTTATTGTAAAAAGGACTATTTAAACTAATAAGCAGTTTTGATAAGTTAAATAAGCTGTACTGAGCTTATTTAAGAAGTAAAAATGTTAAGTTTTGAATTTGGTAACTTTTGGACTAACTTTGCAAATTTTATTAACCGAGGGACTAAAAGTGTAAATCGTGGAAACTTAGGGTAGAAACTGTCAAATCTAAATTTTTGGGTTACAAACTGTTAATATTAAAACTTGGAGTTGAAAAATGTAAATGGTGATAGTAATTGGACTTAAAATGAAACAATCATTAACTTTTGACTAACGGTGTAAAATTTATGTCGTTAGGGTTAAAAAGGTAACATTTGTAAAACTTGAAGGGATTTTCTGTAATATAATTTTATAAAAATAATACTAATATTTTATATATAAATACACATATTTAGTATAAAACTTTTATAAATTTAACTTATATATATACGATATAAATATTCGCGTAACTATAATAAATTTTAACGATATATATATAACGGTACGTTTATTTCTTTTCTTTTAAAACTAACATCATAAAATATCGTCTACATACTTCGACTTATTCTTGATGATTTTCCATCGCACATCGATCATCGATCATTACACTCACAAGTTATATGTATATATAACTTTGTTCTTGAACTTCAAGCATTTAAACGAACACGAGTTTTAATCACAACTAAATGACTAATATTCGCGATAAAACTAGATTTAGACTATCAACTAAAACATACCATATCTTTTAGGTTGTGTGTGAAGCCGTTGCCTTGCATCGTTGAGATTATGTTACTACCACTACTACTGTACTACTAAGGTGAGTCATAGCCCCTACTCTTACTTGTTTTACAATGGTTTATAAACATTTTTGGGGGAGATACATGCTTAACTACTGTTTTTACTTTTACTAGTATTCATTTACTAAATACATGACTGTATTTCATATAAACTTTACTGGTTTACACACTTTTATATCTCATAAGGAAATACCTGCTATAGACATGATTACAAGCGATTTTTCAACGATATGCTATATTTGATCTCTATTGCCTAAGTACCGATTACCAAAAGTCCCTCGTTCATGCACCTTAATCACCCAAAGGGTGAGCGTAAGTAGTTGTGAATAGATCTATTAGTGATTGACAATCCCCATTTGTTCGCTAGAGGAAAGCCACCAAATGCACGCTATTTGATTTCATAGGTTACTGGTAAATACTTATCTTGAGGGCCACTGTTTTACATCATTATTATGGATAATTTTGATGCCTGTTAATCGTTGAGTGTCATGAGCTTAGAGCAATAGAACGATAGTACTGTAGTCATGATACAATATTACAACGACTGATGTTTGGGGTGTGCAATGCTATAGCCCACTGTTTTATTAAACTATGAGATTGTGCTCACTATATAGCAGGAAAACTATTAATAATTGGCAAACGAACAAACTATTTTGGTGTTGACCCGGTTAGGTCAAACAAACTACTATTTTGGTGTTGACCCGGTGAAGGGCAAACCGACGGACTATTTTCGAATTGATAAGGAAATCACTCATTTTCTAATTAATGATCTAAACTATGAACACTATGGATTTTCTCACACTTTAATTTGGATAATCAACTCTTAAATACTATGGACTTATAAACTCTTTGATTTTGGAAATCAATATTCGAAACTATAAACTCTATGAACTCACCAACCTTTGTGTTGACACTTTTAGCATGTGTTTATCTCAGGTAACTAAACAAGAAGGAACTTGAAGGCACGGAGTGGGCTTGTAACCCGGCATGGGCTTAAATAAACATTTTGACATATTTCAAATAAACTTGTTTAAACTATGAAACATCTTGATGTCTCGAATATTTGGTATTTTGAATGAATTAAACTTTAAAGCCTCACTTTTGTGTCGTTTTCTATGATTGTGACAAAGATCCTCGAAGTAACACCCAAAAAGTCTTCCGCTGACATTTTTAAGTCTTCTGCTGACGTGATGATTTTGGGGGTGTTACAGATTGGCATCAGAGCTACAGTTATAGAGAACCAAGTGTTTTGAACATTGGACTATAACTACACTTTTAAAACGGACCACTTTTACAAAATACCACCTTATGCCCTCCGTGCCTACGTGTTTCCAATATCTGGTAGAGACATTACTTTTACATGATTTCGTATATATGTTAACATGTTATAATTATGCTAATGACTTATATTTACTAATCGGGATTATTACAAGTACCATATATTCATATTCCCACCCTATTGTCTTGTCATCGGATTTATAGGCTTCCCCTTCAACATCACCTAATCCAATTCACCAAAATAGGAAAATTCGACAATTTCAGCCGTAGGAAGCAGATTCTGTTATATCACTACCAGCTCTTGTCATACCACCACCAGAATCAGTTGTGCCACCATCACTTACACCACCTGTGCTATCACCATCACCACCTACTATCTTCTACCAATAGATCCATGAACTTCTTACTAGAGCAGAACTATAGGCATTTTTGAATGCACATCCCTTGTTCGACGAATTTGATCGGCATTTCGTGCCATATAAGCATATCTTCACTCAAAGTCATTAGGATTGTTTTTACCCATACCATGAACTAGAGCGAGTCCAATCCATCTTCCTTCCCTAAATAGGCTGTGTCCCCTACATTCGCTTCGCCCTCCGCTACTGCGCAAAGATTTTGATCCCCCGTTTAGTGAGTCGTGAAAGCACCTGCCTTATGTTTAGACATATTGATTCCAGTAAATTACCAAATAGAGAGTTTTCACGTATGCCTGCTTTAAGAGTAAAGGAAAATCTCGAAAAGCATACTTGCTTTAAGAACGGAAAGAGATTCCTTCAGCGGTTCAACCTTACATCCACATAGGAGTTATTTGCGTAGAAAAACCCCAAATAGTCCTCTTAATATCAAAGCCTTCTTTTAACCTCTCAAGAAACATAAATAAACTAAAAGACTTTAGACCTTCCACCAGAACAAAAGTTGAAGTTCAACAACCTTCTTTACGTCCATCACTTTTATCTGGAACCCCCATTGTTAAATATCTGTTGCAGACAAAATCTTTGTCTAAATGGGTAAGTTACCCCACAGATTTTCATGGGACAATGAATGTGAGCAATAATTATTTTCCAAACACGATAGAAATCTTCATTCAGAATGGAATTATTTTCTCAAGTCAAGACAACGCCGCTAGTTAGAGCTATTCAACAATTATGACTGTGAGATACGTTATCACCCAAGAAAAGCTAATGTAGTAGTAGATACGTTAAGCTGAAAGGAACAATTAAAAAGAAGAAGCTAATGTAGTAGCAGATACGTTAAGCTTAAAAGAACAATTAAAACCACTCAGGATTAGATCATTAGGAATAACTATTTATTCACCCCATCATCACACTATACCCTTGTTGGCAGATAGACTTGCCGTCATGAGAATCGAATCGAAACTATTACCGACACCCTCAACGACTTCCTTCATGAACACGTAGAGACTCTTACAGATGAGATTGAGAACTTCGTAATTGGCCAGTTAGCTATGAAGGCTGTATTTGAACAGATAAATACTCAGTTTTGGGAATCAATGGAGTGTATAGGAGCATTGTGTAGAGCCAACACTTCAACAGAAAAAATGATGGGAGCCTGGACCGTGAAATTGAGAGGATTGACATGGAGAACGTGTATCTTAGGCAAGCCTTACAAGAATCCCTAGCTAGGGAAAGAGCAAGAGATCAAACCATCGAAACTATAACCACTGCCATTCAAGAACTCCAAAACCGTATGAACAAAACCTTAGGAAAACCATGAATCTGAGACTTGTCAGCTTAACAAACCAACGTTCTATTAATAAGGAATCTTGTCATATAATGTTTTGTAAACATTCAAGCAAGTATTAATAAATGTTGTAATGACATCGGTTTATGTTTGTCCTTCCGACATGCTGTGACACAGCTTAACTTAAATTTCTCATTGACTAAATTGTTATGACTATAACCTATTCTTGGTTGTATTAGAGGTATTCTAACTTAACATGGTCAGTATGAAATTCTAAACATACGTCTTTCTTCCGTCGATGATAACAACATAGCTAGAACTAGAAGAACAACCACAACCACTACGCCAACAAACCCCGAAGTTATGACCCCAGCAGCGATACAGCAACCAATTGCTGATGGTGTCAATGCCATCTTAACCGAACAAGCCCGCCATAGAGATACTGGCACACAAATGACTGGAAATGTGACACCCGCACCTCATTACTACACCTATAAGGACTTTATAGCATGCCACTCACATACTTCAAAGGTACCGAAGGGATATCCAAATTAGCCCAATGGTTTGAGCAATGTGAAACAATCTTCCAAAGAGGTAGATGCTCAGAAAACAACAAAGTTAGCTTCGCAACGGGAACTCTAATGCAAGATGCCCTATCTTGGTGGAATACTATTATTCAGACTCTAGGAGCAACGACAGCATATCAACTCTCATGGACTAAATTCAAGACCAAGATATTAAAGGGGTATTGTCCTCGTTCGGAATTGAGGAAGCTTGAGGATGAGTTCTTTGTGTTGGTAGTAAAGGGAATCAATTTGAGAACTTACAACCGAAGGTTTCAGGAACTTAAGATACTATGCCCATCGATGGTGCCTGACCTTGAGAAAACCTTGGAGAAGTACGTCGAAGGACTCCCTAGGAGCATTGAAGGAGATGTCACCTCATCAAACCCGCCAACCCTGGAAGCAGCAATGAAACTTGCTCAGAGTCTATTGGACCAAGAGGTCAAATGCAATGAGCTCAAAAGGAAACTCGATAATAAAAGAATCACCCATCACCATGACAACAACCATCATAGCAACACCAGCAATCACCACAACAACAACAACAATTCTCAACAACGCAGCAGACTGATGAAGTTTAGAATTTAACTGCCCAAATTTCCTTAAGCACTTTGTGGTACTAGGTGATGTCACCTTTAAGTGTTCGTCTTTCTCACGACTTAGGTCTACTTTCTATTCAATAAGCGACTCGCTCTGATATTTCCTCATCTATTGTACTATCTAGTTCTTCCTGAATTCCATATTATCCACTCCTTCTACTCTAGCTATCATTTCATTTATGACATGGCCAAAAATCCATTTCAACACCAAACCGACGAACTATTTTAGTATTGACTAAGTTAGGACAATCACTCATACTTTGATTTAGGAAATCAACCGTTTAACTTATAAACTCTACGAACCAACAACTAGACCAGACATCATACGAGTCGAATGGTCCAAGCATTGCATTATTACTCGTAAATTATACATAGCCTGATCACCTATGTCTAATTTAGGAAGAATTATGCAATGAAGGGAACAATTGTCTCTGAAGTGTAAGTAAGTTAAGATATAGGATTTCTAAGGAACACGAAGACCAGATTCGCACCAAGTACCTACATCTTTTCCCTAGACACCCGTGGCAACTATCTTAGAATAGAATTCCGGGACGGAATTCCCTGTAAGAGGTAGGTAATGTAACCTCTCGTAATTTTCACATACGATTAGTAAATATCAATAATTGAATAAAAGGATATTACGTGAATTAAATACCATTTTTACGAGGAACAATTTTTTTTTATGCATGACTTATTATGTGAATCACTACGACATTTATGATTGACCATTTACCTAGGAACGATGCTTACACACAACCTTGATAGTCTATTAATATCGCGAATAATATATAAATTTAAAAACGTTTATATTTTATAATTATACATTTCATTTAATTACCGTACAATATTTATATATTTCCGGAGCCTACGAAAATTCCCGAGATTGCTCACTAATATTTTTGGACCTCGACACGATACTTTGAACAAGCACACCTCTAACTATTATATTTACAAGTCACAAGTACACTTTTGCTTTAGCTCAGTTGATTATAACTTTTACACACGACATATCCCTTTTATTTCACAACTCTAGTTTCCATGCTTCTAAGAACCATGAAAGAAAATTGTTATCAACTTTTAAATATAATTACTATACTAGAATACTGATCAAGTTAAGGCACCTTACACGTTTCATCTCAAATTAACATAAATAGTAACGACACTTTGTATAAATTCTAATAAACCACCAACTTTCTGTAACGAATTTAAATCCTAATTTTAAGGCTCTTCTGGTCCAAACCAGGAAAAGTGTAAAACACGAAAGTTGTCCGAAATAATGTTTTACGTCTAGACTCACCAGATTTTGAACCAAAAATGTAATTCGTGGCTGTTATCTGTGGAATACGACCTGGACTTAAACTTGAAGACTCACCTCCCTCAAATGTAACCTATAACTCATACACCACCTCCCTCAAATGTAACCTAAGTAACCCATGTTACTTCCTTACACATTATATGACGCACACGTTATAATATTCCCTGGCATAAATTCAAGAATGATAAACTTAGTACCTCCCTCACTCGTTACTACCCCAAGTAAAGCCTAAGGAAACAATGTTACTTACACACACTCTTACACACCTTATGACAAGCTCTCTTTCACACTCCAAGTCTTGCCTTTTCCCTGCCATTCTCCCCACTTGTCATGCACCAAAACTCATATATAAAGGATACATGCAATTCACACTCAAACAAAACACAATATCAACCCACTTTCTTTGCTATTGTCCATCGAAAGAAAAGAAAGAAGCAAGGCACATGGATACTAAATATGTGAACTTTCCTCTCCATATTATACGTACACAATCACTCTCATATTTCCCAAACTATAAACGAAACACATCAAACCTTTCACTTAAACCCTAATTACCACCAAACGGACCCTTAATTATTTTCCTCTTTGTTTTCATTTTGGGCCGAAACATTCCAATCCAGCCCAGCCACGAGTCCAACCCAAACGACCCTTAGTTTATTTCTTGTTTTCTTTCTTTTTCCCAGTCGCGACATAGGCATCAAACACCCTCGACTTCTCACAAATTCGACACACAAGCTACTAAGTTTATTTTACCAATTGATTTACCACCTGGCATAGTATCAAAAATGACAAACGTCATTAATATCACACTCGTTTGCTGCCTCAAAACTGTCCAAAGTGAACCTCAAAACTCACTCTTGCCAAATTTGTAAAAACGTGTCACAAGCCTTCTTAGCACCTCCCATGCTCCCCAATCACCACAAAACAAATCCTAAATGTCACACAATGTGTCAGGGAATGTTAGAAACTGAACATGACACATTCTCTTGTGTTTTAACTCGATTGGACAAAGGAAGAGGTGGACATGCAATCTATTCGATCCTACATGTGAACACAACTTCTATACCCTCATAAAACTCACTATAAAACTGCCCATGCAAGCTCAGTTGAAAACACACACACGAAAACATACCATATTCTATTATACGTGAAGATTTCAAGTTGATTAGGGATGAACCATTTGCCCAACGTACGAAGCATAGAAGTGATCCCAAGGAACCACGTTTGCTCGTCTTGAACCTTTGGTGGGTCGTAAATCGAACCACTCAACTAGCCTTCTTCTATTCGATTCTTACGTGCCAAATTACTCCACCATTTGAGGTGAGGTAAAACCCTTGTATCACTTTCTATTTTTAACTATTTGTTAACACAATTTTTGCACCAACACTTACTAATTATATCTTGAGAATTATAAACACGACTTGTACTTATTTTACCTCGTATCATATGTTAACTAAGTCTATAATGAGACCCTATAAGTATTTTGAACTCATATCAACGTATACACATAGATATCACACGTTACTAAGATGATTTGGACCTATACGATTTACATTGAAAACACTTAGAATATTTTTGGCCTAGAAACTGTTTCAGACATTAATCTTGGTCATTTACTTGGCCTCGTTAAATAATTATTTTGACACATGATCACATCTTTTTATTACTCGACCTCGTTACTGACTTGGTATACAATCAGGAAATACAATTTATTCGAATTTATAAAATCGTTTAAGAAGTTTACTCGACCCTTTTTGAATCAACCAAAACTGTTTTGAAAACTCTTTATAAATAACAAGTTGGGCTTATTAGCCCGTTAAGCTTATTTTAAGCTTATTTGATAAGCTGGTCATATAAACTCTTAAGTGACATTTTTATAACATAAAAATAAACCCAAGACTAGGTCCAAACCTTTCGTAAGCCCAACGGATCTAAAAACGTTGATGGGCTTTAGTTAAGACTCGTTAAGGCCCATTTATTGTAAAAAGGACTTTTTAAACTAATAAGCAGTTTTGATAAGTTAAATAAGCTGTCCTGAGCTTATTTAAGAAGTAAAAATGTTAAGTTTTGAATTTGGTAACTTTTGGACTAACTTTGCAAATTTTATTAACCGAGGGACTAAAAGTGTAAATCGTGGAAACTTAGGGTAGAAACTATCAAATCTAAATTTTTGGGTTACAAACTGTTAATATTAAAACTTGGAGTTGAAAAATGTAAATGGTGATAGTAATTGGACTTAAAATGAAACAATCATTAACTTTCGACTAACGGTGTAAAATTTATGTCGTTAGGGTTGTAAAGGTAACATTTGTAAAACTTGAAGGGATTTTCTGTAATATAATTTTATAAAAATAATATTAATATTTTATATATAAATACACATATTTAGTATAAAACATTTATAAATTTAACTTATATATATACGATATAAATATTCGCGTAACTATAATAAATTTTAACGATATATATATAACGGTACGTTTATTTCTTTTCTTTTAAAACTAACATCATAAAATATCGTCTACATACTTCGACTTATTCTTGATGATTTTCCATCGCACATCGATCATCGATCATTACACTCACAAGTTATATGTATATATAACTTTGTTCTTGAACTTCAAGCATTTAAACGAACACGAGTTTTAATCACAACTGAATGACTAATATTCACGATAAAACTAGATTTAGACTATCAACTAAAACATACCATATGTTTTAGGTTGTGTGTGAAGCCGTTGCCTTGCATCGTTGAGATTATGTTACTACCACTACTACTCTACTACTAAGGTGAGTCATAGCCCCTACTCTTACTTGTTTTACAATGGTTTATAAACGTTTTTGGGGGAGATACATGCTTAACTACTGTTTTTACTTTTACTAGTATTCATTAACTAAATACATGACTGTATTTCATATAAACTTTACTGGTTTACACAATTTTATATCTCATAAGGAAATACCTGCTATAGACATGATTACAAGCGATTTTTCAACGATATGCTATATTTGATCTCTATTGCCTAAGTACCGATTACCAAAAGTCCCTCGTTCATGCACCTTAATCACCCAAAGGGTGAGCGTAAGTAGTTGTGAATAGATCTATTAGGGATTGACAATCCCCATTTGGTCGCTAGAGGAAAGCCACCAAATGCACGCTATTTGATTTCATAGGTTACTGGTAAATACTTATCTTGAGGGCCACTATTTTACATCATTATTATGGATAATTTTGATGCCTGTTAATCGTTGAGTGTCATGAGCTTAGAGCAATAGAACGATAGTACTGTAGTCATGATACAGTATTACAACGACTGATGTTTGGGGTGTACAATGCTGTAGCCCACTGTTTTATTAAACTATGAGATTGTGCTCACTATATAGCAGGAAAACTATTAATAATTGGCAAACAAACAAACTATTTTGGTGTTGACCCGGTTAGGTCAAACAAACTACTATTTTGGTGTTGACCCGGTGAAGGGCAAACCAACGGACTATTTTCGAATTGATAAGGAAATCACTCATTTTCTAATTAATGATCTAAACTATGAACACTATGGATTTTCTCACACTTTAATTTGGATAATCAACTCTTAAATACTATGGACTTATAAACTCTTTGATTTTGGAAATCGATAATCGAAACTATAAACTCTATGAACTCACCAACCTTTGTGTTGACACTTTTAGCATGTGTTTATCTCAGGTAACTAAACAAGAAGGAACTTGAAGGCACGGAGTGGGCTTGTAACCCGGCATGGGCTTAAATAAACATTTTGACATATTTCAAATAAACTTGTTGTTTAAACTATGAAACATCTTGATGTCTCGAATATTTGGTATTTTGAATGAATTAAACTTTAAAGCCTCACTTTTGTGTCGTTTTCTATGATTGTGACAAAGATCCTCGAAGTAACACCCAAAAAGTCTTCCGCTGACATTTTTAAGTCTTCCGCTGACGTGATGATTTTGGGGGTGTTACAAACTGTCCTGTACGGAAGTCCAATACTTTTGGGCCAGGCTGATTTGGGCCAGAAACTGTACAGAATGGTACAACATATGATCATGCTCGATTCTTTAACACAAAATATGGCAAGAAATGGTGTTATGATTTGCCAACAAAAAGGGTCAGAATAATCTAATAAGGGGCACATTCCCTTTAGAAGATGTAAATGCGTCGCCTACAGGGACAATTTTTGATGTTTCAATTGGAATTACAACAATAGGGCAAGTTAACTCGTCGCAAAAGGCTGAGGTTGAAGGGATTGTAAGAGCAACTAATGATTACGTCAACTTCTGTTTATTACAGAAACAGGGGAATCCTTATGTCTCTAAGATCGAATTAAGACCTTTGAATTTAGATTATGGAGAGCCTTCAAGCGTTCTTAAAGTTGTGCATAGAGTTGATGTTGGAAATACAGGAGCTGAAATCAGGTATGTCTCTTCAAATATTATATATTTAGTATGTCAAAAAATTAGTACTTCTGTAATTGACACTCTTTTTTTATAGTATGGCATAAATACATAATTTCCGCTGCCTTTATATATACTCAAATTTTAACCGAGGGCTAAACATATTATGTAGTTAGCTATATATATACAACTAAAAGGAGAATAAACATATTCTTCAGACCTATAAAACTCACAATTTCATATTTGAATATGGTATTTCAGGTTCCCAGAAGACCGATATGATAGAATCTGGAAACCCGATTCATATTTCAACCAAAACAGGAATTCCGCGTCACTAGAAAACGCCAATATCATTGTTCCAAATGACACAAAAACATTACCTCCTATCAAAGTGCTACAAACAGCTCGAATCCATTCAGACCGTTTAAAATTTCTGCATAATTTTTATTTGAGGTACAATAAATATATACTCTACCTCCATTTTCTTGAACTTGATGACTCTGTGAAAACTGGGCAACGGGTGTTTGATATCTATATCAATAATGTAAAAAGGCAGCAGATTGATATAGTATCTGGCGGTTCTAACTATAATGTGACTGCTATGTACTTCACAGCAACCAAGTTTCTTAATTTAACCATATTAAAAGCCAACAGATCTTAGTTCGGTCCAATTTGCAATGGTTATGAAATTTTGCAAGTTCGCCCATTGCTTCAAGCTACTGATCAAGAAGATGGTAATATTATTAACTTAAGTGGCTACTCAAGATTAAGTCCTAAAATAGACCATATGCCCTTAAAAAGAATTCATTAACTAACTTAACCTCTTTCAGTGGATGTCATTATGAATATAAAGAATGAGCTGTTGGTGAACAATCAGGATCACGAGGTCTTAGAAAGCTGGACAGGTGACCCGTGTCTACCTTGAATATGAGAACCTAACCAGATCATCCATATGCAACTCTTATGGATCTTGGTAGCTTCGTCAATGAGGTAATGAGAGAGAGAGGCGGTGGAAAGCTGTCGAGAATGTTCCAACAGTAGTACACCGTATCAATTGAGATTTTTATCAAACACATGGTGTGAATTCCATGTTCACCCCAAACTTCAAAATTTCAACTCATTCCAAAACCAAATAGATAATAACAGCATTCAATTGTACCACATAATAAACAAAAAGCAAAGTTTTTAAAAATATGAACTTCAATTATAGAAAAAGAGTACTTAGCTTTTTTGTTTCAGAATCATCTGCAGGTTTTCAGTGAGCGATAGACTGCCGTGGGTGTGTTAGGGTTTTGTGAGATAAAATTAAATTGGTGTCGATGGCCAGACCGACGACTGATAGGTGGTGATTAGAGATGGTTGTCGGTTGACCACAGAGGCGAAAGACGATGTTAGAGAGATAAAGAAAACTAGTTTGGGGAGAAAAATACTATTAAGAGGATTTTAGATTTGAGATAACAAATAAAGATGGGAGAGGGACTATTTGATTTTGGGGAAAAACTTAGGCGGGGATTTGTTAAAAGTTGGGAGGGAGATTTTAATTTTGGCCAAAACTTAATTGCGGGACATGTAAAAAATTATAGATAAATATAACACATTTTTGTTTTTATAAAAACATTTTATCTTAAAATAAATGACATTTTGGTTACGCTTAATCATGTATGCCTATGATTTAGTGTGACCATATATGACATTTGGTCACACTGTTCAAGTGTGTGACATATATTTGTCACTTTTAAATGCATATCGTGACGAATGCTTCAAACTTACTTTTCAGTTGTCACACATTTAAAATTCATATGTGGCTAACTATTTAGCAAACAATAACAGTCACTTTTTAATAATGTGTGACAAACTTGACAATATGATTTAGTCACATACACAATCACTTCATGTGACCATATATGGATTTTGGTCACACTCTTCAATTGTGTGACATATATTTGTCACATATGTATATATATACTGTTACTAATGTTTCAAACTGATTTGTATCTGTCACACGTCTCAAATTATAAGTGACTATACAATTCAAATTTTTTTTTCCAAATACCTCTAGTCACATAAATATTCAAATGTGTGACATATATTTTCCGAAATGGTCACACAAGTCGAATCAAGTGTGACTGTTTATTTTAGTCTGGTACATTTAGTCACGTAAATAAGTTACCGTGTGACTGTTGAAAATACAACATGTGTGACGAAAGGCCAGATTTGTACTAGTGATATTTATGGTGTTATTTGTGAACCTCTTGTGGCATACAACAAAACGGGGAGTTGAAAATACAACATGTGTGACGAAATGCCTTTCAGAATAAAGGATCCAAGGCTCATTTAATGCTTATGCCATCACGTAAAGTGAGCGGAAATTTAGACAACTTTTGAAAACGCGTAATTCTAATTATTATATTTTTGGGTTTTCAATCTTGCGGGAGCAAGGAACTACATGTAACCGTTATGAGTTCTAAAGAAATCCAACTATTCTATGTTTTGAATCTAATCACACTAATGACTTTACAATCATTCCTCATTCTCCGCAAATTTAAAATCTCAAGTAATGAGATCCGCGGATGCTTAGCCAATTGTGTTAAGGGAACAAGCTAGGGCTCAACATGCCCGGTCAAGTCAAAATTTCTATTCTTACTCAACCCAGCGGAAAGTCAAAACAAAGTGCCAAAACTTATTATATTTTTGCAGAAAATTTTCAAGTTTTCTCATTTTTTTATACTTCTCAGATGAATTTTTTCAATTTTTTTTTGGATTTTTCTAGAAAAACGGAGTTGCATGAGTAAACGGCACATGAAAGGTGCAAGTCAAATCGAAGATACCCCCCCAGACTAAAGTTAAACATTGTCAATGTTTCAAGGGCGAAGGTCATCCTACTTTGTATCTAAGGCTGTTTATGAATTATACCAAAAGATAACGTTAGTAAATAAGGATATCAGATGTTACGAACAATGGTGATTTGAGACTCGAGTGGAGTAAGGACAAAAATATGAGCACGAGAGCCATCATACTTCGTGAAAAATTACCTGTACAAACACAACAACCAAACAAGACAAGATGCAGAAGAGGTTGCCCTATTCTCGTCACTTTATTAGAAAGAAGAGAGAAGTCAGAAATATGGGTGAAAACCCATGTGATTGCTAATGTTTTCGTTCACCGAGTCACAAGCCTGACTCGACCCCAAATTCATTGGTTCTTGGGGAAGCAAGTGGAAGAGACAATCTCCATCGAACTTTCATTCAAGATGTTTGGACAAATATTGAAGTACGAGAAAGTTCCACACCGATGAGATATACCCGGCTTGAAAGAATGATAACTGAAGATGCCAGGGTCAAAGATGGTATCCTCACTTCCGAATGAGTTGAGAAGAGGGGAAGTGACGGGATACGTGAAGAAAAGAAAGAAAGTCATGATAACCATCATGACAAGATCTTTATCTTCAGGATCAAGTGTAGTTGCACTAATTTGGATTTTATCGTTTAAGCTCTTTAGTGTAGAAAACATCCCGGGAGGGAGGGTGTTAATTTTTTCATCAGTATGCAATTTGTCATAAATGAGTGAATCTCCCCCCGGGTTATGATCTTTCTTAAGATCAAAGTAATCATACTCCATAATTAGAAGTTCCTCGGATGAGGTTTGTAACTTTAAATTCTTATTGGGAGTCAACTTCATGTAAGTTTCCTCAAAAGGAAATATACCGGGTATGAAGATTTTATCCTCAGATAGGAATGAGTTGAAAATATCAACCACGATAAAATCCTCTAAAGAAAATGATTCAATCTCGGGTAACGAATGATGTAGATCATTTTGCTCAAATAACCCATTGATTGGATTCTCAATTCTTGGTGGAAGAGGATCAATGTAAGTGAGTTCACCGGCGAACTCCTCAAAGGTGAATGACTCATATTCGGGGGGATGATGAGAATAAGAAGTGGTACTACCACTAATCTTCTCTCCCATATGATCAAAATGAAAGGCTTCAAATTCAGGAATGGAATCATTGGAAAAAAGGTCACTATCTATCACATCCCGTGATTTTTCCTATAATTTAAAAACGTTTAATTATATATTAATCTCCATCATTACTTCTAGTCACCATTTTTACGGGAAAATTTAAAATTTTCTTTATTATATTATTTTGACACGAAAACATTATCACAAAAATCACTGATGAGTGCTCAAATACTCATCATTTTTGTCGTATTTAACTGCCAAAACATACAAAAACAATCAAAAAGTTATCAAAATACTTAAATTATCTCAGGGATTGTGTTTTATGTGTTTTAAAAGCAAAATGAGCAAAAACAAATGAAAAATGATCAAAGTTTGTAATATTGGCAGTTTCAGTCCCCCGAGTTTCAAAACTTGTCAAAAATAGTCCCTATGCATTTATTTTGAAAGGAAAAGTCAACCCAAGCTTTTGAAAGTCAAAAATTACAAAATATGATACTTGGGTCACAAGTTTCCAAAAATTACATGTTTGGTCCCTGAGATTTCAAAAATGGCAGAAAAGGTCCCTGGGAATTTTGAAAAATGAAAAAATGCAAAATTGGTTCTTGGAATATTAGTGATTGGCAGTATTGGTCCTCATAAGCAATTTGGAGAAATTACATTTTCAGCCCCTCATCTTTGGTAAAAATGCAAAATTGGTCCTTGTGATACACTTAGCCAAACGGACCCTTTTTATTATTACCCCAAAACCACCCCAACCCCAAAACCATCCAAAGCCCATTCCACCCCACGGCCCACTCTCCCATTTTAATATAAACCCCCAGTCAACCCACGGTCAAACGACCGTCCCCTACCTCCCTTTCCCCCTAAAACCAGGGCAACTGTCTCCCTCCCCCCCCTCCACCTTTTTCCAACAAAAACCCCCCACAATTAATACCCCTCACCAACCTAACCAACCCCCACCACCACAATAAATAATTCCACCAAAACCACTAAAATTGGGTGCGTTTCATTTTTGGTGGGAAAATGGAAATCAAAGGCTGAGGTTTATCAAAACTCAATTGAATGGATGGGATTTGGTCAAGATTCAATGGAGATACCACTAGGACATCAAAAAAATCAAAAAGAAGCCATGTGGGAGAAGATGTGACCTATTTTATCTCGTTATATATATATGTAAGCTCATATGAGCCTTAGTTTAGTGTGTAGGATGTAATTTAGTGGTTGTAACATTTCTTTTATCATTTGTACTCTATTTTCAGTTAATGCAATTCAATGTTTTAAGCTTAATATCATTTTCAGTTTTCAAGTCTGAAGTGTGAGTTTCAAGTGTGTTGTTTACATTGCATCAAGTGTTCTAAAGTTCTAATATAGTTTCATAAGCCTAAATAACAAGTTTTTAGAAGCTGTATAAGCTTCTATGTAATCAAGAGCAAGTTTTTAGAAAAATAGCAAAAAAATCAGAAAAATAAAAATAAAATAAAAAATTGGTGAAAGAGAAGAAGACAAGCAAGGAGAATAGTAAATAATGGAAGGCTGTGGTTTAGAGGTTCATGGGAACCATTAGGTTTAGTGTATGGTTCATGGTTCTTTGAAAGTTGCTTGGACGGCTTTGTAAGAATTTCATTTTGATTTTTATCATTTTAGTGTAAAAGTAATATTAGTGGTTTATTTGTGTATATTTTATCTGTTTATTGCTTAATAGATCATCTGTGACCATCAATTTGTGGTTTGGAATCATTGGTACCAAGTTTGTTTATTAACTGTGTTTTAAAGGTGTGTTTGGATTTGACTGTATGGATCACCATGGTTGTTATTAGTTCTTGTTGCTTGTTTACTCAGCTCACCTAGTGCACAAATAAACCTAATCAAGTCTCTTTTTAGTGGTCATAAGCTTAAAAGTCAAAATCTTATGTAATATGGTTTAAATATCTTCTGTGAAGGATTTAGAGGTGCACAGACCTAATCTCAAGTCATATATACAAGTTTTTGCCTATTTTGAGCTTATTGTAGCTTACATAACTTAAACAAGTCATAAAATCAGGATCCAAAGTTCATAATAGTCATAACTTTCAAAATCTTAAAAAGTCAAATTTCTCTTGGTTCAAAAAAGTCAGTTTTTGCAAGAATTTTGTAGATTTTTGTATTAGGATTTAGACCTTGAAATTTGTTGTGGTGATAGTGTATCGGCAGAGCTACAAGATCCCATGTTTGTCTTATTTTTGTGATTTTTTCACAAGCTTGTGCATAAGCTCAAAGTGAGCTGCAGGGGAAGCACCTCCCCTTTGCACAGACTCAGTTTCACTCACCCAACTTAAGTGGACCCCACAGGCCTACTCAGTGGGCCACAGACCTAGATTTTTAGCTTAATGGAAAGCCAATAAGCTAGGCTTTAATACCCGGAGCTTATTTTGTAGTTTAGAAACAATTTAGTAGGGCTGCAAGTGCCTTGTAGTTTGACCATCATCTGAGTAAAGCTGAGTTATCAGCTTTTGCACCCAACTTTCAACCCTCCCCCTGACCTCATCTGTGGGACCCAGAGGGTGTATCCTATCTTTTTAAGATAACTTATTACGTCAGCTTTTTGGCTTATTACTTTGTTTGGGCTTTTTGAGTCCCTAGTGGACCCCACAGGCCCTTATAAGTGACCATTTGGACCTGTTGTGCACTGACTGGTATTTGGATTGCTTATTGTTTATTTAACTGCTTAACTCTTGTGCTTATTGGTTCATTTGTCTTAGTTTAAGTAACACTCAGTCTGTTTGAAGCTTATTTGTGATTGTGACATCATTTGGCAACTTTTCAATTTAATCAAAAGTCCTAATAAGCTTTATAAGCTCATCTGTCATCCAATAAGCTACTCAAATTGCTTATTTTTGACATCCAAACAAACTTGCTTCACAAAAGTTATTTAATATCAGTTAATAAACAAGTTTGAAAAAGAAAAATCCCAAAAAGCTCAATTTGATAGAAGTGATAGCTTCTATTTAAGCCAATTGGCTTATCACCTCTGCTTATTTATAAGCTATTTCCATTTTTATAATTTTCCTAGGCTTCTGGTATATAAAAATAATTTTTGTAATTTTCTCAGATTTTTATTGCATCATTTAGTATTTTTCTTAATTTAAACTAGTTTTTAATAATTATTAAATAGTTAATAATTAATATTAATTAATCAGAAAATCAGAAAAATATAAATTTAATTTTAAAATTAGTTTTTAGTTATTTTTGATTTTTCCAAATTTTATTTTCAATTTTCTAGTGTAATTTAATAATTAATTAGAATTTAGGGTAATTTAAATAATTAAAAAGTAATTAATAATTAGTAATAATTAATTAAAAAGTCTTAAAAATAAAATTTCATTTCTAAAATTAGTCTTATAGTATTTTAGATTTTTCTAAGTTAAATTTTATTTTTCTAAGTTAATTTCATATTTATTTGTATTTTAGGTTAATTTAGTTAATTAAAATTTAATAGGAAATTAGTATTTAATTAATAGTAATTATAAAAATAGTGTAAAAAATGATTTTAATTTTCCAAAAATTTTCTTTAATCATTAGGTTTGTAAAAATATCATTTTCATACCAGTAGCCTTTTCAGATCACCTCACTCACTTTTATTTTACGTACGTTTGTTCACGTTTTCAGCAAACGTACGGTTTTTAGGTTTTAGGTAATTTCTTCTCAATCTAAATTCCAGTAACTAATCAAATAGCTTTCCTAAGCTATTTCTGTTAATAATTTCCAAATAATTCTCATAACCACCCTTTCGTGTGAATAATCACCCAATCACAAACGCGCTCAGATACATTTCACACTTCGTCGGGGTATAACGACCTGGTGATTTCCTATATTACCCGGAGATTGACTCTAGGCTATTTGACTTTGTTGACCATTCCTTGGTCAATATAAGTTGACGGTTTAGGGCCAATCAAAATTTGGCGCCGCTGCCGGGGAGGTGTGCGCGTTTCTGCAGCGTCTTTTGAGATTAGTGCTATCTCACCATCATCACTGTACAAATACCACCACTTGTGTAAATTTTGAAATCAAAACACAAAAAAAAAAAAAAAAAAAAAAAAAAAGTCATTAACACTTTTCCTAAAGTGTTAAAACACCAAAAAAAAAATTAAAAACAACAAAACAGATCATAACGTTTTCTGAATCGGTTTTCTTTTAAAGTGATTCTTAAAGAGAAACGATTTTAGATTATGAGACGATACCAAAAATATTGTCCAAAAGTTTTTCACCCATACACAAAACACAAAAACATCCGTCTTTTCTTGTGAATAATAATTATACATAAAAACTAACCATCGCAAACCAAGACAGAACACCTACCAACTGGGGGTGTGCATATAATAAGTTCCCAAACCAAAGATTTAAAACTTGCCTTTGTATCCCTATGACTGGTGTACCTTTCTTAAAGAAGCCACTTGCTTGTGATTATTGGTTTAAGTTCACTGTGGATTTGCCTCGATTTTGTTTTGATTGGTTTTTATCCCTAGTGCATGCGCACTCGTTTTTCAAGGTCCACTAGCCCATTACGTGAGCTTGTCCGGAAACCTCGAAGGCCTCGTAGACGTTCTGCACCAATAGTCGGATCTGAGATCCGTACTGTTGCCACACCCACTGTCACCATGGTCGAAGACCGCCCCATGTGGGAGCTTCTCCAAGCACTCATCGAGGGTTACGGTGATGCCATAGTTGTTCAAGCCATCGTGGCTGATAATTTTGAGCTCAAAACCGGGTTACTCAATCTTGTAACCTTAAGTCAATTCTACGGTTTTGAGAGGGACGATCCTCATGCTCACATTCGATGGTTCAATAAAATCACATGGACCATCAAGTACAAGAATGTCCCTTGTGAAGCAATCAAACTTCTTCTCTTCCCATTCTCCCTGGAGGGACAAGCCCGGATTTGGCTTGAAAAACAACCTCCTAGATCTATTAAGACATGGGAAGATCTTGTGAAAAATTTGTGAATGAATTCTTCCCACCTTCCAAGACCACGAGTCTTAAGAACGAAATCACCAAGTTCACTCAGAAATATGATGAATCTTTTGGTGAAGCGTGGGATCGTTTCAAAGAATTACTTCGCAAGTGTCGACATCGTGGTTTCTCAGAGTTGATGCAACTCGATACTTTCTACAATGGCGTGAGCCAAGCTGATCAGGATTCTCTCAATGCCTCCGCTGGAGGTAATTTCTTGAGTAGAACCACAAAAGAAGCTTTGAAAATCATAGAAAACAAGTCCAAAGTCCGCTCTACACGAAGCAAACAGATTGTTTCTCAAATCAATGCGGGGCCTTCCACTTCATCTTCTGTGGGTCAATCTAGCGCGGATGCTAAGCTTGACAAGCTCACTGAAGCGATCCAAGCTTTGGTTCTCGCCCAAACAAAGAAAGTTTCATTTCCACAACATCCTCCACCTGCTGAGGTTAAAAAAGTGGAAGTCTGTGTGACTTGTGGTGGGCCACATGCCTACTACAATTGCACAGCTACTGATGGTACTCCATATGAAGCTCATGCTGTTGTCGGGTCCCAAAATCAAGGAGGCAATCAATACCGCCCTCCTATGGACCCGAACTATCGTCCTCATCATTATCCTGGACCTCCCAGTTTTAATCAAAACCAAAATGTCCAAAACCGTGGCCAAAATCAAAATAGAGTGAACCAAGGTTTTCAAAACCAAGGTAACTTTAATCAGGGTCACGGTTTCCAAAATCAAAATCAAGGTTTCCAACACCAAAATCAAGGAAACTTTAACCGGAACGAAGGTCAGGGTAATTTCAATCCCGAGAATTTTCATGGAAACAATCACCAGAATCAAGGGAATTTCCAATATCAAAACGAAGGAAATTTCAACCAAGGTCCCAATCCGAACAATCGTGCTCAAAATTTTCCTAATCCGAATCAAGCCATTGTTCCAACCGGGCCTTCATCTAATGAGTTGTCAAAGCAATTCATGAAGTCCCAAGAAGAGTTGAACAAGTTGCTGGTCAGCCAGAATTCTGATATCAAGAAGTCTTTAAATGATCGACCCTCGGGCTCAGGTACTTCTTTACCGAGCAACACGATCGCTAACCCGAGGGGCGATGCTAAGGCGATCACAACACGAAGTGGTGCTTCATATGATGAACCTGCTATTCCTACTACCTCTTCTCCCTCTCCTCCAAAGGTAGTGGAACGTGAACCTGAGGTAACAAAGGACAAGGTGCAAACTCCTAGCCCACGAAGTACAGCACACGTCCAACCTCAGGTTATTCCAGAAACCAGATGTAAACCTGGAGTTGTCTTTGAACCACCAGAAACTCCAGTGGACAACCCTAAATCCAAAACTTCTATTCCTTATCGATCACGTCTCAACGAACAAAAGCTCCGCGAAAAGGCTAGTCACCAAATGGATAAATTTTTCCAAATCTTCCAAGATTTGCACTTTGACATTAGCTTCGCGGACGCTATTCTCTTGATGCCCAAGTTTGCATCAACAATCAAAAATCTGTTAAGTAATAAGGAAAAACTCTTCGAGTTGGCAAGAACTCTGCTAAATGAGCACTGCTCAGCAGTTCTCTCTAAAAAGCTTCCTGAAAAGCTTGGAGACCCCGGGAAATTTCTCATTCCTTGTACTTTCCCGGGTATGGTTGAATGCTTCGCCTTAGCCGATCTAGGTGATAGCATTAACCTGATGCCATATTCTGTGTGGAAGAAACTCTCTCTTCCCGAACTCACTCCCACATGCATGACTTTAGAGCTTACCGATCGTTCGATTTCTCGTCCTCTTGGCATTGCCGAGGACGTATTCGTTAAAGTGTGAAAGTTCCATTTTCCAGCAGATTTTGTGATTGTTGACTTTGATGCCGATTCTAGGGTCCCTCTCATTCTTGGAAGTGGATTCCTTAGAACTGGGCGCGCTCTTATC
The DNA here is from genome assembly GCA_030686995.1 of Artemisia argyi. NCBI lineage: Eukaryota > Viridiplantae > Streptophyta > Magnoliopsida > Asterales > Asteraceae > Artemisia > Artemisia argyi. The sequence continues at coordinate 73,593,989 of CM060685.1, read as the reverse complement.
GATGTATTTGAGCATGAGATCACATTGCGTGTTGGAACGGAAGCCATTACCTTCAACCTAAATCAACCTTCGAGATACTCCTCCAATTATGACTGTGAATCGGTAAACCAAATAGATGTCATCGATATTGCTACTGAGGAGTATGCTCAAGAGATTCTAGGTTTCTTTGATGATTCTTCGAGTGAAAACCTCACTCAATCTTCTCATCCCATCATTGCCAATTCTTCTCCTTCCCTCACTCTGTTTGAGGGAAGTGACTTCATCTTAGAATAAATTGAGGCCTTTCTCAAGAGTGATTCGATTCCCAATGGAATCGATAACCAAGAGATTGACCCCGAGAGGGATATTCTCCTGCTTGAAAAATTGTTAAACGAAGATCCCTCTTCTCTTCCTGTTCTACCACAACAACTTCATAAGGAGGAAGTCAAAAATGTTGAGAAAACTGATGACTTCCCCGAGGTTGAACTTAAGGACTTGCCGCCTCATCTTGAATATGCATTTCTGGAGGGTGATGATAAATTACCCGTCATAATTGCCAAAGATTTAAGCATTGAGGAAAAGGCTGCTCTCATAAAGGTTTTGAAGTCTCATAAACAAGCAATTGCTTAGCGACTCTCTGACATCAAGGGCATTGACCCTGAATTTTGTACTCACAAGACTTTAATGGAGGACGATTTCAAACCTGAAGTACAACAACAAAGAAGGGTGAATCCAAAAATTCATGAGGTTATCAAACAAGAAGTTTTAAAACTTCTTGATGCCGGATTGATTTACCCTATCTCGGACAGTCCTTGGGTTAGCCCGATTCATTGTGTTCCAAAAAAGGGTGGCATCACTGTTGTCACAAACGAGGAAAATGAGTTGATTCCAACTCGTTTGGTTACGGGTTGGCGTGTCTGCATTGACTATCGCAAGTTAAATGACGCCACCCGTAAAGATCATTTTCCTCTGCCCTTTATGGACCAGATGCTCAAGAGATTAGCGGGGAATGAGTACTATTGCTTCCTCAATGGTTTCTCGGGTCACTTTCAGATTCCCATTGATCCGCAAGATCAGGAAAAGACCACTTTCACGTGCCCCTATGGAACTTTTGCCTATAAACGTATGCCATTTGGCCTAAGTAATGCTCCGGGCACGTTTCAAAGATGTATGATGGCCATATTTTCCGACATGATTGGGAAAACTATAGAGGTCTTTATGGACGATTTTTCGGTCATTGGGGATTCGTTCCAATCACGTCTCTCCCATTTAGATAGCATCCTAAAACGTTGTGAAGACACAAAGTTATGTCTAAACTGGGAGAAGAGTCACTTTATGGTCAAAGAGGGCATTGTCCTCGGCCATAAAATTTCAAAAAACGGGATTGAAGTTGACAGAGCCAAAGTGGACGTCATTGCAAAATTACCTCATCCCACAACCGTAAAAGGTGTTAGGAGCTTTTTGGGTCATGCCGGTTTCTATCATAGGTTTATTCAAGATTTTTCTAAAATCGCCCGGCCTATGACCCATCTCCTCGAAAAGGATGCTTCTTTTATCTTCTCCCCCGAGTGCATCGAAGCTTTTGAAACATTAAAGAAAAAGCTTACTGAGACACCGATTCTTGTTGCCCCCGATTGGGACTTGCCCTTCGAGCTCATGTGTGATGCTAGTGATTATGCGATAGGGGCAGTCTTGGGGCAACGAAAAACAAAACATTTTCAGCCTATACACTATGCCAGCAAAACTATAACCGAGGCTCAAAGTGATTACACCACCACTAAAAAAGAATTATTAGCTGTGGTGTATGCTTTTGAGAAATTCCGGCCATACATGATATTGATCAAAAGCATAGTGTATACGGATCACTCGGCTTTGAAGTACCTCTTTGCAAAACAAGAAGCAAAGCCGAGACTACTCCGTTGGGTTCTTCTCCTGCAAGAATTTGATATCATTATTCGTGATAAAAAAGGAGCCGAGAACCTAGCTGCTGATCATCTCTCCCGTCTTGAAAACCCTCACCAAGATGCTTTCGAGAAAAAGGAAATAAACGAAACATTTCCTCTCGAAACCCTCAATGCGGTTTCATTTCGTGGAGACTCGATTACCCCATGGTTTGCCGATTTCGCAAATTACCATGCGGGTAACTTTGTTGTAAAAGGGATGTCGTCCCAACAAAAAAATAAATTCTTCAAAGATGTAAAACATTACTTCTGGGACGACCCCTACCTATTCAAAATTTGTGCGGATCAAGTCATCCGGCGGTGTGTGTATGGTCAGGAAGCCGCTGAAATTTTAAAGGCTTGCCTTGCTGGTCCCACGGGGGGCCACCACAATCCCAACTACACCACCGAAAAGGTGTTTGATTCCGGCTTTTATTGGCCCACAATCTACAAGGATGCCCTGGAATTAGTCAAATCCTGTGACGCTTGTCAACGTCACGGGAATATTTCACAAAAGAACGAAATGCCTCAGAATGCAATTCAAGTTTGTGAAATTTTTGATGTATGGGGCATTGATTTTATGGGGCCATTTCCATCTTCTCGTGGAAATAAATACATACTCGTGGCCGTTGACTACTTGTCAAAATGGGTTGAAGCGAAAGCTTTACCCACAAATGATGCCCGAGTAGTTGTGAAATTTTTGAAAGCTCTTTTTGCCCGATTCGGAACTCCACGTGCTATTATTAGTGATCGTGGTACACACTTCTGTAATGACAAATTCGACAAAATCATGCAAAAGTACGGTGTGACTCACCGTCTCTCTATTGCGTACCACCCTTAAACAAGTGGACAAGTCGAAGTTTCCAGTCGGGGCATTAAAAGAATTTTAGAAAGAACCGTAGGTGAAAATCGTGCATCGTGGTCGGACAAATTAGATGATGCACTTTGGGCTTTCCGTACGGCTTACAAAACACCCATTGGGTGTACGCTTTACAAACTTGTGTACGGGAAAGCGTGCCATCTTCCGATCGAGCTTGAGCACAAAGCCTATTAGGCTCTCAAGCATGCCAATTTTGACCTCAAAACTGCGGGTGATCATAGAAAAGTTCAACTAAATGAATTAAACGAACTTTGTGATCAAGCTTATGAGAACTCTTTGATCTATAAAGAAAAGATAAAGAAGATTCATGACTCCAAAATCAAGAACCGCGTTTTTAACGTTGGTGATCGAGTCCTTCTTTTCAACTCTAGACTCAAGATCTTCTCGAGAAAGCTAAAAACCCGTTGGACTGGTCCATTCACTATCGCAAAAGTTTATCCTTATGGAACCGTCGAATTATCTCAAAATGACGGTCCAAATTTCAAAGTGAATGGACATCGTTTAAAACATTACTTTGGAGAGGACATACCATCCATGGTTGTCCCAGATCTCCAAACTTTCCCCAATGACAATTGAATTTGGGGATCGAGTCAAGCTAGCGACTCGATGAACAAAAACAATAGCACAATACGGGTTTTCACCCGTATCTCTAATTTCTTTCTACTTGCTACCACCTAGTGTGGGGGAATGGCCAACCCCCCGCTGTTTGAAAATGTATATATGTATATAAGTTTTCAAAAAAAAATGTGTGTATATATATAGAAATAAAGTGAAATATGGTATTTCCACAGTTAGATTCGTATATTAGCTTTTTCCGTTCAAAGAGTCGGCATAAGAGCCGGGACTTTGAATATTGAGGACAATATTCATTTCTAAGTGTGGGGGGGGGGGGGGGGGGGGGGAATTCTAGCAAATTTTATCACAATATATCTTCTAGTACCCCCGTTTTTGGCCAAAATTTTCAAAATTTTTTCACTTTATTTCAAAATTTTTGTGGTTATCAGTCCGCCATGTCTAAACGACAAAAGGATTGGCTAATCCAGGAGCAAACGGCTCTTGGTAATGATAACTCAAATCCGTTGACGGCTTGCAATTTGCCCAAAATTATATGGTAAATCAACTCGCCATATCCTAAAAAGTGAATGAGTTGGCTAGCTCGCAAGATTATGGCTTGTGGTAAAGGCAGTGGAAAAACCATAATTGGTAATCAGCTCACCAAGATGTTGACTAGGTCCATCAAGAGTTGGCTAGTCCAGGAGCAAACGGCTCTTGGTAGAGACAAATCAAAACCGTTGAAATCTGGTGGTTTGCTAAAAATCACATGGTTATCAAGTAGACCATAGTTCTTATTTGAATCGAAACATTTGGCTACTCCAAAAGTGATGGCTTTTGGTAAAGAGTTTTCAAATCCATCAAGTTTTCTAAAAAGATTGCTAGGGACTAGCAATAGTTTAGTGTGGAGGATTGATGAGCGCTCAAACACTCATCATTTTTGTCATATTTAACTGCCAAAACATAAAAAAAAACAATCAAAAAGTTATCAAAATACTTAAATTATCCCAGGGATTGTGCTTTATGTGTTTTAAAAGCAAAATGAGCAAAAACAAATGAAAAATAATCAAAGTTTGCAATATTGGCAGTTTCAAAAAACTTGTCAAAAATAGTCCCTATGCATTTATTTTGAAAGGAAAAGTCAACCCAAGCTTTTGAAAGTAAAAAATTACAAAATATGATACTTGGGTCATAAGTTTCCAAAAATTACATATTTGGTCCCTGAGATTTCAAAAATGGCAGAAAAGGTCCCTGGGAATTTTGAAAAATGAAAAAAAATGCAAAATTGGTTCTTGGAATATTGGTGATTGGCAATATTGGTCCTCATAAGCAATTTGGAGAAATTACATTTTCAGCCCCTCATCTTCGGTAAAAATGCAAAATTGGTCCTTGTGATACACTTAGCCAAACGGACCCTTTTTATTATTTCCCCAAAACCACCCCAAGCCCAAAACCATCCAAAGCCCATTCCACCCCACGGCCCACTCTCCCATTTTAATATAAACCCCCAGTCACCCCACGGTCAAACGACCGTCCCCTACCTCCCTTTCCCCCTAAAACCAGGGCAACTGTCTCCCCCCCCCCCCTCCACCTTTTTCCAACAAAACCCCCCATAATTAATACCCCTCACCAACCTAACCAACCCCCACCACCACAATAAATACTTCCACCAGAACCACTAAAATTGGGTGCGTTTCATTTTTGGCGGGAAAATGGAAATCAAAGGCTGAGGTTTTTCAAAACTCAATTGAATGGATGGGATTTGGTCAAGAGTCAATGGAGATACCACTAGGACATTAAAAAATAAAAAAGAAGCCGTGTGGGAGAAGATGTGACCTATTTTATCTCGTTATATATATGTAAGCTCATATGAGCCTTAGTTTAGTGTGTAGGATGTAATTTAGTGGTTGTAACATTGCTTTTATCATTTGTACTCTATTTTCAGTTAATGCAATTCAATGTTTTAAGCTTAATATCATTTTCAGTTTTCAAGTCTTAAGTGTAAGTTTCAAGTGTGTTGTTTACATTGCATCAAGTGTTCTAAAGTTCTAATATAGTTTCATAAGCCTAAATAACAAGTTTTTAGAAGCTGTATAAGCTTCTGTGTAATCAAGAGCAAGTTTTTAGAAAAATAGCAAAAAATTCAGAAAAATAAAAATAAAATAAAAAATTGGTGAAAGAGAAGAAGACAAGCAAGGAGCACAGTAAATAATGGAAGGATGTGGTTTAGAGGTTCATGTGAACCATTAGGTTTGGTGTATGGTACATGGTTCTTTGAAAGTTGCTTGGAAGGCTTTGTAAGAATTTCATTTTGATTTTTATCATTTTAGTGTAAAAGTAATATTAGTGGTTTATTTGTGTATATTTTGTCTGTTTATTGCTTAATAGATAATCTGTGACCATCAATTTGTGGTTTGGAATCATTGGTACCAAGTTTGTTTGTTAACTGTGTTTTAAAGGTGTGTTTAGATTTGACTGTATGGATCACCATGGTTGTTATTAGTTCTTGTTGCTTGTTTACTCAGCTCACCTAGTGCACAAATAAACCTAATCAAGTCTCTTTTTAGTGGTCATAAGCTTAAAAGTCAAAATCTTATGTAATATGGTTTAAATATCTTCTATGATGGATTTAGAGGTGCACAGACCTAATCTCAAGTCATATATACAAGTTTTGCCTAGTTTGAGCTTATTGTAGCTTAAATAACTTAAATAAGTCATAAAATCAGGATCCAAAGTTCATAATAGTCAAAACTTTCAAAATCCTAAAAAGTCAAATTTCTCTTGGTTCAGAAAAGTCTGTTTTTGCAAGAATTTTATAGATTTTTGTATTAGGATTTAGACCTTGAAATTTGTTGTGGTGATAGTGTATCAGTAGAGCTACAAGTTCCCATGTTTGTCTTATTTTTGTAATTTTTTCACAAGATCCCATGTTTGACCATCATCTGAGTAAAGCTGAGTTATCAGCTTTTGCACCCAACTTTCAACCCTCCCCCTGACCTCATCTGTGGGACCCAGAGGGTGTATCCTAGATTTTTTAGATAGCTTATTACCTCAGCTTTTTGGCTTATTACTTTGTTTGGGCTTCCTGAGTCGCTAGTGGACCCCACAGGCCCTTATAAGTGACCATTTGGACCAGTTGTGCACTGATTGGTATTTGGATTGCTTATTGCTTATTTAACTGCTTAACTCTTGTGCTTATTGGTTCATTTGTCTTAGTTTATGTAACACTCAGTCTGTTTGAAGCTTATTTGTGATTGTGACATCATTTGGCAACTTTTCAATTCAATCAAAAGTCCTAATAAGCTTTATAAGCTCATCTGTCATCCAATAAGCTACTCAAATTGCTTATTGTTGACATCCAAACAAACTTGCTTCACAAAAGTTGTTTAATATCAGTTAATAAACAAGTTTGAAAAAGAAAAATCCCAAAAAGCTCAATTTGATAGAAGTGATAGCTTCTATTTAAGCCAATTGGCTTATCACCTCAGCTTATTTATAAGCTATTTCCATTTTTATAATTTTCCTAGGCTTCTGGTATATAAAAATAATTTTTGTAATTTTCTCAGATTTTTATTACATCATTTAGTATTTTTCTTAATTTAAACTAGTTTTTAATAATTATTAAATAGTTAATAATTAATATTAATTAATCAGAAAATCAGAAAAATATAAATTTAATTTTAAAATTAGTTTTTAGTTATTTTTGATTTTTTCAAATTTTATTTTCAATTTTCTAGTGTAATTTAATAATTAATTAGAATTTAGGGTAATTTAAATAAGTAAAAAGTAATTAATAATTAGTTAATAATTAGTAATAATTAATTAAAAAGTCTTAAAAATATATTTTCATTTCTAAAATTAATCTTATAGTATTTTAGATTTTTCTAAGTTAAATTTTATTTTTCTAAGTTAATTTCATATTTATTTGTATTTTAGGTTAATTTAGTTAATTAAAATTTAATAGGAAATTAGTATTTAATTAATAGTAATTATAAAAATAGTGTAAAAATTGATTTTAATTTTCCAAAAATTTTCTTTAATCATTAGGTTTGTAAAAATATCATTTTCATACCAGTAGCCTTATCAAATCACCTCACTCACTTTTATTTTACGTACGTTTGTTCACGTTTTCAGCAAAAGTACGGTTTTTAGGTTTTAGGTAATTTCTTTTCAATCTAAATTCCAGTAACTAATCACATAGCTTTCCTAAGCTATTTCTGTTAATAATTTCCAAATAATTCTCATAACCACCCTTTTCTGTGAATAATCACCCGATCACAAACGCGCTCAGATACATTTCACACCTCGTCGGGGTATAACGACCTGGTGATTTCCTATATTACCTGGAGATTGACTCTAGGCTATTTGACTTTGTTGACCATTCCTTGGTCAATATAAGTTGACGGTTTAGGGCCAATCAGAATTTGGCGCCGCTGCCGGGGAGGTGTGCGCATTTCTGCAGCGTCTTTTGAGATTAGTGTTAGGGCCAATCAATCACCAAATGACGGAACAAATTTTCGACATGTTTAACGAAACTTAATTAATTCACTAATCTTAATATATACTTAAAACACTAATTACCATCCAAACAGGCCCTTAATTACTCGTAAGCCCATCCGAATTTGTTACTATTCATCCAGCCAAAAACTCAAGCTTATTTCATTTATATTAATCGACTAGAACCATGTCCAAAACGCCCTTCGTACACGCAATTCTTACACACGATGCCTATATCTTTTTACACCACCTCGTCTCCCACCTAGCCGACTACCAGTGTGTCAAATCTCAAAGTCGTATGTCGAGTATTACTATATTAATACGAGGCAAAGTATTCATCCAAAGACTAACCCATACGACATTTATTAAATTCAAAACTAAACCATTTTAGCTCACGTTTGTTTCTATGAAGTTCAAAAATCATTTCTAGCATGAATTCATGTCTAGATATTAAAAATCTATCAACTATAACTGAGTCCTACATAAGTTTCCAAATCGTATGCTAATAAAATTGGTGGTCGACATATGTTTTAGACACAAGGACATGCACCTCCAAATTTCAAGCTCTCACAACTCCATAAAATATTCCTAGGCCAAGTACTAGATGCATTTTAAAAATGAAACCATAGGTACAATCGAAAATATATAATAAACAAGCTCACGTTTTCTTTGAGCTTTGTTTTGATGTCGACAAGCTAGAAGCCAAGGAGCATGTTACCTCTTACAACCTACAAGACTTTTGAATACTTCATACTACACTCTACCATCCCATCTCATAATTTATAGTCCCTGGAACACTCAAAACCTCATATATATACCACCTTGCATGCATGCACTCGTTTCTCACACATACAAATCAAGTTACCAAATATTCTAAGTCCTTAGCTTTAGTTCCTGGTTCAAATCGCTTTGGCAAGAGCACAAATATTTCAAATCATGTTTAGGAGGAACCAATCTTTGTTTGTGAACCTTGGTTGAGTCGACATTCACGCTACACTCTCATACTACCCCCTCCTCGAATCTACGAATCATTTTACCCCACCATCTTGGTGTAGTAAGTCTCGTCTTCTCTTTTCCATTTTTACTTAGAGCGTATAACCTAATCTTAACGTGTAAATATCACTATCACTTGCACCAAATTACTCGTAATCTATATAAACAACACTTACGTATTATTATCTCACCTATATATTCACTACGCTAATAATCAAGACATATGAAGATTTAAATCATAAAAGTCACGTATAAACTAGTTTTGGACACATTTCTAACTTACACGAAACCTAGTCGCAAACCACTTAAAATTTTCTAAGTCTTTTACTTGAAAACTCGTTCCATGCAACCCAAGAACGAACGTATATTTTTGAATTTAACTTAACAAGCATACTATTTTATTTCACAAACTATTAGACCAACTAGCAAGCTATCGAATTCATATAGACCCTTTGTAGTAATACTCGCGTCTTGACCTCACAAATGATACAAAGCAAATCGACCTTGAATTAGTCAAAAATAAGCAAAACAAATAAGCTATCATAATAAGCTATTTTGAAATGTTTTAAGCACACAAAAATAAGCCCGAAACCAAGCCCAAAGCTTTCGTAAGCCCAATGGATTTAAAACACTTAACGAGCCTTAGTTTTCTCGTTTAAAAGCCCAATAAGCTATAAATAAGCTATTTTCTGAAAATAAGCAGTTTAAAAAGTTAAATAAGTTGTTTTTAACTTAATTAAGAAATAAATACACTAAGTTTGGAACTTGGTGAATTTTGGACAAAAATTGCAAATTTTATAACTTTCGGGTTAAAAGTGTAAAGTTTATAAAGTTGAAGTAAAAACTGTCATTTTACAAACTATAGGGTGAAAAACTGATTTTATGAACTTTTGGGTGAAAAGTGTAATAATTGGAAATTTTGGACTTAAAACATAAATATATTTAACTTTGGACTAACGGTGCAACGCTAACGTTCTTGGAATAAAAAGTGTAAAATCGGAAAAAGGACAAAGGACCCACATATTATATTTGACATTCTTATGTCATTTTCTATTTTACGTCACCCCATCACGTCATATGCATTTTTATCACATTTTATTTTGTTAATAATATATATAACGATATTTAAGTAATTATCTTTATGTACTATTATTATCATGATTAAGAAAGGAAAACTTTAAAAATAATAACTTATCTTATAAACATAAGAATTTCACTCGCGTATCATCTTTTCATCATAACGATTAATCGTTATTCATTAATCGTTATTCATTACCAAATAGTATTTGGTTAGATTCTCAGACAAATTTATTTATCAATTTTTATACTGAAGCCGTTACCATAATCTCACTCGAACTTACTTTCATCATTCCTAGTATCACTTAAGGTGAGTTCTTAGCCCCATTTTTATAAATGCTTTGGGGGAGATACATGCTCAACTACTACTTTTACTTTCACAAGTATTTTAAACATTTACATATTACTGTGAGTTTTATAGCACCCCTCTTCTACCATTTTATAAATGTTTTAGGGGAAATACATGCTCAAATATTTTCAATTACTTTCACAAGTACTCGTTAAACTTTTACATATTACTGTGGGACCATAGCCCAAAATTTTATACAATTTATATCTCTTGGAGAGATAACTGCTATAAAAATGATTTCCTGTGACTTATCAACTGTATGCTATACCTGATTTCTACACCCCTAAGTTTACTATTGCTAAAAGTCCCTCATATCATGAACCTTAATCACTTGTAGGGTGAACGCAAATAATTGTGAATAGATCTATTAGGGATTGACGATCCCCGTTTGTGTCTGCCAGGATGGGCCACCAAACGCACTTTATTTAATCCATTTATAGGTAAATAGCAAAAACCTATTAGAGGGCCATTATTATTTTCCATCGTGTGTGATTGATGTGACCAGTTAATCATTGAGTTTCATGAGTCTGAGAGAAATCAGAGTAGTAGTGCTGTGGTCATGACACAGACTACAATAACTAATGTTTTCGAATGACAAATTGTGTTTACTATATAGCAGAAAATCACTTTTACTTGGTAATTTATAACTACTTTGATGATTAACCGAGTTAGGGCAAACCAACCAACTATTTTGATGTTGTCCCAGTTAGGACAAACCAACAAATTATTTCATGTTAACTTTGATTTGATAAATCAACTGTTTTGACTATAAACACTATGGATTTACTCTCACTTTGATTTTGATAATAAATTGTTTATTATGACTACTATGGACTCACAAACTCTTTCGATTCTTTGAAATCAACTACTCCACTTATAAACCCTATGAACTCACCAACCTTTGTGTTGACACTTTTAGCATGTGTTTATCTCAGGTCCATAATGAGCAAGGATGGTACGGAGGAGCATGGATTCTTACAAAGGCTATAAATTTTACTATCATTCGAAAACTTATTTAACAAACTTTGAAACCACTGGGACCTCATTTTGAAAACTCTGACATTTATAAAATTCGAATGGTAAATCTTTTAAAATGACTAAAATAATGATCGTTTTCTACTATTAAACTGCTGTTCCATGAAGTAACACCCAATCTTTATTCCGCTGCACATATTTTAAAATTGGGGGTGTTACACTATCCTCAACGGGGATAGGTGATGAAATGTTTTTTCATTGAAAGCCTCGATTTTAGAAATGAGAAGACTGACATTCAATATGTTTCACGAAGAGCTTCATCTTGGATTTCAGCGTCAATTTCTTCATCATTGTCGCCTGATTTTTCACGTTTTTGTCCCATTTTTTACGTTGTCGCCTGATTTTTCACGTTTTCGTCCATTTTTTTACGTTTTCGCCCGAAAAAAATGGACGAAAACGTAAAAAATTGGACGAAAACGTGAAAAAACAGACGAAAATGTGAAAAAAATCGGGCGAAAACGTAAAAAATCGGACGAAAACGTGAAAAAATGGACGAAAACATAAAAAACAGACGAAAACGTGATAAATCGAGCGAAAACGTAAAAAATGGGACAAAAACGTAAAAAAACGGACAAAAACGTAAAAAAAACCGGACAAAAACGTGAAAAAAACGGATGAAAATGTAAAAAATCGGACGAAAACGTGGAAAAATCGACGAAAACGTGTAAAATCGGACGAAAACGTGAAAAATCGGATGAAAACGTGAAAAAACGGACGAAAATGTAAAAAATCGGACGAAAACGTGAAAAAATCAACGAAAACGTGAAAAATCAGACGAAAACATGAAAAATCGGGTGAAAATGTAAAAAATCGGACGAAAACGTGAAAAAAACGGACGAAAATGTAAAAAATCGGACGAAAACGTGAAAAAAACGGACAAAAAGGTGAAAAAATCGACGAAAACGTGAAAAAACCGGATGAAAACGTGAAAAATCGGGCGAAAACGTGAAAAATCGAGCGAAAACGTAAAAAATCGGACGAAAACGTGAATAAACGGAAGAAAATGTAAAAAATCGGACGAAAACGTGAAAAAACTGACGAAAACGTGAAAAAATCGACGAAAACGTGAAAAATCGGACGAAAACGTGAAAAATCGGGCGAAAACGTAAAAAATCGGACGAAAACGTGAAAAAACGAACGAAAACGTAAAAAATCAGACGAAAACGTAAAAAACAGACGAAAACGTAAAAAGTTAATGAAATAGTTAACGGAAGTTAGAAAAAAACCTAAATCATGTAATTTACTAAACATGAAATGCTTATACAAACTCAAGGACGAATTATGTAATTTACTAACGAAATAGTTAACGAAAGTTAGAAAAAATCCTTAATCGGCAAAAAAAAAAAGTCGGGTACCTTAAATTGAGAAAAAAAAAGAGTAGTACCTTTAATTGAAATTGGACTTAAGATGGATACCTTTTTATGCAATTTGCCCCCGCATAATTGATGTTCCTACAAGATAAAGAATTGTCATTGCTATGCGAATCACTAAGCTCGGTGTTAGGATAAGAATTGAGTGATGGATCCTAATATAAAAGATTTTCAATTCTTTCAAGATCGGCTTCTAAATCAAAGAGATCATCATCACTTCCCGGTGGAAGTGGTTCGATGTGAGTGAGTTCATCGGTGAACTCCTCAAGAAGAGAATCATCATTTGAAGTGGGAGGTGATGCCTCAACATAATCAACTTCTCCATAAGATGTACAATCATCGTTAGAATCAGAGAAAGTCTCAAAATGATCTGAAAAATCATGGGGAGAAGGCAATTCACACACATGATCAAGGATTCCCTTGGACTCACTTGGGATTGGGACAAGGTTCTCAACACTAAAATTTATGAATTCGTCCGATTCCTTTGCAGGAATTGTGCTAAGATGCTCATCCCCCATACTTAAAGAGTTAGTGGGAACTTCGGGTGTGATAACAACAGACTGAGGGAGTTGAGAAGGACTAGCATTCACGGATTCTACAAGTTCCATTTGATCTACTGCTAGTAAATCCGTCCTACTCTTTTCTCCCTGATTTTCCATGGATGGAATTGCGACTGATGAACTTGATGAACCCTTATAAAATTGAAGAATATCAAGGGTATCTTCATCATCACTATCATCATCATCGAGAAGAGCAGCATTGCGAAATATGGCACGTGTTTTAGCTGCTTGTTCTTCGACAAGTAATTCCTCCATGCTCTTTTTATTTCTAGCATCTCGTTCTTCTGCAAGTAATTCTGCAATAGATTTCTCACGAGAATTTCGAAACGATATATTAGCCAACTCCTCCTTAAGTTCTTTAATATCTCAAGAGCCTCTAGACAAAGGTCTTGCGGAATTTGATGAGTTGTTTACTGTGGAGGTTGGTCTTGATATGAATAGTTGTCATTGTTACAAGAAAATGGATTCCTTGTTTGACAATCAGAGCTAAAGTGTGGACCTCCACAGTACTCACAACAATATGATTGTTGTGACTGATTTGGTGAATAATATGGATATTGGTTATTTTCAAAACTTTGATTGTCACCAGAAAGCTGTTCATAGACAAACGTATTTCTGGTTTGACACTCAAATCCTTGGTGAGGACCTCCACAAAATTCACACGAATATGTCTGTATCTCATGGTGTGGGGGCTGATGGAATAAATCAATTGTGTCATGGTAAGAATAGGGATTCTGGTTATAGACAGACCCGTTTCCTGACTCCACCATGCTACAACTGGGACAATTACCACCATTATGAGGACCACCACACAATTGACAATCAAGATGGTGGGGATAAGACATAGCAAGAATCAAAGGGTTATAGAGGGTAAGGGATAAAGAATCAAAAAGGTGAGAGGGTGAAGGTAAATATTTTTGGACTTTTTTAAAAACATGATTTGAAAACAAGATCGAGGTAAAACAACAGAGAACTTAAACCAATAATCACAATATGAATGGCTTCTTTGAAAAAGGTACACCAATTCACAAGGATACAAAGGCAAATTTTAATCTTTGGTTTGGGAACTTATTAATGTTCATACCCCCAGTTAGGTAGTATTCTGTCGAATGTTTCTCGATAGTGTATTTTATGTACTTATTAACAAGAAAACGGGAAATGTTTTTGGGTTTTTGGGTATGTGTAAAAAAAACTTGGAAATATTTTTGGAACCGATTCATTAACCAAAATCGTTCCTTTAAGATTACTCACAGAGTGGCAGAAGAGAAGAATGGAACTCTTTTCAGTTCGCAATTTAATGTCAGAACTTGCCTTTACCACCTGTATAGGTAAAACATCCCGTAAAATTTTCCTACGATTAATACATCATTACAACATAAATTGACCAATTTTACCAATAACAAAATTTTTTTTATATACTTTGTCAATTACGCCATTATTCACTTTTACCTTGGAACGACGTTTACACCTGAACCTTAATAACCTAGATACCATACATGACTTAAAACGTTGATACTTAATAATTATATGTTTCAATAATTACCAAATACAATTTATATAAATCCCGAGCCTATAAAAATTTCCATGTGAACTCAATAATAATATTGGACCTCTAAGAATCAAAAGGCCTTAACCCTTCACTCATCAACTAAACGGACTTCTTTATTCTGGGCCCCTTTCCTTTGGACCTGATTCACTAACGAGCTCACCTCTAACTATTATTTTTACAAATCACAAGTACATGTTTGCTTTGGCTCAGTTGCTCACAACTTTTACCCACGACGTATCTCTTTTATTTCACAACTCTAGTTTCCATGCTTCTAAGAACCATGAACGACAATTATTATCAACTTTTTAATATAATTACTATACTAGAATATTGATCAAGTTAAGGCATCTTACACGTCTCATCTCAATTTGACACAAATAGTAATTTCGTTCCAACGACACTTTGTATAAATTCTAATGAACCACCAACTTTCTGTAACGAACTTAAATCCTATTTTTATGGCTCTTCTGGTCCGAACCAGGAAAAGTGTAAAACACGAAAGTTGTCCGAAATAATGTTTTACATCTAGACTCGCGAGATTTTAAACCAAAAATGAAATACTAGACTGTTATCTGTGGAATACGACCTGGAGTCAAACTTGAAAACTCACCTCCCTCAAATGTAACCTATAACTCATGTGTAAACTCTTACATACCACCTCCCACCTCTTATGCTCTCCAATCCACTCAAGACTTGCACATGTTTCCTGCACCTTATCATCATCTCATTCATGCACCCAAGTCTTTATATAAGGATACATGTAAATCATCCATACTTCCATACGCACATACTCACTTACAAACGTTATTCTATCAAAATGCTTTCTGGTCCTTTATTTTCTGATGATGACACGAGTAGTTGGCTAAAGTTTCCCTAGGTTCCAAGTGTTGTTCAAGTCAACTTAGAGATAGACTCAGTTCATGATGAATCCTTTTAGCAAGCCACGTTTCTCCTCTTCCAACTTCTGGCCATAACGTGAGGTTCACCACACCAATCTTACGAGTACTCCACCCTCCATTCATGCGTATCACTCACAAACTAAAGTAAAACAACAACTATAAAAGCAAATCTTGGATGACTTGGTGTTAGCTCGGAGTTTTGGGAGTATAACAGTTTCAGTTCTTGATTCCTTTATCCATTCGAATTTCACAGTACTCGAACCCCACTGTAAGCTATCGATTCGTTTATTCTTTCATGACTTAGTTCAAGCTAGAAAACTAAATGATGATTATTTCATGTCCTTTCGGGATACTTATACCCACTGTCAACGCATGCTTATACACGTTCATATGTACATGCATGCAATATGGCTAAGATGGGGATTAAACTTGTGTGGCAAACTTTACACCTAAAGGGAACTAGCATTCAAGATTGTTTCCAAATCAATACACAATTTCATGTCAACCTTGTTAAATTTTCAAACCTATAATAACTAAACAAAAGCATATATACAAACAAGGGTAAGTTTTGGCTCATCGGACAAGTATCTATTCGTATAATATTTCTAATTCACAATAAGATATATCTAACTTATCTCGTGAGTTAACTAACTTATGTATTAGTTTACCGTGCCTACTCATTAATTTGAAAATAACATATATGTACATAAAACGTATAGTGAACAAATACTTTTATTTTTGGGTCAAGAAACTCTAATAAGGAAAAGCGCATTAGTCTCAAAGTTGGTTAACCCAACTGCTTCTTTGAGGGGAAAGAGCTCAGTTTTGGTTTTGAAGATGAAACACGAACGATTTTATAAAACATATACAAACCCACGACTATATATATATATATATATATATATATATATATATATATATATATATATATATATATATATATATATATATATATATATATATATATATATATATACACACACACTCACACATACCAAGTGAAGTTTACTAGACCTTAAATATAGTTAAACGTAAAAGATAATCAAAATAAGCTCACCTAGCTCAGTTGGTTGGAACGCTAGGTAATAAAGGAGAGGTCTTGAGTTCGAATCATTCACACAACAGTTTTATTTTTATTTAGCTATTTTACAACTTCCACATGTAAACAGCTTTAGCCTCTCTACTTTGCACCCTTACTATTTCCTAAAAAGACTTTTATAAGTTCAACCCTAATAAATACTTTACACTCTCAACCCTTAAATTTAGAAACATATATCATTTTCTTAAAAATCTTTTATATTAATTTTGGACTAAATATGTAATCATTCAATTATTGGCATTGAAAGAGTAACCTAGTATAACTTAAGGGTTTACACAGAAACTTAAGTACAATTTGACAAGTTAACATTTTACGACTATACCGAAACCTACATTTTGAGACTATATTCTAGACAACTTGAATTATAAAACATATGACTTGAAGTTATTATCATTTTTCCTGAAAACCTTTATAAGTTTGGAACATATTTATTTTGGGCTAAATACGAAAATCTTTTAAAGTAGTAACGTTGGCATAGTTTAAAAGTTTACATAACAACATAATTACGCTTGACAAATTAACATTTCATGACTATATAACAAGACCTACATTTTGAGGCGATAATGAAATAATAATCTTGAATAACTATATATTTCTGAATATATATATATATATATATATATATATATATATATATATATATATATATATATATATATATATAAATATATATATATATATATAAATATATATATATATATATATATATAAAATTTATAACGTAAATTATATAAATTGACGTTATTATCGGATAACTTGAACACACGTTAAGAAATGATTATTCCTACAATAATACTCATCGGTTCACTTAACCAGGCGTAAACTTGAAAGTTACTATAATTTATCATTCACCAACTTTCGATACATATTATAAATTCATGACGAGAAATATAAAATAATAAACGATACTTATACATAAAGACAAGTTATATAGTATATAACTTGCACTTGAATTATTAAGCGTTTTGCCACGCAAGCCACCTCTGCCACGAAAGTTATTTTGTCATTAAACACTATTCGAAACACAATTCTCGATAAGTCGAACTTATCTCAGGACTTCCATATCATTCAGGTTATCTTGAAGTCATTTCCATTCTACCTCTGACATTACGTTATCTATGCCTATCATAATCCTCAGGTGAGTCATAGCCCCTACTCATACTTGTTTTGCAATGGTTTATAAACGTTTTTGGGGGAGATACATGCTTAACTACTGTTTTTACTATTACAAGTATTCATTAACTCAATACATGACTGTATTTCATATAAACTTTACTGGTTTACACATTTTTATATCTCATAAGGAAATACCTGCTATAGACATGATTACAAGTGACTGTTCGACGATATGCTATACTTGATTTCTATTGCCTAAGTACCTATTACTAAAAAGTCCCTCGTTCATGCACCTTAATCACCCAAAGGGTGAGCGTAAGTAGTTGTGGATAGATCTATTAGGGATTGACAATCCCCATTTGGTCGCAAGAGGAAAGCCACCAAATGCACGCTATTTGATTTCATAGGTTACTGGTAAATACCTATCTTGAGGGCCAATGTTTTACATCATTATTATGGATAATTTTGATGCCTGTTAATCGTTGAGCGTCATGGCTTAGAGCAATAGAACGATAGTACTGTAGTCATGATACAGTACTACAATGACTGAGGTTTGGGGCGTACAATGTTGTAGCCCACTGTTTTCTTAAACTATGAGATTGTGCTCACTATATAGCAGGAAAAACTACTAATAATTGGCAAACGAACTACTATTTTGATGTTGACCCGGTTAGGTCAAACAAACTAATATTTTGGTGTTGTCCCAGTTAGGACAAATGAACTACTATTTTGGTGTTGACCCAGTGAAGGGTAAACCAACGGACTATTTTTGAATTAATAAGGAAATCACTCATTTTCTGATTTTGATAAATCAACGATTTAAGCTATGGATATTATGGATTTACTCACACTTTAATTTGATAATCAACTGTTATTATAACTACTATGGAATCATAAACTCTTTGATTTTGGAAATCGATATTTGAAACAATAAACTCTATGAACTCACCAACCTTTGTGTTGATACTTTTAGCATGTGTTTATCTCAGGTCCATAATGAGCAAGGATGGCACGGAGGAGCACGGATACTTATAAAGGCTATAAATTTTCCTATCATTCGAAAACTGATTTGATAAACTTTGGGACAAATGGGGACCTCTTTTAAAACTCTGGTGTTTGTATTCGAATGATAGATCTTTAAAATGACTAAAATGACAAATCATTTTCTACTAATAAACTGTGCGCTATGAAGTAACACCCAATCTAATTTCCACTGCATGTTTTCAAAACTGGGGGTGTTACATATTGGTATTCATAGCCTTGGTTATAGCGAAACGGGTCTAAGTTAGATCCGAACTATAACCGTTTTACAAAACAAAACATTTTATAGCCTTACGCTCTCTGTGCTTTCCATCTGCCAGACGATTATGTGACTTTTAGATAGTTTATGCTACAACAACACTCTAGTATATTAATATATATATGCTCACCAACTATTTTGAATACTATACCAATCCTCCTTAATTATCTCACTCTCATCAGTATAGAAGCGTATGACATACTCTTTTCGTACTCTCGGAAAATCCGCGCATGAATTATTTTGTCGAGTAGTATGGATGTTAAGTCAGAATCTTAAAATGATTTACAACGTCTTGATTTGAATGGATTGGGACACCCTTTTATTCAAATCAAGAAATTGTAAATCATTGAACCATAAGTTTATATTTCCTTAATTACATAGTTGGGGACGCTTCTCTATGTAAATAACGAAATACAGATAAATAGGTTTAATTATTTCTGAAATAACAGGCATATGAAACCAAGAACCACTAAATCTCATTAGAAATCACGAATATTAATACACAACGATATAACTAGCATCGGTAATGCTAACGTTACAAAGATCATTAAGTAAACCTTAACATCACTAAACGATTGATCCACCAAGCTGATGAAAAATGCCACCACTCCTATGAGTGCAAGAACCACGACTGGATGTAATACATTGAATACTCTGTACGACAAAACCACACAATGAAACATTAGTGATTAATGCTAGGATACAAAATTCAAAACAACACTCCTATTATAAACAATATCTTTTACCCCCATATTTCATCCACACTAACGACTAAAACCACGATTAGCATGAGAAGTGCTATGATCCAATCCAAGGGCTCCAGATCTTCTTTGGGAAGAGAGTTGCAACAATATACACAATTACGAGAACAATAAGACATTTTAAAATTTTGTTTGTAGAAAGAATGAATGATAAAAAGGAAAATCAGGGCGTATATATAGGGAAGTAGCCAAATCACTATTCTTGCCATGTGCATTTTCTTTTTCCCAAACTAATTTCTATCCTCGAGAACTGATAATTCAAGGAATTTCTCTACCCTCTTCTCTTTGTAAAAATCTGTATGAACAAAACTCTTTAGTTTAACGGGTAGGTTACCCGCACAGATTTTTTTAATTAAAAATTTTGAGGAAAATCAAAACGTAACAGAATAAATAAATTCTCATCCAAATTATGCTCACAAGGGATTTTATTTAAGCATTCAAACGATATATTATTAAAAACAGACTTGACAGAAATACATAAAAACATTACAAACAATACTGAATTAAAACATCACACTTCAATGGTAGTCTGGGTGATCCCAAGTTTGAGAATTGTTGGAATCATATCCATCATCATAAGGGTCGAAACTCGCCAACCTCTCTTCTTCTATTTGAGCGTCCAACCTACTTAGCTCCCGCTCCATGTCAGAAGTCCAACCACCATCGTCAACTGCCACATTTTTCCTCAAAACTTGGCTGGAATTGATCCAGATGAGGCAATTGTTGTTGTTGCACAACCACTCTTGGTGCAGAAGAACTTGATGCACCTTGTTGTAGTAGTGGTTGATGTTGCTGTTGTTGTGGTGGTGGTGGTGGATTATGTTGTTGTTGTTGTTGTTGTTGTTGTTCAACCCTAGCAGCTTCAACATTCTCTTCAAAACTCCAACGGATCTTGTTTGAACTCTGGTCCTCTATCTGATGAACACAAGCCCATAGTAATTCAATAATAGCCGCATCCTTACGATATCCGTCATACAAGAAAGTATCGATCACATGTTTCCGATCATCCGATATGTCTGTGCACTAAACATAACGTTCTCTAAGTCGTTGTTTCAATTGTTTCGCCACCTCAAACTCCAGGATGACCCTCACTATAGCGTTTTTGCGATCCACATCACTATTTTTGGCTTCTGCTTTGATATATTGTTGAAATTGTTCAGCGGTATGTGGTAGTTTGCAAGCCATCGATTATTTTGTATGTGTGTGAGGATAACCCAACACATACCAATGGTATTTATGAGGGATTGAAAAATAATTCTCAATCATTTTATTAAAAATGACCGTTTGTATTCAAACGGGAAAATTTTCAGAAGCCTATGTCTATTAAAACTAGCAAATAATTTTTGGGATACGTGGTGAAAATTCTACCTTGGCTTTCGCATTTTGACACAAGTGGCAAGAACAGATCACGTTAAACACGTAACACCATAACTTAAATCATGAACGCGCCACGTATAAGTAATACACTCTCACACGATTTGACCCCTCAGTCTCTAAGAAATTTGAAACTTATCAATAATCTTTACAAACTCTCAAACATTATATAAAATTTCAACGATCTCAGACCACCTCGTAACCTTATGTAACATGAAATGATAAAATACGTATCGATAAACACTTCATACTCGCTTAAACCAAATCAAATACACCCTCTTAACTTGGGCCTTAACCCACTACTTCTATGCGCCGACACACATTTGGGCCTTAACACATTTTTCACAATTAACCAACACACCATTGGACTTGATCAGTAACTTGAGCCCGATATTGCTCAACGCCCAGAACTTAAAAATTACTCCCAACCGACTCATGACCTATAATTTCAAACCATTTTCCATGACATTTTCTTAGCACCCTATCAATACTATTGTGCCTCTCAAATTATCATGTACCTAAGAATCAAGTGTGACGAATCTGTTCAATTAATCGATCATTTGATGGTCAAGTTATCATCAAGGCTTAACCCGAATTGTACCTCTTCCAAACTAGTCAACTATACCAAAAATCATATTTATCTAAGTATTCGAAGCCAAGCAAACTTCCATCCATAATATCGGTTGTAATTCATTAAAACCCACCTTTGTAAACTTGACTACGATCAAACCAGCCAACTCTAACACATAATGACTTTCTATATATTAAAACTAGCAATTCATAAGCAGTAAAAACAAGCGAAAAATCAACATAAGCTAAAACATCATAAAACAAAATAAAATTCATTCATACACTAGAAGTTACATGGAAACACAATGAACCTTTATTTCAACATTCCTACCACTACACTACGATACCATTCCTCACTTCCAGAACTTGTCAATAATTATCTATAAAACCACGAATGGTACAAGAAATATTAAAATTCCGACCAACATAGCACGATCTTCTCTCGGAACATACACCAAGTAAATAGCTGCAACGATGACGTACAAGATCGCAAGGATGGTGATGAAGTGCGGCATGTCGACAGAAAATGATAAAATGAGAAAGATTATTTTGGGTAAAAAGGGATTCACTAGTGGAGATTTAAAGGGAAAAAGAATTGGGTACTATACACCACTGTGGTAAAATACTGTTTACACCTTAAAAACTACACTTAATGTTACCACGCAACAATTATATTTTTGGACTAAAGTTCCCCAAGTTTTTCTTTAAAAATCATATTAAGATCCGTCATCATCAAGGAAAAAGCTAATGTAGTAGTAGATTCGTTAAGCTGGAAAGAACAATTAAAAATAAGAAGCTAATGTAGTAGTAGATACGTTAAGCTAGAAAGAAAAATTAAAAAGAAGAAGCTAATGTAGTAGTAGATACGTTAAGCTGGAAAGAACAATTAAAAAGAAGAAGCTAATGTAGTAGTAGATACGTTAAGCTGGAAAGAAAAATTAAAAAGAAGAAGCTAATGTAGTAGTAGATACGTTAAGCTGGAAAGAACAATTAAAACCGCTCAGGAGTTAGATCGTTAGGAATGACTATTTGTTCACCCTTTCCACTCACTTTTACAACCACTTTAGCGGGATTCAGTTTAACGGGTAGGTAATATAACATCCCATAAAATTTTCCTACGATTAATACATTATTACAACATAAATTGACCAATTTTACCAATAACAAATTTTTTTTTTTATATACTTTGTCAATTACGACATTATTCACTTTTACCTTGGAACGACGTTTACACCTGAACCTTAATAACCTAGATACCATACATGACTTAAAACGTTGATACTTAATAATTATACGTTTCAATAATTACCAAATACAATTTATATAAATCCCGAGCCTATAAAAATTTTCATGTGAACTCACTAATAATATTGGACCTCTAAGAACCAAAAGGCTTTAACCCCTCACTCATCAACTAAACGGACTTCTTTATTCTGGGCCCCTTTCCTTTGGACCTGATTCACTAAAGAGGTCACCTCTAACTATTATTTTTACAAGTCACAAGTACATGTTTGCTTTGGCTCAGTTGCTCACAACTTTTACCCACGACGTATCTCTTTTATTTCACAACTCTAGTTTCCATGCTTCTAAGAACCATGAACGACAATTATTATCAACTTTTAAATATAATTACTATACTAGAATATTGATCAAGTTAAGGCATCTTACACATCTCATCTCAATTTGACACAAATAGTAATTTCGTTCCAACGACACTTTGTATAAATTCTAATGAACCACCAACTTTCTGTAACGAATGTAAATCCTAATTTTAAGGCTCTTCTGTTCCGAACCAGGAAAAGTGTAAAGCACGAAAGTTGTCTGAAAAAATGTTTTACATCTAGACTCGCGAGATTTTAAACCAAAAATGCAATACTAGGCTGTTATCTGTGGAATACGACCTGGACTCAAACTTGAAGACTCACCTCCCTCAAATGTAACCTATAACTCATGTGTAAACTCTTACACACCACCTCCCACCTCTTATGCTCTCCAATCCACTCAAGACTTGCACATGTTTCCTGCACCTTATCATCATCTCATTCACGCACCCAAGTCTTTATATAAGGATACATGTAAATCATCCATACTTCCATACGCACATACTCACTTACAAATGTTATTCTATCAAAATGCTTTCTGGTCCTTTATTTTTTGATGATGACACGAGTAGTTGGCTAAAGTTTCCCTAGGTTCCAAGTGTTGTTCAAGTCAACTTAGAGATAGACTCAGTTCATGATGAATCCTTTTAGCAAGCCACGTTTCTCCTCTTCCAACTTCTGGCCATAACGTGAGGTTCACCACACCAATCTTACGAGTACTCCACCCTCCATTCATGCGTATCACTCACAAACTGAAGTAAAACAACAACTGTAAAAGCAAATCTTGGATGACTTGGTGTTAGCTCGGAGTTTTGGGAGTATAACAGTTTCAGTTCTTGATTCCTTTATCCATTCGAATTTCACATTACTCGAACCCCACTGTAAGCTATTGATTCATTTATTCTTTCATGTCTTAGTTCAAGCTAGAAAACTAAAGTGATGATTATTTCATGTCCTTTCGGGATACTTATACCCACTGTCAACGCATGCTTATACACGTTCATATGTACATGCATGCAATATGGCTAAGATGGGGATTAAACTTGTGTGGCAAACTTTACACCTGAAAGGAACTAGCATTCAAGATTGTTTCCAAATCAATACACACTTTCATGTCAACCTTGTAAAATTTTCGAACCTATAATAACTAAACAAAAGCTTACATACAAACAAGGGTAAGTTTTGGCTCATCGGACAAGTATCTATTCGTATAATATTTCTAATTCACAATAAGATATATCTAACTTATCTCGTGAGTTAACTAACTTATGTATTAGTTTACCGTGCCTACTCATTAACTTGACAATAACATATATGTACATAAAATGTATAGTGAACAAATACTTTTATTTTTGGGTCAATAAACTCTAATAAGGAAAAGCGCATTAGTCTCAAAGTTGGTTAACCCAACTGCTTCTTTGAGGGGAAAGAGCTCAGTTTTGGTTTTGAAGATGAAACACGAACGATTTTATAAAACATATACAAACCCACGACTATATATATATATATATATATATATATATATATATATATATATATATATATATATATATATATATATATATATATATATATATATATATACCAAGTGAAGTTTACTAGACCTTAAATATAGTTAAACGTAAAGGAAAATCAAAATAAGCTCACCTAGCTCAGTTGGTTGGAACGCTAGGTAATAAAGGAGAGGTCTTGAGTTCGAATCATTCACACAACAGTTCTATTTTTATTTAGCTATTTTACAACTTCCACATGTAAACAGCTTTAGCCCCTCTACTTTCCACCCTTACTATTTCCTAAAAAGACTTTTATAAGTTCAACCCTAATAAATACTTTACACTCTCAACCCTTAAATTTAGAAACATATATCATTTTCTTAAAAAGCTTTTATATTAATTTTGGACTAAATATGTAATCATTCAAATATTGGCATTGAAAGAGTAACCTAGTATAACTTAAGGGTTTACACAGAAACTTATGTACAATTTGACAAGTTAACATTTTACGAATATACCAAAACCTACATTTTGAGACTATATTCTAGACAACTTGAATTATAAAACATATGACTTGAAGTTATTATCATTTTTCTTGAAAACCTTTATAAGTTTGAAACATATTTATTTTGGGCTAAATACGAAAATCATTTAAAAGAGTAACGTTCGCATAGTTTAAAAGTTTACATAACAACATAATTATGCTTGACAAATTAACATTTCATGACTATATAACGAGACTTTCATTTTGAGGCGATAATGAAATAATAATCTTGAATAACTATATATTTCTGAATATATATATATATATATATATATATATATATATATATATATATATATATATATATATATATATATATATATATATATATATATATATATAATTTATGACGTAAATTATATAACTTGACGTTATTATCGGATAACTTGAACACACATTAAGAAATGATTATTCCTACAATAATACTCATCGGTTCACTTAACCAGGCGTAAACTTGAAAGTTACTATAATTTATCATTCACCAACTTTCGATACATATTATAAATTCATGACGAGAAATATAAAATAAAAAATGATACTTATACATAAAGACAAGTTATATAGTATATAACTTGTTCTTGAACTATTAAGCGTTTTGCCACGCAAGCCACCTCTGCCACGAAAGTTATTTTGTCATCAAACACTATTCGAATCACAATTCTCGATAAGTCGAACTTATCTCAGGACTTCCATACCATTCAGGTTATCTTGAAGTCATTTCCATTCTACCTATGACATTAAGTTATCTATGCCTATTATAATCCTCAGGTGAGTCATAGCCCCTACTCTTACTTGTTTTACAATGGTTTATAAACGTTTTTGGGGGAGATACATGCTTAACTACTGTTTTTACTTTTACAAGGATTCATTAACTCAATACATGACTGTCTTTCATATAAACTTTACTAGTTTACACATTTTTATATCTCATAAGGAAATACCTGCTATAGACATGATTACAAGTGACTGTTCGACGATATGCTATACTTGATTTCTATTGCCTAAGTACCTATTACCAAAAGTCCCTCATTCATGCACCTTAATCACCCAAAGGGTTATCGTAAGTAGTTGTGGATAGATCTATTAGGCATTGACAATCCCCATTTGGTCGCTAGAGGAAAGCCACCAAATGCACGCTATTTGATTTCATAGGTTACTGGTAAATACCTATCTTGAGGGCCACTGTTTTACATCATTATTATGGATAATTTTGATGCCTGTTAATCGTTGAGTGTCATGAGCTTAGAGCAATAGAACGATAGTACTGTAGTCATGATACAGTACTACAATGACTGAGGTTTGGGGCGTACAATGCTGTAGCTCACTGTTTTATTAAACGATGAGATTGTGCTCACTATATAGCAGGAAAAACTATTAATAATTGGTAAACGAACTACTATTTTGGTCTTGACCCGGTTAGGTCAAACAAACTAATATTTTGGTGTTGTCCCAGTTAGGACAAACGAACTACTATTTTGGTGTTGACCCAGTGAAGGGCAAACCAACGGACTATTTTTGAATTAATAAGGAAATCACTCATTTTCTGATTTTGATAAATCAACGATTTAAGCTATGGATATTATGGATTTACTCACACTTTATTTTGCTAATCAACTGTTATTATAACTACTGTGGAATCATAAACTCTTTGATTTTGGAAATCGATATTCGAAACAATAAACTCTATGTACTCACAAACCTTTCTGTTGACACTTTTAGCATGTGTTTATCTCAGGTCCATAATGAGCAAGGATGGCACGGAGGAGCACGGATACTTATAAAGGCTATAAATTTTCCTATCATTCGAAAACTGATTTAATAAACTTTGGGACAAATGGGAACCTCCTTTAAAACTCTGGTGTTTATATTCGAATGATAGATCTTTAAAATGACTAAAATGACAAATCATTTTCTACAAATAAACTATGCGCTATGAAGTAACACCCAATCTAATTTCCGCTGCATGTTTTCAAAACTGGGGGTGTTACAATAGGTTGTAATCTTAAAGAAAACGAAGTAATTTAACTTCACGATTTGTTTTATTGTTTATGATTTTTTTGGTGTTTTTAACACTTTAGGAAAAGTGTTAATGAACTTTTTGATATGACTATAATTTTTACAAAAATGGTGGAATTTGTACAGTGAGGGTTTTGAAAAACCACTAAACCTAAAACGTTTTGAAACACGCAACAACCTCCCTGGTAGCGGCGCCAAAATTTGACTCCTCCCAAACCAACCAGTCAACCAGGTGTGGTCAATAGGTGTGCCCAGGAGAAAGTGCAAGATATATCCGGTGGAGTATAGGGAATCCCCGGGACGTTATGTCCCAGCGAGGTTGAAATTGAATTGAGAACGTTTAAGTGATCGGGTGATTTATCAGAAAGATCAGGAATTTGATCATGATGACTAAACTAAGAGAATATAAATGAAAATGACTTAAAAAGGCTATATCAACAATTACTGAGTATCAGATAACCCTAAAATGTAAGTAAATCTAGAAACGCGCGTTTAAATTAAATTAAACGTAATCGCGCAAAAGAAAAAGTGAAATCTGAGCAGTAATAATCCTAAGGTTATGAAAATTACTTTTTTATAAACCTAATGACAAAAGAAAATTTTAACAAAAAGAAAAATATTTTTTAGACTTTTTATTTATTTATTATTAATTAATTACTAACTATTAACTATTTAAACTAATTTAAACTAATTTAAATTAAGAAAAATACTAAAATGACTTAGAAAATTATGTAATTTTTTCTAAAACTACTTAACCATTACAGGAATCCTACAAAATTATAAAAAGCTTCTAAAAATTATAATTAAGCTATTTTAAATATTAATTACTTAATTATTAATTAAAAATCTATTTAAACTAAATTAATTTTAAAAATTACCAAATGAACAATAAAAATTAAAAAAAAAATCCTAAAAATACTTTATGAATTATAAAAGCTAGGAAAAATATAAAAAGGTACTAGAGATTAAAATTAAGCACTAATAATTTTTATTTTTGATTTTTAATAAAAACTAAATAAACTAAAATTAATTATTATAATTACTAAATCTATTCAGAAAATTATGAAAATTTTTATACAACTACTTTATTATATTAAGAACTTAAGGAAAATATAAAATTGAAAATTTCTTTTTGAAAAAGCATAAAAATAAGCCAAATGGCTTAAATAGAAGCTATCACTTATTTTATATTTGGCTTTTCTTGATTTTCATTTTACAAAACTATTTTAATACTAATATTAAACAAGTTTAACAAAGACAAAATTAATGGAGCTCAAAAAAATAAGCTGTGGACAAGCTTATGGTCTTAATAGTCCACTAATAAGCTTAAATGAGATTTTTGGACTGGAACAAGCTAACAAGAAGCTACACAACTGAACCAAGACTAACAATAAACTACAAACAAGCCAAATACACTAGAAACAAGCTAAAACATGTAGATAAACACACTAATAAGCTGCAATAAGCAATGAAGCAAAGCTAAGACCAACTGCAAACCAAACAGGCCTTAATGGCTTGTTGTAGGCCAAGAACAGCTTATGCAATAAGCTTGTAAGTCCCAAATTGAACCTTGATATGGCTAGTCAGCTAGGTGGGGTTCTCAAAACACCCAAGATCAAGCAACAAGCTCAAGAATTGGGCTTGTTGTGGCATTTGTAATAAAGGGTCAGTAGGATAGGCTCCAAAGTGAATTGAAATAAGCAAAGTGTGCACAATAAGCACAAGAGCAAAAGCTGATAACCATTCAGTCCTACTCAATCACAAGCAACCTAGTACATCTAAAAACAACAATCAAGCAGGACTGAGACAGGCAGAAATCAAAATCAACAAGCTCAGGTATAACTTATGCACAAGCAGAAACAGTCCAAAAAGTGTGACTTGGGAGGTCAAAATAAGCTAATGAATAAGCAATTGAGTGCAAACAAAGCATCAATCTTACAAGACAGTGTACCCAGCTTACCAAAACACCAGATTTCAAAGGATTTGGTCAACAATTGAGCAAGATATGGCTCTTAGAAAAATGGGTCAAATTTGAGAACCCATGGTGTAGGGCACTTCTTTGCAAAACAGTCCACTTTGGACTCAAATTCAAGTGACCAAATGAATTCCAAAATACAAAATTCTTTTTGAAAATTTTAACAACCGCAAATTTAGGATACGCAGCGCAATTAAAGCTGGGTGTTACTCGATGGCGCAACACTTATAATGATAGGAAAACAATCTCTAATTGAGTTGTTTTAGAAATTTTATTATTCAAATATCAGAGTTTACAAAATGAGGTCCCAGTAGTTTTAAAAATTGTTAAATACTTTATCAAAGAATAATAAAATTTTAGCCTTCCTTCCGTATCCGTGCTCTTCCATGCCATCCTTGTTTGTTATGGACCTGAGATAAACATGCTAAAAAGTCAACACAACGGTTGAGTGAATTAACAGCGTTTATAAATAATAATTTGAACACAAGTTAGATATAAAACAAAGTATTGAAATGTAATATATTGCTCTAAGCCTCATGAGCGCAAACGTTAACTGCAAGAATATTACCGAGATAATGTTTTATTACTAACATAACCAAATGAAAGTAATAATGCCCTCCAGTAGGAGTTTGTCAGTCTCCTATGCATCTCAAATATAGTACATCTGTCTATCAATCCGGCTAGCCTATGCTATCTATCCGGCTAGTACAAATGGGCCGTCAACTTCAAATAGATCTATTTACTATATTCGCGTTCACCCGTAAGTGAGTAATGGCTCATGATATGAGGGTCTTTATCTGGAAAGGCGACAGTGGGAACTTAGGCAATATAAATCAGGAAACATATAGAAAATACGTGTGTTCGATTTATAGCATGTGTCTCCCCACAAGTTTGGAAAAAAAATATGGAAAAGTGGGACTATGAACTCACCTTGGATGATACGGTAGTCTGGATGGAAAACAACTTAAATAAAGTTGATAACCGTCTCCGACACGAAACCTGAGTTGATTATGTCAAGTTTTTAGTATTTATATTTACTTATATGTGAGTTTAATATTTGGTATCAGAATGGTTTTGTTAACGATTATTCTTTTAGTTATTATAACATAAAGTCTCTACAAAAGTTATTGGTATTAGGATTTTACTATTTTTCCAATTTATGGTTTGTTATTCGATTTCGGTATATTACCTATATAAGTTTTTATTACAATTCCTGAATCGTTATAACGTTAAATATATTTCCTATATAAGTTTAATAAAAACTCGTTCCCGACGTATAACTATTATATAAAATAACCCGAGCCGTTTAATGTGTTGAATCATTATATAACGAAAATATATTATTGGAATTTATATAATAATATTACACTTTTTATCCTTGTAGTTTCTAAAATGACAATTTATACCCACAATTTTAAGTCGTAGGCAAAAACAGCCCTTGTACATATAAGTTTGAAGAAATTACACTTTTGGCCCAAGAAAACTCTATCTTGTAATAATTACAAAATATACCCTTTAGTTTTCAAAGAAGTAGTTATAAAAAGTATTTTTAGTGTATATTATCGGGACAAAAACGAACTCAGTTTTAGAAAAATCCGTACGAGATTTTTATAACGTTCTTGATCTTTTCAAATATTTGCCAGGTGATCTTTCTAATGCTGCAAACTAGAGTTCCTAAGCTTGTGTGGTTTGCTTGCAATAATTGTCCAAAGTGGAGGGGTTGGCTCGTTTTCTTAATAAAAGAAAGAAATAGTTTCAGTTTCAGTGAGCGACAGGCCCAAAAGGATGTTAAATATAAACGTGGCCTTGAAATATTTTTATGACCCTTATAAGTTAATAGTGAAGTTTGTTAAGTTTGGTAAATTATGAAATTCGGGAACTAGGTCGTTTAAGAAAAGATTTTTAGAAATTCAAATGTCGGGTTTAAAAACAGTCCGCACATACAGCTCTTTTCGTGCGTTTTTAGGACCCGTGCCTTCATTTATTAAAGAAAACATCGTTCCGGACAACTTTCATGTTTTAACTTTGTGATGAATCAAAGTAGAAATGCCTTGTTTTGTGTGTTTTAGATTTTGTCACAGAATGTTGTTGACAGCTTTCCGACAAAGTTTTTGGTAATTTCATTTGGCCGTATCTTTTGACTTGTGTACAAGTTTTGGGTGATTTAAAAGACTAGATTCTAGTTTTTATTACTCCTAACTAATTGTTAAGTTTATATATGCTCATAGAATTTAGAGTATAATAGAGAGGGTGTTTGTTTTGTTCACGCCACAACAGAAAGAGGAAAAGAAAGTGTGAGTTTTGATATAGGTTTCTTTTAAGACTTTTATAACAGTAATTTTAGGACTAATGGAATGTATAAAAGGGTTGAAAAAGAGTGAGGGTACTTACTTGATTTATGTTCGATTATATGGAGGTTTTTGGACATGAGGACTTGGAAACTTGTACACTACTACTCCTTTCTATCTTTGGCTGCTACTACACCTTCTTGGCTTCCCTTAGACTTCTATTTGGTGTATAGGATCAGTAGCTAACTAGTTTCATGATTGTTTGTGAGTCTCGACCAGAAAGTGGGTGAAAAAGAGACACTAGGCTCGCTATTTATAGTATAAGGATACTAGAGTTCTTGAAGTTACTAGGTCACATGTTTGGGAGCAAGAGAGACACAGTGAGGTGTTATATTGTCACTTGGACAGCTCATATGGCTAGGGTGAAAATGTGTGATATGGTAAAAAGAGAACCATGGTAACTTGTATGGTGAATTCTTTGTCTAGGTATCTTGGTCCTATTTCTAATGGATGGTGAAGAAAGAATGAAAATGAGGATCGACTTATATAAGCATGATTTTAAGGAATTGTTATATAAATTGAATGGACTGAAATAGGAACACTTGTTTGATTGGTAGCTTTTTGATTGGAATGGTGTTGAGGAGAGACACATAGAAAGCTTCCTATATTAGACTTGCATTGTTGAGATTTTAGGCAACATGATGACTTGTTCTTGTATATTGTCATAAATTTAGTGTTAGGCTCGAATGGTTTAAAATAGGAATAGGTGTAATATGTTCCGAGATGGGGAACATGGTGAGGTAGTGTCCTAGTTTCCTAGTTTGCTAAATGTAACGAAGGGAATAACATGTACTGGTAGACTAATCCATAACCATGCAAACTAACTAACTTCTTAACCTTAAACTAAGATTTCTAGAAACATGTTGATGTGGTTCGATCCTAAGCCAAGGATTCTACCTACCATGGACAAATATTTAGGAACATGTTGACGTGGCTTCATGAGAGACTAGAAAGGAGGTTATGGCTTGGGAAATTTCAAGTATTTTGCTAGGATTTATTAGTTTCATTTAAGTTTAATTCGAATTGGTATATAACCAAGGATCGATCATGCTTAATAGATTGTACCTAGGGCTTAGTATATTGTATCTAGAGTTTAACTAATGTAAGTAACTTAGTCTAGGTTGTAGGTTAAATAATATTTAGGTAAAAATGCAATTTAGGGTTTTGTTTGATTATATTTAGTGTCTAATTCTTGCAAGAAATAAGAAAGATGTAGAGTTGAGCTTAAAGGAGTGATAATATAGGTTACTAGGGTTGTACTAGAGTTTATGAATTATAAAAAAAATATATCCTTACTATTTCGACTAGTTAGAATAAGTTTATGTATATTTAAGTTAATAAATATAGTTTTTAGATTTCATGCATCAAGTGCTTGTACACTACTTTTAGGGACTTGAACTTAGGCTTATTAAATATAAGAAAATATATTTTGAAGGCTTGTGCATAAAAGACTTGTACAATGTGTTTTGAAAATAAGTACACTGAGGTTTATAATGAGTTTTATAAATAATTAGTTTTCATACATTATTAACTTGTACCCTAGCTTGATAAGCTTGTACTCTTGTAAAAAAATATACATACTAATTAGGGTTTTATGATTTGATTTTGTAAAACTGTAGTTTTAATAATTTAAAGTTTTCGTAAATACTTTAATAAATAGAAAATATAAAATTTGAACGTTAAGTATAAAATGACAAAAAATGGTAAATAAGAGTTGAAAACTTTGATACTTGACATATAAAAATATTTATTCAAAGCAAATCTAAGTGAACTAGTTTATTTAGAATATGAGTTACGTTATATTAATTAGTTGTTATGGTTAATTTAACCGATAACGTAAAAAAAATTAGACATAAAAAAATGGTTAAATATAAATTTTATTTAAGTGGAAATTTACCAGTAGTTATAGTCTCACCCCCTTAATGGAATCTCGTCCCGAGATTTAGTCTATGTTAAGTGTTTAGAAATGATAAGGACAAAATGTTTAATTTATGAAAACTTATTATTTAGATTTACATGCACAAATATTATTCCAAAGGTCATATAAAATTAAGAAAATTTATTTTAAATGAAGATTGTTATTTATGAAATGTATCATGTTTCAGTAATTATCCTTGAAAATATCTTGATTTCAAATTTCTCATTTTGTAAAAAGCAAATTTTTGGCACCGAAAAAAAAATGTCTTTTAATAAAAATTTCAGATGAAAACTTGATGAATGTAAAGAATTTTTTTTTAAATTTAAACTTTTGTAGATGATGAATCCGTTTGTTCCTTTGTAAAAAATTTTAAATTTTCAAATGTTATGAACAGTAACTCCCAACGGCTAGTGAACAGTGACCCAACGGTCGTGAATAGTGTTCTAACGGCTAGTTTTTATCTTATAAATACCTCATTTCAATCCTCAATCTTTCATATTAACTTTTCCACCTATATTCCTTGCAAAATGCCGCATCCTATTACTATTATCGCGCTTATGTACACCGTTACTGCTGTTACTTACTTAACGTATGTCCCAGAGGAGGATTATGAATTCTTGGCTATGGTCCTAGTGGTGCTTGTACCCCTTGTGGTCCTAGCTATCGACGTGGATAAAATATGGGGGTAAGAATGTCGAGGTGAATTTTATTTTATTTGTATTTTCTTGTAATCGTTTATGAATTTGTAATAAGATTTATTTGTTTTTAGGCGTATGACTATCTTTTTTTTATACCGCGTTAATAATTTATTTGTATTTTTCGTACAGAATATTCAAGATTCTACATCCAGTCGTGATTCTCGCCCTCTTAGGTGTAGTGATGTTCTTTACTAGCCTAGTGGATCAATCTATTGGCGATTCTATTATTTACTTAGTGATTTTTATAACATTAGCTCTACAGATGCTAATTATTTCATTATGTATTAATATTCATGGATTCTAATGAAATTTTACGTTATTTGTATTTTATGAATTTTTGTGATTCTCAGATTTATACTCATGTTATTTCAGTTATAAATAAGCCCACTTATTTATAATTCATTATTTACATCGCGAGGCGTCCCAAAACAATGTAAACAAAGAGATATAAACTTATGATTCAGTGATTCATAATTTTTTTTATTTAAATAAAAAGTCGTCCCAATTCATTCAAATAAAGACATTGCAAATCATCGTACTTAAGAATTTCTGACTTAACATTCGTAATTAATCGATGAATTAAGTATTCTATGAGTACGGAGAGGGTATTTACACTCATTTTTGGATATTGGAGTAAGATAATCAAGGTTAGTTGACATAGTTTTTAAAATAATGGGGCGTATATTTTTAACGTTAATAGGATAAGAATTTTGGAAACCACAATATTTTAGGAAAGTTTCATAATTTTTTTAAAATATAGAAGTAGATACATGCTCTGAAAGATAGGATTAAAACGTAATGCCTTAGATTAGGCATCTGCAGATATGTTTATTTGTATAAAGTGTTCAGAAGTATATCATAAATGTATATATCAGTTTACTAAAGTTTTTGAGTAACATAATTACCTAGAAGTCACATAATCATCCGGAGGCTGGAAGGCACGGACAATGAAAGGCTATAAAACATTTTGGTGAAAAAGTGGTTATAGTCTGGATCTCAATTTGACCCATTTCTCTATAACTATAGCTCTGATACCAATCTGTAACACCCCAAATTTTAGGATACGCAGCGGAATTAAAACTGGGTGTTACTCGATGGCACAACAGTTATAATAATAGGAAAACAATCTTTAATTGAGTTGTTTTAGAAATTTTATTATTCAAATATCAGAGTTTACAAAATGAGGTCCTAGTAGCTTTACAAATTGTTAAATACTTTATCAAAGAATAATAAAATTTTAGCCTTCCTTCCGTATCCATGCTCTTCTATGCCATCCTTGTTTGTTATGGACCTGAGATAAACATGCTAAAAAGTCAACACAATGGTTGAGTGAATTCACATCATTTATAAATAATAATTTGAACACAAGTTATATATAAAACAAAGTATTAAAATGTAATATATTGCTCTAAGCCTCATGAGCGCAAACGTTAACTGCAAGAACATTACTGAGATAATGTTTTATTACTAACATAACCAAATGAAAGTAATAATGCCCTCCAGTAGGAGTTTGTCAGTCTCCTATGCATCTTAAATATAGTACATCTATCTATCAATCCAGCTAGCCTATAGCTATCTATCCGGCTAGTACAAATGGGCCGTCAACTTCCAATAGATCTATTTACTATATTTGCGTTCACCCGTAAGTGACTAATGGCTCATGATATGAGGGTCTTTATCAGGAAAGGCGACAGTGGGAACTTAGGCAATATAAATCATGAAAGCATATAGAAAATACTTGTGTTCGATTTATAGCATGTATCTCCCCACAAGTTTGGAAAAAAAATATGGAAAAGTGGGACTATGAACTCACCTTGGATGATAAGGTAGTCTGGATGGAAAACAACTTAAATAAAGTTGATAAACGTCTCCGACACGAAACCTGAGTTGATTATGTCAAGTTTTTAGTATTCATATTTACTTATATGTGAGTTTAATATTTGGTATCGTAATAGTTTTGCTAACGATTATTCTTTTAGTTATTATAACATAAAGTCTCTACAAAAGTTATTGGTATTAGGATTTTACTATTTTTCCAATTTATGGTTTGTTATTCGATTTCGGTATATTACCTATATAAGTTTTTATTACAATTCCTGAATCGTTATAACGTTAAATATATTTCCTATATAAGTTTAATAAAAACTCGTTCTCGACGTATAACTATTATATAAAATAACCCGAGCCGTTTAATGTGTTGAATCATTATATAACGAAAATATATTATTGGAATTTATATAATAATATTACACTTTTTATCCTTTTAATTTCTAAAATGACAATTTTTACCCACAACTTTAAGTCGTAGGCAAAAACAGCCCTTGGACACATAAGTTTGAAGAAATTACACTTTTGGCCCAAGAAAACTCTATCTTGTAATAATTACAAAATATACCCTTTAGTTTTCAAAGAAGTAGTTATAAAAAGTATTTTTAGTGTATATTATCGGGACAAAAATGAACTCAGTTTTAGACAAATCCGTACGAGGTTTTTATAACGTTCTTGATCTTTTCAAATATTTTCCAGGTGATCTTTCTAATGGTGCAAACTAGAGTTCCTAAGCTTGTGTGGTTTGCTTGCAATAATTGTCCAAAGTGGAGGGGTTGGCTCGTTTTCTTAATAAAAGAAATAAATAGTTTCATTTTCAGTGAGCGACAGGCCCAAAAGGATGTTAAATATAAACGTGGCCTTGAAATATTTTTATGACCCTTATAAGTTAATAGTGAAGTTTGTTAGGTTTGGTAAATTATGAAATTCGGGAACTAGGTCGTTTAAGAAAAGATTTTTGGAAATTCAAATGTCGGGTTTAAAAACAGTCCGCACATACAGCTCTTGTCGTGCGTTTTTAGGACCCGTGCCTTGATTTATTAAAGAAAACATCGTTCCGGACAACTTTCATGTTTTAACTTTGTGATGAATCAAAGTAGAAATGCCTTGTTTTGTGTGTTTTAGATTTTGTCACAGAATGTTGTTGACAACTTTCCGACAAAGTTTTTGGTAATTTCATTTGGCCGTATCATTTGACTTGTGTACAAGTTTTGGGTGATTTAAAAGACTAGATTCTAGTTTTTATTACTCCTAACTAATTGTTAAGTTTATATATGCTCATAGAATTTAGAGTATAATAGAGAGGGTGTTTGTTTTGTTCACGCCACAACAGAAAGAGGAAAAGAAAGTGTGAGTTTTGATATAGGTTTCTTTTAAGACTTTTATAACAGTAATTTTAGGACTAATGGAATGTATAAAAGGGTTGAAAAAGAGTGAGGGTACTTACTTGATTTATGTTCGATTATATGGAGGTTTTTGGACATGAGGACTTGGAAACTTGTACACTACTACTCCTTTCTATCTTGGGCTGCTACTACACCTTCTTGGCTTCCCTTAGACTTCTATTTGGTGTATAGGATCAGTAGCTAACTAGTTTCATGATTGTTTGTGAGTCTCGACCAGAAAGTGGGTGAAAAAGAGACACTAGGCTCGCTATTTATAGTATAAGGATACTAGAGTTCTTGAAGTTACTAGGTCACATGTTTGGGAGCAAGAGAGACACAGTGAGGTGTTATATTGTCACTTGGACAGCTCATATGGCTAGGGTGAAAATGTGTGATATAGTAAAAAGAGAACCATGGTAACTTGTATGGTGAATTCTTTGTCTAGGTATCTTGGTCCTATTTCTAATGGATGGTGAAGAAAGAATGAAAATGAGGATCGACTTATATAAGCATGATTTTAAGGAATTGTTATATAAATTGAATGGACTGAAATAGGAACACTTGTTTGATTGGTAGCTTTTTGATTGGAATGGTGTTGAGGAGAGACACATAGAAAGCTTCCTATATTAGACTTGCATTGTTGAGATTTTAGGCAACATGATGACTTGTTCTTGTATATTGTCATAAATTTAGTGTTAGGCTCGAATGGTTTAAAATAGGAATAGGTGTAATATGTTCCGAGATGGGGAACATGGTGAGGTAGTGTCCTAGTTTCCTAGTTTGCTAAATGTAACGAAGGGAATAACATGTACTGGTAGACTAATCCATAACCATGCAAACTAACTAACTTCTTAACCTTAAACTAAGATTTCTAGAAACATGTTGATGTGGTTCGATCCTAAGCCAAGGATTCTACCTACCATGGACAAATATTTAGGAACATGTTGACGTGGCTTCATGAGAGACTAGAAAGGAGGTTATGGCTTGGGAAATTTCAAGTATTTTGCTAGGATTTATTAGTTTCATTTAAGTTTAATTCGAATTGGTATATAACCAAGGATCGATCATGCTTAATAGATTGTACCTAGGGCTTAGTATATTGTATCTAGAGTTTAACTAATGTAAGTAACTTAGTCTAGGTTGTAGGTTAAATAATATTTAGGTAAAAATGCAATTTAGGGTTTTGTTTGATTATATTTAGTGTCTAATTCTTGCAAGAAATAAGAAAGATGTAGAGTTGAGCTTAAAGGAGTGATAATATAGGTTACTAGGGTTGTACTAGAGTTTATGAATTATAAAAAAAATATATCCTTACTATTTCGACTAGTTAGAATAAGTTTATGTATATTTAAGTTAATAAATATAGTTTTTAGATTTCATGCATCAAGTGCTTGTACACTACTTTTAGGGACTTGAACTTAGGCTTATTAAATATAAGAAAATATATTTTGAAGGCTTGTGCATAAAAGACTTGTACAATGTGTTTTGAAAATAAGTACACTGAGGTTTATAATGAGTTTTATAAATAATTAGTTTTCATACATTATTAACTTGTACCCTAGCTTGATAAGCTTGTACTCTTGTAAAAAAATATACATACTAATTAGGGTTTTATGATTTGATTTTGTAAAACTGTAGTTTTAATAATTTAAAGTTTTCGTAAATACTTTAATAAATAGAAAATATAAAATTTGAACGTTAAGTATAAAATGACAAAAAATGGTAAATAAGAGTTGAAAACTTTGATACTTGACATATAAAAATATTTATTCAAAGCAAATCTAAGTGAACTAGTTTATTTAGAATATGAGTTACGTTATATTAATTAGTTGTTATGGTTAATTTAACCGATAACGTAAAAAAAATTAGACATAAAAAAATGGTTAAATATAAATTTTATTTAAGTGGAAATTTACCAGTAGTTATAGTCTCACCCCCTTAATGGAATCTCGTCCCGAGATTTAGTCTATGTTAAGTGTTTAGAAATGATAAGGACAAAATGTTTAATTTATGAAAACTTATTATTTAGATTTACATGCACAAATATTATTCCAAAGGTCATATAAAATTAAGAAAATTTATTTTAAATGAAGATTGTTATTTATGAAATGTATCATGTTTCAGTAATTATCCTTGAAAATATCTTGATTTCAAATTTCTCATTTTGTAAAAAGCAAATTTTTGGCACCGAAAAAAAATGTCTTTTAATAAAAATTTCAGATGAAAACTTGATGAATGTAAAGAATTTTTTTTTAAATTTAAACTTTTGTAGATGATGAATCCGTTTGTTCCTTTGTAAAAAATTTTAAATTTTCAAATGTTATGAACAGTAACTCCCAACGGCTAGTGAACAGTGACCCAACGGTCGTGAATAGTGTTCTAACGGCTAGTTTTTATCTTATAAATACCTCATTTCAATCCTCAATCTTTCATATTAACTTTTCCACCTATATTCCTTGCAAAATGCCGCATCCTATTACTATTATCGCGCTTATGTACACCGTTACTGCTGTTACTTACTTAACGTATGTCCCAGAGGAGGATTATGAATTCTTGGCTATGGTCCTAGTGGTGCTTGTACCCCTTGTGGTCCTAGCTATCGACGTGGATAAAATATGGGGGTAAGAATGTCGAGGTGAATTTTATTTTATTTGTATTTTCTTGTAATCGTTTATGAATTTGTAATAAGATTTATTTGTTTTTAGGCGTATGACTATCTTTTTTTTATACCGCGTTAATAATTTATTTGTATTTTTCGTACAGAATATTCAAGATTCTACATCCAGTCGTGATTCTCGCCCTCTTAGGTGTAGTGATGTTCTTTACTAGCCTAGTGGATCAATCTATTGGCGATTCTATTATTTACTTAGTGATTTTTATAACATTAGCTCTACAGATGCTAATTATTTCATTATGTATTAATATTCATGGATTCTAATGAAATTTTACGTTATTTGTATTTTATGAATTTTTGTGATTCTCAGATTTATACTCATGTTATTTCAGTTATAAATAAGCCCACTTATTTATAATTCATTATTTACATCGCGAGGCGTCCCAAAACAATGTAAACAAAGAGATATAAACTTATGATTCAGTGATTCATAATTTTTTTTATTTAAATAAAGAGTCGTCCCAATTCATTCAAATAAAGACATTGCAAATCATCGTACTTAAGAATTTCTGACTTAACATTCGTAATTAATCGATGAATTAAGTATTCTATGAGTACGGAGAGGGTATTTACACTCATTTTTGGATATTGGAGTAAGATAATCAAGGTTAGTTGACATAGTTTTTAAAATAATGGGGCGTATATTTTTAACGTTAATAGGATAAGAATTTTGGAAACCACAATATTTTAGGAAAGTTTCATAATTTTTTTAAAATATAGAAGTAGATACATGCTCTGAAAGATAGGATTAAAACGTAATGCCTTAGATTAGGCATCTGCAGATATGTTTATTTGTATAAAGTGTTCAGAAGTATATCATAAATGTATATATCAGTTTACTAAAGTTTTTGAGTAACATAATTACCTAGAAGTCACATAATCATCCGGAGGCTGGAAGGCACGGACAATGAAAGGCTATAAAACATTTTGGTGAAAAAGTGGTTATAGTCTGGATCTCAATTTGACCCATTTCTCTATAACTATAGCTCTGATACCAATCTGTAACACCCCAAAATTTAGGATACGCAGCGGAATTAAAACTGGGTGTTACTCGATGGCACAACAGTTATAATAATAGGAAAACAATCTTTAATTGAGTTGTTTTAGAAATTTTATTATTCAAATATCAGAGTTTACAAAATGAGGTCCTAGTAGTTTTACAAATTGTTAAATACTTTATCAAAGAATAATAAAATTTTAGCCTTCCTTCCGTATCCATGCTCTTCTATGCCATCCTTGTTTGTTATGGACCTGAGATAAACATGCTAAAAAGTCAACACAATGGTTGAGTGAATTCACATCATTTATAAATAATAATTTGAACACAAGTTATATATAAAACAAAGTATTAAAATGTAATATATTGCTCTAAGCCTCATGAGCGCAAACGTTAATTGCAAGAACATTACTGAGATAATGTTTTATTACTAACATAACCAAATGAAAGTAATAATGCCCTCCAGTAGGAGTTTGTCAGTCTCCTATGCATCTTAAATATAGTACATCTATCTATCAATCCAGCTAGCCTATAGCTATCTATCCGGCTAGTACAAATGGGCCGTCAACTTCCAATAGATCTATTTACTATATTTGCATTCACCCGTAAGTGACTAATGGCTCATGATATGAGGGTCTTTATCAGGAAAGGCGACAGTGGGAACTTAGGCAATATAAATCATGAAAGCATATAGAAAATACTTGTGTTCGATTTATAGCATGTATCTCCCCACAAGTTTGGAAAAAAAATATGGAAAAGTGGGACTATGAACTCACCTTGGATGATAAGGTAGTCTGGATGGAAAACAACTTAAATAAAGTTGATAAACGTCTCCGACACGAAACCTGAGT
Organism: Artemisia argyi; assembly: GCA_030686995.1. NCBI lineage: Eukaryota > Viridiplantae > Streptophyta > Magnoliopsida > Asterales > Asteraceae > Artemisia > Artemisia argyi. Next base: position 73,551,762 of record CM060685.1, on the reverse strand, counting down.
TGATTATGTCAAGTTTTTAGTATTCATATTTACTTATATGTGAGTTTAATATTTGGTATCGTAATAGTTTTGCTAACGATTATTCTTTTAGTTATTATAACATAAAGTCTCTACAAAAGTTATTGGTATTAGGATTTTACTATTTTTCCAATTTATGGTTTGTTATTCGATTTCGGTATATTACCTATATAACTTTTTATTACAAATCCGGAATCGTTATAACGTTAAATATATTTCCTATATAAGTTTAATAAAAACTCGTTCTCGACGTATAACTATTATATAAAATAACCCGAGCCGTTTAATGTGTTGAATCATTATATAACGAAAATATATTATTGGAATTTATATAAAAATATTATACTTTTTATCCTTTTAATTTCTAAAATGACAATTTTTACCCACAACTTTAAGTCGTAGGCAAAAACAGCCCTTGGACATATAAGTTTGAAGAAATTACACTTTTGGCCCAAGAAAACTCTATCTTGTAATAATTACAAAATATACCCTTTAGTTTTCAAAGAAGTAGTTATAAAAAAGTATTTTTAGTGTATATTATCAGGACAAAAATGAACTCAGTTTTAGACAAATCCGTACGAGGTTTTTATAACGTTCTTGATCTTTTCAAATATTTTCCAGGTGATCTTTCTAATGGTGCAAACTAGAGTTCCTAAGCTTGTGTAGTTTGCTTGCAATAATTGTCCAAAGTGGAGGGGTTGGGTCGTTTTCTTAATAAAAGAAATAAATAGTTTCATTTTCAGTGAGCGACAGGCCCAAAAGGATGTTAAATATAAACGGGGCCTTGAAATATTTTTATGACCCTTATAAGTTAATAGTGAAGTTTGTTAGGTTTGGTAAATTATGAAATTCGGGAACTAGATCGTTTAAGAAAAGATTTTTGGAAATTCAAATGTCGGGTTTAAAAACAGTCTGCACCTACAGCTCTTGTCGTGTGTTTTTAGGACCCGTGCTCCTGAGACCCCAAGAAAACATCATTCCGGACAACTTTCATGTTTTAACATTTTGATGAATCAGAGTAGAAATGCCTCGTTTTGTGTGTTTTAGATTTTGTCACAAAATGTAGTTGACATCTTTCCGACAATGTTTTTGGTAATTTTATTTGGCCGTATCTTTTGACTCGTGTACTCATTTTGGGTGATTTAAAATCCTAGATTCTAGTTTTTATTACTCCTAACTAATTGTTAAGTTTATATATGCTCATAGAATTTAGAGTATAATAGAGAGGGTGTTTGTTTTGTTCACGCCATAATAGAAAGAGGAAAAGAAAGTGTGAGTTTTGATATAGGTTTCTTTTAAGACTTTTATAACAGCAAGTTTAGGACTAATGGAATGTATAAAAGGGTTGAAAAAGAGTGAGGGTACTTACTTGATTTAGGTTCGATTATATGGAGGTTTTTAGACATGAGGACTTGGAAACTTGTACACTACTACTCCCTTCTATCTTGGGTTGCTACTACACCTTCTTGGCTTCCCTTAGACTTCTATTTGGTGTATAGGATCAGTAGCTAACTAGTTTCATGATTGTTTGTGAGTCTCGAACAGAAAGTGGGTGAAAAAGAGACACTAGGCTCGCTATTTATAGTATAAGGATACTAGAGTTCTTGAAGTTACTAGGTCACATGTTGGGAGCAAGAGAGACATAGTGAGGTGTTATATTGCCACTTGGACAGCTCATATGGCTAGGGTGAAAATGTGTGATGTTGTAAAAAGAGAACCATGGTAACTTGTATGGTGAATTCTTTGTCTAGGTAGCTTGGTCCTATTTCGAATGGATGGTGAAGAAAGAATGAAAATGAGGATCGACTTATATAAGCATGATTTTAAGGAATTGTTACATAAATTGAATTGACTGAAATAGGAACACTTGTTTGATTGGTAGCTTCTTGATTCGAATGGTGTTGAGGAGAGACACATAGAAAGCTTCCTATATTAGACTTGGATTGTTGAGATTTTAGGCAACATGATGACTTGTTCTTGTATATTGTCATAAATTTAGTGTTAGGTTCGAATGGTTTAAAATAGGAATAGGTGTAATATGTTTTGAGATGGGGAACATGGTGAGGTAGTGTCCTAGTTTCCTGGTTTGCTAAATGTAACGAAGGGAATAACATGTACAGGTAGACTAATCCATAACCATGCAAACTAACTAACTTCTTAACCTTAAACAAAGATTTCTAGAAACAAGTTGATGTGGTTCGATCCTAAGCCAAGGATTCTACCTACCATGGACAAATATTTAGGAACATGTTGATGTGGCTTCATGAGAGACTAGAAGGGAGGTTAATTTCAAGTATTTTGCTAGGATTTATTAGTTTCATTCAAGTTTAATTCGAATTGGTATATAACCTAGGATCTATCATGCTTAATAGATTGTACCTAGGGCTTAGTATATTGTATCTAGGGTTTAACTAATGTAAGTAACTTAGTCTAGGATGTAGGTTAAATAATATTGAGGTAAAAATGCAATTTAGGGTTTTGTTTGATTATATTTAGTGTCTAATTCTTGCAAGAAATAAGATAGATGTGGAGTTGAGCTTAAAGGAGTGATACTATAGGTTACTAGGGTTGTACTAGAGTTTATGAATTATAAAAAAAATATATCCTTACTATTTCGACTAGTTAGAATAAGTTTATGTATATTTAAGTTAATAAATATAGTTTTTAGATTTCATGCATCAAGTGCTTGTACACTAGTTTTAGGGACTTGAACTTAGGCTTATTAAATATAAGAAAATATATTTTGAAGGCTTGTGCATAAAAGACTTGTACAATGTGTTTTGAAAATAAGTACACCGAGGTTTATTATGAGTTTTATAAATAATTAGTTTTCATACATTATTAACTTGTACCCTAGCTTGATAAGCTTGTACTCTTGTTAAAAAAATATATACATACTAATTAGGTTTTTATGATTTGATTTTGTAAAACTATAGTTTTAATAATTTAAGGTTTTCGTAAATACTTTAATAAATAGAAAATATTAAATTTGAACGTTAAGTATAAAATGACATAAACTGGTAAATAAGAGTTGAAAACTTTGGTACTTGACATAAAAAAATATTTATTCAAAGCAAAACTAAGTGAACTAGTTTATTTACAATATGAGTTACGTTATATTAATTAGTTGTTATGATTAATTTAACCGATAACGTAAAAAAATTAGACATAAAAAATGGATAAATATAAATTTTATTTAAGTGGAAATTTACCGGTGGTTACAAAAATGATAAACAAGCTTCCAAAGTTTACAAAACAACAACCTTTATCAATTTCTAACCAATATTAAACCCTACAGATGCTTTTAAAAAATGCCCCATGTTCTCAGTTTAGAAATTTGACTTTTGAAACTTTAGCACTAGTTTGACTTATATGGGTTTCTAATGATCCATTGTTACTTAAAATGTTGTTTGAAGTTAAAATGAAACTAATTTGAGCTATTAAGACAACTAATGCAGCTATATTAAGGGTTATGCTATTAAGAAAACTAACAGTGAAGAATTATGAGAGACTAAAACGGATTTTGACTTTTTAAACAAGTGACCTACTGATTTTATTAGTTGAACATGCTAATTTACACTAGTGTGACATATCTCAAGCAATTTTAACAACGAAAACTCACACAAACACAGTTTGCCCAATAAATCCAAACACCCCTTTAATTGACACTGTCAAGTGTTTAACAAAGAAAGTGGTAGGTTAAGCTAGGAAACTGATTCACATGGTAATATACTGATAAGATAAGCTCATATGAACACACAAACACAACTATTAAGAACATTAACCCACAAATCACTAAGATGCAGTTTTTTTGCAGTCAAATGAAAATGTGATTAAATCAAAACATAAGGCTGACCCATGAACTAAAAATTATCTAATCAACAATAATAAGCCAAATTAAGTACTAACACACAACAAATTACATTTATAACTAACAATTACAAATTATGCAAATTATGCTTAAAAACTGAAATTTAGAAACAAACTGTGAAACCTTTTATCACAGGCTAAACTAGGATATCTTGAAGCTGCAACAAGCTCCTAGCTTATCAAAGATAAGCTAGGTAAAGTCCTTATTGCCATATCCATTACTGGAAACTTCCTTAGCCTCCACAGTCTCATGTTTAGGTACCCTGTGGTGTTTGTTTCTGATTTTACTTCTTTTTTGGTTTTTCCTTTACTTTTTTTTTTATTTTATTTTATTTTTTTTTATGTTTTCTTATGTATTATATGAACTTAAATAAGCTTATAACCACATTTTAGCTATAACAGAACATGAATAAGCTTTTAACTAAATACTTCACTTTTTTACTAATTTCTTGAAAAGAGGTACAATGATGGAAAAAAAAAGCTTAAAAGCTTATATTAACTTAAGCAAAGCAAATTACAAGCTAAGTTTTGATTGGAAAAACAAGTTACAATAAATTCGACAATAATTAAATTAAGCTAAAATCTATATATCGCCTTCACTGCTTCTCTGGTCCTTTTATAATGACCCATTAGGGTTTATTCAGCCATTTGACCATGGAATAATACTAACGGATTGTTAGTTTATTTGTTAGTGGGCTTGGGAGGGTTTTGGGCCAAAGGGTGATGGGCTAGGGGTGTTATATTTATTATTGGATTGGATTGAAAGGTTTAAGGGGGTGGTAGTGGGTTAGTAATACATTAGGTCCGTTTGGTTTGCTAGGAATATCACATGGACCATAAATGTAATTTACCGAAACTTGAGGACCAAACTTGCCAACTTCCCAAAGTTATCCCAAGGACCTTATTTGCCAATTTGAAATTCCATGAGGTCCGTTGTTGTTAATTCTCCAAAATAAAACCACTAGGGACTAAAATTGCCAATTTCCCAAAGTTGAGGGGCTAAACTGCAATTTCTCCAAACTTTTCCCGCATGGACCAATTGTGACAAATTTTGATCACCAAGGGACCTTAGTTGACTTTTCTGCCCAAAAAAAATGCTTAGGGGCCAATTTTGTCAATTTCTAAAACTTGAGGGACCATTTCTGCCAATTCTGCAAACTTTTGCTCCAAGGACTATATTTGGCATTTTGTGATTCCCAGGGTGTGTTTTGACAATCTGAGCTCAAAAGTGGTAATTTACTTCCCCGGCTCCGGCTTTTGACACGTTTTCCAAACTCGTGCTCATTTTTGTCCTTTTTGGCCTGATTTTTGCCAATTTCTGCAATATCCATTCCTGCACGATCACAAACACAAAAGTACAATATCTTTGGTTTTTGCACGAGTAAACTATTTTCCATCATTACATAACCAAAATTTATGAATCTAATCACCTGTGCGGGGGTACCCGGGTTAATGCGAATATAGTTGATAGATCTATTGGAGTTTGACAACTCCCGTTGGTATTAACATCTTACTGGATGGTACCAATAAGTACCATATTTGAACCCACTGAAGGTTTAACTTTGGCAAGTTATCCTTCCCATCCCCTCATGGTTGGGTCTGTAGCCCCCATGACCCGGATTGTTAACGTGTGGTTCATGAGCTTAGTGCAACATACCCCTCTCATGATAATTGTGTATGCATCACAATTATCACATACCCTACATTTTCCCAGATGGGTGTAACAACTGAACCCAGGGAACTTGTATTCACTAACCCTTAAACCTATGACTCTCACTCAACAGCTAGTGTTGACTTTTTAAGCATGTATTCTAGGTATATCACTTCTACGGAGTTATGGCAAAAGCAGGCACTGAACACGGAGGACTTTCAAACCGGTTATCATTCAAACATAACCTAAAACCTAGACTTTGGGACCTCATCAATAGTAAAATAAATCTTTTACTAATAAAACTCTGATAATTAAATGAATGATAACTAAATTTCTAAAACGTCTCTTTTCGAGTCGTTTTCTATTATTGTAACTATGATTCTTTGATGTAATACTCCAAACACTTAATCCGCTGCGATCAGTGAAAAATGGGAGTGTTACATATTCGCATCAGAGCTTCAGTTGTAGAGAACAAGGTCAAAACCTAAACTACAACTATTTTTCCTAAACCCGAGAAAGTCCTCAGTACCTTTGCCATCCTCCGTAACTATACGTGCTAAGGTTAGTATAATAATTGCCTGCTTAACTGCTAAATGATTTGCAGTATTTTTACTATTATATAGTTATGTCTACTCCCTACTACTCTACCCCTGTCTCATCTAGTATACATCCGGAGAATGATCTTCCCTCTCCGAATGTACCAGATTATTACCCTAAACCCTATATTCCCAATCACTTAGAAGACTCTAGGAATAGTTTAGATACACCTTCACCCTTAGGATATACACCTTTCTTAGATAACACTCATTTAAAATACTTAAGAGATTTCTATACTAAGGCATCACCTATCCTTTCCCTAAACCCTATTTTACATCCACCATTCCCCACACCTAGATTAGAACCCCATGGTTTCTTTCTCCCGAAAGAACCATATATACCTAGAAACCCTATCCCTACCTATACCCCTAGATATGACCTTAGACAACCCTATACCTTAGGACCTACACGTTACTTAGTAAACTCTCCCATTTCATTTTGGAAAGATGAATTTGGAGAAAACCCCACTAGGACAACTTTAGAAAATTAGGAAAACCAATTAGAGGAAATTTTAAACAACTTAGATGAAATGTTTCTTGATCTCCTTGAGAAGATAGAAAAGGCCATAATAATAATCATAACTTAGATAATCAACCTTACTATAATAATTTAAGAAATACTCTACAAGAAAACCGTTTTAAAGTAGCTAAAATATAGAAAAATCAAATGAAACACCACCATAAAATAGCTTTTGCTCGCATTAGGATTTGTACCTTAGAAAAAATAATAGATGATGATGAGGAAAATCATCAATCAAACCTAGAAAACACTAACTCTTGGAATTAGGAAATTAGGAAACCTTAGAAACCCCTAAGTAATATGCTTTTATAACCCTTGGAGATATGCCTTATAATAGTTAGTGCCTATAGGATATGTAATATAGGAAATCAATAAAATGAATTAGGTTTTAGAAACTACCTAAACCCCTCAATTAGGATAGATTAGACAAATTAGATTTAGGAATATCTCTCCCATATTACCCTAGGACACCCTTAACCCAATAGTAACCCCTTAGGAAAATAGATACAACCCATAGAATATGACAAGTTAGGTACTTGTTATAGCCTACCCCAAACCCTTACCCTTGGGACTTTAGGAAATCTACCCCGATGCCTTAGGTACATAGAATCTCTAAACTGTTTTAAACTCCCCTTACACTTTCTCTTTTCCTAAAACCCAATCTTTCCAAACACTTTCCCTTACCAATGGTGAGAATCCTCATTCTACACCATAGAGATCTGAATTCTTTCTCCTCTGATCTCTAAATCCTCACTCTTTCCTTAGCTTTCTCAAAGCTATCTTCTTTCTAGTTAGAGATTCTACCCCTAACTATCCCATATGCAAATATATGATAATCATATACAAGCATATTCCTACCCTTTTTCCTCTTCATTTCCTTAGATTACTACGATTCCCGAGTTAGTTTTCCCCATCCCCTTAGTAAAGCCCAAACCATATTTAGGATTCCCATACTTGAGGTTAGAAATAACATTAGGATATCCTTAGAAAACATAAGCTTAAGTATAGAATACCTTAGATCATTAGGATAGGCTATCTAAGAAACCCTTGAGGAATTAGAAAAATAAGATTAGAAATTATAAGGTTTATAGGTTAGAAACTAAACTAAAAGCCCCTACCCCAATAGATAGATTAGGAAGACATCCCTATAAGATAGGATTTAGACTAGCATAAGAATACATTAGGATTAGAACATAGATTAGGAAAAACCTAGGATTAAATAGTAAAACCTCCACCCTAAGCCTTTAGACCCCTAGTTTAGGATAGACACATTAGCAAGCTTCTACCCTATAGAAATAAGTAGTTTTAGGTTATAGATTACCCTTACCTAGCCCTTAGGATACCCACATATATATTTGAGGATTTTAGATTATACCTTAGGATTTGACAATTCTTAGAATACCCATTAGGAAATTTCACTTAGAAGATACTATGGATACTACCCTAGCTGGTTTCAAATTCCTAGGAATAGTAATACTCATAATAATAGTAATAATGGAAGTAATAGACAACTTAAAACAAAAGAGAAAACCAGAAACTACACCTAAGAATAAGGATACACCTAGTAAACCCTTAGGAAAGAAAACACATAGACCTACTCCCTCTTTAGAACCCTCTACTTCAATAGAACCAAACACATCACCCTTAGAATTTAGGATTAGTTAGGAAAACTAGAAGAACATTAGGGGGGAAAACAATTTCAATAGAACCAAACTCCTCCTCCCGCTTTTTCTTACTATTCCATTTAAAATCCCATTTTCCCGCCTTTTTCCCCACTCTCCTACTAAAATCCTACTCTCCCGTTTTCCCCACTCTACCATTAAATCCTATACTCCTATACTTTTCCCACTCCACCTATTCCTACTTCTCCCCTTTTTCATTTTTCCCACTCCTTCATACCTTCCTATTTCATCCTTTTCCTTTCCTTTTTCACTCCACTCTACCCCAATAAAAATCCCTCTTTCCATTTCTCTCCATTTTTTATTCCTCCGTCATTTTACACTCTATTTTCTTCTCTCTATATTCTCTCCGTACCTCATCCTGCAATGTTCTATTAGCTAGAACTTGTATTTCTCATCATATCACAAGTTTCTATTAGTTAGAACTTGTAAGAATATCTACATCAAACTTTAATCCTCATTATGTTCGACTATGATATTAAATCTCGCCTTGCAAGGGTTGCAAAAATGAGATCTTCAACGTCCGTCATTCTAGTCATAACATGGAAAGTTACCATGTGGCAAGTTGCTAAACAGGAGGACTGTAGAACTTGCCTCTATCATGACTAGAACTTGTCTCTATCGTGACTAGAACTTGTCTCTATCATCACTAGAACTTGTCTCTATCATGACTAGAATATCCCTCTACCGTAACTAGAACTTGTCTCCACCATGACTAGAACTAGTCTTCATCATGGTTGAACCTTGTCTCTAAAATATTCTCTTACCACATAACCTTAAATGTGGTAAACTCTCTTCATTTTCCGTAGATACTACTTAAGGATGATTTATAATGACTATCCTATTAAAATGAACTAGGACGCTCCTTCATTTTAGTGAGAAAGTTATAAATCAAATGGGTTAAGAATTTATAAGCTCTTGTTTCCAAATATTGGGACGCCTTTATTTGTAAATAATGAGGTATAAAAACCTAAGTATCTGGCATCTGTGCAAGCATTTCCTACTCCGCTTGTGCAAACCTCCCTTTTCTTTTCATACCATTCTTCTTTGGTATCAGAAAATTCTTCCCTACAACTCTCTTTCCTCTTATATTTTGATGAGGCAAAAAATGAACCACTTTTAGGGGGTCATTTAAGCCTGGAATTGAATTTATTTTATCAAATATTGTCCTAAATCGTTCCTTTTGTGATTTCAGGTACTTTGGGAGTGAAATCTGGAAAAGCAAGCAATTCGAACGTTTTTGGAGCATAAAAGTGAAGAAAACGCCAAAGACTTAATTTTCCTTGCTGGGAACAGTAGGTGATGGCGTCAAGAGTACTATCCTGACGGCTTCAAGAGTAAACTGCATGACGGCCCAGTACAAAAATGAAGGCGTCACGTGGAAGAGCGTCAAGAGTTAAATACGTGACGGCCTGGAAAAAGTTAATACATGACGGCGTCAGATGTAGATCAAGGCAGTCCGAGAATTCTTTTGGCGGCGAGATGACGGCGTCACCCATTTGGTCTTGACGCCGTCAGCCTCTATTTCTTATATATAGTTTTCTAATTTTCACACATAAAAGGGAGAAGTTTTGGAGAAACCCTAAGGCCGAACCTATTACGAATTTTACAGGTTTTTCAAGGGTTTTCAGCCCTTGAAACCTTACAAGTGTAATTGAGATAAGTGTTCTTTTAATTCAATCAATATGTCTATGTGTTGGTTGTCTATATCTTGTTCTTGTCTTGATTCCACTATGTTAGGCTAGATCTATCTTGTGTTTGCTTAGATCTAATAAAACCTAGATGTTGATTATGTGTTGATTACTTGTTTATGGTTGTATTGGATGAATGATTTCAATGTTAGGCTTAAGAAAACTGGCAGATCTCCAAATGGTAACATGCTTGAACGTCTTAGGAAACATGAACCGATGTGCACTAGGTTTTATTGGTTGTATTTAATGCATGAGTAAATTCTAATGATCCCATGTTAGGAGCTTCTTAGCCGGCTCGACATAGGAGTGAAGTAGGCACTCATAGGATTGGGGAGTTAAGTGCGCCACCCTATGAATGGTATTAAGGAATACAATCCGTCATCCACGCAACTATAACAAGTAATTAACGTGTAAAAGATATCTAGGGAGTAGTGAAATCTAAGTAAACACAACTTCTTCACTTATTGCTCACAACCTTAGTATAATTTAGTTTTATTTTCATTTCTAGTATTTTATTTTATTTGCATCTTTAGTATTGGGTTAGTTGACTAGCAACTAATTCCGCCCAAATCCTTCAAACCCGAGATTTTAACTTGCTTTCTAAAATATATAAAAATACAAAAATAATCATCCGTCATCTCTAGTACTAGTAATTAGGTTTTCTAATCCTAGCGACACTATTCCTAGCTGAACGATTCTGGTACTTGTCACTAAACTATACTACAACGATCAGGTACATTGCCTGGTGGGGGTTGTAAGCTTCTCGAGATCTCTTGAGAGGTAAAGCCTGGTGCAATCCCTACGCATCATATTTCTCGACTATTTTTTTCCCCTACTCCTACAAACATCTAAATCTCGGGACGAGATTTCTTCTGAGGGGGTAAGACTGTAACAACCCACAAAATCCCATTACTATCATTCCCATTTCAAATTCCTATAGTAGGTATTTCACAGGTAAATTTTTGCTTTTTGTGTGCATTTATTACTTGCATGACTCACTAGACCTGCTCACGTATTCACACAAGCCAAATAACTCAACACTCACATCCTATAAACCCCTGGTATGTCAAGCATAAGATCACAACAATACCATAATAAGTAATTTACCAATCTAAAACATTAAACTTAACACAAAACCCTAATAAACACTAACTAAACCCTAATTAGGTCTTCGTGCTTATTTGAACCTATATGCTTAACTTAACTAGTTTGATAGTGTCCAAGGCTTAAGTAATTGTTACATTAGGAACACTAGGATACCTTAGGACCTTTAGGTACTAGTATAACCCATTAGAACTTAGGTACAACCCCTTAAGCACAAAACCATAACTAGGTTATAACTTTCTAGAATTAGGTCCAAACCATCCCAAAACTTCACTATAAGCTACTACCACTTAGTATAAGTTTCTTAGAACCTAGAAATAGTCATTAGACACTCATAGGACACTAATCTAGGCACTAAACCATAGGATAAACCCTAACCTCTCACTAGACACAATTAGGTCATTTAGGTTACAAAACTAGGTCAAACCTTCCCAAACCTTTCCCATAAGTTACCCTCACTTAGTATAAACCCTTTAGGACTTAGGATTAGTCACTAAACATCCTTAGGAACCTAAATTAGGCACTAAACCTTAGGTATAACCCTAAACCCTCACCAAGTAAAACTAGTTCTAAACTTAACCTAAACTAGTGAAACCTAAACACAAGCACCTCAAGCACCTCAACCAAGCACCCCTAACACGTTAGTCACCCTAAGCTAGCACCCTAACACCTTACAAGCACCCACACAAGTAGGTGAATCACCTACTTGTCACCTACTTAACTAAATCGACCCTAAACCACCACTAATCACCCTAAACCACCACTAAAGCACCACTAATCACCCTAAACCACCACTAAACCTCCCAAGCAGCTTACATGAACCTCTAAGCACCCAAGAAAGGTGGTGCATCACCACCTTGTCACCTTCTTGTGCCGCGGTTCCATTTCCACCACAAACACCCCAAACCGCCATTGTAGCCTAGCCTCGTCACCTTTATAGCTCCCAATAGTCAGCACCTAGCTGTAGTTAGTAACCCCTTTCCCCTCTCGCCACCTACTCCTGTATTTCTTGGGCACCAAGGCCATCGAGCCTATAAATATCCTTTCCCTCTCCATTTCAAAAATCACACCTTCCCTTCTTTCTCCACCTTAAACTTCTGTAGTTAGTAGTAGTATAGAACCTTTGGGAGCTATAGGAGTCGAGCTAGCTAGGCCTTGTATCCTTGTCGAGATCATTTCTTGTTGAGAAACCCTAAACCCTAGTTAACCCACATAAAATCCTAACTAACCAAGTAATCTTTACATTTATTTTTCTTTAGCTTTAGTTTAGTCTTAGGATAGTATTAGGATCCCTTAGAACCTAAAGGAACCCTTGCATGAGCCTTGATCATAATCATTTGCTAGTTTTCTTTTTAAAACCCTAATATGAGTCGAATACATGTTTGCATGCTATATACCCTTTACATAAGCCCTAAGCTAGTTTAGATAACTTACATAAGCTAATATTAGTAAAACATAAGCTAGAAAACTTAGTTGTTGCATAAAAATATAGTTTACATGCATTTAGGACTAGTTTTGCAAAACTTTACATGCATAGGGGTATATATTGTAAATTCCTGAAACGATAAAGTCTAGGGACTGTTTCTGACATTTCCTAGAAGTTATTAGTGTAAGGACTCATTTTGCAAAATTTAGAAACCGTAGGATAGATATTAAAATAAGTAATGAACTAAAAAGGACTAATTATGGAAATATTATAAAGTTAAGGGTCTGAATGGTAAAATATAGAAAACTTATAAGTTAAAGCGTTATTTTTTTCATTTACTAAAAATATAGAAGTCTAGGGACTAATTTGGTCAAGTATAGATAGTTATAAATATAAATAATGTAAGTATTATAAGTTTAGGGTAGATTACGTAAATATATAAAACCATAAGGGTATAAAGTGAAAATACTATATAAATATAAAACTTAAATAAAGTTAGAAGCATAACACAATAGTAGGGAGCTTCATGCGAGGAGTACTATGTGGATATTTCGTTTTGATGAGTTTGTTGGGTTTACGAATTAAAGTGCCCTGACTCCTCGAACGATTATTGCATATACTTCTGAGATATGACGGCCTGAATGGTGTTATGATTATAGCTAAAAGCTAATAACAACATAACTCAATAATAGGGAGCTTTGTGTGAGGAGTATTAACTTCTGAATTATGATGGCCCGAACGATATTATGTTGATAACATAATACAATAGTAGGGAGCTTCATGTGAGGAGTCATATACTTCTGAATTACAATGGCCTGAACGGTGTTATGTTATATCTAAAACATTCACAAACCTAAGAACGATTACTTAAGAAACTTAAACAAGATAACTAAAGCTTTACATACATCCAAACCAACAACACACTAGGATACGTGAGTAAGGCGGTCTAGTTTCCAAGTCACTATTTGCATCACTTAGATTACCCTAAGCCCAGGTGAGTTCATAGCCTCACACTCTTTTAAATTCTGTAAGCTTTCATAGCCTCACAACTTTTTAAACGCTTTCTAAATGCTTTACAATCCCTGTGAGGGGGATACATGCTACTTGCTTTAATTTAAACCGAATACAAGTCTTTTTCTTTGGTTATTGCACGAGTAAACTATTTGCCATCATTACATAACCAAAATTCATGAATCTAATCACTTGTGCGGGGGTACCCGGGTGAACGCGAATATAGTTGATAGATCTATTGGAGTTTGACAACTCCTATTGGTATTAACATCTTACTGGATGGTACCAATAAGTATTAGATTTGAACACACTAAAGGTTTAACTTTGACAAGTTATCCTTCCCATCCCCTCATGGTTGGGTCTGCATCCCCCATGACCCGGATTGTTAATGTGTGGTTCATGTGCTTAGTGCAACATACCCCATTCATGATAATTTTGTATGCATCACAATTATCACATACCCTACATTTTCCCAGATGGGTGTAACAACTGAACCCAGGGAACATGTATTCACTAACCCTTAAATCTATGACTCTCACTCAACACCTAGTGTTAACTTTTTAAGCATGTATTCTAGGTATATCACTTCTACGGAGTTATGGCAGAAGGAGGCACTAAACTCGAAGGACTTTCAAACCGGTTATCATTCAAACATAACCTAAAACCTAGACTTTGGGACCTCATCAATAGTAAAATAAATCTTTTACTAATAAAACTTTGATAATTAAATGAATGATAACTAAATTTCTAAAACGTCTCTTTTCGAGTCATTTTCTATTACCGTAACTATGCACTGTTACAAAATGTTGTATTGGTCACGCTAGAAATGTGTGACGATATACATATAGTCACATACGTTTTTTTTTGTTGTGTGTAACCATAGGTCCCGCCACCGTAGGTGGCATATGGTCACATTGTTGAGTTCATGGCCTTTTTCATCGAAAAAGAGTAACCAAAACCCCGAATATGTGTGACAAATTAGGCACAAGTTTTGTTGGATTAGTCATAATAGTGACCGTAAACACTTTATAGTCACACGAATGTTTTTTGAGAGTAACTATTTTTCAACCTTTGGCCACATAAATATATAATATATGTGACATTTGAGATGATATATTCAAGTAAATGTGTATTTTGTGTGACTATTTCCCGTCCTGTGGCCACATGAATACATAATAAATGTGACGTTTGTGATGATTTAGTCACACAACAGGTATTGTTTTTTTTTTAGTTAGTCACATACAATTTAAAAAAAAAAAAAAAAAAAAAAAAAAAAAAAAAAAAAAAGTGGCCAAAAGTGTGAATAAGTGTGACCATATGCTATTTAAAGTGAAGAAATGTGTATTTTGTGTGACTGTTGTTCATCGAATGGCCACTTGAATTTTATGTTTGTGTGGCCTTTTGTAATATTTAGTCACACAAAGCATCTTTGTTTTGGGTATTTAGTCACATACAATTAAGCATCAAGTGACCAAAAATGTTAATAAGTGTGATCATATGTTGTTTAAAGGGAAGAAATGTATATTTTGTGTGACTATTGATCATCTAATGGCCACATTAATTTTATGTTTGTGTGACCTTTTGTAATATTTAGTCACACAAAGCATCTTTGTTTTGGGTATTTAGTCACATACAATTAAGCATCAAGTGGCCAAAAGTGTTAATAAATGTAACCATCTGCTGTTTAAAATGAAGAAATGTGTATTTTGAGTGACTATTGATCATCCAATAGCCACATGAATTTTATGTTTGGGTGGCCTTTTGTAATATTTAGTCACACAATGAATTAAGCAAACAGTGACCAAAGTGTTAATAAGTGTGACTATATGCATCTTTTAGTCACATTTAAAAAATCAATATATATCAAAACAATTCAAATATATATCAAAACAAATTCAAATACAATAAAATTGGAATGTATATAACTGAACCAAATATAAAATTGGACATCCTTTTATACACCAAGGAGTCCTAGTCGGTTTACAATAGTTTTCTAAGTATCTATAATCTTCTCCATAAGCAGCTAGCAACTTCGAGTGGTCATAATCTCTGAGCAGTACCAACTTTCACTAGCAGTAGTAACTTTTGTACTAGCAGTAGTAATTACTTTGCACATCTTCTTTGAAGTTCATGAGCAAAACTAAATCCATCTAAGCAATATTAACACAAACATGATCAGCAGTAATTCAAACAACATCATGAAGACTTTTAATCCAAAACAATGAACATAATAATAAAATTTGCAGTGAAACTTACAAGTTTTTCTACCATTGATCTAATCTCATCATCTGGATATAAAAGCCTTGGAAATGTAGGCTGCTGCATATCAACAATAACCACATCAGGATTAGAGCAGAACTAGAACATGGCAAAGCTCACAACATAAAAGAACTAGATGAGCATACTGGAATAAAGTTCTTGATTAGATGCTAGAAAACCTTCCTATGTAAAAAGTATGTGGTTATATATATTGTTGACGGGTGCATCTATTTCTTGACATTTGACATAGACCCACTATTGCCTTGTCTTTTGTCAGGTGCATCTAGTTTGTTAGGCGCCACTAGTTCAACTATCTGCTATTTTTGTGGTTTTGAGTCGCCACTGATTCAACTATCTGCTTTGGTGGTTTTGAGTCGCTTGATGCGCCACTGGTTCAACTATCTGCTTTGTTGGTTTTGAGTCGCTTGATGCGCCACTGGTTCAACTATCTGCACAAACAGGATAGGAATAAAACGGATATCAGATCTTGTAACTTTGTCCCAACCACCCAATTAAAAATAAGGTATAGATTAAACTCTAGGAATGGTTTACAAAGGTACAAGTAACTTTGTCCCAACCACCCAATTAAAAATGGAAAAGATAAGCTGAAAAAATCAAATAGACCAACGTGACTACTTGATTAGAAACAGCTATGCTTTTTTATAATCAGATCTTGGTCTATTTCAGATTTTAAGCTTTCTTACAATCGATTCTGCATCTTTTATTTGTAACTTTTATTCAACCTTCCAAAGCTATATACATTTCAGATTATTTTTTTCAAACTAGAAAAAAGTAAAGATTCCAAGGTAGCATTTGCTTTTGGCCAGTTTGGTTATGGTCAATCTAGTTTTTAAATCAGTCCCCGTATAATGGGTGCTTAAAAACATCTAAAAGATGAATTCGAGGATAAAAAACCATTTCAGATGTGAATGCACTTTTAAAAATAATAAAAGATAATACCATATAAAAATGGCGGGCTGGGTAACATGTCATGAAAGACATTTCGAGTTGTTTTGCAACCTGATGATGTATTAATAAATTAAGGACTAAGGTAGGCACCAGATAAAGATGCCTGAATGCTGTAATCAGGTATTCACAAAAAAATCTTATCATTATAAGATAGCAAGGCGGTATATGAACCATGAGATTGTTTCAAAGCATCATTGACAGCCTCATCAACCCGATTTAAATATCTGCACACATTACATATAGCTTTAGTGAAATCACAATCAAGGAGCTTGAACCACGTAGCTCAATAACCATGTAAAAGCAAAGTACCAATCAAGAACAGGGCGAGGTTGGAGTGTTCCTCGCCAGTAATTAGGATTAACCAAACCGGCGGCATTCCTCAGCCAGTCAATTCTCGAAACATTAGCCACCACAATTGGAACACCATATCCTTCTAAATTCAATGCTAATTCTCATAGTGAGCTGAATACCGAGCCGGACTAGACCGCCAAACATGTCATTAAAGGATCGGGCCTTAGCGGTGGTCTTGGTGCGAGTGTGGTGGTGCGAGCGGTGGCGTTGGTGAGGAGAGTGTTGAGGAGATAGAAGAAGACCCGATCTAGATTTTGTGGATATTAATTAGGATGGAGTATTGAAAAACATGGGCGGGTCAATGAAATATTTTGGTGGAGGGCAATTTAAATTTAGGGAAAATTTTAAGCGGGTTGGAGAAAAGTTAAAATTTGGGATGGAGTATTCAAGCTCAAGCCTATCAAATGAAGTTAAATATTTAATGAGTTGAGCTCAACCTTATAAAAGTTCGACTCGGGTTATTGTTGAGTTTTCGAGCTTGTAAATGATATAGCATATGTTTTTTTATATATTTTGTATGTAATCGTACTAAGTGTAAATAGTTATTTATAAATGTATCAAGATTTTCGAGCCGAAGGTGAAACGAATTCGATTATTAGGTTATATTTCAATTTTAATTTGTGTAAGAAAACACACCTTTACAAATAAATCGAGCTTTTCGAGTCAAGCTCAAGCCGAGTTCAAACTTTCTCGATCCCGGATAACATGATCGAGAGGTCCCTGCATACTTGCTTCTTAGTGTCTGTGATAAACGGTATACACCTACCAAGCCGGTGTAACCCATGCATGACCGCCTTTAATTAGGGGTGAGCAAACAAAACCAAAAAAACCGAAACCAAACAGAAATATATAACGATGATCATACTATGTGTCAATAACTATATAAATCAAATTTATAAACTCATATTCATTTTGTGGGTAGATTTATTAAATATTTATCATAACGTTTATGTTTATATGCGTGTTTGTTGTGTCGTGTGTTTACTTGAGAATATATCAATAAATATATAACAATGATCATACTATGTGTATGTTCACTTGCATGTGTGTGTGTCTCATCTATATGTGTAATTATAGAATTATGCAATAAACATTATTATGCTTACATTAACAAGAAAAAAGTAAATAAGAATAACCAATTTTCTATGTAATACAAGTTTTTTGGTATAAATTTGCCATGCCCAAATATAAACGGTTAGAAACCGAAAAAACGGAAAAACTGAACCGAAACCGATGATAAACCGAAAAAACCGAACCGCCAAAAACCGAACGGTTTCGGTTTTGGGTTTTATAAATACCGAAATATTCAGTTCGGTTTCGGTTTTAGCCAAAAACCGACCCAAACCGAACCGTGCACACCCCTACCTTTAATAACTTCAAATACAATTCATATAACATTCACACTAAAACTATACACCTACAAAGCCGGTGCAATCCATGCATGACCGGTGATAATGGCTAATTCACATGGGTCATGGGTCATATGCATTAGGTTATCACTTGTCACATTCAATAATGGGTATTTGACATCATATGTGTCATATGCATTGGGTTATAGTTTCTTAGAGTGTCATGTTACGACACATCCATGACTGTTGATAATGGGTAATTAAGATGGGTAATCGATTTCTCTAGTTTTCGACCGACGTTGACAATTTTTGACAGATTGAAATTTTATGAAACGTTTTCATATGTTCTAAGATTTTCTGAACGTTTTTCTCTGTATTAAAATGTTATGAAATGTTTATTACGTTTTCGTACATTTTTGTACGATTTTTTCATTTCCAAACTTCCTTCTCCTTTTTATTCGGGTTATCTGAATGAATTTTATTTCAAAAAATTAGAATGTGTTGTAATTATAATCTGTTGAAATCAATGTTGCAAAAATCGGCCGAATCGGCCGATTAATCGCCGATTAATCGCTAATCGGTGATGCACCTTGTCGATTTTCGAAAATCGGTGAAAAAATCGGCCTAGGCAAAAAAATCAGAAAAAATCGGTCAAAAATCGGCCGAATCGGTCAAAAATCGGCCAAATCGGCCAAAAATCGGCCGAATCGGCAAAAAATCGGCTGAATCGGCCGAATCGGTCAATTTAAAAAAAAATAGAAATTTAGGCATTTTACTTAATTTGGGGATCATTTATTTCATTTATAATGTACAATGGGCCTCATAATCAGAATTGAAGCCTTTTATTGAGGTTTGTAAACATAGAAGGCTTGGAATCAGTTAAGATCTTTAGTTTGCTCTCCAGAAATTCCCAAAACATGTAGGAAATGCCAAACCGATTAATCACCGATTAATCACCGCCTTGACCGATTACAGGCTGCAGGGTGGTCGACCGCCCGACTACCGATTCACGATTTTTGCAACATTGGTTGAAATTGCAACTGATGAAATGTGTCATTGTATTTTGTTTACTCGCAACGTAATATAATATAATATAATAATAACAATAATAATAATAATAATAATAATAATAAAGTGTTGTGTTTATAATAATAATAATAATAAATAAAATAATAATAATAATAATAATAATAATAAAATATAAATATTATTAATAAAATAATAATATTATTATTTATTAAATAATAAATAAAATAATAATATTAATATTAATATTAATATAATAATAATAATAATAATAATAATAATAATAATAATAATAATAATAATAATAATAATAATAATAATAATAATAATAAAATTATATAGACCACATGACATGACAAATTTTTATCATAAAGATTGGGTTTTTAATCGATAGGCGCTCACACAAAATCATTTTAATGCATGTTCCAGTCAATCTATTTAAGATTCGCCAACGCATTCGTTGTAAATCGATAGACGGTCACACACATATTTTACTACTAAAAAAAGATTTGTATACATGCATGTAATCACTTTGTATTATACATTGGTTAACTATTTTTATACTATTCTTTATAATGTTTATTCTTACAAACTCTATATTTTCTAACATTTGAAACCAGTACTTACAATGCTTATTACCATTTAAAGTTTAAAAACAAAATTATAGAATGTTTAGGAGCATTTAATGTGTAAAATTAAAATGATTACAATTAGGCACCAGTAATTAGTGCATTTCACATGCTAATGTGACGTTAAACTTGGTAAATTGCAATAATCTTTAATGTTTAGAGTTTCAAAATTCCCTAGGCGTATGTGCATCCCTTTTTAAGGCCACTTAGCTTTTCAACACACACTTTTTAAACAATCTTTTAAGATCGAATTAGTTATGGCTGGAAACAAGAAAAGAACAAGGTGTATTTCATCAAAGAAGAAGCGTTCAAAGTAAGTACTACTAATTAAACTTTTGTACACGTAAACATTCAAAGTTTGTAAAGATGTTATGTACATGTTGACTTGGTTTTTTTTTTTTCTAGTAGAAGTTAGTTAATTCATAATAATTTAGGTGTATTAAGCTTTTATGAATTTATAAAAATGGTTATCAATTGGGCTTTAGGTAATCAGTTATGAAATTGTGTTAGTTTACTACGTAGTAGTTTGAATGTTTTATTCCTTATACTAGTATTTGTTATCTTCCTAGTACATAAGATCCATGAAAAAAACCTAGCTTTACTCACCCATAAAAAACTTACATCATAAGAATACCAAAAGGATAATCTTTAATGTTAGAATGTTACATTATTATATGGAAAATTTTCGGCCCCCCCAATCGGTCAAAAGGATAATCTATATAAATTTATCAAAAGGATAATCTTTAATGTTAGAATGTTACATTATTACCTCATAAGAATACCAAATTAAAAGGATAATCTGTAAATTTATCATCTAATGCTTATTTGATTTCAGGAAACCAGAGAAGGTGTTTAACATTGAAGAGTAGTATGAGTCGTGGAGTTCTCGAAGAAACAAGGCAAGACGTATAGGAAGTTTGCTTCAAATTAAAAAAGATGAGAAGGAATACAAGCGATCAAAGCCGCGGGTTGGTTCAGTGGAAGAGGATTGTTAGGTCACCATTTTGTAAACACAAGTATGAGAAATGAGATGAGAATGAGAGATGGTTGGTTATAAGAATGAGAGAAAAGTAATTGCAAGAGTTTCCTTAATGTATTAAAATAACCAACAATTATAATATTTACATGAGCTTAGTATATATAGGGGAGGAGTAGGGCAACACTCCCTTCCTCCCTCTTACATCTTAAACGTGGGCTTTCTAGGCCCATGGACATGCATACTTAAGCCAAGTAACATAAACATAAAGAAATAAATAACTAAGCAACCTATTACAAAAGGTAATGACCGAGACTTGACTAAAATACAAAAGTATGATCCCAACAATCTCCCCCTAAGGGTCGTTCATCACGGTTGCTTGACGTCTTCATCTTTGTCGTTGACTTGTGACATGTAAAACTTTAGACGTCTTCAAAATTGTTGTATAATAAATGTACTTTGCTCTATGTCGTTGTTCTTTGGTGATGTTGTAGTGATTGTGCTATGAAGTAGTCTGCCGTTCGTCACTCCTGCGTCTGTGGTGGTTGTCCTCCATTCCAACATACTCATACATATTTGGACTTAGACTTTCACGTACAAGAAGTTCCTTTTCATACTCTAAGATCTTTAGTCTTTATACTTTGTAGATTCTTCTTTGAACTTTGTGTTGCTAAGATCTTTGGGGGAGCTATCATTTGCTTCAAGATGTATGTATGAGCATGTTGGAATCTACCATCATGGAGGTGAGGTACCTGCAAGTAAACAGTTAGCAATAAAACAATCGGTACTTACAGATAAGGAATTAGAGCTCATCAACAGCATATTGTGAAGACTCCTTCTAATCCTTATCCAGGCCGTTCCCATATCAGATACTCTCGAAGGAGCTTACGAGACCTACTAAGTAGCTCAATGACTGGGTGAGTCGCTGGGGATCACTCCACGACTGTAGACCGCTAAAGAACCACCACAAACACTAAGCGTAACCCTTGTGGGGTTACCGAAGTGACTTGCTGTCAGGGATGTTTGATGTTGACCCTGGCAGGAGTTTCCATTCAATCATTGAGAAATACATTTGTAATCCTCTCATAAACGTTCTTGGCAGATTGCTAAGATCTGCGAAGGACTCGATAATTTACAGCTGGTGCCCATTGATGTAGAACACCAGTTGTAGAAATACTAAGTGTTCCTAAGAGATCTTTGATGTATCTCAAGGCTCTAGACTCTATAAGTGCACACTTAGGTTTCCTATGCAGAGACTAGGGAGGGGTCTCCTGCTTCAATATCAACCATCTCTAAGAGATAAGTTAATAGATTACACTGGTTCCCCGTGAGAATGAAACAGGCTCTTTTAAGAGAACTTGAGTGGTTAAGAAGGTTTAGTGCATTGCGTCACTGGGTCCATGACGACTTTATCTTCAATACCGGTGTTGTCTTTTGCAACAACCAGTAGCATACGTATTGAACCCGGTGTCTGCCCTAAGGTTGAACATATGGAGGGCTATTTCTTTTCACCCTTTTCTTTACTTTTCTTTTTAATTCTTCAACTCCTTCTTTCCCTTTCATTCTTTTCTCCTTTTTTCGTATCATACCTAAGGACTTCTAGTTCTAACTATGGGAGATGTCCTTGGGTAGATCCCTCCGGCTCTGGCGGATCATAGGACGGTTATTCCTATCTTAATCACCTTATAACTCCGACAGTAGCCAAGAAACCTTTGATTGAAAATCTCTCAAAGTGTTTGTAATAATCAAATATTTTGGTTAACACTTTGAGAGTTTTGTGTACACTTTTGAAGGGCTCCCCCTTCACACGTGCTCATAAGTATTTAATAAATTTGCACATGCGGGAGGAGCAAGCATTTTGAATTGATCCACTTTCCGTGAACAAGACCGATTCGAGACACGCTTACATCACTAGTTAAACTAGCTTGAAGTTATTACCCGGCCTGGTCAAGTCCACAGAAAGTTTCTCGAGACGGTACATTTCTACTAAGACAAATCCTTTTCGAGACACGCTTACGCGGTTAGTTAAAGAGATCTATTGTCAGCTTTTAGGTGACAACTAGCTCTAGTAACTAACTTGATGTTATTACCCGTCGAGGATAAGTCTTTTCGATATTACTAACTTTTATTGTCTCGTCAATTCCTGGGTCAATTCTGAGTCTAGCTTGCACATGATACAACTTTTAGCCTTTTGACTACTTATATTTTAATCACTTTTTCATTTTCTCCCCCTCAAAAATAGCATATAAAATAATGTTTTTGACAATCTTTTTAGATTAAAATATGCCTTTTTGAGTCTTATGGGGAGATTCACCAAGAACTTTTGATTTTAGAACAAAGTATTTTGGTTTTGACAAGTGCTCCCCCTCAACAAGTGATTAGGTCTTATTGAGGTGAAATACTTGTCCTTTTGAGCATAATTATGAAAATCATAAAATATTTGATTAATTCTACTCAAAAGTAAGAAGCCTTCGCTCCTTATATTAGGATTGAGGCACTGATGCGTACCTCAGGGTCCTTTCTTTACAAGTTCGGGTTGTGCACTATAGTGTGTGCACAAGCCATTATGAAGTATAGTATTGACAAATCAAATCAAGTTCTTACAAATTTCTACCATTCTGGTCTCTGAAATGTCAACACCGGAAATCCTGGTCTGCCTCCAACATAGCTTTCCAATCTCCGAAACTGATCCCTGCGCTTCAACCGGTTCTCAATCCTTGTTATGAATCTGCGAGCTTCCCTGGCCTCATCGGTGTTCCACCTTTTGGATTTACCCAGTGCTAAGTCATCTAATCTGCTTTTGATTCCATCTCTGACGAACTTCAGGGTTTCATCACAGAACTTATGTATTTCTTCATAGCCCATGAAGCAGTTACGACCGTTGACACTGCGGTATGTGAACCCAAATGCCGGATGCCTGATCAAGGAGTATTGAGATAGGTGTTGAAGGTTGGGGATGTTGAACAAGTTGGGTTTGGTGAGATTCAGCTTCTTCTGATAACTTTCCACTCCTAGTTGAAGATCTTCTACTCTTTCTCTAATGACTATTTGTCTGATGAAGATTAGGAGAGCTGTGATAAAGGCAAGCTGCATAGGTTTGGGTAGGTTGCAAAGCTTTCCTTGAACTTTGAGCAGGTACATATCTTCTATGTCATTGAGGAGTAGTCGTGGAAAGTCTGACTCGGAAATCTCTTACTCTTTTTCATCAAGTCTTTTGAGTACTAGTTTGCTGAGGAAGGGGTACCCAAAGTGAGTGACTGTCGAAATGAACTGAATCGAGACTATCTTCAACTCACTTGTCACATTACCCGTCATCTGATTGAGTCTGCTGCTTCGATAATACTGTGCCCGGTTATCTGGCCAATGATGAATACCATAGAGTGCGTTTCGGTCATAGTCAACAACTTTATCGATGAATAAGGCAGAGGCTTCTTCTTCGATGGCATTGTTGAGGTATCTAGCTGCAGGGAGAAAGGTAAGTGATGTGGCGTACTTCTTCTAAATCTTGCTGCCGTGTTGCAGAAATTCCAAGTCATTGTTGAAGAAGAACTTGTAAGGGATCTTTGGTTCCTTTGGCTTCCCAATCATAGGCAGTGGTTTGGACCAGTCAGTTATGTATGGTGCTGTTTTCCTTGTGACCGGATCGACGTGAGATTCAGGATTGATCCAGTCAATATTGCTTGACATAGCTCGAGCAATATTTTCTAGATGGTACTCAAGTTCGATGGTGTTAGCAGACCGATCTTTTAGAAGATTGAACGCATCATTCTTGATTCTTCGTAGCTCTTTCTTGTTCATCTTTTTCATATGAAACTTATGTTGAATCAACTGAGCGTATTCCACCGTTCGACCATCGAGAGGTTCTTGATCATCTGCAAGTGGCGGTTGTGAATTAATCATCCTGTCAAACCAGGAGTAATCGGCAGTTTCCTCTTCTTCAAGCCATTTGAGAATGGTTTTCGGTTTCTTACGTTTTGTGCCTTTTGAAGAGGTGTCAGGTTTGTGCTGATGATGTTTTCGTTTCCTTTCTTTCTTCTTCTTAGATGACGGTTCTGGTACTGCATCGGGCTGAGGAATCTCGTCTCCGCCTGTGTATTCAAAGTGGTCATGGGCTTTAGGAGCGGAACCAGATGCCTTGGGTTGTTTTGTAGATGTTGTTGTAGTTCGAGGAATGACCGGTTCTTTTAGTTGAGATAAGGGTCCTTCAGCTTGTTTTTGTTTCTTTGCCTGAGAGTTAGGATCTTGGTCTTCATCATCTCTTGGACGTTTCAGTTTATCGGCCTCAGTGCTGCAAGTCTCTTTAGACATCTTGGCTTTCAAAGCTTCCAGGACTTTAGCTTCTTCAGGTGACAATGTGAACTTGCTAGCCAATTTGTCTAAGAGCTGGGTTTCTAATTCGTCCATAGATAACCCTGGTTGTGGTAAAGTTGATTTGTCTGCTCGAAGAGTAAATGAGGTAGTTCGGATCACTTTCTTGACGGCTTGTTCTGCAATCTTGGTGAGTTCACCTCTTATTGGTGCCAGTAAATCTTTCAATTCAGAGACTAAGTGTTGTTCCAAGTACTGATGTGCTTGAGCAGCTAATGTAGCTTCCAAGTTCTCTTGCACATCCTTAGCTAAGAAGGTGTCAACCTTTTCTTGCAGCTCCTGGACATTAGTAGTAAGCTTCGTCAATTCAGCAACTTGGCTTGCTAGTGATGCAACCTGATCTTCCAATTTGCTTTTCTTCTTATCATGAACTCTTCTAAAAGCTTTCTTTATCAACTTGGATGCAGCAGAGGCTTTTGTACTTGCAGGTTTCTTGATTGATTCGTCATGGGTAGATTCGGATGCTGGAGGTGATGATTGTGAAGATTCAATGTTGGTGGTTACGTCCTCATCATCTCCTCTTTGTGATTCGGGTTGTTCAACATTCTTAACTTTGGCTGCTTCCTCTTGCAATCTCTGTTCTTTAGCCAGTCTGTCAGCCTTGGCCTTAAGCTTTTGTTCTGCATCTGCCTTAAGCCTAAGATCTTCTGCAAGCTTGGCATCTTCTTCTTTTCTCAGCTTATCTTCTGCCAGTTTGGCTGCCTCTTCAACCTTTCTGCTTTCTTCCATACGTATAGTTTCTTCCAATTTGGCTTGTGCTAGCTCCTCAAGCCTAGCCTCTTCAGCTTCTTGCTTTCTCTTCAACTCTTCTTCTTGAGCCCTTTCTCTGATCTCCATTTCTTCCATAGTCAAAAGATATGGAACATCAGTATCCATATGTTCCTCCTCTTCATCTTCTTCTCTTGCTGAAGCATTTAGCATCTCTACATCCCTAGGTGATACAGTGGGGGTTTTGTAGACTATCATAGCAGCATTGGTTCCTGTGGTTGACTCAGGAATACTGCTAGATCCGCCAGCTTAGTTAGTTTTTGAGAACAAAGGAGGTGGAGGTTGATCTGCTTGGAATGCATCTATCTTACTGTGGAGGAGACCCAGCTTAAGAGTTCTTTCATTTTCTTCTTCTACTGAAAGGCCTATGTTTGAGTGAGCAGACTCTTGTTCAGCAGTCATTGGTTCCTTCAGCTTCTCTTTCCTTAACCTTTCTTCTTCCAACTTTGTGTCTGCTTCAGTAAACGGTCTTTGATTGAGATTTGTTGGGTATACAGCATTATCAGCAAATTCATCAATGTCTTTCTCCCAATCTTCTAACGTCAAGTCTTTATCATCAATATCTTCAAGATTAACCTTCTTGTCGATGTTTGCATAGGCTTCCCTATATACTGGACCTTCGTCGGATTCGGTTTCTGAGTCAGACGGTTTTGGAGAAGGTGGTTGTGTGGGTTCAGGAATGAATTCAGGTTTCTTGACAGGAATTCTTATCTTGAGTGTACCCCTCTTTTGTTTAGACTAGGTAGAACTGCCAGAGCTCCCAGACTTGCTACCTTTCTTCCCCTTCTTCTGCATGAATGATGGTAGAATAACTTCATCCAAGAAACCGACTTTGTCTTCATTGAGAGCTTGAATGTAGTACTTGTAATTCTTACACAGCTTCACTTTATCATTCAAGAGACAATCGGGAAATTTCTTTCCTTGCTTACGTGTGCTGGTGTCAAGTCTCTTGATCTGTCTGAGAGTGTCCTCATTTCTGAAAGTGTGCTTGGCTTCATCATCTAGTCTTTGTGGAATATCGTCATACTCACAAAGGAAGCTTTCGATGAGTAATTTGGTGAAACAAACAAATGGAATGTTGGTGGTTTTGTGTTGTATGTGCCACACAAGGTCTTCCCAAATAATGCTAGCATAGTCCACCTTTTTGACGTTTGCCACAGCCCAGAAGAGTTTGAGGTGTTGGAGCTTGGGGTGTTCATGACCAGTGTCTCTGCCAGATAAGGACTTAGCAATCAGGATGTACAGTGTTCTCCATGGTTGTGGAAGATATCTGATGTTGACCTTAGAGTGTCTTGTCACTACTTCATCTGATTCATCGTAACCGATATCCCGTAGCCATTCGATCAGCTCTTCCTCGTTAGGTACTGGATCGTATTCTTCATCTGAGCCAAGTTCGGGTAACCCAAGAACATTTCGAAGGGTATCTATGTCCACTGTAACCTGTCTATTGTGAAGCATGCAAGTGAAGGACTCTTCCCCAAGGTCTAGCTGAAGTGTGTGCCAAAATTGGTGTATGTAGAAGCAGGCCACTGATGCTGACTTAGTGAACAGGATCTTGTTTGGGTGATAGAGGAGAGCATCCACAGCTACAATGCATGAGGATTCATTGCATGTGATTATGTTGAAGTTGATTCTTAAGTTGTTCTTGCCAATCTTTCCGGTGTAATCTTCGGGAAAGGTTTCTTCCCATGAGAGTTTTGGTTCAGGTACTGGTCCATAAGGAATGTCATTGTGTTGTGCCATCTGAATTGATCATAAACAAACACAAACATAGCAATGATATACTTTGTTAGCTCAGACATTCAATAACATGATTGTGCACATTTTGAATTGATCAGTGGGTGTTGTGTGTAAAAACTGTTGTTATATGATAAACTTGTGTTTTTGGAAGTTAACACTTAGTAGAAACTTATAATAATCTAATCACAACATGGGTTAACTATTACAAGAGTTTACACTTCAGAAATTTTACAACACTTAGACAATTTCATGAATTTTGACAATGTTACGCGTAAGATTGAGAAATCCTACGCATAACATTTCTTATGCGTAAGAAATGATATTACGCGTAAGAAAACCAAAAGCTACACATAACATCTATTTTACGCGTAAGTGCAATCTTTTGCGTAGGATTCATCTTATGCGTAAGAATTAATCTTATGCGTAAGAATGAAGCTTAGGCAAAGGATTGAACATTATGCGTAAGATAAGACTTATGCGTAAAATTTGACTTATGCGTAAGATAAAATCTTATGCTTAAGAAAAACTTATGCGTAAACATTGTCTTATCCAAGACAATGTTTTTCAAACGTGTCGAATCTTACGCGTAAGATTCAATCTTACGCGTAGGATGAGTATCTTATGCGTAGACATGTTTTTAACGAAATTCACCTTTTGAAAATTTGTCTCTTTTGATTCCTGAAAGTGTTTAAACACAACCACTGATCAATATTTATTCAAAATTCATTCCAACACACAATTTTACGCGTAAACATGTCAGAACACAAACTAACGCGTAGGATAGTATGAACACGAAATCACAATCAGATTCAAACATGTTTCTGGGTTAAAATTGGCATAGGGCAAGTGATACATACAACCTAAGGATCAAGTGGACCAAGTTATAACAGTAATTATCCATAGAATTAAAATATCATAGCTGCTAGTGTCAACGAGGCCTAAATTAAAGATTCATGATCCAAGAGTTGTTTCTGAAGCAATTAAACCACATAATCAAGTTCCTATGCATATACAAACACTATCCCCATCAACAATTTCAATCATAACACTCAAACTCAGAAACCCCTAAAAACTCGTATGAACCCTAAATTTAAATCAATCAATTTAGTGTTTCTGGGTACGATTGGAGTTCACAAACATGTTTATTATCATTATAAGATCAAAACCTACCAACCAAAACACATCCTAACACCCTAAATCACTAGGTCCAATTTTACGCAAAACCTTATATCGAAAATGATAGATTTGGAAAAATTTAACCGTTGGATTTAAATGAAATTAAAAACCCATGTTTAGAATCATGATCAAATCATTGTTTCACTTACAGATTAGAGGATTAGTGATTGGATTTGCAGTTTGATTGTGAGCCGTAGATCGGTTTGGTGAAAGTAATAAATTTGGTGTAACTGTTTTGCAGGTGTAGTAAATGAGGGGTCAACTATGGTTTTGACCAATGTTAAACTTAGTTTCAATATTTGACAATTATGGCCCCTTAACCTTATATTACTATCACACCAAGTGCCCAATTAACTTTCATACTTAACTTTCGTTAACTACACCAAGCCATGACAAGAACAACTTGTGGAATTTTACTCCCCCTTGACCTTGGACCGAAGTCTTTTAATAAAAACTTAAAATTTATTATAATGGTCAAGGAAAGTATCCCGAAAAACTTTTGAAGCATCACTTAAAATAAATTGTAATATTTTTGGTAAAATGCAAGTACGTAGTAATTAGAAAAAATTGAAAAATATATTTTACCTCCCCCTCAACACTTGTTTTTTATCATATTTGAAAACGTTTATAAAAAATAGTGTTGACAAGAGTGGTCGTACTCGCATTTTTTTTTTTTGAAAAAACAAAAATCTTTTTGTGTTTTTGATGGTTTTATATTTTTATATTTTGTTTTTTGAAAAAAATATTTACAAAGATAGTTTTGATGTTTGACGATCAATTGTGTTTTAAAAACTTTTCTAGATCATCTAGAGTCAAATATCGCATACCAATTTGGTGAACTAGACTAGCAAACTTTGATGGTGCTAAGGATTTGGTAAGTAAGTCCGCCAATTGGTACTCAGTCCCAACAAAATACAGTTCAACTGTACCCTTTTCAACATGCTCTTTGATGAAGTGATATCGGAGATCGATGTGTTTGGATTTGCAATGATGAACTGTGTTGCAGGAGATAGCAATGGTACTTTTGGAATCACAGTAGATTGGAATCTTGTTGAACAGGTAGCCATAATCCTTAAGTTGTGATCTCATCCATATGACTTGAGCACAACAAGCAGACATAGCTACATATTTAGATTCTGTTGACGACAGTGATGTACAGTCCTGCTTCTTTGATTGCCATGACACAAGTTTATCTCTGAGAAACTGTAATCCACCAGATGTACTTTTGCGTGTGTCTAAACATCCTGCATGGTCAGCATCTGAAAAAGCAATTAGTTCAAAACCAGAATCCTTCGGATACCAGATTCCCAAGTTAATGGTTCCCTTTATGTATCGAAGGATTCTTTTAACCTCACTGAGGTGTTTTTCAGTTGGTTTGGACTGATAGCGAGAGCACATGTAGACAACAAATACTATATCAGGTCTACTAGCTGTGAGATACATGAGTGACCCAATCATACTGCGGTATTTGGTAGGGTCAACAGGTGTCCCATGTAAGTCAGCATCTAGTTTTGTGGTATAGCCCATTGGTGTATTATGAGTATCACAACTCATCATTCCATGTTTCTTTAAAATTTCTAGAGCATATTTGGACTGATTTATAAAAATTCCACGGGGTGATTGATGAACTTGTAGTCCTAGAAAGAATGAAAGTTCACCCATCATGGACATTTCAAAATTATCTTTCATTAATTTTGCAAAATCATTAGAGTAACTTCTTTTTGTTGAGGCAAAAATGATGTCATCGACATAGATTTGAACAACAAGTAAGTCCTCCCCGTAGGTTTTTGTAAATAGTGCAGGATCCACTGAAACTTTAGAAAATTTATTGGCCAGCAAGAAAGTGGACAGTTTGTCATACCACGCCCGTGGGGCTTGCTTAAGTCCGTAGAGTGCCTTTTTGAGTCGGTAAACGTGATTAGGACGCTCAGGATCAACGAAGCCGTCTGGTTGGCTTACATAAACTTCTTCACGGAGTTCTCCATTAAGAAATGCTGTTTTCACATCCATTTGGTAAACAACCATGTTCCTGTGTGCAGCATAAGCCAAAAAGATCCGAACAGCTTCATGTCTAGCCACTGGAGCAAAGGATTCTGCAAAATCAAGTCCTTCTAGTTGGGAGTATCCTTTCGCTACTAGGCGTGATTTGTTACGTATGACAGTGCCTTCAGCATCTAGCTTATTTTTCCAAATCCATTTTAACACGATGACAAAGACTCCGTCAGGTCTTTCAACTAATTCCCAAACTTCTAATCGGATGAACTGCTGAAATTCCTCTTGCATAGATTCAATCCAGTTGTCATAAGTCATTGCTTCTTTGATGTTCTTAGGTTCTTCATGACAAACTGTGAGTGCATAGATACAAGTTTCTCCATTAGTGTGAAGTCGTTGTCTTGTCATTACAGGTGCATCTTGATGGCCAATAATATGAACTAGTGGATGGTCTCGAGTCCATTTGTGTGTCGAAGGGTGTAGTTGATAAGTATCGCGCATGTTAGCAGGATCCAAATTCCGTGTAGACGACTTAGCTACGTCAGGAAATGTAGGAGCCGGTACAAACGGGTTAAAGAACGCATCAGGATTATGCTCTGCGGGTTGTGGAACTGATTGTGGTGTAGGATCTTCAGCTGATTGTCGGGAGTTAGAAACAGTTTGTTCTACTGTAAATGGTGATGCAATTGGAGGACCGTCTTTCTCAACAGTTGTTGTAGTTTGTTGAGGTGAGTCAGGTACTGGAATATTATCAGGTTGAGCAGCGGAATTGGGTGAGACCTCAGTAGAGCGGTATTCAATTCTTTGCGGTTGAGTGGCAATGGTTCAGCCGAAGAGTCCGGAGAGTTAAGACGGTTAAATTCGGGTCCTAAGCTGTGTTTCTCTGAAGCCATCTGTGTGAGTTCATCAAAATTAGCGTGAATTGTTTCTTGAATTTCTCTTATTCGACGATTCCATATCCGAAAACCTTTAGAATTTTCACAGTATCAAACGAACACTCTGATGTCAGCCTTTGCTTTAAGTTTACCTAAATCATCACGATCATTTTTCAGATAACAAAGTGCTCCAAATACATGAAAGTAATCGATATTCGGTTTTCTTTTGTGAATAATTTGATAAGGTGTTTTGCGATGGCGTTTAGTGATCATGCAACAGTTTTGGGTATAACATGCGGTTGAAACAGCTTCCGCCCATAAGTAATCTGGTAATTGAGCATTAATCAACATAGTTCTAGCAGCTTCCACTAACGTCCTATTGCGTCTTTCAACAACTCCATTATGTTCTGGGCTTCTAGGAATAGATGTTTGATGTTCAATTCCCACATTCTCAAAATATGACCGAAGTGTCTGATTCTTAAATTCAGTTCCATTGTCAGTTCTGACTATTCGTACCGTGTTGCGAAACTGAACTTGAATTTTAGTGAGAAAGGTGATGATCATTGAAGGAGCCTGATCTTTACTTCGTAAAAAATAAACCCAAGTCCATCTGGAGTAATCATCCACAATTACAAGAATGTAGCGTTTACCGTTGATACTTTGAACACGCATCGGTCCACACAAATCCATATGAAGCAATTGTAAAACATGATTCGTACTGTTCTCAGTTTTAGAAGGAAAATGAGCCCGAGTATTTTTTCCTTGTTCACAGGCTGAACATAAGTGATCTTTGGTAAAACGGAATCTTGGAAATCCATCAACAAGTTTGTGACGAGCAAGTTCAGTCATAGTTTTGAAATTCAAGTGCGAAAGACGTTTGTGCCATAACCAAGATTTAGTCGATTCCGCTTTGGAGAGAAGACATATCGGAGATGTAGCAATCATATCTGACATTGATATTGTATAAAGATTAGAACCACATGAGCCAGACATTAGATCGTTTCCTTGTAAGTCGCAAACGAAACAAGTTTTCTCACGAAATGCAACTTCTAGATCCCCATCACAAAATTGACCAATAGAGAAAAGGTTGTGTCCAAGGCCTTCCACATAATAAACACGATTGATTTCAATGTTCCCACTGACATAGTCACCATATCCCATGATTAAAGCGTAATGATCATTCCCGAATCTGACAGTACCAATGAACTTTGAGACAAAGTTGTTTAACAGTTTGAGATTGCCTGTCATATGTCGGGTGCATCCGCTATCAACAATCCAGAGAACAATTTGTACCACCTGCATCACAAGAAGACGACACGGATGGAACAGAAGTAAGGGTGGAACCCAAAGAAAGTGCGGGTTCCTGTTGGTTAGAAGCACATGTATTCAACAATTTAGGAATCCATTTAAAGTCTGGTTTATATTGTAACCAACGTTGCCAATTCCAACTAGTTCTTGCTTTCTTTTTGGTGAATTCACTAGTAATTGGCTTTTTCCTAGATTTGTTCTCTGCACTTATGGGGGTAACTTCAACTTCATTAGAAATCGTAGAAGGCGGCTTTCCTAATATAGACTTAGAGGCATTAGTGGGCCTAGAAGGAATGCGTGTCCTACGTTTCTTATGACGATTAAGAAGAGAATTAGCTATACATTTTGTATGATCACCAGATGATACGCTTTTACGACAAAACACACAAGATGCATTAATATTCAAAACATTCAAAGGTTTATCATTCGTTACATTTAGATTTTGATTACAATTTGCCAGATTAGAATCTAAATCTTATGCAACATGAGTTTTATTCAAATTCCTAAGTTGATCTTCTACTTCTTGAGCTTCTAGTGATCCTCTTTTACGTTGCCAGAGCCTATTCTTCTTGTTACTTTTTCGCTTGGGTCTGCTAACGCTATTAGTGGAGACTAGTCCTGTAGAAGTGGAGTTATCAACATTAGTGTTTTGAACAACCTTTCCTTTAGCAGTTTTGTCTAATTGATACAATCCTGGTGCTATCACCATGGTGTCAACAATCTTTCCTTTTTGAAGTAGCTTAATTTTCTCTTTCAATTCAATCATGATGTGATTTTTATCCTGAATTTCAGACTCAAGTTTCACATTGCAGTAATTAATGTCATCGCGGTTTTGTTGCCATTCGACGTTTTCAATTTTTAACTCCACAATTTCTTTCTCGTATTTGAGACACAAACTTTTTAAGGACTCATTGTTTTTGCAAAGCTGACAAGAGTTTGAAATATTTTGACTTTGAAGTTTCAATTCTGTTTCAATACTTTGAGCTTGACACCATTCAAGCCTTTGTTTGAGTTGACAAATTTTTTTTGAAAATTGTTTTGTCACATCATCATTTTTTATTCTCAGCATGTCATTATCATGTCTAAGTGTCTCTATTTCCACATTCAACAAGTTATTATCAACATAAAGATCATCTACAAGCATAGAAGTACCAGATTTATAGAGATCATTCATGATAACAGAAAAAATATCAGCATTGAGAATTTGTTCCAAGAGTCGATCAACATCATTTTTTAAAATTCTATTTCTTTGCTTTTGAACCAAAATCTCATTTTCAGTTGAGTTGAAAACGTTTATCATAGTTTTGACCTCGTTTTGAAGTTCCTGTTCCCAACGTGTAGCACAGAGACGGAGGTGTTTGACAATTGGCAACATTTGTTTTTGAAAAATATCTCTCTTTTCTCGCTCGTAAGCGGATTGAAAAGTTTCAATTTTTATTTCAGAATTACGTTCAATTGTTTCCTCCAAAATTTCGATGTCTTCCATAAAAGTTTTGTAATAATTGAAGACACGACAATTTTTCAGTAAAGGTGTAAGTTCACCGGATGATGGTAAAGGACCGTTTATTTGTGCTACAGTTTGGACAGGGGCCGCATTAGAGGATGAAACATATGACTCAGTGACATACCATGATTTCTCAGGTAATTCCTTTTGAGGAACAAAAGATTTAGAAATATGTGGAGCTTGTGAATAATCATTTGGTGTCCAATATTGAACATAACTCATTTTTGATCGACTCTCGTCTTCAAGTTCTTCCTCTTCCTCAGTATCAAAAACAACAGCACGCACAATTGTATTATCAAGCATGTGGTCCATACTGTAAATCTTAGGATTTTCTTTGAATGTTGTGTGAAGAAACATTGATTTGAAATCGCCAAGTGCAAATCTGTAGGACCGTAGAACAACCTTATCACTATTGAATCAAGCCTAGATCTAGAGAGAGAGAGATGGTAACTTCTAGAGAGAGAAAGTGAGATGTATTAGATTAGAGAGAGAAAGAAGGAAATACACACTTAGAAAACCTAGAAGCAACACCTCCAAATGAGAGCATTTGGAGGTATTTATAGGTGAGATAAGAAGATGGGCCGGGCTTGGGCTTTTGTAATGAACTAGACATAACCTAATACAATATTAGATTAAACCAAGCCCGTTTACCCTTAACTAAACTACAAGACTATTACACTATAGTTACAAGACTTAATGACTTAATAAATGATCGTCACTTCTATTTCTAACAATCTCCCCCTAAGGGGCGATCATTGAGATCTCTCTTTGATTCCATTGATGATCAACACTTCTATTGCTAACAATCTCCCCCTAAGGGGTGATCATTGAGATCTCTCTTTTGTGACCTTGATCTTTGAACTTTGAAGCTTGTTGCCTTGAACTTTGAGTCTTTGTAGAATAGTTTTTTTGGTCTTTGTTCCTTCATGCTTTGTGATCTTTGATAATTGACTTTTCATCATTCTTTGTTCTTTTGTTGCAGATTGTGATGTAGTGTCATCTGCCTTTCGTCACTTCTTAGACTTTGGTGGTTGTCCGCCATTCCAACATGCTCATACATCTTTAGTCATTGTGATACATGCATTTGTTATTCCCGTTCTTTCACACCGATCATTGTAAATTTACTTCTGTAGATTCTTTCTTAATGCGTAGAATCTTTCTTAGAACTTTTGTTTGCTTTGATCTTTGAGAGGACTTTCCTTAGACTTTGTGATGCATGTATGAGCATGTGGAATCTTGTCGCCATGGAGATGATATATAGCTGCAGGAAAACAGTTAGCAATAAATCAACCGGTACTTACAGATAAGGAATTAGAGATCGTCAACAGCATAGTGTGAAGACTCCTTCTAACCCTTACCAAGGCCGTTCCCAAGTCAGATACCCCCGAAGGAGCTTACGAGACCTACTAAGTAGCTCAATGACTGGGTGAGTCGCTGGGGATCACTCCACGACTGTAGACCGTTTGAAACCACCGCGAACACTAAGCGTAATCCATAAAGAATTACCGAAGTGACCTGCTGTCAGGGCTGCTTGATGTTGACCCTGGCAGGAATTTCCGTTCAATCATTGAGAAATACATATGTATATTCTCTCATAAACGTTCTCGGCAGATTGCTAAGATCTGCGAAGGACTCGATAAATTACAGCTGGTGTCCATTGATGTAGAACAACAGTTGTAGAAATACTAAGTGTTCCTAAGAGATCTTTTGATGAATCTCGGGGCTCTAGACTCGATAAGTGCACATTTGGTTTCCTATGCGGAGATTAGGGAGAGGTCTCCTGCTTCAATATCAACCATCTCTAAGAGACAGGTCGATAGATTATGCTGGTTCCCCGTGAGAATGAAACAAGCTCTTTTAAGAGAACTTGAGTGGCTAGAAGGTTTAGTGCAGTGCGTCACTGGGTCCATGACGTCTTTATCTTCTATACCGGTGTCACCTTAGTAACAACCAGTAGCATATGAATTGAACCCGGTGTCTGCCCTAAGGTTGAACATATGGAGGGCTATTTCTTTTCACCCTTTTTCATAACTTTTCTTTTTAATTCTTCAACCCCTTCTTTCTCCTTTCTCATTTTCTCCTTTTTTCAATCATACCTAAGGACTTCTAATTCTAATCTATTGGAATTGTCCTTGGGTAGATCCCTCCGGCTCTGGCGGATCATAGGACGGTTTTCCCTAACCTTAGTCACCTTATAACTCCATGACTATCCTATTGTTGCCACGAAACCATTTTATTGAAAATCTCTGAAAGTGTTAATGATTGTTAAACGACTTTGTTGACACTTTGAGAGTTTTTGTTTCTTTTGAAGGACTCCCCCTTCACATGTGCTCATGAATTTTTTAAGAAATTTGCACATGCGTGAGGAGTTTGCACTTTTTGAATTGATCCACTTTCAGTGAACATGACCGATTCGAGACACGCTTACATCACTAGTTAGACTAGCTTGAAATTATTACCCGTCCTGGTCAAGTCCAAAGAAAGTCTCTCGATACGGTACATTCTACTCGGACAAGTCCTATTCGAGACACGCTTACATCACTAGTTAGACTAGCTTGAAATTATTACCCGTCCAGGACAAGTCTTTTCGATTACTGACATTTTAAGCTTCGTCAATTCATTGGTACATTCTGAGTCGAGCTCTTCTGAGATTAAGTCACAATCTTTAAACAACTTTGATCACATTTTAATCATGTCTTCTCCCCCTCAAAAATAGCATATCGTGATATTTTTGATATCAACAGATTAAGAAAAAACTTTTTGGAGAGAAAGACAGATTTGTTTTTGCATGAATTCGGAACATTTTAGTTTTTGAAATATTCCCCCTCAAAACTCGCATATGTTATTGAGAAATGTTAAACTTTTTAAAGTTTAGAGGGAAGGAGTCTTCTTGAAGCAAAACTCTGAAAGAGAAAGAAGTTTCAGATTTTTTGAATTTTGCATCAAGGTTGTTCAAAAAACAAAGACTTCTCTTTGTTTGAAAGAGTGTCCATTTTTAGGATAAGTGCACTTCGTTGATGAAAATAATTTTGCGTAACACTTTCCTTTCTTTGAAAACTTGAGTTGTGCACTGTAAGGTGTACACAAATCATTTCGATGTTTTTAGGGTAAGAGCTCAAAAATTATTGAAAACCTTTGTTTTGGTTTAAGCACTTTCCTTTCTTTGAAGAATGAGTCCTTAGCTGAAATACTAAGAAGTCATCATTTTTGGTCCGGGTTTCGTACTGAAGTATACGAAAGCCATGTTTGAAGAATTTTTATGAGAAACGACATGTTTTTAGGAAAACATTAAAAAGAACTCTCGCTCAAGCATCTGTACATGTCCGTATCATTGTTGAATGACATTTCTAGATACGTACAGAATATCGATTATACAAGAGACATGTCGTAAGAAGAATATTTTTGTAATTTTTGATTTTATATTATTTTTGGATTTTTTTTGAAATTTTATATTTTTGTATTTTGTTTTTGATGGTTTTTCAAATTTTGTATTTTGTTTTTGATGGTTTTTCAAATTTTGTATTTTGTTTTTCAAAAAATATATACAACGAAGAAATGAAGAAAAAAATTAAGCATGAACAAGTAAAAGTGGAATTAAGAGTGGAGTTAGAAAAGGATGTCCACATGCGATGTTGGCGTAAAGTTCGTCTTTACCACATTGGGTGTATGAATTCTCATCACTTTCACAAGTACCTGCATCCACAGAAGAAGAGTTTGCACAAATAACAGTGTTAGAAGTACATGAATCAGCACATAGAGGGTGTTTGCTATCAACGGTTGTTGTGGTTTCAACTTCCTTATCATGATGATGAACACTATCATTAGGCTTTGTGCAACTATCAAAAATCTTCCCTGTGGGAATCCATCTAAGACCAATTGTATTAAAAACTTTTCCCGTGGGAATCCACCTAAGGTAAGATTTAGACGTAGTTTCAAAAAATATATACAACGAAGAAATGAAGAAAAAAATTAAGCATGAACAAGTAAAAGTGGAATTAAGAGTGGAGTTAGAAAAGGATGTCCACATGCGATGTTGGCGTAAAGTTCGTCTTTACCACATTGGGTGTATGAATTCTCATCACTTTCACAAGTACCTGCATCCACAGAAGAAGAGTTTGCACAAATAACAGTGTTAGAAGTACATGAATCAGCACATAGAGGGTGTTTGCTATCAACGGTTGTTGTGGTTTCAACTTCCTTATCATGATGATGAACACTATCATTAGGCTTTGTGCAACTATCAAAAATCTTCCCTGTGGGAATCCATCTAAGACCAACTGTATTAAAAACTTTTCCCGTGGGAATCCACCTAAGGTAAGATTTAGACGTAGTTTCGTTATCAGATGCAGCGGAAGTCTCAGTTTTTGACAAACTACATCCTTTAGATATCCACCTATTAGGTTTCTTATCCATTTTCTTGTTATCAACGGGTGTGTTTCTACTTGGCGTCTTAGTGGATTGTGCCTTGACACTTGATATTCCTTTCTTGAGAAATTGTGCAACACATGCATCGTGATTAGCTGAAAAAACACATTCTTGACATGTAGGACAGACAAATTCAACATTCTTGTTTAACACAGCAACTTTAACTTTGTCACTACAGTCTTTTGGAAATTGTTTGTTGTTCGATGAGACCCTGGAATTCTTTGTGTTGCATTCTACATTCCTAGCATTCTCTTTTGTGTCACTACTCTTAGATGCAATCCAATCCCTAGTATTTTGTTGATTGTTCCTAGGTAATGGTTTACTACTACTAGTAGTACATTGGAATCTTGTAGAATTCATCACACTAGGTTTAGAGCCTAAAATTCCGTCTTTTCGACGTTGTGCCTTTTTCCTAGCTTCTTCTAGATGTTGATTTTGGACCATGTCATTAGAACCAACAGATTCCTTTAAAGATTTTGTGGTCACATTTGGTGTACTATTCCTAGAAGAGCCAGGTGAAATCACATTTTTGTTTCTTTCAACAAACAATTTTTGTTTTTCAACAATCTTTTCCATTACCTTTTCCTTGGGCAAGGGTGGTGGAGTGACTGGTTTTGACAAATCCTTTTTCTCATCGACTTTTGGAGCAAACCGTGAAATTGACGTTTTTGGTTTTTGAACCGTGTTTGAAACATTTGATTTCTCCGAAGTCGATGGTTTTGCAAACTTACTTTCCTCACCCTTCCCTTT
Organism: Artemisia argyi; assembly: GCA_030686995.1. NCBI lineage: Eukaryota > Viridiplantae > Streptophyta > Magnoliopsida > Asterales > Asteraceae > Artemisia > Artemisia argyi. The sequence continues at coordinate 73,511,731 of CM060685.1, read as the reverse complement.
TAGACTTTCAATCTGAGCCCTCAGAAGATCATTTTGCTCTTTCATGTTCTTGAAGGCACGCTCATACGACAATTTGTCATACTTGCATTCCTCTGATTTTCGATCAAGTTGTTTGAAAAATGACATGTTTTCTTTTTCAAGTTTTACAAGAGCATTTTCATATTTGGAAACAATTTCAGAGGTCTCAGCTCTCAGTCTTTCATCGTCTTGAACAGAATATGTTTGTATGATGATAGACATGATATCAGTAGTCATAACAGCTTCGAAGAGAGAATCATTTAGGTTTTCCAAAACATTCATGTTTTCACGAGTATCATTAGCTTCGTTTACCAGGGATTTGTGGTCCTTGACAAATTCGGCCGTTTCTTTTAAGAAAGCACGTTCAAAATGGATTACCCTCGCACTGATGTTATTAAGTGGGATAGTAATTTCGTTTTCAAAAACTTTTTTCTGCTCAATATGAAAACTGGAATGCCAATTGTTAATATTGATTGAAGTTTTAGTTTCAACAATATTTTGAAGTTCTTGAATTCTCTTTTTAACGTCATCTAGAATGTCTCTAGCCTCACTTGTGTTAAAAGTGTTGTTAGAAGACATTTGTTCCATTTTTGAAAGAGATTTTGAAACAATAACTTTCTTAGAAAACATTTTTGAGAATGGTCGTTTTATGGAAAACACAGATGGTTCTTTTTGTGGAACAAAAGTAATTCCCGAAAGTTTGTTCAATTTGTTGTAATCAATGGGTTTCAAATCCTTTTGTTTCATTTTAGAAATGCTCTCTTCGACATGTTCTATTGTTTGCACAGAATCCCGAACGACGGGAGGATCATGTTTAGTGTAAAGCACATTACCATTATACAAAACATTCTGTTCTTGCTGAGCTTTCTTGAGATTACTTGGGGTGTTGTTACCAAGAGCCACTTTATGTTTTGTATGGTAAACCGGATTAGTTTGATTTGAAATCATTTTCATTGTTTGACTTGACTGACCCGACTTAACCACTAATTCTTCTAAATGAGCAATCATGTGTTCTGACTCTACGATTTCGGCCAAAAGTTTGTCTTCTTTCTTTGCAAAATCCTTTTTCAACTCATCCCTTTCTTTTTCAAGATTGGTATAAGCTGTTTTTTGTTTAGAAAGTTGGTTTTGTAAATCAGAAATTTCCGCGTTTAAAGCTTTAATCTTCTTGAAAGAATTAACATCAAGTGTATCAAACTTGAGTTGCAATTGTTTTTCCCTTGAAACGGAATTTTGATAACCAGTTTCTAATTCAGACAATCTTTTGTTATGAAACTCAAAAGCTTTAGCGTTTTCCTTGTAACTCTCAAGCTCAGCGGTCAATTTAACATTCGCGGCCTTAACATCGCGATTGACCTTTTTCACTTTCTCGATTTCAATGCTGCAATTATTCAATAATGATTCAAAGAAAGCACGGGTTTCCTCATCATTAGCACCATTTTGTGCAACTTGAACTCCATTAGGATCCATATCTGGAGTTTCATAGTTAACATTGCTATTAACTTGTTCCCCCACATATGTATCATAATTAGGTTCAGATGACACAAGATGTGGCTTCTCATGAGCAAATGAAGTAGCATTGTTACCATAATTTGGTACCTCATGGAATGGATCTGAATCATAAGTAGGAGGAAGATCAGAATCACTGCTTGATGTTGTTGCCTGCTGATTTGCCATAAAGTTGTAGGTTTCCTTGAGATCTGCTGAATTGTCATTAATTCTTATTGTAGCTCTAAACTCATGTTCCTCGGCAGTCAACGGTATTCCCGATTCTTCTTTATTGGCTAGAATCAACAAGTACTGGATCTTTTCAACCTGTGTCATTGCATTGACGTTGTTTCTGCTGTGACTGGCTGATGAAGGTTTCTGAATCGAAGTCATGAAACAATCAATCCCAGTTTGATTAAGCACATTCTGATTCACATTCTGATCCATTTGATTTCCAACATACTGCCCTGCATATTGCATCTGGTTCCCCATGTGTATACTCGAAGCATATCCTTGCTGATTGTTGTTGTGTCGTTGGCTGTTTAATGCATTGAAGACTGATGCAAAACCATTGGACAAAGTACTCGCGATACAGTCATGGTGAGATGCCATTGATTCAATTCAAAGTGAAACGTTGTTCTGAGGATCTTTTGAAAGATAACAAAGGTTGTTGTTGAAGATTAGATGTTTTGGTGAAGATGAAAAACGTTATCGGTTGAATTTTTTTATGATTTCAAATTTTCCTCAAAAAAATTAATACGAAAATTTTCTTTTTCAAAATTTGAAAATCACAAAGAAATACAATTCTAAGGTTACAAGAAAAATTTGAGTTTTGAAAATTTTTTTCGCAAAATTTCACCGAAAATTTTTGAATTTTGGCCTAAAAATTTGAATTTCGGGCCAAAAATTTCAATGTTATACCAAAATTTAAATCTCGCGTAAAAATTGAACGTTTAATCACCGGTAAAAAATAAATTTTACTCAACGTTTCCCGCCAAAAAACTTTTTTTTTTTTTTTTTTTTTTTTTTGGTTCTAACTCGACAGGTTTAGATAGGGTTCTAACTCGACAGGTTATGATAGGGTGCAAACTCGGCAGGTTTAGTTAGGGTTCTAACTCGACAGGTTATGATAGGGTGCAAACTCGGCAGGTTTAGTTAGGGTTCTAACTCGGCAAGTTTAGTTAGGGTTCTAACTCGGCAAGTTTAGGAAATTTTGGCAGAGTAACGCTTTAAGAAGATAGCAACACTGGTCCTAACTCGATAAACGATTAGGAAGAAACAAGGCTAACTCGCCAAAATCCTCAATCCAAACTCGGCAAAATGAGAAGAAGAAAAAAAACTTAACTCGGCAAGTTTTTCTAACTTGGCAAGTTTTGAGAAAAACCTAACTCGGCAAGTTTTTCTAACTCGGCAAGTTTTGAGAAAGACCTAACTCGGCAAGTTTTTCTTACTCGGCAGATTTAAGCACTTAACTCGGCAAAAACTAGAACTTATGCAAACTCGGCAGTTTTTGTTATACCCCTAACTCGACAGATTTAAGCACTTAACTCGGCAAATACTAGAACTTAACCTAACTCGGCAGTTTTCGTTTTACCCCTAACTCGGCAGAAAACGATGAACAGTAGCGAATATTTGGAACAAATTCTTGTAAAACCTAGTTTTTCTACCAAATCAATCCTAAAACAACCTATATTATCCCTAGGCGATTGATACCACTTGTAGGACCGTAGAACAACCTTATCACTATTGAATCAAGCCTAGATCTAGAGAAAGAGAGATGGTAACTTCTAGAGAGAGAAAGTGAGATGTATTAGATTAGAGAGAGAAAGAAGGAAATACACACTTAGAAAACCTAGAAGCAACACCTCCAAATGAGAGCATTTGGAGGTATTTATAGGTGAGATAAGAAGATGGGCCGGGCTTGGGCTTTTGTAATGAACTAGACATAACCTAATACAATATTAGATTAAACCAAGCCCGTTTACCCTTAACTAAACTACAAGACTATTACACTATAGTTACAAGACTTAATGACTTAATAAATGATCGTCACTTCTATTTCTAACAAAATCCTTTATCGGGTCTCGATTTTAAAGTAAATTTCTGAATTGTTGTGACAGAGCCCCCGGTTTTGTAAACAATATTACGAAATTCTTTGAGTTGTTTTTCTAAATCAACAATCTCACCGAGTAAGTTATCTATATACTTTCTTTTTCGTATTTTATGTTCACAAAAATCCTTTTTGCAACTGGACAATTTTGTTTCTGTTTTTGAGAGTACATTTTGAAGATGTTCAACTTGCATTTTCAGTTCACACTTTTCACTTTCGAGTTTAGAAATCAACTTTCCGTTTGACTCAGTTAAATCTTGCATTTTGTGTTGAAGATCTTGCTCTTTGTTGTAAGAATCTTGAAAAGCTTTTTCAAAACTTTTTGCATGTTTAATCTTCTCTTCCTGATTTGAAAGTTGAATTTTATAACACTCAATATCTCTTGCAAGTGACGCATTTGTTTCTTTTAAAGCTTTTTTTTTCCTTGTTGCATTTTATGATTTGCAATTGTTGAGCATTCAGTTGTTTAGATAACAATATGAGGTCAGGGTCTGGATCAAATGATGGTTCATGTTGTTTTATATGATCATGTTTATCATTCTCAATAGGATCATCAAATGAAACAACTGTGTCATCGTCAAATATGACAACTGTGCTTATTTGTTCATCTGTTTGAGAAGATGAAGATGAGTCAGATGGAACAACTTGCGCCATATCTGATTCAGAAGCAGAAGGTGAGGCTATTTCATGTATTAGGCATGCATTGAGGTCATGTACCTGAGACAAGCCATCAGTGTCATACACTGGACCTGAATCATTAAACTGAAGTTCCTGCATGTTGGCCATAAGCATCACAGCTGCATTGGCTTCCAGATCTTCCATGTCATCGTCATTGTTTACATTTGCCATGAAGTTGTTATCCTATTCAGGTAAATGTCCATCTTTATCATCTTGAAGAGCCATGAGTAATGCCTGCTTGTGAAACTTACTACCCCGAGTTCTCGGTTTAGGACATGCTGTCGCTATATGACCTTGTTCATTACAGTTATAACACCACACTACATTCCCTGAGTTTGAGTTCCTAGTTGCAACTGGTTCAGACCTTTGCTGAGAAGAGCCTGAATTGTTCCTGAACCCTCCATTGTTATTAAACCTCTGACCATTCCCAAAATTTCCTGAAGAACTTCCTGAACCAGATCGACCATAGTTACGATTCTGAATTTCCACCCTTCCATCATTGACAACAGCTTGATTCCTTGAGTTAGAAGATGAACGTTGACGGTTGTTTGTTTTGTTGGAGAATTTGCTGAAAGCGCGAGCAATAAGAGCAAGTCCCTGATTCAACGTATTAAAGTCATCATCGTCATCTTTATTGGAGTTTGAGTAATACACTACATCATTGTTGTTTAATGGAACAAGTTGAGTAGAAGTATTCTGTGGAGATGAATCATAAGGGACCATTTGGTTCGAGGTAGAAGATTGTGGATAACTGAAGTAGTTTTGCTCTTGAACATATACATGATTTGACATTGGTGGTGGAGCATAGGGAGATTGAGCTACGAGTGCCAAAGAATTTGGTGTTGATGATGGTGAGTATCCTCCTCGAAGAGCTCGATCTTTTTCCACTTCAGGTTCATGGTGTTTCAGAAAATCATACAACAATCCATACGGTGCATCATGAAGATTTTTGGTTTGTCGAACAAATGTCACATATTTATGCCAATCCGGGCCAAGACTACTAACGAATTTGGAGTTCACTGCGATCCTTGGTACTGTGATTTTGTGACGTTCCAGATCATTTACCACATTTGTGAAACGATGATAGTAGGATTCAAGTGACTCTCCTGGTTCAATTGTGATGTCAGTGTATTCCATGTAGAGTTTGGATTCCATATCATCTTTGTTCAATTGAGTGCCTTCCATAAGGAGATGAACATGTTCCCACATAGCTTTGGTTGTTTTCTGAGCATCGACATTTCGATAAATTGGATTAGGTATACCTTGAAGTATATAAGCCATTGCATACTCATCAGCTTCACGATGTAATTTTTGTTCTTCTGTGAGTTGAGATTCTGGAAGAGGTCTATCTCCAGGAGGACGTGGAGGATCAGCAGTTGGATCACCAATTTCAAATCTTGTTGGCCACTCAAATGGTCCTTCAAGTATCACATGTTTCAAGAATTTCCCATGAGGTTTCTTTAGTTCAAGAAATCGTAAGAATCGACTTGACCATTGAACATAGTTCCCAGGTGTTAGCATTGGAGGTGTTTCAAGTGATCCCGCCTCATGTCTTGATTGTTGAGTTGTAATAACTTCACACATTCTATCAAACCAGTGAGGTTGTTTGGAGGAAAACTGAGTGTTTTGTTGTGACATTTGATATGGTTGTTGTTGAGGAATGATTTGATGTTGTTGCATCATGAGATATTGTGGATGTGGATTAAACGGTTGTTGATGAAAGTGTGACTGTGAAGGTTGTTGATATGATTGTTGCTGATGGTATTGTTGTTGCTGATATTGTTGATGTTGATGTTGCTGAGGATTAGAGAAGTAGTAATGTGGTGGTTGAGACATCTTAGAACACTTGTGTAATAATGGATCTTTGTAGAAGATTGAAATGCACGTTCCTTTGGTTAAGTTCAAAAATCCCTGGGGTAAGTTGAAATCTTACGCGTAAAAATGAAACTTATGCGTAGACTTTAAATTTACGCGTAAAGTATGATCTTATGCGTAAACTTGTGAGTTATGCGTAAGATATAACCTTATGCGTAAGTTTTAAGCTTATGCGTAGGATTCTTATGCGTAAGGTTCAAAGACTAAACAAATCTTTCAAACTTATCCAAGCTTGAAAGATATCCGAAGTCGAAGTATTCCACTAACTTATCCAAGCTAGGGAAGTACTGAGTCACCGTAACACGAGGAGAAGACCTTAGATGAAACTTAAGCGTAGATTCCAGCAACTTACGCGTAAGATTAAATCTTATGCGTAATATTGAACTTATGCGTAGAAAGGCAACTTCTGCGTAGGATGAACCTTCAGCGTAGGACTTAGGCGTAGGAATTGTGCTTACGCGTAGGATTTAAGTGTAGACTTCCAAGTTAAGCGTAGAAAGAGGGTTTTGACTAATGTTACGCGTAGGAAAGGGGTTTTGACCAAAACTTATGCGTAGAAGGGACAAAAAGTACTGTAGACAGCTTTTAAAACGTACTATTCACTAAACTTACGCGTAAGAAGGTCAGAAACTTGAAAAATCTCAAATTTTTTTAAGAAAAATGCTTAGAAATAAGGTACTTTTGATCAAATAACTTCACCAATACTTAGAAAACACTAACTATTGAAGATTTTGAGTAGTAAAAACCTTAAAAATCAAAACTTTATGCAAAATCTAAGCTTCTAAACACTGTATTAACCTTAAAACTTATCCAAGCTTCAAGATTTGAGTGTAAGAAACAAAGAAAGAAGCAAAACAACACCCTAAATCCCACGTTAACACCAAGAAACACACTTCAATCTCTATTAGGCGAATGATACCACTTGTTAGGTCACCATTTTGTAAACACAAGTATGAGAAATGAGATGAGAATGAGAGATGGTTGATTATAAGAATGAGAGAAAAGTAATTGCAAGAGTTTCCTTAATGTATTCAAATAACCAACAATTATAATGTTTACATGAGCTTAGTGTATATATAGGGGAGGAGTAGGGCAACACTCCCGTCCTCCCTCTTACATCTTAAACGTGGGCTTTCTAAGCCCATGGACATGCATACTTAAGCCTAGTAACATAAATATAAAGAAATAAATAACTAAGCAACCTATTACAAAAGGTAATGACCGAGACTTGACTAAAATACAAAAGTATGATCCCAACAAGGATACGGCTGATGTTGGATTTTTGAGTGAGGAAGAGAGATTCGACTCCATTGACTACGATAATGTGCATTTGTTATTTGATCCGGAGAAATCTCCGAAATTTAATTGTTAAAATTTTTATATGTATGAACCTAGCTTTATTTTACTTTTGTTATGGATAATATTGTTTTTTTTTGGTTTATTATTATATGAATTTTAACTTTCTTGCTTCATTAAAGCTTGATTAAGCTTGATTTTTCATGTATTCATTAAGCTTGATTTATGCCTAGCAACATTAATTTATGCCTAGCAGTATTAAGTTATGCCTAGCAACATTAATTTATGCCTAGCAGCATTAAGTTCTGAGTTACTAGCATTCACCCAAATTACAATCCAAACAACTTTTTCTTTGCCTTTCCTACAAAATGTTAGTCTAGAAACAAAGAAAACACAAGCCATGACATATGCACAATGATCACAACATCTAATTATACTTAGCAGTTCTAAGTATAACTAGCAGCATTGTAATGGGGCAAATGAAGAGTCATGATCAATTTAGACTCAAACTAGAGAGACTATAAAATCCATATCTAACCTCTCAAAATTACATAAGTTATCAGAAATGTGTGACCATATGTATCGAATTGTGACTACACTTAAATAATGTGTGACAAAACATGACTATGATTTAGACACCTAAATAAATACTTCATGTGACCATATATAGCATCTTGAATTTAGTCACACAAACACTCAATATGACTAATATCAAGGTTAATGATAACTGAGTTCACATTTTGCTATAAATAATAGTCACATAAATATTTCACAATGTGACTATTTTGAATGTATTGGTCACATATAATACTAATGAGTGCTTAATCACTCATCCTTTTTAGGCCTTATTTCAGACCAAAAACACCAAATACTAACCAAAAATGCCAAGAGAATGTGTGTTTTTGTATTTGTTTATGTGCAGGTACGGATATGTGAAAAATGAACAAAAACAAGACAAAACCGACAAAAACGAGCACGAGATTGGAAAAAGGTCAAAAGCCGGAGCCGGGGAAGAAAAAATGATCAAGGAAAGCTTAAAAAGTCAAATTCAACCTCAGAGATTCATCAAAGTTACATATTTGGTCCCTGGTTAAAGTTTAAGAATTTGGCGAATTTAGTCCCTCAAGTTTCAGATAATTACAAAAGTGGTCCTTTGAAGAAATATCCGAAGAAAAGTCAAAAGAGGTCCTTCACAATTCAAAGAATGACAATATTAGCCCTTGGATTACATTTATGGAGAATGGCAGTTTTGGCCCTTAAAGTTTGCAAATTTACAACAAAGGTCCTTGTAATAATTTACTATCCTAATAACAAAACCACAACCGGACCCTTAAACCTATTTAATCCCAAAAGCCCAACCAAACCAACATATACCTAAGCCCACCTCCCTTTTTACCCACTACCCAGCCCACCACCAATAATATACCCGGTCAAACCTTTACACCCACGGTCAACGTAAACAAAATAATAAAAATCCCACACACCATTTTACCCGCCCCCTCTTTTCATAAGTTACCCAGAAAAACCACTATTCACGAAGAACCCTAATTTCACCACGCCTAAATTACCCCGTGTTATTAATAATTACCCAATCATTGGGTCTTCTAGAAGGGTCAGTCACGTGTCAGGAATGTCAGGCACATGTCAGTGGTACGTGGACCAATTATATCACACACGCAGGATCAAGGATGTCACATCAAATCAATCAAGGGTCCTAAATGATTGGATGCATCTAGAAAGAGATCAAACGGCTCAGGAGGGATAAAAAAAGCACAAAATACACACGGATTGATGAGCTGGATTCAAGGACCTCAAACCCTAGCAGGCTCTCACCTCTCCTATATATACCCCCCTCCCCTAGTCATTTAGGTGTGCCTTATTTTTTATTGTTATGCTGTTGAAATTAGTTTGTAATACCTTTTTAATATTAATGAAAATTGTTTAGTTTAATTCAATTGTTTTCTTATTTACTTGTTTCCATATTAAAACTGCTTATTGCTTATAAGGTGTTTCAGCTTATTGTTATTACTTTTATTGTTCATTTAAATTCAGTATTTACTTTCAAGTCTTATTTACTCATTCAGGTTTTATTTCCTTTTCAGTTTACTTAAATCAAAGTTTAAAAAAAATAAATAAATATATATATATATATATATATATATATATATATATATATATATATATATATATATATATATATATATATATATATATATATATATATATATATATATATAAAGTACTTAATTCCACAAGCTTCAATAAGCTTTTATTTAGTTTAATCAGTTTCATATAAGCTTCTAATAGCTTTTGTGGAGCTTTGTTTGGCACCAAATACTCATATCTCTCATAAGCTCAAAAAGTCAACTCTAGTCAACATCAGCTTATTGTGATAAGCTAAGCTTATTTTGGAGTTAAGGCAGTCAATAAGGTGCTATTGGCCTGTCAAAAGACAGGCTGTGTGGGAGTCCCCCTCTGTTTGGCTGAGGGGGTTTGTAAGTTCTTATTTTCATTTTTCGTCTTAATTTTGCATCAGTAGTATAAACAGTCGTATAGATCTGTGTTTAAGTTGCTCTTTATTGATTGTTACTTCTTGTGTTAACTTGATTATAATTGTTTAATAGTAGTTTGTTTTATCTGTTTGGCTGATTGTTAATTGAGTTGTGAATTGATACACCACTACTGTTGCATATGTGGATCTGTTGTTTTTAGTTAATTGCATCTGAGGTCTGTGTTTAGATGTTCATTTAAGTGTGTTTGGGTCAGCATTGATTGAGAGATAGGTTTGGATTGAGTTTAGGTTAGGATCTGTGGTGATACAGTCACTTGCAAGGGTGTTTGGATAGTTTTGGTTTGCTGATATTACACTGTCTCATAAGTTGTGCTTGGTTAAGATTAGTCATATAGGTTAATATAGATATAGAATAAGTCATCAATTCATTAGGATACTACTCAGAAGTCAAAATCGACTTAGTTTTTCAATTCTGCACATCAGATAGCATAAGTAGTCTGCATAATTAGTTAAGTGATAGCATAGATATTAGTTTTAGCTTATTTCAAATACAAATCAGCCTCATATTTCATTTTCAGTAGGATTTAAGCAAGTAAAATTCATTTAAGTCAAAATCTCTTTGAAATCAAAAAGGCAAACAAATTTTGGGAACTCAGGTTTTGGTCAGGTTTTTGTGAAGCTTTCTAGTGTTCAATTTTTGTTGGAAATATTTGTGAATTGCTGATTTTCAAAGTTTAGTAGTAAGTAAACAATTCTCAAAAAGAAAATTGCTATTTGGAATTCATTAGCTTATTATAAAAGCTGTTGGAATCTGACTGGTTGAGCAAAATTTCCCCTGCACCTCAGTTTTGAATCAAAATCCTAGGGTACTTTTAGATAAGTGAATTGATTCTAGCATCTGTTCATTTGGAATATTTGTGTTCTCTGCTGGTTAGTCAATAAATTGCACCCACAAGTTTGCTTTTCCAAGCTTATTTGCCCAGCTTTTTGGCTTATCAGTTTGAGTAGTTAAGTTCATAGTCTGCCATTTAGAATAGGGCTGCTAGTGTTGAAGTTTGATCATCATCTGAGTTTATTGGTTCATTTAAGCTCTTTAGTATCCATAGTAGTTGTTTCAGTTGTTATTTGGCTTATAGCTTAATCTGTTCAGCTTATTTGCTTATTTCACTATAGCTTATTTGATCTAATTGTGCCTTTATCTGTGTTTCTGTGTGTTTTCTGGTCCTAAATCTGTTCCAACAAGTTTGTTTTAGTCTAAATATCATTTGGGTCAAGTCTTAAGTCAATTGGTCAACTGTGCTTATTAATAAGCCCTTTTTCAATAAGCTATTTTGTGCTATTCAGCACTTCCAGTGCTAATTTTTCAATTTTTCTATTTTTCCTAGCTTTTAAATAGTATTTTAGATTTTCCCTGAAATTTTCATATTTTTCTGAGCTCATTTGCTATTTTTCTTATTTTATTTTCATTTTTAATCAAATTTTTAATTACATTTTAATTACAAAAAATCCAAAAAAATCTGTAAAACCCCAGAAAAATCAAAAAAAATATTAGAAAATTATTTTTAGTTATTTTAGAATTTTAGAAATTTATTTTGCATTTTTCTCAATTTATTTGCATTTTCTTTTAATTTTTAATTAGTTAAATTAGTTTTTAATTCATAAAAAATAAATAAAAAGTCAAAAAAATATTTTTCTTTTGCTCAAAATTTTTTTTTATCATTTTTAATTTTTAAAAATTATTTTCAAGTCCGTAGGAGTAGCGTAGCTTAAAAGTCGCGTTTTATTTCGTACGTTAACGTTTATTTTCCGTTTTAGCTTACGATTTTCGTTTCTACGTTACGTTTCTAGTTGCTTTACTTGAATTACGTGTTTAGTTGATTATTTGTGCTTCATTAGTGTAATCTCATTCACATCACTTTTTACCACTTTTCACGACACGTTTTCCGAATCGGAAATTCGGAATTCCATTCACCCTTCACACGGAATACGACCTCGGGTTATCCGTATTTCTTTGCGGATCTCTTGAGCTTATATCTATACTATAATATTGATTTTTCACAAATCAATTTTGGCGCCGTTGCCGGGGAAGGTTGAAGTGAATTTTTGAATATTTGTTTTTGAAAAATTGTGTTTTGATAAGCCTTCCTCTATTTTGTATATATTATATAAATATCGAAAAATCAAAAACACTTTTCCTAAAGTGTTTTTACAAAAACACCAAAAAAATAATAAAGTTACAGCCTCGTGCCGATCGAAAGAAAGGGCGTTGTAAACCAAAAAAAAAATCTCCCAATATAACTACGCGTGAAATTAGTTGCTAATCGGATTACTTTAATTCTACGACCGAATAAGCGGAAAATACGGAAGCTTTGACATTAAATTGCAAGCTGAAGAGAGATCCATTCTTCTCTCCCGTTCCGTCGCGAGTAGATTAAGGGAAACGTTTTACAATTAACGTAACGTTTGAAAAAGAAAAAAAAAAAACAAAAGTTTAAGTTTGTGAATTTTGCTTTATAAAAACAAAAATACAAAAAGATTTTCCTTTTATTTTTCAAAATTTGAGTTTTTGTGGTGTATGAACACCCGTTCATCTTCTAAACGTCTTATTTCTCCATTATCGAACCCCGAGAGTTTGATACGTCACACACACAAAGTTCGTTTCCCTAACATTACGGAAATGGAACAAAATAACCACAACAATCAACACCCTCCGGTGGGTGTTGTTCAAAATGCACCAGCTCCCGATCTCCGAACGATGGAGGAGCTGTGTCAACCGACAATGCACGGTAGAGGCTGTCCGATTGCCCCTCTCAATATTGAGGCTACGGATTTTGGACTTAAGCACCATATGATTCAACAAGTCCAGAATCCATGCCAATTTCACGGATTACCAGGTGACGATGCTAACAAGCATCTCGACAAATTTTTAACCGTCACCCAAAGTATGAAACAACATGGGGTCTCCGATGACGCCCTTCGTCTTTCTCTTTTCCCTTATTCTCTTACACATCATGCCACAGCTTGGTTTGATCGTCTTCCCAAGAACTCGATTCATACCTTCGAAGAAATGGTATCGAAGTTCTTGGCGAAATATTTTCCACCATCGATGGTGACGAAACTTCGAAACGATATTAGCAATTTCCGTCAGCTTCCCGACGAATCTTTATTCGAAGCTTGGGAACGCTATAAGCTTGCTATTGATCGGTGTCCAAACCATAACATGCTTCTTGTTACGATAATCGATACGTTTTACAATGGTTTGACTTTGCGACATCGGGACACGATCAATGCAGCTGCGGGTGGAACTTTTATGAAACGACGTCCTGAAGATTGCTACGAACTTATTGAGAACATGACTGCTCATTACAATTACTGGGATTCCTCTGCCGAGAGGAATGAGTCAATAACAACCGTTGCTCAGAATTCTTCTACGTCTAATTCTGAAATAGCCGCAATTATTAAGAAACTCGATGATTTGTCGACTGCTGTTTTACGAATGCACCAAACGTCTCAAAATCAAAATCAAATCAAAAACCATCAAGTTAATATGGTCAACAATGTTTGTGAGACTTGTGGTGGTCCTCATTCGTATTTTGAGTGCCCAGCCACCGGTGGCTACACTCACGAGAATGTGTATGCTACTTCGGGAACCTACAATATGGGCGGTAACGGATACCAACCACAGGGTGACCGAAATCTTCTTAGCTACCGTTCGAACCATTATGTTGGACCACCCGGTTTCAATCAACCGAATCAAGTCAATCCGGTTAATCAAGTCAATCAAGTTAATCAAAATGTGCAAAACCGAAATCATCAATTCAATCACAATGCTAATCAAAATCGGATGAACAATGGTTTTCAGAATCAAAATCATGGTTTTCAAAATCAAAATCGGGGAAATTATAATCAAGGCCCGAATCAAGGGAATTTTCATGGAAATTTTCAAAATGTTAATCATGGGAATTATAATCATGGAAATCAAAATTTTCAGAATCAAGGTTTCAATAACAACAATCGTGGTCAAAATTTTCAAAATCCAGTTGTGAATCAGTCTTCTTTGGATGAATTACTCAAGCAATTTATGAAAAGTCAAGAGGAAATGAATAAAATGTTAATCAATCAAATGGTCGAATTGAAGAAGTCTTTAAATGATCGACCCTCGGGCTCGGGTACTCTTCCAAGCAACACGATCGCTAACCCGAGGGGCGATGCTAAGGCGATCACGACTAGGAGTGGTATTGTAATCGATGGACCAACGGCTCCGACTACCCCTTCTTCTTCTTCGTCTCCCAAGGTAGTCGTCCGTGAAACCGAGGCGACAACGGATACGGAAATTCCTAGTAATAATGGAAGGACCGAGAACATCCAACCTCCGGTGGTCCCAACGTCTAAAGGAAAAGATAAAGTTGTTAATGAAACTGAAAGTCCCGTGAAAGTTAATTTGCCTTATCCGTCACGCTTAAACGAACAAACGCACCGTGAGAGAGATAAAATTCAGATGGAAAAGTTTTACCAAGTTTTTCAAGAGCTACATTTTGACATAACTCTCGCGGATGCTATACTTTTGATGCCTAAATTTGCTTCAATGCTAAAAGGTCTTTTGAATAACAAAGAGAAATTGTTTGAAAAATCTCGAACCCAGATGAATGAGAATTGCTCAGCGGTTATCCTCAAAAAGCTCCCCGAAAAGCTTGAAGACCCCGGTCGATTTCTTATTCCGTGTAATTTTCCTGGGATGGTTCAATGCTTCGCCTTGGCCGATCTTGGTGCTAGCATTAACCTAATGCCGTTATCCATTTGGAAAAAGTTGTCTTTACCCAATTTGACTCCGACTTGTATGACCCTCGAGCTTGCCGACCGATCTACTTCCCGCCCGATGGGAATAGCCGAGGATGTCTTTGTTAATGTGGGAAAATTCCATTTCCCTGCCGATTTTGTCGTTGTTGATTTTGATGCTGATCCGCGGGTACCTCTCATTCTCGGAAGAGGTTTCCTAAGGACTGGCCGTGCTTTGATTGATGTTTTCGATGAAGAAATTACCTTACGCGTTGGTACCGAAGCCGTAACTTTTAACTTGGATCAAACCGCAAGGTACTCCTCCGAGTTTGACAAATATTCCGTTAACCGAATCGACGTTATCGATGAAGTTACGGAGGAGTACGCTCAAGAGTTACTTGGTTTTATCGAACATGCTTCGAGTGGCAATCCCACTCATTCTTCTGAACCGATAATTTTCGATCCTTCCCCTTCCCTTACTCCGTTTGAGGGAAGTGATTTCATCTTGGAAGAGATCGAGGCCTTTCTTGCTAATGATTCGATTTCACCGGAAATTGATCATTCCGATTGTGACCCGGAAGGGGATGTACTTTTGATTGAGAAATTGTTAAATGAAGATCCCTACCCGTCCCTCCCTCCGCTTGACCTTAAAATGGCCGACGTTAAAGAAGTTAAGCCGTCTACTGAGAATCCTCCGGAGCCCGAGCTCAAGGATTTACCTCCTCATCTCGAATACGCATTTTTGGAAGGAACCGACAAACTTCCCGTCATAATTTCTAAAGAACTTAAAGATGAGGAGAAGAAACGTCTCTTAGATGTTCTCAGGAAGCATAAGAGTGCCATCGCTTGGCAAATTTCTGATATTAAGGGTATCGACCCTCGTTTTTGCACGCATAAGATCTTACTTGAAGATAATTTCAAACCATCCGTTCAGCAACAACGACGGGTTAACCCAAAAATTCATGAGGTTATCAAAAAGGAAGTTATCAAACTCCTCGATGCCGGAATGATTTATCCAATCTCGGATAGCTCTTGGGTTAGCCCGGTCCACTGCGTACCGAAGAAAGGTGGAATGACCGTCGTTACAAATGAAGATAATGAATTGATTCCGACACGTCTTGTTACCGGATGGAGAGTTTGTATTGATTATCGTAAATTGAATGATGTGACTCGTAAGGACCATTTCCCACTTCCATTTATGGATCAAATGCTAGAACGCCTAGCGGGAAATGAGTTCTATTGTTTTCTTGATGGATTTTCCGGCTATTTTCAAATACCTATTGATCCTCCGGACCAGGAAAAGACTACGTTTACTTGCCCTTATGGAACGTTTGCCTATCGTCGTATGCCTTTCGGCTTATGCAATGCTCCAGGCACGTTCCAGAGGTGTATGATGTCAATATTCTCGGATATGATCGAGAAAACCATGGAAGTTTTCATGGATGATTTCTCGGTTTATGGAGATTCTTTCACTTCGTGCCTCTCCAATTTAGGAAATATGCTAAAACGGTGTGAAGACACCAACTTGGTTCTAAATTGGGAGAAATGCCATTTCATGGTCAAAGAGGGCATTGTCCTCGGCCACAAGATTTCGAAATCTGGGATTGAGGTCGATAGAGCTAAAGTCGATGTGATTGCAAAATTACCTCATCCCACCACCATTAAAGGAATTAGAAGTTTTCTCGGTCATGTCGGCTTTTACCGACGTTTCATTCAAGATTTTTCTAAGATAGCCCGGCCTCTGACCCACTTACTTGAAAAAGATGCTCCGTTTATCTTCTCAAATGAATGCATCGAAGCATTCAATATTCTTAAAAAGAAGTTAACGGAGGCTCCCGTCTTAATTGCCCCCGATTGGGACTTGCCCTTCGAGCTAATGTGCGATGCTAGCGATTATGCCATTGGTGCAGTCCTGGGGCAACGCAAGTCCAAACATTTTCAGCCGATACACTATGCTAGTAAAACTATGACCGACGCTCAATACCATTATACGACTACTGAGAAAGAAATGTTAGCCGTCATTTACGCTTTTGAAAAGTTTCGATCTTATTTGCTTTTGAAGAAATGCATAGTGTATACAGATCATTCGGCTCTTAAGTACCTTATGGCAAAGCAAGACGCTAAGCCACGCTTGATGCGGTGGGTTCTCCGCCTTCAAGAATTCAAAGTTGAAATTCGAGATAAAAAGGGAGCTGAGAACCTTGCTGCTGATCACTTATCACGTTTAGAGAATCCCCACCAAAGTGTTTTCGAGAAAAAGGAGATTAACGAAGCTTTTCCTCTCGAGACACTGGGGAGTTTATCACATTGTGATTCTAGTACCCCATGGTTCGCCGACTTTGCGAATTACCATGCGGGGAATTTTATCCGGAAAGGGATGTCGTTCCAGCAGAAGAAAAAATTCTTCAAAGATGTTAAGCATTATTTCTGGGATGATCCCTATTTGTTTAAGATATGTGCGGATCAAGTGATCCGGCGGTGCGTTCACGGCAAAGAAGCCGCTGACATTCTTATAGCATGCCACAATGGACCCACGGGGGGACATCATGGTGCCAACTTCACCGCTAAGAAAGTTTTTGATTCCGGCTTCTTCTGGCCGACGATTTACCGGGATGCCCATGAGTTGATTAAATCATGTGATTCTTGCCAGCGTCAGGGAAAAATTTCTCAGAAGGACGAGATGCCTCAAAATGCCATCCAAGTCTGTGAAATTTTTGACGTCTGGGGTATTGATTTCATGGGTCCATTCCTGTCTTCTCGTGGTAACAAATATATACTCGTGGCCGTCGACTACTTGTCTAAATGGGTCGAAGCAAAGGCGCTACCCACTAATGACGCCCGAGTTGTAGTGAAATTTCTTAAAAATCTCTTCGCCCGATTTGGTGCACCTCGTGCTATTATAAGCGATCGTGGGACCCATTTCTGTAACGACCAATTTGCTAAAGTTATGCTCAAATATGGTGTCACACATCGTCTTTCTACGGCATATCATCCACAGACGAGTGGTCAAGTTGAGGTTTCCAATCGTGGCTTGAAACGTATTTTAGAAAGGACCGTAGGTGAACATCGTGCTTCATGGGCCGATAAGTTAGATGATGCACTTTGGGCCTTCCGTACAGCTTACAAAACACCCATTGGGTGCACTCCTTACAAGCTGGTCTATGGGAAGGCCTGCCATTTGCCCTTTGAACTTGAGCACAAGGCCTACTGGGCCTTGAAACATGCTAATTTTGACCTTCAAACCGCGGGTGATCACCGAAAAGTTCAATTGAATGAATTAGTCGAGCTTCGTGATCAGGTCTATGAGAATTCTTTGATCTACAAAGAGAAAACAAAGAGGATTCACGATGCTAAAATTAAAGATCGCGTCTTCAATGTTCGTGACCGAGTCCTTCTTTTCAATTCTCGATTAAAGATTTTCTCGGGCAAATTAAAAACCCGTTGGTCTGGACCATTCACCATTACCCAAGTATTTCCTTATGGAACCGTTGAACTTGCTCAACCTAATGGTCCCAATTTTAAGGTGAATGGTCATCGTGTTAAACATTACTTCGGAGGGGACATACCACCCATGGTTGTCCCGGATCTCCAAACTTTCCCCAAGGACGATTAAATTCGGGGATCGAGTCAAGCTCATGTGACTCGGTGAACAAAAACAAGCACTTCGTAGGAGGCACCCCATGCTTATCCATTTTCATTTTCTCTATTTTCTATTTTCTTTAATAACGTGACGTGAGGGGGGCGACCCTTTCCAAACTCGTGTTTTTGGTTGTTGTTTATGAATGTTCAGGAATTTCCCCGAAGTTTGAGGACTCTCGTGCTCGTGGTTTGTCGTTCTCTCCACTCGAGTCTCATCCTTCGCTGCTCTTTCGGAAATTCACCATATCCAAAATCTTATCGACTAACGTTTATCTCTTGGCATACTTAATAAACGGCCTTAGATATTACGTAGGATTACCCGTACCCTTAAAACATTGAGGACAATGTTTCACTTTAGTCTGGGGGGGTGAATCTTCTATTCGATTTGACCTGTACCATCGTCTGAGCTGTTAACTTACGCAACTCCGTTTTCCACCAAAAATTTAAGTTTTTGTCACCGCTTTATTTCAAAAAAAAATAAAAAATAAAAAAAAATAAAAAAAAAATAAAAAAAAAAGTGAAAAAATGAAAAAATATATGTTATGAATAATAAGTTTTGACACCTTGTTTTGACTTTCCTACCGGCGAGAGTAGAAATAAATGTTCCGACTTGACCAGGCGTGTTGAGCCCTAGCTTGTCTCCCTTAACCAAAATAATCAAAAGATTATGGCTAAGCATCCGCGGATCTCATTATTTGGGATTTTAAATTTGCGGAGATCGAGGAATGATAGAGTTTATTTAGAAGTTTCGTGCTATACACGGATCGCATTACTGGGATTTAAAAAACCCACGAGAGGTACTTGTGGCCTCCTTGTTCCCATCAGAAACATCACAGATATATAAATAGATGTTCTAGGTTAATTAGTGCTATTTCGGTTTGAATAATATTTAGTTCTTTGTTTTCTTAAGAGAATTTTTGCTTTAGAAGTTGGGTACATATCAAGGAACATCAAAAATAAGACCAAAAAGTGAAAAAATCAAAAGTCAAAAGTTGATTATCTATGTGGTTTTGGAGCTACCCAATAAGCTTCCATTGATGTTATGATAGAAAAAAAATCAAGAAAAAAAGAAAAAAAAAAGTGAAAAAGAAAAAAAAAAGATGAAAGTTGAAGTATTGTCGAATAAGAGCTATATATGTATCAATAAGTTGTTGGCCCGTGAGGTGCATGTGATAAGTGATTAGTAATCAGTCACATGAGGTGCACGTGATTTTACTCTGCAACTTATATCTTTGATATTGTATGTACCCCAAATTCCTTGATGTGGACCGAATTTCTATGGCAGTGGTTCTTAAGAGAAAATGAATAACTACTTATCGTTTTAACTTAGGTGTCACTATCGGACTAACAAATATCGAAACGAGAAAATATGAAGCAATTCATTTCTCACAAATTAAAATCCTTAGATACAAAACTTAGGACCTGGGAGCAAGAGGTAATACACAAGTAACTTTTGTGGGCAGTGTTAGCATCTAACTTCTGATAAACAATGCTCTCGATTTTACGCTTAGTTTGGGAGCTTGTGAAAAATCAAGGATGACGATTTTTATCCGTATGGTCTCTTCTCTGTGAGAAGTGTTTCTACTCGTTGACCTTGAAAATTATCAACAGATAAGAATTGATAATGAAAGTCAATACAAACTGTCACCTATATAAAAATGAAAAAAAATACAAAAATAGTAGTTATAGTTGTTATTCATGAAAATCGGAAAATGGAGCGTTTTTCAGAATAAATGATTTTACTATCTCTTTTGAACATCATTGCTACTTTACAACGTCACTAAAGAGAGGTTTTGAAATTATTTATCTCTTAAGCGTGAGGTGATGACATTGTGTGAGGGCACGGCAATACCTTAGTCTGGGGGATTTTGATGAGTGCTTAATCACTCATCCTTTTTAGGCCTTATTTCAGACCAAAAACACCAAATACTAACCAAAAAAGCCAAGAGAATGTGTGTTTTTGTATTTGTGTATGTGCAGGTACGGATATGTGAAAAATGAACAAAAACAAGACAAAACCGACAAAAACGAGCACGAGATTGGAAAAAGGTCAAAAGCCGGAGCCGGGGAAGCAAAAATGATCAAGGAAAGCTTAAAAAGTCAAATTCAACCTTAGAGATTCGTCAAAGTTACATATTTGGTCCCTGGTCAAAGTTTGAGAATTTGGCGAATTTAGTCCCTCAAGTTTCAGATAATTTCAAAAGTGGTCCTTTGAAGAAATATCCGAAGAAAAGTCAAAAAAGGTCCTTCACAATTCAAAGAATGACAATATTAGCCCTTGGATTACATTTATGGAGAATGGCAGTTTTGGCCCTTAAAGTTTGCAAATTTACAACAAAGGTCCTTGTAATAATTTACTATCCTAATAACAAAACCACAACCGGACCCTTAAACCTATTTAATCCCAAAAGCCCAACCAAGCCAACATATACCTAAGCCCACCTCCCTTTTTACCCACTACCCAGCCCACAACCAATAATATACCCGGTCAAACCTTTACACCCACGGTCAACGTAAACAAAATAATAAAAATCCCACACACCATTTTACCCGCCCCCTCTTTTCATAAGTTACCCAGAAAAACCACTATTCACAAAGAACCCTAATTTCACCACGCCTAAATTACCCCGTGTTATTAATAATTACCCAATCATTGGGTCTTCTAGAAGGGTCAGTCACATGTCAGGGGTACGTGGACCAATTATATCACACACGCGGGATCAAGGATGTCACATCAAATCAATCAAGGGTCCTAAATGATTCGATGCATCTAGAAAGAGATCAAACGGCTCAGGAGGGATAAAAGAAGCACAAAATACACACGGATTGATGAGCTGGATTCAAGGACCTCAAACCCTAGCAGGCTCTCACCTCTCCTATATATACCCCCTCCCCTAGTCATTTAGGTGTGCCTTATTTTTTATTGTTATGCTGTTGAAATTAGTTTGTAATACCTTTTTAATATTAATGAAAATTGTTTAGTTTAATTCAATTGTTTTCTTATTTACTTGTTTCCATATTAAAACTGCTTATTGCTTATAAGGTGTTTCAGCTTATTGTTATTACTTTTATTGTTCATTTAAATTCAGTATTTACTTTCAAGTCTTATTTACTCATTCAGGTTTTATTTCCTTTTCAGTTTACTTAAATCAAAGTTTAAAAAAATAAAAAGAAAAATAAAAATAAAAAATATATAAAGGACTTAATTCCACAAGCTTCAATAAGCTTTTATTTAGTTTAATCAGTTTCATATAAGCTTCTAATAGCTTTTGTGGAGCTTTGTTTGGCACCAAATACTCATATCTCTTATAAGCTCAAAAAGTCAACTCTAGTCAACATCAGCTTATTGTGATAAGCTAAGCTTATTTTGGAGTTAAGGAAGTCAATAAGGTGCTATTGGCCTGTCAAAAGACAGGCTGTGTGGGAGTCCCCCTCTGTTTGGCTGAGGGGGTTTGTAAGTTCTTATTTTCATTTTTTGTCTTAATTTTGCATCAGTAGTATAAACAGTAGTATAGATCTGTGTTTAAGTTGCTCTTTATTGATTGTTACTTCTTGTGTTAACTTGATTATAATTGTTTAATAGTAGTTTGTTTTATCTGTTTGGCTGATTGTTAATTGAGTTGTGAATTGATACACCACTACTGTTGCATCTGTGGATCTGTTGTTTTCAGTTAATTGCATCTGAGGTCTGTGTTTAGATGTTCATTTAAATGTGTTTGGGTCAGTATTGATTGAGAGATAGGTTTGGATTGAGTTTAGGTTAGGATCTGTGGTGATACAGTCATTTGCAAGGGTGTTTGGATAGTTTTGCTTTGCTGGTATTACACTGTCTCATAAGTTGTGCTTGGTTAAGATTAGTCATATAGGTTAATATAGATATAGAATAAGTCATCAATTCATTAGGATACTACTCAGAAGTCAAAATCGACTTAGTTTTTCAATTCTGCACATCAGATAGCATAAGTAGTCTGCATAATTAGTTAAGTGATAGCATAGATATTAGTTTTAGCTTATTTCAAATACAAATCAGCCTCATATTTCATTTTTAGTAGGATTTAAGCAAGTAAAATTCATTTAAGTCAAAATCTCTTTGAAATCAAAAAGTCAAACAAATTTTGTGAACTCAGGTTTTGGTCAGGTTTTTGTGAAGCTTTCTAGTGTTCAATTTTTGTTGGAAATATTTGTGAATTGCTGATTTTCAAAGTTTAGTAGTAAGTAAACAATTCTCAAAAAGAAAATTGCTATTTGGAATTCATTAGCTTATTATAAAAGCTGTTGGAATCTGACTGGTTGAGCAAAATTTCCCCTGCACCTCAGTTTTGAATCAAAATCCTAGGGTACTTTTAGATAAGTGAATTGATTCTAGCATCTGTTCATTTAGAATATTTGTGTTCTCTGCTGGTTAGTCAATAAACTGCACCCACAAGTTTGCTTTTCCAAGCTTATTTGCCCAGCTTTTTGGCTTATCAGTTTGAGTAGTTAAGTTCATAGTCTGCCATTTAGAATAGGGCTGCTAGTGTTGAAGTTTGATCATCATCTGAGTTTATTGGTTCATTTAAGCTCTTTAGTATCCATAGTAGTTGTTTCAGTTGTTATTTGGCTTATAGCTTAATCTGTTCAGCTTATTTGCTTATTTCACTATAGCTTATTTGATCTAATTGTGCCTTTATCTGTGTTTCTGTGTGTTTTCTGGTCCTAAATCTGTTCCAACAAGTTTGTTTTAGTCTAAATATCATTTGGGTCAAGTCTCAAGTCAATTGGTCAACTGTGCTTATTAATAAGCCCTTTTTCAATAAGCTGTTTTGTGCTATTCAGCACTTCCAGTGCTAATTTTTCAATTTTCCTATTTTTCCTAGCTTTTAAATAGTATTTTAGATTTTCTCTGAAATTTTCATATTTTTCTGAGCTCATTTGTTATTTTTCTTATTTTATTTTCATTTTTAATCAAATTTTTAATTACATTTTAATTACAAAAAATCCAAATAAATCTGTAAAACCCCAGAAAAATCAAAAAAAAATATTAGAAAATTATTTTTAGTTATTTTAGAATTTTAGAAATTTATTTTGCATTTTTCTTAATTTATTTGCATTTTCTTTTAATTTTTAATTAGTTAAATTAGTTTTTAATTCATAAAAAATAAATAAAAAGTCAAAAAAATATTTTTCTTTTGCTCAAAATTTTCTTTTATCATTTTTAAATTTTAAAAATTATTTTCAAGTCCGTAGGAGTAGCGTAGCTTAAAAGTCGCGTTTTATTTCGTACGTTAACGTTTATTTCCCGTTTTAGCTTACGATTTTCGTTTCTACGTTACGTTTCTAGTTGCTTTACTTGAATTACGTGTTTAGTTGATTATTTGTGCTTCATTAGTGTAATCTCATTCACATCACTTTTTACCACTTTTCACGACACGTTTTCCGAATCGGAAATTCGGAATTCCATTCACCCTTCACACGGAATACGACCTCGGGTTATCCGTATTTCTTTGCGGATCTCTTGAGCTTATATCTATACTATAAATAATAGTCACATAAATATTTCACAATGTGACTATTTTGAATGTATTGGTCACATATAATACCCTTATAATGTGGCAATAAACATAATTTAGATACACATTCGTAATATGGTGTGACTACTGTAAAGCTTATAGTCACATGATCGTGCTACAATTCAATGTGACTATACACATTAGGTTGTGGCAAGCAAACACACACTAGACTTTAGACACGCATATTAACTTACATGACCATATGTATCGAATTTTGGTTACACTTAATCATGTATGTCTATGGTTTAGTGTGACCATATATGACATTTGGTCACACTCTTCAAGTGTGTGACATATATTTGTCACTTTTAAATGCATATCATGACTAACGCTTCAAACTTACTTTTCAGTTGTCACACATTTCAAATTCATATGTGGCTAAATTTTCAGCAAAGTATAGCAGTCACGTTTAAATAATGTGTGACAAACTTGACTATATAATTTAGCCACATACGCAATTACTTCATGTGACCATATATCTATTTTAGTCACACTCTTCAATTGTGTGACATATATTTGTCACATATGTATATCTATAGTGTGACTAATGTTTAAAGCTGATTTGTATCTGTCACACGTCCTTAATTAAAAGTGACTAAATAATCGAAAAATATTTACCAGTTACCCTCTAGTCACATAAATACACAAATGTGTGACATATATCCTCCAAAATGGTCACACAAGTCGGATTGAGTGTGGCTGTTTATTTTATTCTCGTACATTTAGTCACGTAAATATGTTACAGTGTGACAGTTCAAAATCGACCATGTGTGACGAAAGGCAGTTTTTGTACCAGTGATGATTCTATGAAGTAATACCCCAAACACTTAATCCGCTGCGATCAGTGAAAAATGGGGGTGTTACATATCTAATGAATCTGATGAGTCTGTTTGTTCTTTTAAATCATGTTTAGACACTATTGAGGAACTTAAAGCTAGGAATGAAAGTCTTAGACAAGAAATTGAAAGCCTAAAACATGATAACTTAGGTTATAAAGTAGGAATTCAAAATGTAGAAAGAAGACTTGAATATCTTAAACAGTGTGAGTTTGAATATGTGGATAGGATTAATATACTGGAAGGTGAGCTTTTTCTTAAAAATAATGAAATTGATGTGCTTAAGAAAAAGTTAGAAGAAGCAGAACAGGCAAGAGATGCAGCTCTAGCAGAAAAAGATAAACATATAGTAAGAGTTGAAAAACAACAATTTGCTTCTGACATGGTGAATAAGTCTATTGAAAGTCAGATAATGAGAAAAGGTAGTGTAATAGGTTATAAAGATGTAGCTCCCCTAGTAAAAAGTGCTTTTGCACTACCAGGAAAAGAGTTTTCATTTATAAGTGAGTTAGATATCAACAAACTTGTAGGTGAAACTAATAATGCTAATAATGTAACACCTAAGGTTGATGGTAAGAAGTTTTCCGATGCTCCAATCATTGAAGATTGGGTGTCAGATAGTGAAGAGGAATAGGAAGAGTTAACACTAAATGATAAAAAGGAAGAAATTCTTACATCAGTTGAATCTAAGGTCAACCATGATAGATTTGTGAAACCTGTGCTAGGACATGCTATTTCTAGGAAAATATTAAAATATAATGAGGTACCTAGAGAACATATGAAAAGGTTTAATAACAAGCCTATATTTTTTGCAGTAGACGCTAAAAATTACGTCGAATCATGATATTTCAACCCGACAATTATTTTAATAACCGATTCTTATCAGGAATGTAATCTCATAATATTTACATCTTCGTCATAATTTATTTCAACTCGTCACGATTTATTTTTAGTTAACTCAGTACCCGGTAACACCTAAACTACACAATAACTAACTAAATCTACACAAAAGTCTTGCAAGTCTTACACAAATCTTATCCTCCCCACCTTTTCCCCCTAAAACGTGGATCTTGCCCCCCTAGCTAGATATTTACTTGAAGTTAACCAAACATATACTTCATTTTTCACCACATTTCTTCATTTAACACATCAAGAAACTAGCAAAATCTCATCCCTTTCTCTCTTGCTCTCCAATCCATGGCCAAGAACAACAACAAAGGAAGAATCCATAAATTTTTGAAGTTCAAGTGTTTAATCAAGTCCTAGTTATGATCTAGTTAGGGTTTTGTGGTAAAAACCCTAGGTTATTATACATTTTCTCATCAAATCACTCCAATATTGCAAGTAAGCTTCAAAAATATCTTTATGATCCTTTCATACTTTCATTTACTTCATATGTTTATATATTTTCAAGATATACTAGTTGGTAATGCAACTTACTTATGTTTTAGATACCACTTTGCACATAAACTATCTTTAACACTAGATCTATAAATTTCACTAGTAATCTCATGAGATCCACCAAGGTTGATGATGTTTAGGACCCCATGACACCCTAATAATCTCATGAGATATGCCAAGGTTGATGATGTTTAGGACCCCATGACACCCTAATATGTTAGTATGTTGCCCCACGATTCCGGGGATATAAAGAACGTAGAAAACGAGTTCATAACGACCACGATATACATGTTTGAAACCCGACAAAACTTATAATAAATTGACAGCTTTTGGTAATAAAAGTTGCTAAGTGTTGAAAACTATATTTTTCAAGTAACGACATTGAAAGCCATATTTCTTAACCGCCGAGACCCGTATGGTCAAAAGTTAAATGACATGACTTCTAGACATTGTTGCAAGGTTTTCAAAAACGCCGAGTTTCATCACTAACACTTAACGTATGATATTTTTTGACTAGTTTTGCGAAGCCATTT
The DNA here is from genome assembly GCA_030686995.1 of Artemisia argyi. Lineage (NCBI taxonomy): Eukaryota > Viridiplantae > Streptophyta > Magnoliopsida > Asterales > Asteraceae > Artemisia > Artemisia argyi. Next base: position 73,485,020 of record CM060685.1, on the reverse strand, counting down.
AGGCATATTTTCAAGTTATTAAAAGTGTCATTTTACGACGAAAATACTATACTTACCGATAAAACACCAAACAAGGATCATGGAGTTCCGTTTCAACATATTTACATGAAAAGTGGTTATTAACTTAACGAGACGTCAAATATGTATTTTGTGACGATAAACGTTATTTTCAAATTTCACGAGTGGTATCGATAACATACGTATTTGCATGTGTAGCATCATTTCATTTCTTACATTAGACCATATCATTCGTATTAGGTTGCGGTTAGAGATCGTGCCTCATTTCAGTGTATCCACTTTTGTCATCGTAGCTATCGCACCAGGTGAGTCATAGCCCCTACTCTTTTAATTGTTTTGTAAACTCTTTGGGGGAGAATACATGCTCGTTTTACTTAAACGCATTACTCGCTTACATGGTTGATTACTCAAATATTTTCAGCTTTACCTAAATATATGTTTGATCACCTGCATTTCATTGGTATGTTTGAGTACCTGTATTTCTTTGGTATGTTTGACTACCTGTATTTCTTTGGTATGTTTGATTACCTACATTTCATGGGATTTGTCATCCTTGTTTATATGACCTCATGGGGGCCAGTTGTTCCTATATGTCCAAAGTAATATTGTGGTTTTCCCCACTTGGCTGTGATGTCAAACGTAATATTGCTGTTTTCCTACTTGACTGATTTATCATATGACCTCCTTGTAATATTGTGGTTTCCCCACTTGGCTGTGATGTCAAACGTAATATTATGGTTTCCCCACTTGGCTGTGATGTCAAACGTATTGTGGTTTCCCCACTTGGCTGTGATGTCAAACGTAATATTGCGGTTTTTCCCACTTGACTGATTTATCTATATGGCGACATTGTCCGATTTCTTTATATGGCCTCATTGTCAAGAATTGTTTTATACCGGTATTGCTACAATTATCTTTGAATCTAGATACAAGTTTTACTTTTGTTCACATAACTATATCATATTTGGCAGTGGGTCGTAAACACACAGGTTACAAGTCTTTTATGGCGGGACTTGGAACTGAGTGGATTTATGATGCCTTTGCTGGGAAATCTTCATTCATATGCATTACATTCTTTTTCACAAGACTCTATGAACTCACCAACCTCGTGTTGACGCTTTAGCATGTATTTTCAGGTATTAAGCAATGGCACGCTACTGGAGGTTTTGGCAGGGCATGACATGGTCATAGAAGACTCTGATATTCATATGGGGACCGTTTTAAACTATTTTAAGGGCCTACTTCCGCACAACTTTTAACAATGCAAATTCAATACTTTTGGTTAAATGATTTTATTCTAAATGATTGAAGTGAAAACCATTTTTGAACTTGTGTTGTAATACCAATTGAGTTACACCCCAGCTACATGTATGCTTTCGCTGGACCCGATTTTGGGGGTGTGACAGATTGGCATCAGAGATTTGGCTATAGCGAACTAAGTGTTTTTAAAACCTAGACTATAGCTACTTTCACGAAAACTTAAACCTATGACCGCCACGTGCCTGCCTGGCAAGCTGATACCTCATTGGTAGTTGCTGCTGACTTATGTGATGAGATTTGTATCTCATTATCTGGTATATTATACTCATTTAATCTAGTTGATTACCATAATTGTCTTCCCTATTAGTATGCTTACATAACATATGCGTCTCATGGTTACACTTTTTTCCGTGCGTAGTTTCATCATTCGACCTCGAGTTTGGTCACCTGCCTTAGTCTTTCAGAATATCTTGGTATTTGTGAAGGACATAGTATTAGTATAACTGAGCTGAGTATTTCAAAATTCATGAAACCTCGGTGGAATGTAGACTGGTCATCTACATTTGACCCGGGATAGTGGGACATAGGCTGACCACCTATATCCGACTCGGAGATGAATTTTGCAACACAGAGAATAGTTATAATAAAATTTTGTCTGGATTGAATCCTTTACTAAATTTCCAAATGTTTCATTCATGTGTGTGTATACCCTCGTTGTTAGAACATTCATACTTTTCATCACCTCGTGAACCGCCGCCTGGAAGCACGTCAATTGGTCATTTCATCCCATGAACATTCACGTCTATGCACGATACACTTACATCACAGTATTTTCTTTTATCACAATCTCATATTGTCGTAGTTGTCACATTCTTTTCCCTTCTCACCATCACTATCATTTCCTTTCCCCATCCCTATATATATATAGAAATTAGGTGACACTCTATAGATTCCTATGTCACTCATTACTCACTACTCCCTATATTGATAAGGGGATATTATCAATGACCTCCCTAGGAAAGACTTTCCATACCATCTATGAGGAGGATCCCTCGGTACATTAAGACCATTCAAAACTCAACAGAAACCTCAAGATATCACAAAACCATTCGAACCACTATCACTGGCATGATCACCAAAAATTCCATCATCTAGAAAGTATTGGCTTGACTGAATTACATGATTAGTTTCGGTACGAGTGCTCACTAAGCAACACCATAGAGATAAATCCAACCTCTTGTGCAGACATTATTCAAACATGTTAGACACCTATGCATTTATGCAGACATACATACCTGGCTATTTTATCCTCTTAATACTTTCACTTTTAAATTGATTTTTCTCCAAACTACCGTTATACAAAACATATATCTTGTAAGAAATACTTTTCTGAGGCACTTATTTTGACAAGCAAATTCCTTTTGGTTAATCTTTTACAATACTATTGAATGTTAGGAAATTTTAAACATCGATCTTTGGTAAACCATATTATCTACCTTATGTTGAAAACTATCCTATCTTGCATAACTATTAAATTTTGAAACATCAAGAAAAATATTACTTGGAAAGTCGATTGCTTAAAGTTGTAAATTCATTTATTCAGGGAAGGTTTATGAACAAAACACACAATCTCAAAACAAACTTTGAAAATCAATCACTATATTACATCACTTATACATTTAGGAGTTTGTGAATTGACGACATAGAGCTTGGGAAAAATCTTAGTAATGGAGACTAAGCACCATAGGTGGAGAGAGACTCGATTCATGACATTCCTGCGGAGGAATCACAACCTTATCCTAATCTATTATTTTCACAACATCTTTTGACGGACTTAACCTTGTAAGTTTTTCCACAAGATTCATGATATCCATTTCAATTATTTCTAATAAAGGAATTTAATTCACCTCAAACTCCTAGCGATTTCATTAAGATTCCTTTGGAACCACACCACCTATCATCTGCAGACCAATGGTCAGAAATTTGAGATCGATTCAAACATAGAGAGATATGCCCAAATAGGGTGTGATTGATTCTGGAAATGGTTGGGCTGACCATTTGCTATAAATCGGATTCGTTGACAACAATAACTATCACAAGATTCCAAAGACAACACCATTGAGACACAATTCATAAACATGGAGAGATAAACCTGAGATACATTGGACCATTCAATATTTCAGACAGAACGAGCCTAGTAGCCTACAAACTTGAGCTCCCATTAGAGCTCAGTAGCTTACACGATAAATATCATCATCTTTTCACCAATACCACTCTAGAGACCAACATAAACTGAACTTCGGGACGAAGTTCCTGTTAGAGGGGAAGACTGTCACAACTCGTAATTTCAGGTCCTTTTTCAAAAGTCGAAATTTCATTATTCATTTCGGGAAAGTTACAATTCATCCATTACTATTCACCATTTTACTATTCATCATTTTCGGAGTTAGTTTGAGATTCCGAGAAGCGTTCGAAAATTTTTCTATTCATATGACACTATTCATTCCCGGAAGGAAATCACCATTCACGATTGTCGTTCATCATTTCGTAAATCTAGTTTACGGGTATTCAAATTCGCATAACCGGTTAGGTTTAGCTGCGAATTTATGCATCATCAGTAGGGACACATCATATAGACTGGAGTAGTCTGCATATCATTAGTAACATCATCAGCACTTTAGGCCCTACACGGATATGCATTATTTTAATTTATGTATGCTTAATTTGTAATTAACGTTACCACTCAGTTTTTACTACGAACGTATACCCAATACTCCCGATTACGATCCTAATATATTTTTGAAACTCACTATAATAATATAAAATTTATATTATTAATTTACCCGGTGTTTTGAAACCATTTACTATATTTTGCAGTAGACGCTAAAAATTACGTCGAATCACGATATTTCAACCCGACAATTATTTTAATACCCGATTCTTATCAGGAATGTAATCTCATAATATTTACATCTTCGTCATAATTTATTTCAACTCGTCACGATTTATTTTTAGTTAACTCGGTACCCGGTAACACCTAAACTACACAATAACTAACTAAATCTACACAAAAGTCTTGCAAGTCTTACAAAAATCTTATCCTCCCCACCTTTTCCCCCTAAAACGTGGATCTTGCCACCTAGCTAGATATTTACTTGAACTTAACCAAATATATACTTCATTTTTCACCACACTTCTTCATTTAACACATCAAGAAACTAGCAAAATCTCATCCCTTTCTCTCTTGCTCTCCAACCGATGGCCAAGAACAACAACAAAGGAAGAATCCATAAATTTTTGAAGTTCAAGTGTTTAATCAAGTCCTAGTTATGATCTAGTTAGGGTTTTGTGGTAAAAACCCTAGGTTATTATACATTTTCTCATCAAATCACTCCAATATTGCAAGTAAGCTTCAAAAATATCTTTATGATCCTTTCATACTTTCATTTACTTCATATGTTTATATATTTGCAAGATATACTAGTTGGTAATGCAACTTACTTATGTTTTAGATACCACTTTGCACATAAACTATCTTTAACACTAGATCTATAAATTTCACTAGTAATCTCATGAGATCCACCAAGGTTGATGATGTTTAGGACCCCATGACACCCTAAGAAGGTGTATGGTAGATTAAGGGTTGTATTGAAGTTGATTGGAAGGTTTTTGTACAAGTTAGTAACTAGGAAACCAAGTTTTGAACAATATAAATACCTACTGTCCCAATTTTGAAAACATGGTAAACTCAGTAGCTTGGGGTTACTATTGGGCCAAAGATTTAGAAAATACATTCCAAGACGAAACTATGGCCGAAAGTTTGGATAAAAACGAGTTTATAAGGAAGGAGATATGATTTTCCTAAGTTTAACGACTAAAAGTTATTTTCAAAAATATAGTGTGCTGTTGGGTAACTTTTATTGGGCAAAATGAGACATTTAACGTAACCTAGATAAGCCGAACTACTAAAAATATGTTAGTATGTTGCCCCACGATTCCGGGGTGTTGACATAAATAATGTCTAAAAACATTGTTAGCATATTAACAATGTCTCTATGTTTTGATAATTACAAAGCATAAACTCATTAATCTAAAACTTATGACGTAAACAAGTTTTTAGTGCTTAATATTTGTCTTTGCTTCCATATCACTTAAGGTATGAATAAACAAAGGTTTATTGCATTTCATGATCAAAGGAAAATTTTCTAATCACTAGAATTTTTATAAAATGTATTAAACATTCTATATCTTTTACAAAATTACTTTTGGAATTAAAAGAATATGTTTAATTCATTATAAATATATGATTTCAAATTTCCAACCAAAAATGGCAAATATTATCCAGAAAAATACTCCCCACTAAAAGACAAGGAAAACCAACGTTCAGAAGGGGCGGCCCCCTTAATTCCTTAGGCGGCCCCCTTAATCATTAAGGGGACCGGCCATTAATTAAGGGGACCGGTCACACTCCAGAACAGTAAATTTTTCCCCTATAAATACTGGTTCATCCCATAGAATTTTCTCACCTTTTGCACTCCTAAACTTTCTGTTCTAGATCCACATTTCTATTCTCTTAATCCTTTGATCATAAGTACATAATCCTTTGTTTCAAAGTGATTCAAACATCATCCTCTCAAGTGCAAGAGAAGAATACTTCTATCCCCCAAGACAAGAAGTATTACAACTTGTTGTGACCTCCACATACAAGTTGTTGGTGCATCATCAAGATTACTTACATTATTCTTTGTGAAGATTGTTGTGTATATTTGATTGTAGAGAGTTGTGCTAGGTATATAGATTGTGTGATTAGTTAGTTGATTGGTGTGAAGAAGAAAAGTTAGGAATTAGATTGTAGTGAAGAAGCTAGGTGTGAAGTTGTTAGTTGTGAAGTAAATTGGTGTGAAGAAGATAGGCGTGAAGTAGTTAGTTGTGAAATAGATTGGTGTGAAGAAGTTGTGTAGAAGTTGTGATTTAGGTGTGAAGAAGTTGTGGTGTGTAAATTGGTGTGTAAGGTTTTCTCCGCCATAAGGGAGCTTGTTGATATTGTAAAGAAAACTCTCGAGTTAGGTGCTCGGGGAGTGGAGTAGGGCAAGGAAGGTGTCCTTGTAGCCAAACCACTATAAATCTCTTGTCTCGCGGTTCGATCTTTTCATCTCTTAGTTATTTCATTACTTATCATTGTTATATCTTACTTATTGATAGTTGTTTATATTGTGCAAGACTTGAGATCTCATATTATCGAATCTATATTTTAAAAACAAAGAAAACACTAAAACTATCTTTTATGACAAATTAAAAAGACGTAAAACTATTCAACTCCCCTTCTAGTTTTCCACAATTGGTATCAAGAGCCACGTCGAGCAAGATCTTTAAAATATATTGTATTTTAAAACTTGTAACGATCTATGGAATCTGAAAAATATTTAGAATGGCAATCTATGCAAAGACCACCACTATTTGAAAGTGATGGATTTTTATATTGAAAAAATAGATTCGAAACGTATGTGAAATCAAAAGATCTTGATCTTTGGCATATTATTACCTTTGGTGATTTTCCCCCTATTCAACATAATGTTGAAACTAAAATGGATGAAATTATATCTTTTGAAAAACAAAATGATGATTTGAAAAAGAAACTAGCAAAAAATAATGAGGCTAAAATAGTCATTTATAATGCGTTACCACGCAAAGAATATGAAAGAATTTTTATGTGTAAAACCGCCAAAGAAATTTGGGATTCTTTACTAATTACTCACCAAGGTAATAGCCAAGTCAAAGATAATAAAATAGATCTTCTTGTACAACAATATGAACAATTTACGATTCCGGAAGAGGAATCAATTGATAATACTTTTGCTAAATTTAACACTATTATCACAAGTTTAAAAGCACTTGATGAGACATTTTCTAGTAAAAATTGTGTTAGAAAATTTTTTAGGGCATTGCATCCAAAATGGCGAGCTAAGGTCACGGCAATTGAAGAATCAAAGAACTTGATGACGTTATCACTAGATGAACTAATTGACAACTTGAAGGTTCATGAAGAAATTATAAGAAGAGATTCGGAAACGGTCAAAGTCAAGAAAGAACAAACCAAATCCATTGCTCTAAAAGCCAAAAAGAAACCTAGTGATGATGATGATTCAAGTGACGAAAGTGAAGACGAAGAATATGCAATGGCCGTAAGAGAATTCAAGAAATTCTTCAAGAGACGAGGAAGATTCACTAGATCATCATGAGACGAAAGAAAATCATTCCAAAGAAATAGAAGTGACAACTACGGGAAAAGAAAGTGTTTTAGATGTGAAAGTCCAAATCATCTCATTGGCGAATGTCTAAAGCCACCGGGTTATGAAAATCAAGGCGCATTTATTAGTGGAACATGGAGTGATAGTGACAAAGAAGAAGTTGAAAAGCTAAGAGACGAAAAGTGTTTTATGGCAAAAGAAACCGACGAAATATGTTTAGGAATTGACTTGGAACCTGACGAATGGATCAAAGATAGCGGATGTTCGAGGCACATGACGGGGAACCGCAAGCTATTCTCTACATACAAGGCTTACAATGGAGGTAACGTTATTTTCGGTAGTGACTTACGTGGAAAAATCATTGGCAAAGGTACGATTTCTCAAGACTTACTTACTATTGAAAATGTAGAGCATGTAGATAATTTAACATATAACTTGCTTAGTGTAGGACAAATATGTGATAATAAATGTAGAGTCACCTTTACCTAAGAGGATAGCGAAATAGTTAAGAATGGAAAAATTATAGGTAAAGGAATTAGGAAAGGTGGCATATATGTTATGAAACTAGGAAACAAGCCTGGGGATAGGATATGCCTAACGACCCTAGATGAAAACTCTACATTGTGGTATAGGAGATTAGGACATGCTAACATGCAACAAATACAATCTTTGGCCTATAAGGAATTAGTTAGAAATTTGTCTAATCTAAAATATGATAAGCATTTTTGTGATGCATGTAAAATTGGAAAACAAGCTCATGCTAGTCACAAAGCTAAGAATATAGTATCCACTACTAGGTGCCTAGAATTATTACATATGGATATTTTCGGTCCATCCGCTGTGCGGAGCTATGGAGGAAACAAATATACCTTAGTAATTGTAGATGACTATTCACGATACACGTGGACTAGGTTTTTAAGTGACAAAACCCAAGCCTTTGAAAAATTCGAAATATTTAGTAAAATGATTCAAAATATATTAGGATGCACAATAGTTGCCATTAGGACGGACCATGGTAGGGAATTTGATAACGAAGTACAATTCGGAAAATATTGTGATTTAAATGGAATATCTCACAATTTCTCTGCTCCTCGTACTCCTCAATCAAATGGCGTAGTAGAAAGAAAAAATAGGTCACTACAAGAAATGAGTAGAACAATGTTAAACGAACAATCCATCCCACAAAAATTTTGGTGCCACGCCGTAGATACATCGACATATATTTTAAATAGGGTATCAATTAGGAGAATTTTAGGAAAAACTCCTTATGAGTTACTAAGAGGTAGAAAACCAAACTTAAGCTACTTTAGGGTATTTGGAAGTAAATGTTATATTCTAAACACTAGGGATTACCTCACTAAGTTTGATCCAAAATCATATGAAGGAATATTTTTAGGATACTCACAAAATAGCAAAGCATATATAATACTTAACAAACACTCCATGAAAGTAGAAGAATCACTAAATGTAACATTTGATGAAACACCACCACCTCCTAAAACATTACCTTTAGAAGATGATGACTTAGTCGAAGATGAAGCTATTGAGGTTAGTAAAACAAAACCCATAGGAAATGATAATGAAGACATTCACGTAGGAAATAACGAAATTGTTAATATTAAAGAATCTAGATCACATCCATTAGATAATATAATAGGACATCTTAACCAAAGAACCCTTAGGTCACAAGCCCAAGATAAAAACAATTTATTTTGTTTCCTCTCAGCAATAGAACCTAAGAATATTAATGAGGCTTTAAAAGATGAAAGTTGGGTTATAGCTATGCAAGAAGAATTAAATCAATTTAAGGCAAATGATGTCTGGGAATTAGTCCCAAATCCAAAGAATATGACCATCATAGGAACTAAATGGGTATATAGGAATAAGTTAGATGAGAATGGAATAGTTACTAGGAATAAAGCTAGGTTAGTTGCCCAAGGTTATAATCAATAAGAAGGAATTGATTATGACGAAACTTATGCCCCCGTAGCTAGACTAGAATCGATTAGGATATTACTTGCCTATGCTTGCGCCCTAGATTTTAAGTTATTCCAAATGGACGTGAAAAGTGCATTCCTTAACGGTTTTATCAATGAGGAGGTATATGTGGCACAACCTCCAGGATTCATTGACTTCGCAAAACCTGATTATGTTTATAAGTTAAAGAAAGATTTTTATGGACTCAAACAAGCTCCCAAAGCTTGGTATGATCGATTAAAAGCTTTTCTTATTAAACATGATTATTCCATGGGAATTGTAGATAACACTCTTTTCACTAAAAGGAAAGACCCAAATCTCATCATTGTCCAAATATATGTTGATGACATTATATTTGGATCGACTTGTCAAGACATGTGTGATGAATTTGCCAAAATCATGCATGATGAGTTTGAGATGAGTATGATGGGTGAACTTAACTTCTTCCTAGGATTACAAATAAAACAATTAGAAGATGGAATATTTTTTAACCAATCTAAGTACATTAAGGAAATGCTTAAGAAATTTGGCCTAGAAGACTCAAAACCCATGAAAACTCCCATGTCTACGGAAGTAAAGCTCACAAAGGATGATGAAGGTGAGTCCGTAGATAACACCAAGTATAGAGGAATGATAGGTAGTTTACTATACTTGACGGCAAGTAGACCCGATATCATGTTTAGTGTCTGCCTTTGTGCCCGTTTTCAAGAGGATCCCAAAACCTCTCACCCAGAAGCGGTTAAGCGTATCTTCCGATACATTAAAGGCACTATACACTTAGGATTATGGTATCCTAAGGGATCCGGCATAGAAACCATCGTCTATGTGGATTCGGATCATGCGGGAGACTACGTAGATAGAAAAAGCACTAGCGGCATTTGCACGTTTATGGGATGTTGTCTAACATCTTGGTTTTCGAAGAAGCAAACCGCTCTTGCTATTTCTACCCCCGAAGCCGAATATGTAAGCGCTGGAAAGGCATGTCAACAAGCACTATGGATGAAACAAGCTCTCGTAGACTATGGCATTAGGTTAGAAAATATCCCCATTATGTGTGATAACAAAGGTGCGATAGATTTAAGTAAAAATCTGGTGCAAAACTCTAGGACTAAACATATAGAAATACGCCACCACTTTCTTAGGGATAATGTACAAAAAGGAAACATATCTATAGAAAAAGTTGCATCGGAAGATAACATTGCGGATATATTCATAAAACCCCTTAAGCGTGAATTAGTCAACCACTTGCGTTTAGGATTAGGAATGATGGAACAAGTTGACTAAATTATATTGAACTAATACAAATTTATACTTGCATAAAATTTAATTTTCGTCCACTTCTTCATTTCTGAGTCTAGGAATCTATTTCGCACAAAATTAAAGATTGGGAAAGTTTATTTTCTTTGCATAAACTCTTTTGTAAAACTCAATCAATTTTCTTTAAAATTATTCACACATCTAGGAATCACATGAAAAATCATTTTCCTTGCATTGTTGACTAATGCTAAAAACATTGTCTTCCAAAATCATGCATAAACTCTCACATAAATTGTCAAGGTATATAATCTAATATATATCTTTGACATTCATGATCGAGCAAAAATTGAATCAAGGAGATCTTTTGGATTGTTTCTTAGGATCGTTATTTCTCTTTGCATTTAGGAGTCGAAACAATCACAACTCCACATTTGTTGCATATAGACACACACTAGGACTAATTCACTAATAATGTTGTCATCTTGCTCCATCACTAGTTTTCCACTCACTAGTTACCTTTGCCTTTAATCTAAGATAGTTGCTCTAGGAAGATTGAGTGCCCTTGCCTTTGTTTGTCTTCTCTTGCTTATTACTAATTGCTTGGTTGCTCTTTTACTTAAATGTTGTTGCATGCATACTATATTATAGTTAGATTAGATGCTATATTGCCTCAAGGAGTTGAACTTGCTTGAAATCTAATCCAAACACACAACTTTTCTGCAAATTTTCTGCCAAAAACCCAATTCTGGCAATCTGGAAATCACCAGATGGGCGGCCCCCATAATTTTGTAAGGCGGCCCCCTTAATCATTAAGGGGACCGCCCCCTAATTAAGGGGACCAGCCATCTGATGGTCGGGTTTACAGAATCTTTTCTGCTTTTTAGCCCATTTCAACCTACATTTCCCATTTTTCACCAACACATTTTGTCCTAATCTCCAAACCAAACTTTATCCATCCATAAACACACAAATCTTACACTATAAATAACCCCAATCCTCAAAAATCTTCACTCATCCCTTCATGACTTCTCCAAACAAACCAAAACCAAAAGCCTCAAGGCTTGCAAGAATGACGGGAAAACCCGTTTGGCAAAGAAAAAGCCCTCGAAACAAATCTATCATAACCAATGAAGTTGGAAATCACTCAACACCTCCAACCACTTACTTCCCAAACTTTATACAAAATTCACAAGGTCATTCATTTGATCCTCTTTACAAAGCATACAACATTGGCCAAACATCTTCCTTCATGCCAAACCACTCATCTCATCCTCCAACCATTTGTAATGATCCATACAAGTTTGATCAACCATCCCACTACAATTCCAACTACACAAACCCAATTCATCCATATCAACACAATGACTTTCTCCGCATTGCCATGGAAAAGCAAAAGTTTCGTGATGAAATATCACAAATCCATGATCTTAGTGATCTCAATGCCATGCATCTTGCACAACGCAACAAAGGGCAACCTCCATCATCACCCTACAACAATTGCCTTCCTCACTCTCTCAACTTGGATCAAGTTACAAACCACACTCACTATTGCCCTTGTTGCATCTTCCTTCAAAAACAAATCCTATACTTGAGTGAAGATATTTCTTGGATTGAATATCTCCTCACTCGTCCTCATCCCATACCACCCTTAACACGATACAACATCGTGAGGTCCCCCTCTTCCGCTCCATACCCCACTCCATATCCTTCTCCATCTAACAACTAAGCTTTATGCTTATGTTATCCTTCAAGCAAATAAAACAATCAACCATGGGTTGCAAGCAAGTCCAAGTGCTCTTTTAGGCAATATAGGACTATGTCTTTTCTTTTGTTTTATTATGAACAATATGCCTTAAGCATATTAAATGTTGTAATGCTCTTTATGATGCTTGAATGAATCTATTTTTATTGCTTTGCATGTATATGTGCCTTGTTCTCTTCTAATATTTTGTGTAGCCAAGATTTCCATAGCTCATTCCCTTGGTGCTCTCAAATGAGGGGGAGCATTAATCTTTTTGATTTTACAAAAAGGGGGAGAAGAGAATGTTAAACTCTAATAATACTTGTCTAAAAATTAATTTTTAGACCTAATGAGTTTAACGTTTTGTAATCATCAAAAAGGGGGAGATTGTTGACATAAATAATGTCTAAAAACATTGTTAGCATATTAACAATGTCTCTATGTTTTGATAATTACAAAGCATAAACTCATTAATCTAAAACTTATGACGTAAACAAGTTTTTAGTGTTTAATATTTGTCTTTGCTTCCATATCACTTAAGGTATGAATAAACAAAGGGTTTATTGCATTTCATGATCAAAGGAAATTTTTCTAATCACTAGAATTTTTATAAAATGTATTAAACATTCTATAACTTTTATAAAATTACTTTTGGAATTAAAAGAATATGTTTAATTCATTATAAATATATGATTTCAAATTTCCAACCAAAAATGGCAAATTTTATCCAGAAAAATATTTCCCACTAAAAGACAAGAAAAACCAACGTTCTGAAGGGGCGGCCCCCTTAATTCCTTAGGCGGCCCCCTTAATCATTAAGGGGACCGGCCATTAATTAAGGGGAACGGCCACACTCCAGAACAGTAAATTTTCCCCCTATGAATACTGGTTCATCCCATAGAATTTTCTCACCTTTTGCACTCCTAAACTTTCTGTTCTAGATCCACATTTCTATTCTCTTAATCCTTTGATCATAAGTACATAATCCTTTGTTTCAAAGTGATTTAAACATCATCCTCTCAAGTGCAAGAGAAGAATACTTCTATCCCCCAAGACAAGAAGTATTACAACTTGTTGTGACCTCCACACACAAGTTGTTGGTGCATCATCAAGATTACTTACATTATTCTTTGTGAAGATTGTTGTGTATATTTGATTGTAGATAGTTGTGCTAGGTATATAGACTGTGTGATTAGTTAGTTGATTGATGTGAAGAAGAAAAGTTAGGAATTAGATTGTAGTGAAGAAGCTAGGTGTGAAGTTGTTAGTTGTGAAGTAAATTGGTGTGAAGAAGATAGGCGTGAAGTAGTTAGTTGTGAAATAGATTGGTGTGAAGAAGTTGTGTAGAAGTTGTGATTTAGGTGTGAAGAAGTTGTGGTATGTAAATTGGTGTGTAAGGTTTTCTCCGCCATAAGGGAGCTTGTTGATATAGTGAAGAAAACTCTCGAGTTAGTTGCTCGGGGAGTGGAGTAGGGCAAGGAAGGTGTCCTTGTAGCCGAACCACTATAAATCTCTTGTCTCGCGGTTCGATCTTTCCATCTCTTAGTTATTTCATTACTTATCACTGTTATATCTTACTTATTGATAGTTGTTTATATTGTGCAAGACTTGAGATCTCATATTATCGAATCTATATTTTAAAAACAAAGAAAACACTAAAACTATCTTTTATAACAAATTAAAAAGACGTAAAACTATTCAACCCCCCTTCTAGTTTTCCACACGGGGATATAAAGAACGTAGAAAACGAGTTCATAACGACCAAGATATACATGTTTGAAACCCGACAAAACTTATAATAAATTGACAGCTTTTGGTAATAAAAGTTGCTAAGTGTTGAAAACTATATTTTTCAAGTAACGACATTGAAAGCCATATTTCTTAACCGCCGAGACCCGTATGGTCAAAAGTTAAATGACATGACTTCCAGACATTGTTGCAAGGTTTTCAAAAACACCGAGTTTCATCACTAACACTTAACGTACGATATTTTTTGACTAGTTTTGCGAAGCCATTTAGGCATATTTTCAAGTTATTAAAAGTGTCATTTTACAACGAAAATACTATACTTACCGATAAAACACCAAACAAGGATCATGGAGTTCCGTTTCAACATATTTACATGAAAAGTGGTTATTAACTTAACAAGACATCAAATATGTATTTTGTGACGATAAACATAATTTTCAAATTTCACGAGTTGTATCGATAACATACGTATTTGCATGTGTAGCATCATTTCATTTCTTACATTAGACCATATCATTTGTACTAGGTTGCAGTTAGAGATCGTACCTCATTTCAGTGTATCCACTTTTGTCATCGTAGCTATCGCACCAGGTGAGTCATAGCCCCTACTCTTTTAATTGTTTTGTAAACTCTTTGGGGGAGAATACATGCTCGTTTTACTTAAACGCATTACTCGCTTACATGGTTGATTACTCAAATATTTTCAGCTTTACCTAAATATATGTTTGATCACCTGCATTTCATTGGTATGTTTGATTACCTGTATTTCTTTGGTATGTTTGACTACCTGTATTTCTTTGGTATGTTTGATTACCTGCATTTCATGGGATTTGTCATCCTTATTTATATGACCTCATGGTCACCAGTTGTTCCTATATGTCCAAAGTAATATTGTGGTTTTCCCCACTTGGCTGTGATGTTAAACGTATTGTGGTTTTCCCCACTTGGCTGTGATGTCAAACGTAATATTGTTGTTTTCCTACTTGACTGATTTATCATATGACCTCTTTGTAATATTGTGGTTTCCCCTCTTGGCTGTGATGTCAAACGTAATATTGTGGTTTCCCCACTTGGTTGTGATGTCAAACGTATTGTGGTTTCCCCACTTGGCTGTGATGTCAAACGTAATATTGTGGTTTCCCCACTTGGCTGTGATGTCAAACGTAATATTGCGGTTTTTCCCACTTGACTGATTTATCTATATGGCGACATTGTCCGATTTCTTTATACGGCCTCATTGTCAAGAATTGTTTTATACCGGTATTGCTACAATTATCTTTGAATCTAGATACAAGTTTTACTTTTGTTCACATAACTATATCATATTTGGCAGTGGGTCGTAAACACACAGGTTACAAGTCTTTTATGGCGGGACTTGGAACTGAGTGGATTTATGATGCCTTTGCTGGGAAATCTTCATTCATATGCATTACATTCTTTTTCACAAGACTCTATGAACTCACCAACCTCGTGTTGACGCTTTAGCATGTATTTTCAGGTATTAAGCAATGGCACGCTACTGGAGGTTTTGGCAGGGCATGGCATGGTCATAGAAGACTCTGATATTCATATGGGGACCATTTTAAACTATTTTAAGGGCCTACTTCCACACTACTTTTAACAATGTAAATTCAATACTTTTGGTTAAATGATTTTATTCTAAATGATTGAAGTGAAAACCATTTTTGAACTTGTGTTGTAATACCAATTAAGTTACACCCCAGCTACATGTATGCTTCCGTTGGACCCGATTTTGGGGGTGTGACAGATTGGCATCAGAGCTTTGGCTATAGCGAACTAAGTGTTTTTAAAACCTAGACTATAGCTACTTTCACGAAAACCTAAACCTATGACCGCCACGTGCCTGTCTGCCAAGCTGATACCTCATTGGTATTTGTTGTTGACTTATGTCATGAGATTTGTATCTCATTATCTGGTATATTATACTCATTTAATCTAGTTGATTACTATAATTGTCTTCCCTATTAGTATGCTTACATAACATATACGTCTCATGGTTACACTTTTTTCCTTGCGTAGTTTCATCATTCGACCTCGAGTTTGGTCACCTGCCTTAGTCTTTCAGAATGTCTTGGTATTTGTGAAGGACATAGTATTAGTATAACTGAGCTGAGTATTTCAAAATTCATGGAACCTCGGTGGAATGTAGACTGGTCATCTACATTCGACCCGGGATAGTGGGACATAGGCTGACCACCTATATCCGACTCAGAGATGAATTTTGCAACACTGAGAATAGTTATAATAAAATTTTGTCTGGATTGAATCCTTTACTAAATTTCCAAATGTTTCATTCATGTGTGTGTATACCCTCGTTGTTAGAACATTCATACTTTTCATCACCTCGTGAACCGCCGCCTAGAAGAACGTCAACTGGTCATTTCATCCCATGAACATTCACGTCTATGCACGATACACTTACATCACAGTATTTTCTTTTATCACAATCTCATATTGTCGCAGTTGTCACAGTCTTTTCCCTTCTCACCATCACTATCATTTCCTTTCCCCATCCCCATATATATATATATATATATAGAAATTAGGTGACACTCTATAGATTCCTATGTCACTCATTACTCACTACTCCCTATATTGATAAGGGGATATTATCAATGACCTCCCTAAGAAAGACTTTCCATACCATCTATGAGGAGGATCCCTCGGTACATTAAGACCATTCAAAACTCAACAGAAACCTCAAGATATCACAAAACCATTCGAACCACTATCACTAGCCTGATCACCAAAAATTCCATCATCTAGAAAGTATGTTGCTCACTAAGCAACACCATAGAGATAAATCCAACCTCTTAACCAAGACTATAGATTGAACATGTCCTCACGAATAGACTTTATTCAAACATGTTAGACACCTATACATTTGTGCAGACATACATACCTGGCTATTTTATCCTCTTAATACTTTCACTTTTAAATGGATTTTTCTCCAAACTACCGTTATACAAAACATATATCTTGTAAGAAATACTTTTCTGAGGCACTTATTTTGACAAGGAAATTCCTTTTGGTTAATCTTTTACAAAACTATTGAATGTTAGGAAATTTTAAACATCGATCTTTGGTAAACCATATTATCCACCTTATGTTGAAAACTATCCTATCTTGCATAACTATTAAATTTTGAAACATCAAGAAAAATATTGCTTGGAAAGTCGATTGCTTAAAGTTGTAAATTCATTTATTCAGGGAAGGTTTATGAACAAAACACACAATCTCAAAACAAACTTTGAAAATCAATCACTATATTACATCACTTATACATTTAGGAGTTTGTGAATTGACGACATAGAGCTTGGGAAAAATCTTAGTAATGGAGACTAAGCACCATAGGTGGAGAGAGACTCGATTCATGACATTCCTGCAGAGGAATCACAACCTTATCCTAATCTATTATTTTCACAACACCTTTTGACGGACTTAACCTTGTAAGTTTTTCCACAAGATTCATGATATCCATTTTAATTATTTCTAATAGAGGCATTTAATTCACCTCAAACTCCTAGCGATTTCATTAAGATTCCTTTTGAACCACACCACCTATCATCTGCAGACCAATGGTCAGAAATTTGAGATCGATTCAAACATAGAGAGATATGCCCAAATAGGGTGTGATTGATTCTGGAAATGGTTAGGCTGACCATTTGCTATAAATCGGATTCATTGACAACAATAGCTATCACAAGATTCCAAAGACAACACCATTGAGACACAATTCATAAACATGGAGAGATAAACTCGAGATACATTGGACCATTCAATATTTTAGACAGAATGAGCCTAGTGGCCTATAGACTTGAGCTCCCATTAGAGCTCAGTAGCTTACACGATAAATTTCATCATCTTTTCACCAATACCACTCTAGAGACCAACATAAACTGAACTTCGGGACGAAGTTCTTGTTAGAGGGGAAGACTGTCACAACTCGTAATTTCAGGTCCTTTTTCAAAAGTCAAAATTTCATTATTCATTTCGGGAAACTTACTATTCATCATTTACTATTCACTGATCACTATTCACCATTTTACTATTCATCATTTTCTGAGTTAGTTTAAGATTCCGAGAAGCGTTCGAAAATTTTACTATTCATATGACACTATTCATTCCCGGAAGGAAATCACTATTCATGATTGTCGTTCATCATTTCGTAAATCTAGTTTACGGGTATTCAAATTCGCATAATCGGTTAGGTTTAGCTGCGAATTTATGCATCATCAGTAGGGACACGTCATATAGACTGGAGTAGTCTACATATCATTAGTAACATCATCAGCACTTTAGGCCCTACACAGATATGCATTATTTTAATTTATGTATGCTTAATTTGTAATTAACGTTACCACTCAGTTTTTACTACGAACGTATACCCAATACTCCCGATTACGATCCTAATATATTTTTGATACTCATTATAATAATATAAAATTTATATTATTAATTTACCCGGTGTTTTGAAACCATTTACTATATTTTGCAGTAGACGCTAAAAATTACGTCGAATCACGATATTTCAACCCGACAATTATTTTAATACCCGATTTTTATCAGGAATGTAATCTCATAATATTTACATCTTCGTCATAATTTATTTCAACTCGTCACGATTTATTTTTAGTTAACTCGGTACCCGGTAACACCTAAACTACACAATAACTAACTAAATCTACACAAAAGTCTTGCAAATCTTACACAAATCTTATCCTCCCCACCTTTTCCCCCTAAAACGTGGATCTTGCCCCCCTAGCTAGATATTTACTTGAAATTAACCAAACATATACTTCATTTTTCACCACATTTCTTCATTTAACACATCAAGAAACTAGCAAAATCTCATCCCTTTCTCTCTTGCTCTCCAACCCATGGCCAAGAACAACAACAAAGGAAGAATCCATAAATTTTTGAAGTTCAAGTGTTTAATCAAGTCCTAGTTATGATCTAGTTAGGGTTTTGTGGTAAAAACCCTAGGTTATTATACATTTTCTCATCAAATCACTCCAATATTGCAAGTAAGCTTCAAAAATATCTTTATGATCCTTTCATACTTTCATTTACTTCATATGTTTATATATTTTCAAGATATACTAGTTGGTAATGCAACTTACTTATGTTTTAGATACCACTTTGCACATAAACTATCTTTAACACTAGATCTATAAATTTCACTAGTAATCGCATGAGATCCACCAAGGTTGATGATGTTTAGGACCCCATGACACCCTAATAAGGTGTATGGTAGATTAAGGGTTGTATTGAAGTTGATTGGAAGGTTTTTGTACAAGTTAGTAACTAGGAAACCAAGTTTTGAACAATATAAATACCTACTGTCCCTATTTTGAAAACGTGGTAAACTCAGTAGCTTGGGGTTACTTTTGGGCCAAAGATTTAGAAAATACATTCCAATACGAAACTATGGCCGAAAGTTTGGATAAAAACGAGTTTATAACGAAGGAGATATGATTTTCCAAAGTTTAACGACTAAAAGTTATTTTCAGAAATATAGTGTGCTGTTGGGTAACTTTTGTTGGGCAAAATGAGACATTTAACGTAACCTAGATAAGCCGAACTATTAAAAATATGTTAGAATGTTGCCCCACGATTCCGGGGATATAAAGAACGTAGAAAACGAGTTCATAACGACCAAGATATACATGTTCGAAACCCGACAAAACTTATAATAAATTGACAGCTTTTGGTAATAAAAGTTGCTAAGTGTTGAAAACAATATTTTTCAAGTAACGACATTGAAAGCCATATTTCTTAACCGCCGAGACCCGTATGGTCAAAAGTTAAATGACATGATTTCTAGACATTGTTGAAAGGTTTTCAAAAACGCCGAGTTTCATCACTAACACTTAACGTACGATATTTTTTGACTAGTTTTGCGAAGCCATTTAGGCATATTTTCAAGTTATTAAAAGTGTCATTTTACGACGAAAATACTATACTTACCGATAAAACACCAAACAAGGATCATGGAGTTCCGTTTCAACATATTTACATGTAAAGTGGTTATTAACTTAACGAGACGTCAAATATGTATTTTGTGACGATAAACGTTATTTTCAAATTTCACGAGTGATATCGATAACATACGTATTTGCATGTGTAGCATCATTTCATTTCTTACATTAGACCATATCATTCGTATCAGGTTGCGGTTAGAGATCGTGCCTCATTTCAGTGTATCCACTTTTGTCATCGTAGCTATCGCACCAAGTGAGTCATAGCCCCTACTCTTTTAATTGTTTTGTAAACTCTTTGGGGGAGAATACATGCTCGTTTTACTTAAACGCATTACTCGCTTACATGGTTGATTACTCAAATATTTTCAGCTTTACCTAAATATATGTTTGATCACCTGCATTTCATTGGTATGTTTGATTACCTGTATTTCTTTGGTATGTTTGACTACCTGTATTATTTTGGTATGTTTTATTACCTGCATTTCATGGGATTTGTCATCCTTGTTTATATGACCTCATGGTCACCAGTTGTTCCTATATGTCCAAAGTAATATTGTGGTTTTCCCCACTTGGCTGTGATGTCAAACGTATTGTGGTTTTCCCCACTTGGCTGTGATGTCAAACGTAATATTGTTGTTTTCCTACTTGACTGATTTATCATATGACCTCCTTGTAATATTGTGGTTTCCCCACTTGGTTGTGATGTCAAACATAATATTGTGGTTTCCCCACTTGGCTGTGATGTCAAACGTAATATTGTGGTTTCCCCACTTGGCTGTGATGTCAAACTTAATATTGCGGTTTTTCCCACTTGACTGATTTATCTATATGGCGACATTGTCCGATTTCTTTATATGGCCTCATTGTCAAGAATTGTTTTATAGCGGTATTGCTACAATTATCTTTGAATCTAGATACAAGTTTTACTTTTGTTCACATAACTATATCATATTTAGCAGTGGGTCGTAAACACACAGGTTACAAGTCTTTTATGGCGGGACTTGGAACTGAGTGGATTTATGATGCCTTTGCTAGGAAATCTTCATTCATATGCATTACATTCTTTTTCACAAGACTCTATGAACTCACCAACCTCGTGTTGACGCTTTAGCATGTATTTTCAGGTATTAAGCAATGGCACGCTACTGGAGGTTTTGGCAGGGCATGGCATGGTCATAGAAGACTCTGATATTCATATGGGGACCGTTTTAAACTATTTTAAGGGCCTACTTCCACACTACTTTTAACAAGGTAAATTCAATACTTTTGGTTAAATGATTTTATTCTAAATGATTGAAGTGAAAACCATTTTTGAACTTGTGTTGTAATACCAATTGAGTTACACCCCAGCTACATGTATGCTTCCGCTGGACCCGATTTTGGGGGTGTGACAGATTGGCATCAGAGCTTTGGCTATAGCGAACTAAGTGTTTTTAAAACCTAGACTATAGCTACTTTCACGAAAACTTAAACCTATGACTGCCACGTGCCTGCCTGCCAAGCTGATACCTCATTGGTAGTTGTTGCTGACTTATGTGATGAGATTTGTATCTCATTATCTGGTATATTATACTCATTTAATCTAGTTGATTACCATAATTGTCTTCCCTATTAGTATGCTTACATAACATATGCGTCTCATGGTTACATTTTTTTCCTTGCGTAGTTTCATCATTCGACCTCGAGTTTGGTCACCTGCCTTAGTCTTTCAGAATTTCTTGGTATTTGTGAAGGACAAAGTATTAGTATAACTGAGCTGAGTATTTCAAAATTCATGGAACCTCGGTGGAATGTAGACGGGTCATCTACATTCGACCCGGGATAGTGGGACATAGCCTGACCACCTATATCCGACTCAGAGATGAATTTTGCAACACTAAGAATAGTTATAATAAAATTTTGTCTGGATTGAATCCTTTACTAAATTTCCAAATGTTTCATTCATGTGTGTGTATACCCTCATTGTTAGGACATTCATACTTTTCATCACCTCGTGAACCGCCGCCTGGAAGCACGTCAACTGGTCATTTCATCCCATGAACATTCACGTCTAAGCACGATACACTTACATCACAGTATTTTCTTTTATCACAATCTTATATTTTCGCAATTGTCACAGTCTTTTCCATTCTCACCATCAATATCATTTCCTTTCCCCATCCCCATATATATATATATATATATATATATATATATATATATATATATATATATATATATATATATATATATATATATATATATATATATATATATATATATATATATATATATATATATATAGAAATTAGGTGACACTCTATAGATTCCTATGTCACTCATTAGTCACTACTCCCTATATTGATAAGGGGATATTATCAATGACCTCCCTAGGAAAGACTTTCCATACCATCTATGAGGAGGATCCCTCGGTACATTAAGACCATTCAAAACTCAACAGAAACCTCAAGATATCACAAAACCATTCGAACCACTATCACTAGCCTGATCACCAAAAATTCCATCATCTAGAAAGTATTGGCTTGACTAAATTACAGGATTAGTTTCGATACGAGTGCTCACAAAGCAACACCATAGAGATAAATCCAACCTCTTAACCAAGACTATAGATTGAACGTGTCCTCACCAATAGACTTTATTCAAACATGTTACACACCTATGCATTTGTGCAGACATACATACCTGGCTATTTGATCCTCTTAATACTTTCACTTTTAAATGGATTTTTCTCCAAACTACCGTTATACAAAACATATATCTTGTAAGAAATACTTTTCTGAGGCACTTATTTTGGCAAGCAAATTCCTTTTGGTTAATCTTTTACAAAACTATTGAATATTAGGAAATTTTAAACATCGATCTTTGGTAAACCATATTATCCACCTTATGTTGAAAACTATCCTATCTTGCATAACTATTATATTTTGAAACATCAAGAAAAATATTGCTTGGAAATTCGATTGCTTAAAGTTGTAAATTCATTTATTTAGGGAAGGTTTATGAACAAAACACACAATCTCAAAACAAACTTTGAAAATCAATCACTATATTACATCACTTATACATTTAGGAGTTTGGGAATTGACGACATAGAGCTTGGGAAAAATCTTAGTAATGGAGACTAAGCACCGTAGGTGGAGAGAGACTCGATTCATGACTTTCCTGCGGAGGAATCACAACCTTATCCTAATATATTATTTTCACAACACCTTTTGACGGACTTAACCTTGTAAGTTTTTCCACAAGATTCATGATATCCATTTCAATTATTTCTAATAGAGGAATTTAATTCACCTCAAACTCCTAGCGATTTCATTAAGATTCCTTTGGAACCACACCACCTATCATCTGCAAACCAATGGTCAAAAATTTGAGATCGATTCAAACATAGAGAGATATGCCCAAATAGGGTGTGACTGATTCTGGAAATGGTTGGGCTAACCATTTGCTATAAATCGGATTCATTGACAACAATAGCTATCACAAGATTCCAAAGACAACACCATTGAGACACAATTCATAAACATGGAGAGATAAACCCGAGATACATTGGACCATTCAATATTTCAGACAGAATGAGCCTAGTGGCCTACAGACTTGAGCTCCCATTAGAGCTCAGTAGCTTACACGATAAATATCATCATCTTTTCACCAATACCACTCTAGAGACCAACATAAACTGAACTTCGGGACGAAGTTCCTGTTAGAGGGGAAGACTGAGACAACTCGTAATTTCAGGTCCTTTTTCAAAACTCGAAATTTCATTATTCATTTTGGGAAGTTACTATTCATCTGTTACTATTCATCATTTACTATTCACCGATCACTATGCACCATTTTACTATTCATTGTTTTCGGAGATAGTTTGAGATTCCGAGAAGCGTTCGAAAATTTTACTATTCATATGACACTATTCATTCCCGGAAGGAAATCACTATTCACGATTGTCGTTCATCATTTCGTAAATCTAGTTTATGGGTATTCAAATTCGCATAACCGGTTAGGTTTAGCTGCGAATTTATGCATCATCAGTAGGGACACGTCATATAGACTATAGTAGTCTACATATCGTTAGTAACATCATCAGCACTTTATGCCCTACACGGATATGCATTATTTTAATTTATGTATGCTTAATTTGTAATTAACGTTACCACTCAGTTTTTACTACGAACGTATACCCAATACTCCCGATTACGATCCTAATATATTTTTGATACTCATTATAATAATATAAAATTTATATTATTAATTTATCCGGTGTTTTGAAACCATTTACTATATTTTGCAGTAGACACTAAAAATTACGTCGAATCACGATATTTCAACCCGACAATTATTTTAATACCTGATTCTTATCAGGAATGTAATCTCATAATATTTACATCTTCGTCATAATTTATTTCAACTCGTCACGATTTATTTTTAGTTAACTCGGTACCCGGTAACACGTAAACTACACAATAACTAACTAAATCTACACAAAAGTCTTGCAAGTCTTACATAAATCTTATCCTCCCCACCTTTTCCCCCTAAAATGTGGATCTTGCCCCCTAGCTAGATATTTACTTGAACTTTAACCAAACATATACTTCATTTTTCACCACATTTCTTCATTTAACACATCAAGAAACTAGCAAAATCTCATCCCTTTCTCTCTTGCTCTCCAACCCACGGCCAAGAACAACAACAAAGGAAGAATCCATAAATTTTTGAAGTTCAAGTGTTTAATCAAGTCCTAGTTATGATCTAGTTAGGGTTTTGTGGTAAAAACTCTAGGTTATTATACATTTTCTCATCAAATCACTCCAATATTGCAAGTAATCTTCAAAAATATCTTTATGATCCTTTCATACTTTCATTTACTTCATATGTTTATATATTTTCAAGATATACTAGTTGGTAATGCAACTTACTTATGTTTTAGATACCACTTTGCACATAAACTATCTTTAACACTAGATCTATAAATTTCACTAGTAATCTCATGAGATCCACCAAGGTTGATGATGTTTAGGACCCCATGACACCCTAAGAAGGTGTATGGTAGATTAAGGGTTGTATTGAAGTTGATTGGAAGGTTTTTGTACAAGTTAGTAACTAGGAAACCAAGTTTTGAACCATATAAATACCTACTGTCCCTATTATGAAAACGTGGTAAACTCAGTAGCTTGGGGTTACTTTTGGGCCAAAGATTTAGAAAATACATTCCAAGACGAAACTATGGCCGAAAGTTTGGATAAAAACGAGTTTATAACGAAGGAGATATGATTTTCCGAAGTTTAACGACTAAAAGTTATTTTCAGAAATATAGTGTGCTGTTGGGTAACTTTTGTTGGGCAAAATGAGACATTTAACGTAACCTAGATAAGCGGAACTACTAAAAATATGTTAACATGTTTCCCCACGATTCCGGGGATATAAAGAACGTAGAAAACGAGTTCATAATGACCAAGATATACATGTTTGAAACCCGACAAAACTTATAATAAATTGACAGCTTTTGGTAATAAAAGCTGCTAAGTGTTAAAAACTATATTTTTCAAGTAACGACATTGAAAGCCATATTTCTTAACCGCCGAGACCCGTATGGTCAAAAGTTAAATGACATGACTTCTAGACATTGTTGCAAGGTTTTCAAAAACGCCGAGTTTCATCACTAACACTTAACGTACGATATTTTTTGACTAGTTTTGCGAAGCCATTTAGGCATATTTTCAAGTTATTAAAAGTGTCCTTTTACGACGAAAATACTATACTTACCGATAAAACACCAAACAAGGATCATGGAGTTCCGTTTCAACATATTTACATGAAAAGTGGTTATTAACTTAACGAGACGTCAAATATGTATTTTGTGATGATAAACGTTAGTTTCAAATTTCACGAGTGATATCGATAACATACGTATTTGCATGTGTAGCATCATTTCATTTCTTACATTAGACCATATCATTCGTATTAGGTTGCGGTTAGAGATCGTGCCTCATTTCAGTGTATCCACTTTTGTCATCGTAGCTATCGCACCAGGTGAGTCATAGCCCCTACTCTTTTAATTGTTTTGTAAACTCTTTGGGGGAGAATACATGCTCGTTTTACTTAAACGCATTACTCGCTTACATGGTTGATTACTCAAATATTTTTAGCTTTACCTAAATATATGTTTGATCACCTGCATTTCATTGGTATGTTTGATTACCTCTATTTCTTTGGTATGTTTGACTACCTGTATTTCTTTGGTATGTTTGATTACCTGCATTTCATGGGATTTGTCATCCTTGTTTATATGACCTCATGGTCACCAGTTGTTCCTATATGTCCAAAGTAATATTGTGGTTTTCCCCACTTGGCTGTGATGTCAAACGTATTGTGGTTTTCCCCACTTGGCTGTGATGTCAAACGTAATATTGTTGTTTTCCTACTTGACTGATTTATCATATGACCTCCTTGTAATATTGTGGTTTCCCCACTTGGCTGTGATGTCAAACGTAATATTGTGGTTTCCCCACTTGGCTGTGATGTCAAACTTAATATTGCGGTTTTTCCCACTTGACTGATTTATCTATATGGCGACATTGTCCGATTTCTTTATATGGCCTCATTGTCAAGAATTGTTTTATAGTGGTATTGCTACAGTTATCTTTGAATCTAGATACAAGTTTTACTTTTGTTCACATAACTATATCATATTTGGCAGTGGGTCGTAAACACACAGGTTACAAGTCTTTTATGGCGGGACTTGGAACTGAGTGGATTTATGATGCCTTTGCTGGGAAATCTTCATTCATATGCATTACATTATTTTTCACAAGACTCTATGAACTCACCAACCTCGTGTTGACGCTTTTGCATGTATTTTCAGGTATTAAGCAATGGCACGCTACTGGAGGTTTTGGCAGGGCATGGCATGGTCATAGAGGACTTTGATATTCATATGGGGACCGTTTTAAACTATTTTAAGGGCCTACTTCCGCACTACTTTTAACAATGTAAATTCAATACTTTTGGTTAAATGATTTTATTCTAAATGATTGAAGTGAAGACCATTTTTGAACTTGTGTTGTAATACCAATTGAGTTACACCCCAGCTACATGTATGTTTCCGCTGGACCCGATTTTGGGGGTGTGACAGTTCACTTGACCGTTGTTAACATTTTCATGACTATGTCGATGTTTATTCCTCTTTGGCGTGAGCTGTTTGTCGATATCTTTTCGACTTTGGCGTGAGTAACGTTTAGAGTCCGTACTTTCTTACCACCACACGAAACATAAAGCTTTCTTATGAAACATTGATACTAAACTTTTTATAAG
Source organism: Artemisia argyi (assembly GCA_030686995.1). Lineage (NCBI taxonomy): Eukaryota > Viridiplantae > Streptophyta > Magnoliopsida > Asterales > Asteraceae > Artemisia > Artemisia argyi. Next base: position 73,457,454 of record CM060685.1, on the reverse strand, counting down.
TAACGATACGAATAATCCACGAAGACTATGACACCTCGTCTTTTATAGACTTTATTATTGTTCGAGCTATATTTTGAGGTATTCAAATACGTATTAGGGTGTACCATCGTGGTCGTACTGCTTGGTTCCGTCGTGCCCATCTCCTGGATACCGTTGTGATTAGCTCTAGATGCCAGTCATGTTAGTCGTGATCTTTGCATTGTTGTGGCTAAGGTGAGTTCATACCCCCTACTTTTTAAACAGTTTTCATAACTATTTTGGGGGAGGATACGTGCTCGTTTTAACTAAACTCAATGATTGTTTATCTGAATACATGAACTGTTTGATTAAGATCTCATTGATTGATTGATTGATTGACTGATATACTTGAATTGGCTCTTCGAAGGCATTATGTGTTTACTTGATATATATGTGAGCTCCTAGCTCAAAACTATTCTCTCGGACCTACCACTACTTTGTTTTGCTATATTGTGTTAACTGGTTAAGGTGAGATTGCGGAAGAATTTGCCTTAGCCTAGGGTTGCTTGGAACCTAGCTAAGGATAGACTTCTACCTACGGCCTAGACCCAGGGCAGTAACGGGTGGTTCCTTGTTGTATCGATGACCTGGCTAGTGACCGCTGAGGGATCCGCTCAGTATGACCACTTATCTTTCTTAAGATAAGAAACCTATAGTTTGTGAATTGTTTTGGATGATGTTGAATAGTGAAATCTATACCTACCTCTAGTCACACATAGCACTAAAATCTTTAGGTCCACAACTGCTTTATAACTTAAAACTATGAACTCACCAGCGTAAGTTGACCTTTAGCATGTATTCTCATGTATAAGGTGATAGCTCACTATTTGAAGGCGCTTGGCAAGGGGCATTGGTCATAGGCGACTCTAATAAAGAAATTGGGACCACTTCAACTATTTTATGGGTCTATTTCCGCACTTCTTTTATAAAATGTAAAGTTAACGTTTTGTTAATACATTTTATTCTTAATGAATGAATTAAAAACCGTTCTTTGTACTTATGTTATGATGTCGTTGTAGTAGCACCCCAATGACATGTATGCTTCTGCTAGACCCGAATTTTAGGGGTGTTACACCTAATTAGTCCCTAGTCTTCTATATTTTTAGTAAATGATAGAAATAACCCTTTAACTTATAAGTTTTCTATATTTTACCATTCAGACCCTTAACTTTATAATATGTATGTAATTAGTCCTTTTTAGTTTATTACTTATTTTAATATCTATCCTAGGGTTTCTAAACTTTGCAAAATGAGTCCTTACACTACTAACTTCTAGGAAATGTCAGAAACAGTCCCTAGACTTTATAGTTTTAGGAATTTATGATATATACCACTATGCATGTAAAGTTTTGCAAAACTAGTCCTAAATGCATGTAAACTATATTTTTATGTAACAACTAAGTTTTCTAGCTTATGTTTTACTAATATTAGATTATGTAAGTTATCTAAATTAGCTTAGGGCTTATGTAAAGGGTATATAGCATGCAAACATGTATTCGACTCATATTAGGGTTTTAAAAAGAAAACTAGCAAATGATTATGACCAAGGCTCATGCAAGGGTTCCTATGTGTTCTAAAGCATCCTAATATTATTCTTAGACTAAACTAAAGCTAAATAAAACTAAATGTAGAGCTTACTTGGTTAGTTAGGGTTTTACGTGGGTTAACTAGGGTTTAGGGTTTCTCGACAAGGGTGCAAGGCCTAGCTAGCTCGACTCCTATAGCTCCCAAAGGTTCTATACTACTACTAACTACTGAATTTTAAGGTGGAGAAAGAAGGGAAGGTGTGATTTTTGAAATGGAGAGGGAACGGGTATTTATAGGCTCGATGGTCTTGGTGCCCAAGAAATACGGCACTAGGTGGTGAGAGGGGAAAGGGGTGACTAACTACAGCTAGGTGGTGACTATTGGAGCTATAAGGGTGACGAGGCTAGGCTACAATGGCGGTTTGGGGTGTTTGTGGTGGAAATGGAACCACGGCACAAGGAGGTGACAAGGTTGTGATGCACCACCTTGCTTGGGTGCTTAGAGGTGCTTGTAAGCTGCTTGGGAGGTTTAGTGGTGGTTTAGGGTGATTAGTGGTGGTTTAGTCATGGTTTAGTGGTGGTTTAGGGTGATTAGTGGTGGTTTATGGGTGGTTTAGTTAAGTAGGTGACAAGTAAGTGATTCACCTACTTGTGTGGGTGCTTTTAAGGTGTTAGGGTGCTAGCTTAGGGTGACTAAGGTGTTAGGGTGCTTGGTTGAGGTGCTTGAGGTGCTTATGTTTTTGTTTTACTAGTTTAGGTTAAGTTTAGACCTAGTTTTACTTAGTGAGGGTTTAGGGTTTTACCTAAGGTTTAGTGCCTAATCCTAAGTCCTAAAGGGTTTATACTAAGTGAGGGTAACTTATGGGAAAGGTTTGGGAAGGTTTGACTTAGTTTTGTAACCTAAATGACCTAATTGTGTCTAGTGAGAGGTTAGGATTTATCGTATGGTTTAGTGCCTAGATTAGTGTCCTATGAGTGTCTAATAACTATTCCTAGGTTCTAAGAAACTTATACTAAGTGGTAGTTGCTTATAGTGAAGTTTTGGGATGGTTTAGACCTAATTCTAGAAAGTTATAACCTAGTTATGGTTTTGTGCTTAAGGGGCTTGTACCTAAGTTCTAATGGGTTGTACTAGTACCTAAAGGTCCTAAGGTATCCTAATGTTCCTAAAGTAACTCATACTTAAGCCTTGGACACTATTAAACTAGTTAAGTTAAGCATATAGGTTCAAATAAGCACATAGACCTAATTAGGGTTTAGTTAGTGTTTATTAGGGTTTTGTGTTAAGTTTAATGTTTTAGATTGGTGAATTACTTATTATGGTGTTGTTGTGATCTTATGCTTGACATACTAGGGGTTTATAGGATGTGAGTGTTGAGTTATTTGGCTTGTGTGAATACGTTAGTAGGTCTAGTGAGTCATGCAAGTAATAAATGCACACAAAAAGCAAAAATTTACCTGTGAAACACCTACTATAGGTATTTGAAATGGGAATGATAGTAATGGGATTTTGTGGGTTGTTACAAGATACCTCTGAGTCAGAACCAGATGATGATGAAGCATAAGCCATAAGAGCAAAGTTATGCCCTTTGGGTTTGTCTTCAGCCAGAAGTGCAAAGTTGGGTTCTTCCTCAGCCATGTCACTCCAGTCATAGTCACCCAAACCATAACAAGATACCAAAGATATAGTGGTCTTTGGTTCTTCAACAACTTTCTTTGAGTTGTCAACATTCTTCTTTGGAGCCCTGCATTCTCTGGCAAAGTGACCTTTCCTGTTGCAGTTGCAGCACTCAATCTTTGATTTGTCAAAGCCTATATTGTTCTGAGCCTTGTACTTGAGCTCTCTTCCTGTCTTCCTCAAAAACCGTCTAGCCCTCATAGTCAGCATAGCCATTTGCCACTTCAAATCAATCTCTTCAATATCATCATGATCAATGTGTTCCATATCCTGATTTAGAACTTGAGTACTTGTTGTAAGATCAGCCAAGAATGCACAAATAGCAGCAACACTTATGGTGTCACTGTTATTAAAACTAGCAGCAGAACCACTAGTGCTAGTAGCAGAAACTCCATAAGCTGTAGAATGAGTTTCTTGGGAGCTTTTGCTTTTAAAAGACACAAAAGCTAGATTTTGAGCAGCAATAGATGAAGTAGATGTTGTTGATGAGTGCGCAAACACTCATCATTTTATACCCATTTTAGACCGTAAAAATACTGAAAACACACAAATATCTCATATAAAACTGCAAATATCGTTGGATTGTGTTTTTATGTGTTTCAGGTACAAAAGGATTGAAAACAGGTGAAAAATGAGCAAAGTATGCTGAATTGGCAAAATCAGTCCCTAAACTTTTAGAATTGGCAGATTTGGTCCCTGGAAGAGTATTTTGGATGAAAAGTCAACATAGGTCCTTGGGAAGTCACAAAGTGTCAAGTTTAGTCCTTGGGTGAAAAGTTTGAAGAAATTGCAATTTTGGTCCCTCAAGTTTCAAAATTGGCAAAAGTAGTCCCCGAAAATTCAAAAGTGGAAAATTGCATTTATGGACCGTCGATTATTGAAACTTGGCAGGAAAGATCCTTGAAATAAGTTTGGAAAGTTACCAATTTCAGCCCTTGATTTTTACATAAATTGAAAAATTGGTCCTTGTATTAACATCAAACCAAACGGATCCTATGCTATTATAATCCAAATCCAATCCACAAACAAGCATGGTCTGATCCAAACACCACCACCCAAGCCCAAACTCCCCAACCCCTTTCCCCCTTTTTATAATAAAACGTACCCAGGGTCAAATAGATGGTCAAACCATCTCCCTCACCCCACTTCCTGGTTTCCCTCCCCCTGCTCCCTCCTCTTTTCATGGCACCTCCCACCAAATTGTCCTCCTCCTCCTCTCTACCAAGCCACCCTACAAACCAAACCCATGTGACAATTCCCTTCCAAACATTCCAGCTCACAAATCCACTCTCACATTTTTGGCGCCAAAACTCCATCTAGGGCTGTGATCACTACACTTCTAATCCAACGAATGGGATTTGGTCAAGGAAGCACAAGGACTATTTCAAAGTCACTTTTACACTCAGATAAAGCACAATGGCAACAAGACCCATGGTTTTAGTTTTTGTAAAAAAGGGCAGTCTTTATAAGCTCTTGTATGTATGTTTTAGTTTCCAATATAGTGTAGTTTCCGCTTTGTAATCTGTTTTTAGAATCAATGAAAATATTTCAATTTTAAATCTTTAAGTTTGTACTCAGTTTCATTTTTAATAGAAATTTCAAAGTTCTTGCAAAAAGTTAGTTCAAGCTCTTTTAGCATTACAACTTATTTATAAGCTCACTTAAGCACCTCTGTAACCTAGAAATATAAAAAGAAAACAAAAAGAAAGGTAAAATCAGAAACAAAACACTCACAAGGTACCTTTTGCATTAAACTGTGGAAGCTTCGAAAGTGGTTGTTTTGGATTAACCAGATGGACTTTACCAGCTTATTCTCTTAATAAGTTGGAGCTTGTTGCAGTCAAAGAGGCTCTAGTAAAAGCTAGAACCAAGGTTTCAAGTTCTTAGTCCTTAATTTTCATGTTTTTATTATAAAATTCATATAATCTGCTATAGTAATCAATAATGCTTAATTACTGCTTATCTTTGCTTATTCTGTCATATTATTGCATATTAGATAGGTCCTAGTTCACACATTAAGCTGTGGTTCAAGTATCATCTAGTTTCATTAAAACCACCAATTTAAAGGACTGTTTATATTTGCTTGATTACCTGTGCATTTGTGGATTTCAGTGACTAAAACCTGTTTGGACTTCATTTTTAGTGTCAAACTAGAGTAGTCAAAACATCTTAGGGGTATGTTACAAGCAACAAAGTCAAAATCAACTCTTATCTTAGATAAGCAGTCCACTGTAAGGATTTTAGTTTAGCAGACCTTCCAAATAACCCCATAAATAGTTAAGTTAGCTTAAATCAGTCCTATCATAGCTTAATACACCTTAATCATTCAGTAGGAAGCAATCAAAGTTCAACTTAGGTTCAATGTTTTAAAAGTCAAAATTGCAAGTTGTGACAGAAATCCAATTTTTATAAGAATTTTCATGAACTCAATTTTCAAAATCAGGCCTTTAGCTTTTTAGAAAACAAAGTTTGACAGCTGAACTTGATGGCCCATATTTTAGAATATTTTTGTGATTTTTTCTAAGTGCTTATTCAAGCCCTTATTTGGACCTGTAGGGAAGAGACCTCCCCTGCACCAGGGCACTTAGGATTTTTAGCAGATTTTCAATAGCTTCCCCTGAGCTTAATTGTAGACCATAGCCCTTGTATCTTGGCTTTTTAGAAAGCTTATCAGTGGAGCTTTTTAGTTTTTAGCTTATTTTAGATCTCAGGTTTCTTGGCCTTAGCTTATTTTACCCTTGAAAGTAGCCTGATCACAAAGGCTCACTGAGTGACTCAGTGATATTGAGCCAACTTCACACCCCCCCCCCCTCTTTGTCTTATTAGTTAACCATAGGGGCTGCTTATTGGTTTTTTTGGAAAGCCTTCCAGCTCAGCTTTTAGGATCAAGTTTCATTTCAGACCCTTGATTACCCTTGTGGGGCCCACATAGGGCTGCAAGTGCCCCAATTTGGCCTACTCTTGTATCAGGATTTGGTTAAGTGCTTATTTGTGTCTCTTTTCTTATTCCAAGTGCTTATTCAATGGATTTAGCTTAATTTGGTTGTATCTCATTTGGTTAAAGCTCATTTTGTCTTGTTTAGCTTGTTTGTAGCTTAATCCATTCAATAAGCCATTTATTAGCTTATTAGACCTTCTGTCATACTAATAAGCTTGCACACTGCTTATTTTTAAGCTTCAATCATTTTGTCTTCACAAAAGTTAGTTAAATATCAGTATTAAGTAGGTTTGTAAAAAGAAAAACATGAAAAACCAATTTTAAAAAAGTGATAGCTTCTATTTAAGCCATTTGGTTTATTTTTTAGCTTTTTATTAAGCACTTCTCATTTTTATAATTTTCATAGCTTCCTGTCATCTTGTAGTATTTTTAGAAAATGTTTGGTATTTTTCACAGTTCATTTGGTATTTATTCTCATTTAAATTAGTTTAAATTAATTAATAATTAGTTTTTAATTAATAATAATTATATAAAAAGTCTAAAAATATGTTTTCAGTTTTTAAATTAGTTTTAGGTTATTTTAGAATTTTCAAAATTTAATTTTCATTTTTCTAGCTTAAAATCATATTTAGTTGTATTTTAATATAATTTAAACAATTAAAAGTAATTAGTAATTAGTAATTAATTAATAATAAATAATTAAATAGTCTAAAAATATTTTTCCTTTTCTTAAAATTTTCTTTTATCATTAGGGTTGTAAAAAAGTAATTTTCATATTTGTAGGACTTTTATTGCTCTCATTTCACATTTTATTTCGTACGTTTACGTTATTTTAATTTAAACGTACGTTCTTAGGTTTTTAAATGTTTCTAGTTAATTTGATTTCACGTAATTGTTCTTTTAGCTTGTTTAAGCTATTTTCCTCTGTATTCCTTTCATTTTACCACTCATAACCTTTTCCTGTTGAAAATCACCCGATCACACTACGTCTAAAATACAATTTCACGCCTCGTCGGGACATAACGAACTGGAGAAACACTGTACTCACCGGAGCATTGGCCTAAGTTGTTTGACCATATTGACCACATCCGTGGTTGACTTTGGTTGACTATTTCAGGGCCAACCAAATTTTGACGCCGCTGCCGGGGAGGTGTGCTGCGTATTCTCAGCGTCTTAGAGATTAGTGATTTTTCGATCTCGTCATTGAAAAAATTCCACCATTTTTGTAAATTTTTAATCAAAACATAAAAAAGTCATTAATACTTTTCCTAAAGTGTTAACAACACCCAAAAAATCATAAACAACAAAACAAATCGTGAAGTTAAATTACTTCGATTTCTTTAAGATTACAACCTATACAGGTGGTTCCAGGCGAGTTCTGACATTACATTGCAAACTGAAAAGTTGCCATTGTATCCTTGTGAATTGGTGTACCTTTTTCAAAGAACCCATTCACATTGTGATTATTGGTTTAAGTTCACTGTCGTTTTGCCTCAATTTTGTTTTGATTGATTTTATTTTTAGTGCATGTGCACTCGTTCTTCTAGGTCTACGAGCCCATTACGTGAGCTTGTAAGACTTCCTCGAAGACACCATAGACGTTCTGCACCAACAGGCGGATCTGAGGCCCGTACTGTTTCCACATCTCCTATTACCATGGCGGAAGACCGCCCTATGAATGAGCTTCTCCAAGCACCCATCGAAGGTTACGGAGATGCTATTGTTGTTCCAGCCATCGTGGCTGATAGTTTTGAGCTCAAAACCGGGTTACTAAATCTTGTGACCTCGAGTCAATTCTATGGTTTTGAGAGGGACGATCCTCATGCTCAAATTTGATGGTTTAACAAAATCACGTCAACCATCAAATACAAGAATGTCCCTTCGGAAGCAAACAAACTTCTTCTCTTCCCATTTTCCCTCGAGGGCCAAGCCCGGATTTGGCTTGAAAAACAACCCCCTCATTCTATTGAGACATGGGAATATCTTGTCAAAAAGTTTTTAAATGAATTCTTCCTACCCTCTAAGACTACAAGTCTTAAAAACGAAATCACCAAATTCACTCAAAAATATGATGAATCATTTGGTGAAGCGTGGGATCGTTTTAAGGAATTACTTCGCAAATGTCCTCATCATGGTTTCTCCGAGTTGATGCAACTCGACACTTTCTACAATAGTGTGAGCCAAGCTAATCAGGATTCTCTCAATGCCTTCGCGGGAGGTAATTTCCTGAGTAGAGCACAAAAGAAGCTTTAGCTATCATCGAAAACAAGTCCAAGGTCCGCTCTACACGAAGCAAGCTGGTTGTTTCCCCAGTGAGTGCTGGTCCTTCTACTTCATCATCTATGAGTCAATCTAGCACCGATGCTAAGATTGACAAGCTCACTGAAGCTATTCAAGCTTTGGTTCTCTCCCAACAAAAGAAAGTCTCTTTTCCACAAACCTCTCCACATGTTGAGGTTAAGAAAGCGGAAGTCTGTGTTACTTGTGGTGGCCCTCATGCATATTACAATTGTACTGCCACAGATGGTATTCCATATGAAGCTAATGCAATAGCCGGGACTTCCAATCAAGGAGGCAACCAATACCGTCCTCCAATGGACCCGAACTATCGTCCTAACCACTACCCTGGACCACCCGGTTTTAATCAAAACCAAAATGTCCAAAACCGTAACCAAAACCAAAATCGAATGAACCAAGGTTTTAAAAACCAAGGGAATTTCAATCAAGGTCAAGGTTTCCAAAATCAGGGTTTCCAAAATCAAGGTTTCCAACACCAAGGAAATTTTAACCGAAACCAAGGTCAGGGTAATTTCAACCAAGGGTATTTTCATGGAAACAACAACCAAAATCAAGGAAATTTTCAAAACCAAGGTCCCAACCAGAACAACCGAGCTCAAAATTTTCCTAACCAAACTCAAGCCATGGTTCCAACTGGACCATCATCTGATGAGTTGTTGAAACAATTCATGAAATCTCAAGAAGAAATGAATAAGTTGTTGGTCAGCCAAATCTTCGAAATCAAAAAGTCTTTAAATGATCGACCCTCGGGCTCAGGTACTTTACCTAGCAACACGATCGCTAATCCGAGGGGCGATGCAAAAGCGATCACAACTAGAAGTGGTGCTTCATATAATGAACCCGCGATTCCTACTACCTCTTCTTCCTCTCCTCCAAAAGTAGTGGAACGTAAACCTGAGGTGACAAAGGACAAGGTGCAAGCTACTAGCCCACAAAGTACCGCACACGTCCATCCTCAAGTTGTCCAAGAACACAGATCTAAACCCGGAGTTGTCTTTGAACCTCCAGAAACTCCAGTTAAAAACCCTAAATCCAAAACTTCTATTCCTTACCCATCACGTTTAAATGAACAAAAGCTCCGCGAAAAAGCTAGTCACCAAATGGACAAATTCTTTCAAATCTTTCAAGATTTGCATTTTGACATAAGCTTTGCGGATGCTATCATCTTGATGCCCAAGTTTGCATCAACAATCAAGAACTTGTTAAGCAAGAAGGAAAAGCTGTTCGAAATGGCTAGAACTCCATTGAATGAGAATTGCTCAGCAGTTCTTTTGAAAAAGCTTCCCGAGAAGCTTGGAGACCCCGAAAAGTTTCTCATTCCTTGTGTTTTTCCGGGTATGGTTGAATGCTTTGCCTTGGCCGATCTTGGTGCAAGCATCAACCTGATGCCATACTCAGTATGGAAGAAACTTTCTCTTCCCGAACTTACTCCTACGTGCATGACTCTTGAGCTTGCCGATCATTCAATATCTCGTCCACTTGGCATTGCTGAGGACGTATTCGTGAAAGTAGGAAAGTTTCATTTTCCCGCTGACTTCGTGATTGTTGACTTTGATACAGATTCGAGGGTTCCTCTAATTTTTGGAAGAGGATTCCTTAGAACGGGCCGTGCTCTCATTGATGTCTTTGAACAAGAAATCACTTTACGTGTGGGTACTGAAGCAATCACCTTTAACCTCGATCAAACTTCTAGGTACTCCTCAAATTACGATTCTATGTCAGTTAACCGAATAGATGTTATTGATGTTTCTTATAAGGAGTACGCTCAAGAAGTTCTTGGTTTAACTGAAGATTCTCTGAGTGGAAATCCCACTCCATCTTCTCAACCTATAATAGCCAATTCTTCTCCTTCCCTCACTCCGTTTGAGGGAAGTGACTTCATCCTTGAAGAAATTGAGGCCTTTCTCAAAAGTGATTCAACTCCCGTTGGAGTTGATAACCAAGAGATTGACCCGGAAAGGGATATTCTTCTCCTTGAGAAGCTGCTTAATGAAGATCCCTCTCCTCTTCCTGTTCTTCCACAAAAACTTCATAATGAGGAAATCAAATATGTTGAGAAAACTGATGAATTTCCTGAGGTCGAACTTAAGGACTTACCGCCTCATCTCGAATACGCATTTTTGGAGGGTAATGATAAAGTACCCATCATAATTGCTAAAGATTTGAGTGATGAGGAGAAAGATGCTCTTATAAAGGTTTTAAAGTCACATAAACAAGCCATTGCTTGGAAACTCTCCGACATCAAGTGTATTGACCCAGAATTTTGTACACACAAGATTTTAGTGGAGGATGACTTTAAACCAGCAGTCCAAAAACAAAGAAGGGTTAATCCAAAAATCCACGAGGTCATCAAACAAGAGGTTTTTTAGGAATACGAATATTCCTATAAAAGACTCGGTCACCTAAATGTTGTAATAGCATTAAGATAGCTCGTAGTTAGTTTATTATTTAGTTAGTTTTAGTTTAAGTAACACCGTGGAAGAAGGACGGGTCTTTACCCACTATATGCCTGATCCACAGCCCAGGTGTGGACGTTTTATTTTTTTGTATAAATACCCCTCTCCCACCAAGGGAGAGGGTTGGACCTTCTCATAGTTGCAATATAATATTCTCTTATTTCTCTCATTCTCCAAAGGTTCCAACTTTCTTCTTCTTCCTCTTCTTATTCATAGGCCACATACCACCATGTTTTATATGTTTGGGACATAGTGTTTATCCTACAAATGGTATCAAGAGCCAAGGTTTCATCTTAGGGCCTTGTAGAATTGAATTTGGTGTGGTATTTTGTGAGTTAGAAGAGTTTTCTTTGAAAACACCTCACTTTGATCTTTCTAGTGTTATATGATATGTTATGAGTTTACTTTTGTGACTAGTGGTGTTAGTACTTCATAGTTTTTTAGTTGGTTATGCTATATCATACGTTTATTTGAAGTTGTGATTGATTTTGGGTCGGTTTCATTCTAGCGGTTACCTATTCTGCTTAGGAATTCTTGGTAGCGGTTTGCTCCTGTTTTTAGCAATTAACTGTTAGCGATTACCTTATTGTGTACTAACAGACAAAACGCAAGATAGTGACAGTTTTGGACTATTGTGGTTTGCGATTGGAGTTAGCGGTTAGGGTTTGCGTTTAGGATTAGAGATTAGTTGTTAGTGGTTTGCTCCAGCGGTTTACTTTGTTCAGTGTTTACCGTGTTTAGTGATTAACTTATTCTGTGGTTTGCCAAGATTAGCGTTTAAATCAGTTGTGATTACCTCTTCCAGCGGTTAACTTCTTTTAGTCGTTACCATTGCCTGGTCTAGCGGTTAACTTGTTTCAGCGACTACCTCAGGACTGCGGTTACCTTAAGTTAGTGATTTGCTCCTACTAGCAATTACCTCTACTCTTTAGCGTTTAACTAAGTTGTGAGGTTCTTATGATTGGTTAATCATTTGCATTTGGTGAATTGCTGTAACTTAAGTCATTTCGATTAATCTAATTGTGATCTGACATTGTGAGTTAACTCTTACGACTTGACTAATTTCAACCGGATATATTGTAACTTGACTTGTCGCAACTTGACACTTAGTGCGAATTGTGACTCATCCGGTATCTCTCTCTAAGTCTAACTTGCTAAGTGTTATGGAAACTGTTTCTGATGACATTCAAGCTGCAGGGTCCGACACCCGACCTCCTATGCTAGATAGGACTGACTATGAATCGTGGGCACAAAGAATCAGACTTTATTGCCTGGGTAAAGAAAATGGTGAGAACATTCTGCGATCAATTGATGAAGGTCCAATGCAGATAGGTACAACCAGAGATGTTATCTCCATGGCTGAGGATGGATCTGTCATCCATGGAATTGACAGGCTACGTACTTACAATGACCTCAGTGAGGCTGAAAAGAAGTGTTATGATGCAGATATTCGAGCCTCCAACATCGTGATACAAGGGTTACCCAAAGATGTGTACAAGCTAATCAACTTCAACATTGAAGCTAAAGCTGTTTGGGACAATGTCAAAATGCTTCTGACTGGATCGGAGCTGACCAAAGAAGACCGTGAGTCTTAGTTGTATGATGAGTTTGAGCATTTCAAAATGAATCCTGGTGAAAACATTACCGACTACTATGTCAGATTTCACAAGCTGGTTAATGACATGAGAATGATCCGAATGACAAGGCCTAACATCCAACTCAACTCTAAGTTTGTGAACAACATGTCACCTGAGTGGGATCGCTTTGTTACTGCAGTCAAGCTCAAAAAAGGATTGAGAAATACAAACTATGAACATTTGTTTGCCTACTTACAACAACATGAGAAGCATGCAGCATATGATCGTCAATTAAGAGAGAAGCTCAATCCAACTGCTACCAATGACTCACTTGCATTCATGACTAGTATGGTACCGACTACTCAACCTGTGTCATCAATGGATCACTTATCTGCTGCCATGAATACCCAACTCGACTCAGGGTATTCTCATACTGATAAGATGATTGACAACCTTTCCAACCAAGTGTCTCTACTCGTTCAACACTTCAGAGCGGTACTTCCACCAACTAACAACCAACTCAGAGCTTCATCAAATCCACTTAATCAGGCTGTTGTGGAAGATGGAAGAGTGATGGTGCAAAATGTTCAGGGCAGACAAAATGTGAATCAAAGGAATGCTGCACGGGGTAACTTGCAGAACAGGGTTGGAAATGTGAATCAGGGACAAGGAAGGCAACCCAAATGTTACAACTGTGGGGGTTTGGGTCACATCGCCATGAACTGCACACAGCCAAAGCGTCCTCAAAATTCAGACTACTTCAAAGACAAAATGTTTCTCATGCAAGCTTAAGAGAATGGAGTTATGCTAAATGAGGAAGAATTGGCTTTTCTTGCTGGGGATGATGGAAACATCTTCCAAGCTGAGGATTGTGATGCCTTTGACTCAGATGTTGATGATGAAGCCACTGCTCAGACAATCTTCATGGCCAATCTGTCATCTGTTGTCTCACCATCACAATAATCTGGTCCCTCCAAATCATCCATCATATCTGAGGTACTGAAATTATATGATGAATGTGTAGTTAATGATGAAGAAAAGACCTTCAACAATATACGACAAAATAATGTTGGTGAACCAAATGAGGCTGAATTGGAGAACATTAATGTTTTCCCAACTGAGCAACATTCGGATCACAACAGTGATTCTGATGTATCTTGTGCAATGTCTTCTGTTATATGTGACAATGATGTGATGCATGAACAAAAGATATACAATGAAGTACAACAAACAAACGTTGAAGAATTAGATATTGCTAATATGGGAAATAGCAATATCGTCCTATATGAACAATATGTAAAGCACAGTGTCGACCCTATTGTATCAAGTGATATATCCTCTGTTGATGACAACGTGTGTGAACTTGATGAATACACTGCTGTTGCACCCGATGACACTCTGACCACTAGGATTAATATTCTTAAGGATCAAGTTAGGTGTTATGAACAACGTGCAAAATTTGAGCTAACCGAACGAGAACAAAAAATGGATTCGCAAATGCAAGCATACATAACTGAACATAACTTAAAGGAAAAGGCCTTTAAACAAGAGATAAAATCTGTTCAAAATCAACTTGATCGTGCTGTTAAGGAAAAACAGGAAATTCAGGAGAGTTTAAGTGTTCTAAAAAGTGAATTTCAGGAAAAAGAAACTAAACTGTTAAATGAATTTTCCAACCTTAAGCAGTTGAAAAACAAACTTGAAAATAAGTTGTACATCCATGGCCAAACCAGTCAAACAGCTCAAATGATTGAAAAGCACATTAAACTGCGGGATAAGCATAGTGATAAGAATTTAGAGATGCCTAAAATGAACTTCCTTAAGAGCGTTAGTGCCTCTCAACCTGCCCTGTATGATGCCAAGGTTATGCTTACACCCAATCATGCCCCTCCAAATAGTTGGTCTGATAAAGAATTGAATGATCTTGATTCTGCCAATAGAGAGAGATTTGATAATAAAATGAAGGATCCCAAGTGCATTAAACACCGTGTCATTGTTAAGCCCCATGATTATTATGAACAAAACCGAGTGACTGTTTTTGCACCTCAAACAAAGTTAACACCAGAACATGTATTTTGGCCATTAGATGTTGAGAAAATGAAAGCTGGGGAACTTAAAGCCAAGATTCCTCAAAAGTTATCTACCCCAACGGTGTATCCCCCCAATACACCAATGCACTTAGTTCAGTTGTCACTTCCCACACAATGTAAAACTCTTATTAGCATATATGTCCTTTGTCAAATGTTCACTGATTTTGATAACACATGCAAAAAGAGAATCACGCCAACGGGAATTACTAAGGGTGAAAGGGGATTTGAGCTTACTAAGGAGTGTTACTTAACTGAAGTCATCCCGTTTTTTAAACTGATCAAAGAACACTTTGAGGGTTTACGACAGTCCCTTGATGTTGAACTAAAAGAAATGAAAGAGGTGTTTAAAAATGTGGAAAATAAGGGTAAACAAACTGCAATAGATCTTCAACATAGTGAGATAGAAAGGAAAAATATTCTTATCATGAATGACAATCTGATTGCTAAATGTATTGCTCAAGATGTGTTCTACACTGCTACTGATTCTTCAATAAATGCTTGTCAATTTCATGAAATGTCTATTGCTTTGAATGATCTCCAAAATCGTGTTGTTGAGCTTGAGGGGGAGAATTTGAAACTGCATGAAAAATTCAAAATGATGACCATGACAACATGGTCAAACACTTTTCTAAACTAGAAGTTGATAATCTTAACCTACAATTAAAATATCAACATTTAGAAGAAAGGGTTAAAATATCAAAGGCAAAGACATCTTTTGATGTTCCTGAATTTGATACATATTTTGAATTGGCAAAAAGGGATGAAAAAATTCAAGCTCACACTAACACGATTAGGAAATTGAGGACTCAAATGGCCCAAATGAAATCTCCCATGAATGATGTGATCGACACCCATAAACCACAATCTGCAGATTCTCAGAGTTTTCAACTTCAAAACATGATCAACAAACTCAAACATGAAAATGATTGTTTTCAAGCTGAAAATTCCAAAGTAAAACAACATTACAAAGAGTTATATGATTCAATTAAGATCACTCCTGATAAAACCAATGAAAATATAACTTCTTTGCTAAATGAAATTGAGAATCTAAAGACCAAGGTGAAAGGGAAGATGCCTGTCATTGCAAGTGACCATATCAATTCAAAGAACCGTGAATGTAAAAAATATGCATGTGAGGCCGTTTCCCCTTAGGAACAATGAGTTAGTCCATAGTGATTACCTTAGACATCTTAAGGATTGCCTTGACATGACCCGTAAGACCATTGAAGAAGGTAGGATGATGAGACCCTCTGATAACACATTATCTGACATTAGCTTTCTCACCAAACGCTCACAAGAATTGTTAGAATATGCCATAGGTACGTGCCCCAAGATTCCCAACATGCGAGATAGAAAGGGCACATATTTATCTAAGAGTTTGAAAAAGCATGTTACCTTTGATATACCTTTGGCTAGTTCTGATCATAGCACATCACCACCTAGAAACCAAACAACTATACAACAATCTAATGTTCCCATCGTGCATTCTACAGGAGTAAGCAATGACACTAACGCTAGCGGGTCAAAGCCTAAAGGCAATATAAGGAATGATAGGTCTTCGCCAGCTAAGAGTGCTCAAGGGAAGAAAGTAGAAGACCACCTTAGGAACAATAAGATTGATTTAAGTGAAAAGAATCGTGTTGATTCTAGTATTTGCTTTAAGCGTACTATAAATAATTCGAATTTTAATGCTACTTGTAAGACTTGTAATGGTTGTTTAATTTCTGGTAATCATGATGAATGTGTTGTGTCATTTTTGAAATCTTCTTACAAATCCTCAGTTAAGTTTGCTAAGACACATAAACTGGAAAACAATACTTGGAAAGCAACAGGAAAGGTTTTTACCAATATAGGATATCAGTGGAAACCTACCGGAAGAAAGTTCACTTTAGGAAGCCAGTGTCCATTGACAAATATGCCCGATCCCAAGTCTTTAGCGGTTAAGAAATGGAAGGCAACTGGTAGAAAATTCCCTTTAGTGACTCAATGCCTTGAAATTAAGTCAGTAGCACCAACTAGTATCGTTTCATCTGAGAAAGCCATTGTAAATACTAATCCTGCCTCTCTTAAGTATGCTTGTGCTAACCAATTGGATCCCAATTACACTTGGGGATCCTTATTTTTCAGTTATCCATATCTGTCTGGTTTCAAATGCAGGTCGTACAAATCGTCTTGTGATATTTGGACTTAAGCTGCTCAAAACATATGACTGGGGATCGCTCTCGGCTCAGAAATTTCGTGAAAAAGTTTATCGGGACAGTTAGATTCGAAAACGACCACTTTGGAGCCATTATGGGGTATGGTGATTATGTGTTTGGTGACAGCGTGATTTCTTGGGTTTACTATGTGGAAGGACTTGGGCACAATCTATTCTCTGTTGGACAGTTTTGTGATTCTGATCTCGAAGTGGCCTTCAGAAAGCACACATGTTTTGTTAGAGAATTTGATGGATTTGATCTTCTTAAGGGAAGTCGTGGTACTAATTTGTATACAATCTCTATGAAAGACATGATGCGGTCCTCTCCTATTTGCTTGCTTTCTAAGGCCTCAAAGAGCAAATCATGGTTATGGCACCGTCGTTTGAACCATTTGAACTTCGGCACATTAATGAACTTTCTCGCAAAGATCTTGTTCGAGGCATGCCCAGATTGAAGTATGAAAAAGATCATCTTTGCTCAGCATGTCAATTGGGTAAAAGCAAGAAGCACACTCACAAACCAAAACCCACCAACTCCAACACTGAAGTGCTCCATACCCTTCACATGGATCTGTGCAGACCCATGAGAGTGCAAAGCTTTAATGGGAAAAGATATATTCTTGTTATTGTGGATGATTACTCACGATTTACATGGGTGAAGTTTTTAAGATCCAAGGATGAAACTCCCGAAATCATCATCAAAATCATCAAGCAGTTGCAAGTAAGGCTCAACAAGACTGTTAGAATCATTCGCACTGACAATGGAACTGAGTTTGTTAACCAACAACTCACTCAATTTTATGAAAGTATCGGCATCAGTCATCAAATGAGTATTCCTAGAACTCCTCAACAAAATGGAGTTGTTGAAAGACGGAATCGCACACTAGTTGAAGCTGCTCGCACTATATTGATATTCTCTAAGACACCAATGTTTCTATGGGCTGAAGCTATCGCTACTGCATGTTACACTCAAAATCGGTCATTGATACATCCTCTCCACAACAAGACACCTTATGAACTGGTGCATCTCAAAAAGCCTAATCTCTCCTTTCTTCGTGTGTTTGGAGCCCTGTGCTATCCAACTAACGATAGTGAAGACTTAGGGAAGCTCAAAGCTAAGACTGATATTGGGGTATTCGTTGGATATGCGCCAGATCGAAAAGGGTACCGAATCTACAACAAAAGAACCCAACAAATCATGGAAACAATCCATGTCACGTTTGATGAGCTGACAGAGCATACGGCTTCAGGACACACCAGTTCTGGACCCACACCAAATCTTTTATCTCCTAGACCAATTAGTTCGGGACTTGTACATCATTCCAAACTTGTCACTCCTTATGTTCCTCCTACTTGTGAAGAATTGAAGAAGTTATTTGACCCCATGTTTGATGAGTACTTCGAGTCACAACAACCTCAAGATCCTGAACAACAGGTTGCGGAACCTAATGATATGGCTGCAGATGCTCCTCATGTCACAAATGGTCCATCCACTTCCATTTCACTTGATCAGGATGCTCCAGAATCTAGCAACTCACAACATGAGTCAAATGCACTACCATCCTCTGAACATCAAGGAACGACAGCAGATAATTCATGTGAAGTTAATCCTTTTGCTCTACCAGAAGAGGAACCATTTGTTAATGTATTCGCTCCTGAATCCTCCAACGAAGCATTATCATCAGGAGAATCAAACACTGCTATATCGGTTCACTACCCTCAACCTCATGAACATCTCATAAAATGGACCAATGATCACCCAATTGATAACATCATAGGAAACCACTCACGACCGGTGTCCACCAGAAAACAGCTTGCTACCGATGCCTTGTGGTGCTTCTTCAATTCCATTCTATCCAAAATTGAACCCAAAGATTTCAAGGATGCTTTAACAAAAGAATGTTGGTTCACAGCAATGCAAGAAGAAATTCATGAGTTTGATCGACTTGATGTATGGGAATTAGTGCCACTACCTGAATGTGCAATGATCATCGCTCTCAAGTGGATCTTCAAAGTAAAGCTTGATGAGCATGGTGATGTCCTGAAGAACAAGGCTCGGCTAGTTGCAAAAGGATACAGTCAACAAGAAGGTTTTGACTTTGAAGAATCGTTTGCACCAGTTGCTCGTATCGAGGCCATTAGAATCTTCCTTGCCAATGCTGCTAGCATTAACATGATTGTTTTTCAGATGGATGTTAAGACTGCCTTCCTGAATGGAGATTTGAAAGAAGTAGTCTATGTTACTCAGCCTGAAGGATTCGTGGATCCTGAACGACCAAATCATGTTTATCGTTTGAAGAAAGCACTATATGGCCTAAAACAAGCTCCTAGAGCTTGGTACGATACATTGTCCAAATTTCTTCTTGCAAACCGATTCACCAAGGGTGTTGTTGATCCTACCTTGTTCACTATAAAGATTGGAAACCATCTACTTCATGTTCAAATTTATATAGATGATATCATCTTCGCATCGTCTGATTCCAATGAATGTGACCGATTTGCAAAAGAAATGAGTTCCAAGTTCCAAATGTCTATGATGGGACAAATGTCATTCTTCTTGGGGTTACAAATCTCACAAAATCCAAGCGGCATCTTCATTAATCAAGCCAAATATGCTAATGACCTTTTGAAGAAATTTGGCTTTGATTCAAGTGACTCAGTAGATACTCCAATGGTTGAAAGATCCAAACTTGATGACGATCCATCAGGCTTACCTGTTGATCAAACCAAATACAGAAGCATGATTGGATATCTCATGTATCTCACAGCAAGTAGGCCAGACCTTCTATTTGCAGTTTGTATGTGTGCTCGGTATCAATCCAAGCCTACCAAAAAGCACTTGGCAGCAGTTAAGAGAATATTTAGGTATCTTTAAGGGACCATTCACATGGGTCTCGGGTACCCTAAAGACAATGCAATGGCTCTTACGGCTTACTCAGATGCTGACCATGCGGGGTGTCAAGATACATGTAGAAGTACGTCAGGAGGTGCTCAATTTTTGGGTGAGAAACTTGTAAGCTGGTCATCTAAAAAGCAAATGTGCACATCGATTTCATCCACAGAGGCTGAATACATTGCCATGTCCTCGTGTTGTGCTCAAATTTTATGGATGAGATCTCAACTATCAGATTATGGGTTTGACTTCAACAAAATCCTTATGTACTGTGATAACAAAAGTGCCATTGCTTTGTGCTGCAACAATGTCCAGCACTCCAGATCCAAGCATATTGACATCCGTCATCACTTCATCAGAGAACAAGTGGAGAAAGGGTTAGTGGAACTCTATTTTGTGAGGACAGAGTTTCAACTGGCTGATATCTTTACAAAGGCTCTCTCTCTCGAGAAAGATTCCAGTTCATTCTTCCACGGCTTGGGATGAAGAGCCTTACACCAGAAACTCTCAAGTGTCTTCAGGAGGAGAATGAAGAGTGAAGGAGTGATTTCACATATCCTTTGTACATAGCT
This sequence comes from Artemisia argyi, assembly GCA_030686995.1. Classification (NCBI taxonomy): domain Eukaryota; kingdom Viridiplantae; phylum Streptophyta; class Magnoliopsida; order Asterales; family Asteraceae; genus Artemisia; species Artemisia argyi. Next base: position 73,437,211 of record CM060685.1, on the reverse strand, counting down.
TAAAACAAAAAGAAAATAGAAAAATATAAAACCTATAAAAAACCATAAAAATCTGAAAAATCATAAAAAAAAATACAAAAATATTCTTCTCACGACATGTCTCTTGTGTAATCATAATTATGTACGTTTCTAGAAATGTCATTCAATAATGACACGGAATCATACATATGCTTGAGCAAGAGTTTTTCTTTTTCAAATAATGTTTTTCTAAAACATGTCATTTCTCAAAACATTCTTAAAACTATGGCTTACAGTCATTTCAGGCAGTAACCCGGACTTAAAATTTTGGCTTGCTATTACTTCAGATAGCAACCTGTTTTTCAAAATGGGGAAAACACGTCGCCAAAAAGACGGTTGTTCCTTTTACTGGGTGATGTTCACCAGGGTATGGATTACTTTATATCCATGTTTCCTCGATCTAATGTACGCTTCAGTGCATTATTTCTTGATAAAGAAGAGAAGTCTTCTTTTTACCACAAATACTTTTCCTTCCATGATTCTTCCGGAAAGTATTTGTGAAAAACTTGGTGTTACCATGAAATTTTTGAAAATCAATCGAACTTGAAATTTTTCATAAAATTTATCTCTCAATCAATGCCAACAATTTTTTGTCAAAAATATACAAATGGGTCATTGATTGAGGGGGAGAGTGATTTCAAAATTTTATGTATCATCAAAACTCTCCACTTTCTACAAAAAGCTTGCAATAATACAATTTGTGTGGTTATGTGTCAGAATGAGAATATTTTCAAAGAGTTTTCGTTAAAACTTCAAATCTTTTGTAAACTCATCAAATCTGACACATAACAATCTCCCTCACAGATTGAGGGGGAGCAGAAAAAAGTTCCTTTTATCAGAAAATATTAAAACTGACCGCATTTCTCTCCCAAACGTTTTCTAACTTATTTAAATCAATAGAGATCCAAAATCTTGAAAGATTTGAAATTTTTGATCGGGGGAGAGAATGTGATTTAAATATGAAATCTAATAATCTAACATGATCTTTTAGACTCAATAATAGGCTTTCGCATATGTGCTAAACTCTTTCGAATATTGATGCACATATTGAGGGGGAGCAAAAGGCGTTTGTGGAAGTAATACCAAAGACCGACCATTTATCTTTATGCACGGAGTTATAAGGATGGTTAAGATTAGCTATGAGTTCCCATTATCCACCAAAACCGGAAGGATCTTCCCAAGGACAATCCATAGATAGATTAGAAGTCCTTAGGAATGATTGAAAAAAAGAGAAAAATGAGAAAGGGAAGAGTGCGGAATGAGATAGAGCTAGGACTGTGTTGGGAACACTTGAAGTGACGATCATTATCGAGTCAATGAGTCTTGTAATAGGTTGCAATATTATGTTTCATGCTAGTTTATTAATGTTTACATGTTTTGTTAAAGTCTAAGGGCTAGTTATGTCATAAGTAGAAAGTTATGTGAAGCCCTAGACTACTAGTATAAATAGAGATGTAACCCTCCAAGGAGGGTGTTGGTTCATTTGGAATAAGAAATTTCTCTTATTTCCTCTCTAGTTCTCTCTCTCTCTCTAACACATATCTTTCTCTCTCTAAACATATCTCATATATGTGGAAATACATAAAAGTCAGGACCCAACAATTGGTATCATTCGCCAAGGGATAATATAGGTTGTTTTAGGTTAGATTTGGTCGAAAAAACTAGGTTTAGACGCGATTTATTGGGATCAGTTACTGTTCATCCGGCGTCTTATCGAGTTAGTAGAGCTTTTATCGAGTTAGGTTTAGCGACATCTTCGGAGTATCGAGTTAGGGACAGTCGTGTACCGAGTTGGCTAAACTTTCTATCGAGTTGCATATTTTGGCGAGTTAGCCATTTTATCGAGTTAGCTAAACACCTTATCGTTTATCGAGTAAGGTTCTTCTTGGTTTCTACCTAAGCCAAACTATACTTCGTTCATTTCTTCTTATCAAGTTAGAAGCTCTATCGAGTTAGACTTCTACTGTCGAGTGTAAGATGTCTACCGAGTTAGTAAATTTTCTACCGAGTTAGTAAAGTTTCTACCGTGTTAGTAAAGTTTCTACCGAGTAAGTATTATTACAAGAAGTTACTGAGTTACAAATTGTTACCGAGTTACAAATTGTTACCGAGTTAGAAGACCAAAGCTCTACCGAGTTAGTAATATTTGATGTAGTACCGAGTTTGGAACTCAGAAAAACCTAAAATCACAACCTTTGTTTATCCTGAAAGATCCATGTTAACATTATCACTAATCATCTAATCTTACCAAGTTTTTCCTTCTTATCTTTCTCTCCTTATTTCATTTTCAAAAAAATAATAATAAAAAAATAAAAATAAAAATAAAAAATAAAAAATTGAGTAAAAAAAAATTTGGCGGGAAAAATTTGAGTAAAATTTAATTTTTACAGGAGACTAAACGTTTAATTTTTACACGAAATTCAAATTTTGGTTTAACGGTAAAAATTTTGGCCCAAAATTCAAATTTTTAGGCCAAAATTCAATTTTTTTCGGTGAAATTTGGCGGCAAAATTTTTGAAACTCAAAATTTTCTTGCAACCTTAAAATTGCATTTCATAGTGATTTTCAAATTTTGGGAGAGAAAATTTTCAAATTTATTTTGGAGGGAAAATCAGAAATCACTATTTCGACCTTTGTGTGTGATTTATCAACTATACATTTTAGTTTGATTATTTCGATTACATGGCAACAATCACGAGGGAGAGAAAAAGTATAAATCAAGTTCACAAGAGAGAAAGATGTCTGAAGTTGAGAATAGAGCCATGCACTCTAAAGAAAATTGTTTAGCATATTTTCATTCAGTTAAGATTCAATGCAAGATTCTCTCATAAACAAGGTTTCCTTCGTGGTATACCTTTGGTGTATTCTTCAGAACTGAAACGGACGTTCTAACCTTCCAAGGGAAACTCCGAGACAACATAGTTCAACTAGAAAAGCAAATTGAACAGGGAAGCGATTGCATGGTAGGATTTAGAGCACTCAAGGGTCAGCTCAAAGGGTTCATGGAAATGGATTTTAAAGTGTTCAAAACTTCTCGAGACTATGAATCTCAAAGCAGGTTATGGAGAGAGAACATCACTAGTATGGAGGTTGAAACTTTTAGATATCAGCTTGTTTCACGAATGAGCTACTTAGAATTTGTGCTTAATGAAAGATCATGTCATCTGAGTGTTGTCAAAGAACTGGAGATGCAGAAACGAGGAAGAGAATTGAATGTACGGGAGAATGGAAGAATAAGGCAGACACAGGAAGGAACAGTCAACGATGAAAGGACGTTGGATGATAGTTTGGTGTTCACGGGTAATAATGCATTATCAGAACAGCAAAATGGAAAAAACACTCCAGGGAATGATTCGGATGCTAACGGGAAACTCAACCCTAAGGATGATTTGAAGACTACAGCTGCTGATGTCGGACCTTCACATTGTTCAGACATATTGGTTAAGGTACATCAATCTACTGATGATGTCAATATATTTGATAATGTGTTTACTTATGAGACACAAAGTCATGTACAACCTGAATACATTAACGACACATATGTGGTGAATCAGGATAATAGAAATATTACTCCTGAGACTCCACATATGGATCCTAATGGAGGTACGGTTGAACATAACAATGTGAATCATGATCAAGAATGTGCTTCAACTGCTTTGATAATTAAGAATATGCAAAACGAAGTTACTCAATGTAACAAGCTCAATTGTGAACTAAAAGAAAAAAATGTGTCATTGAAAAGGGACATTGAGTGCTATAAAATACAACTTTCAAATCTTGAAAACAAAGTCAAACGTGAAAAAAAGTTTTGAAGTGGCGTTTCAAAATTATTACGATAAAGAACAAGATCTTCAACATAAAATGCGTGAATTAATTAAGTCGAACGGAAAATTGGTTTCAAAACTCGAAAATGAAAAATATGAACTCAAACAACAAGTTGAACAACTTCAAAAAGAGCTTTCAAAAACACAAACAGAATTGTCAACTTGCAAACTGAAATTTTATGAACATAAAGTGAGTAAAGAAAAGGGTGAAATGAAATAGCCCTCGATATGTTCAACCTTAGGGCAGACACCGGGTTCAATTCGTATGCTACTGGTTGTTGCTAAGGCGACACCGGTATTGAAGATAAAGACGTCATGGACCCAGTGACGCACTGCACTTAACCGTCTAAGCCACTTAAGTTATCTTAAAAGAGCTTGTTTCATTCTCACGGGGAACCGGTGTAATCTATCGACTTATCTCTTAGAGATGGTTGATATTGAAGCAGGAGACCCCTCCCTAGTCTCCGCATAGGAAACCTAATTGTGGACTTATCGAGTCTAGAGCCATGAGATACATCAAAGATCTCTTAAGAACACTTAATATTTCTACAACTGGTGTTCTGTGTCAATGGGCACCAGCTGTAAATTATCGAGTCCTTCGCAGATCCTAACAATCTGCCGAGAACGTTTATGAGAGGATATACTTACGTATTTCTCAATGATTGAGCGGAAACTCCTGCCAGGGTCAACATCAAACAGCCCTGACAGCAGGTCACTTCGGTAACTCCTTGTGGGTTACGCTTAGTGTTCGCGGTGGTACCAAAATGTTCTATAGTCGTGGAGTGATCCCCAGTGACTCACCCATTCGTTGAGCTACTTAGTAGGTCTCGTAAGCTCCCTCGGGAGTATCTGAAATGGGAACGGCCTTGGTAAGGGTTAGAAGGAGTCTTCACACTATGCTGTTGACGCTCTCTAATTCCTTATCTGTAAATACCGGTTGTTTATTGCTAACAGTTTACCTGCAGCTACACATCACCTCCATGGTGATACCGCATGCTCATACATACATCTTGAAGTCAAAGAAAACTCCCTCAAAGATATAAGCAACACAAAGTTCAAAGAAAAATTATACGCCAAAAAGAAGAATCTACAGAGTAAAGATACTAAAGATCAAAGTGAAAGAAAGGGAACTACGTGCATGTGAAAGTCAAAGTCCAAAGATGTATGAGCATGTTGGAATGGAGGACAACCACCACAGACGCAAAAGTGACGAAAGGCAGATTACACCATCATTTGATCACAACAACAAGAACAAAGAATGAAGATCACAAAGCATGATTGGAACAAAGAATCTAGCAAAGCTATTACACAAATACTCAAAGTTCAAAACAACAAGCATCAAAGAAGCAAAAAGAACACCCTCTATATTTTTTTTGAAGCAAAAAGAATTTACAAATGTATTTCTCAATGAATATAGAGGGTGTTCTTTTTGCTTCTTTGACTATTCTTTTTAATTCTTCAACTCCTTCTTTCCCCTTTCATTCTTTTCTCCTTTTTTCGTATCATACCTAAGGACTTCTAATTCTAACTATTGGTGATGTCCTTGGGTAGATCCCTCTGGCTTTGGTGGATCATAGGACGGTTTCCCTAACCTTAGTCACCTTATAACTCCATGATTATCCTATAATTGCCATTGAAACCATTTATTGAAAATCTCTCAAAGTGTTTATTATAGCAAGACAAGTTTTGAACACTTTGAGAGTTTTGATTCACTTTTGAAAGACTCCCCCATCACATGTGCTCATGAATATTTAAGAAATTTGCACATGCGGGAGGAGTAAGCACTTTTTGAATTGATCCATTCTTAATAGACATATACCCGAGGGACACGTTTGCGTTGCTAGTTAAAGAGATGCATTGTCAGCTTTAAGGTGACAACTAGCCCTAGTAACTAACTTGAAGTTGTTAACATTCCTTGAAAAGGAAGTTAGACCCGTCAAAGTATACATCTAAGAAGAGCTTCTCAAAACGGTACTTTCAACTTCGACAAGTCCTGTTCGAGACACGTTTACGTCGCTAGTTAAAGAGATGCATTGTCAGCTTTTAGGTGACAACTAGCTCTACTAACTAACTGGAAGTTATTACCCGTCGGGGACAAGTCTTTTCGAATACTAACTTTTGTTGTTTCGTCAATGATAAGATCGTTGTAGCTCTTAGACGAGGTCTAATATTATATCTAGGAACACATAATAAAGAAAGCGGAATATTCAAACATAGAATCAATCATTATTATGAACAAGGTTTTTCATTATCATTCACTTACAAACTACTTAACATGTTCTACCTTGATCAAGTAGAACACGTTATCTAAACTAAAACACAAAACCTTAACCCTAGACATTTTCCCTACGCCTAGGTTTACACACACACACCTTTTAGACGTCTACATTATGGAAGACTTGTACATTAAAATCCTACACCCTTGATCTCTTTATATAGAGAGATATTAGGGTTTACAAAATACTACGAAGGACTAATAAATAAAACTTCTTTTGCAAGCAAGTCCTTCCCATCTTTTGTAGAATTCCTTCTTGTCACTTCAAGCCCTTCATGTTTCATTCTTCTTGTTTTGTATCATCAAATCAATAAATATAATTCCCAACAATCTTCCCCTATTTGATGATGACAAAACAAACACCTTCTTGTACGAACTTCCCTAGACGAAGTAGAAAAGTTGAGATAATTAAATCTCACCATGAATGAAACAATCTTGTCTTCCCCTTAAGCCATGCTATGCCACTCCAAATCTCTTCTAACATCTCTTCCCCTTTTTGTTATCAACAAATAGAGAACAAATGTAAATAGTAGAAACTTCCCCTTGAGTGGTGCATGAACATCAAATGATTAAAACACATGATAAAATACTTCCCCTGAAATTAATGTGCTAATCATCTTCATGAATCTTCAATTCTGTAAGCTCCTTGTAATGATCACTTGTGAAGAAAATCAAGTATAACGAATTTGATGAAGAAGTAGAATTTCCCAAACTTGTGTCTTAAATCTTTACTATCCACGTAACTCCATACTTATACCCAACCATAAATATAAGTAGACCGCAATCCCTTGACAAAATCCTCAACTAATATGAGACACTAAGCACTACAATATAACTCCTTTAAGTGATAGCCAATGTGCGCATAGAGCATCATAAGAAAAATCACACATTGCTAGATTCATCAAGCTATATAATAAGAACACAAACCCAAATAATTCCACTTCATCTTCAAATAAGTGATAAACAATCTCCTTCGTAATCAATTATTCCAATAAGAATCAAATACGAGCCTTTTAAAACTTTTAAGAACAATAAACCAAACTCTTCTTGTGTGTGAGAACCAATCTGTGTGTGTAAAACCATCAAACTGCTCATAATTAGCCGAGAACCAAAGTAGAACCAATATCATAAAAAACCATCTCGGCTTCCCCTCACTGCTTGTAAATCATGCATTGCCTCTATAAATCATCTAAACACAGCAGTAGGTTAAACATACTCGTAGCAGCAGAGTCAAAATTCAACGGCAGTACTTTCATTAAGCTAGCAGTACTTTCAATCGTATACGAGCAGCACCTTAAACATAGCAGTACGTTGAAGCAATGGAGCAGTACTTTGAAACGTGCAGCAGTACTTTGAATACGAGATTAGTACTTTCAATGAGAGAGTAGTATACGAGCAGTACATATCTTGTAGGGCAATAGTATCGTTCTTCCATGAGCAACAGATAATCATAGTAATATTGACCAAAAGATCCAACTCATGCATCAAACGACAATCAACATTAGCTCCACATAATATCTCTTGCAAAAGATCACTATTTAATGTCGAACCCCACAGCCAACAATAGATAAAAAATAATAATCGTGAACCCTCAATTGATAAAACAATATTACCATAAACCAGTGCACATCCATGACTTAATCTTCCACCAATCTCAAAAAGATAGCACCGACCCATGTGAAAGATTAATACATCTGCTGATCCAGCCCATGTTATCAAACCAACGCGAAAAGAGATAAAAAGATAAATATATCTTACCGATCACGATCATGCTATTGGCTTTATCCTTGGCAGAAAACGACAACCAGATCCAGCATCTTTTAATCTTTCTTTAGCTTTTGATCCCACATCATAAATTGATACGAGATTATTATTAATTTGTACCGACCCATGATCACTAAAATCATCCAATCAAATTTAGTACTAGTACCAATTTATAAGAACACAGTACGAGATTTTTAATTCTCCATGCGCTATCCGACAATCTTAATTAAATACACCATCACCGACACCAATATATCTTTCAATCAATAAGCATTGAATAATAGTACGAGGTTATAATGCATGAATCGATTTACCAATCAGAATGAAGCTACATGAATAACACGACAAGGAATTTCTTTGACCAGATTAATAATACTTGCCATATTGTATATCTCAAATCTCCAAAAGGTCGATAAAAAATAAAAACCGATTACCTCATAAACCTTTTCAAATCTGCTTCAGTCCGACAGTAAAAACACCTTGTAATCCCAGATATCACGAGCTAACCTAGCTCTGATGCCAATTGATAAGATCGTTGTAGCTCTTAGACGAGGTCTAATATTATATCTAGGAACACATAATAATGAAGGCGGAATATTCAAACATAGAATCAATCATTATTATGAACAAGGTTTTTCATTATCATTCACTTACAAACTACTTAACATGTTCTACCTTGATCAAGTAGAACACGTTATCTAAACTAAAACACTAAACCTTAACCCTAGACGTTTTCCCTACGCCTAGGTTTACACACACACACCTTTTAGACGTCTACATTATGGAAGACTTGTACATTAAAATCCTACACCCTTGATCTCTTTATATAGAGAGATATTAGGGTTTACAAAATACTACGAATGACTAATAAATAAAACTTCTTTTGCAAGCAAGTCCTTCCCATCTTTTGTAGAATTCCTTCTTGTCACTTCAAGCCCTTCATGTTTCATTCTTCTTGTTTTGTATCATCAAATCAATAAATATAATTCCTAACAGTCAATTCTTGGGTCAATTCTGAGTCTAGCTCGCATGAGATTCAACTTTAAGCATCTTTGAACTTTCATATTTTAATCACTTTCATTTTTTCTCCCCCTCAAAAATAGCATATAAAATGTTGTTTTTGATGAACTTTTGATTAAAATATTCTTTTTGAGTCTTATGGGGGAGATTTACCAAGAACTTATCATTTTGAACAAAGATCATTTCAAATACTCCCCTCAATAAGTGAAATAACTTTTTGATGTTTTGATTACGAGAGGGAATACTTGTCCTTTTGAGTAGAATTTATGAAAAACTTAGAAAATTTGATTATTTCTACTCAAAAGTTAGAAGTTTTCGTTCCTTATATAAGGATTGAAGCACTGACGCGTACCTCAGGGTCCTTTAATTTCAAAGAACGGGTTGTACACAGCTATATGTGCACAATCAATTAAGCATGATTTTGATGGAATATTTTGTTTTGGAAATACTCCCCCTCAAAACTTGCATATGTTTTGAGAATTTAAACCTTTTTTTTTTATAAAGTTTGAGGGAAGGAGTCTTCTTGAAGCAAAATTCTGAAAGATTTAGAAATTTCAGTTTGAAAAATTCTTGAATAAATTTTACTTCAAGGTGACTAAAACTTTATACACTGATATACTCCCCCTCAAAACTAGCTTATGTTTTGACATTTTTAAACTTTGGAGCAAATTGGGGAGTAAATATTCGAAAAATCTTGAGAAAAGTTTTGAAAAATTTTGAATAAATTTTACTCAAGATTAAGAAGTTTTAGATGAGCTTTGCATGAGAACTTCTTCTTGTTTTTAAGGAAAAGTGCACGTTTGGTTTTAAAGAATGGTTTAGTAAGGTACTTTCCTTTCTTTGAAACCCGAGTTGTACACTGAAATGTGTGCACAAGTCGTAATGTTTAAGCTCGGGTTGTAAGCTGAAATACTTACAAGCCATTAAGAATTTGAGATTACACAACAACCTTGGGAACCCATTTAAGCACGGCGCCAATGGGTTTACCAAAATTTGAAATCCATTTGTTGGTTGTGTCAATCTGATTTAAAGATGTTGAATTCCACCGAGGACTGAAAACCGGTGTTTCATTTTGAAATAATACTCGTGGAATCAATGGAGATTTAAAACTCTTTTTCCGTAGAAAATTGTTTGAGAAACCCGGTGTTTCTCTTAGAGTTTTTAAATCCGAAGAAGAAGATTTCCATCTAGAGTTGAACCTCATGGGTTCTCTTTGAAGATTTGTTTTTGTGATAAATGGAAACCTTCCGTTATTTGGAATGTTCAAAACAGAGTCGTTCTTATGTTGCAGCGAAAGCAATTCTGATATGGAATATTTGAAAGGTTTTGAACGACTTTGCTTTGGTTTCCACACTTGCTTTACCGGTGTAAAACGAGAATGTGGAGTTTGAAAAACATGGTTTTTTTCTTTTGAAGCATTTGGGGGTTTTGATAAACCTTGTTTTGGTCTCCACACTTGCTTTACCGGTGTAAAACGAGAGTGTGGAGTTTGAAGAACTTGTTCCATTTTGTGGAAAACTAGAAGGGGGGTTGAATAGTTTTACGTCTTTTTAATTCGTTATAAAATTAGTTTTAGAGTTTACTTAGCTTTTAAAAACTTAGATTCAATAATATGTGATCTCAAGTCTTATACAATGTAAACAATTAACACTACACAATATATTACAATGATAAATAATGAAATAAGTAAGAGATGGAAAGATCGAACCGCGAGACAAGAGATTTATAGTGGTTTGGCTACAAGGACACCTTCCTTGCCCTACTCCACTCCCCGAGCACCTAACTCGAGAGTTTTCTTCACTATATCAACAAGCTCCCTTATGGCGGAGAAAACCGTACACACCAATTTACACACCACTTTTCACACCACTACTTCGTCACACCTAAGTCACAACTTCTACACAAGTTCTTCAAATCAATCTACTTCACAACTAACTACTCCACACCTATCTTCTTCACACCAATCTAGTTCCTAGATTTTCTTCTTCACACCAAGCTACTAACTAATCACACAATCTATATCTAACACAACTATCTACAATCAAATATTCACAACAATCTTCACAAAGAATAATGTAAATAATCTTTGAAGATGCACCAACAACTTGATGTGGAGATCACAACAAGTTGTAATACTTCTTGTCTTGAGGGATAGAAGTATTCTTCTCTTGCACTTGAGAGGATGAAGGTTGGATCACTTTGAAACAAAGAATTATACACTTATGATCAAAGGATAAGAGAATAGAGATTTGGATCCAGATCAGAAAGTTTAGAAGTACAAAAGGTGAGAAAAATGTGTGAACTGATCCAGTACTTATAAGGAAGAAAAACACTATTCTGGAGCGTGGCCGGTCCCCTTAATTATTGGCCGGTCCCCTTAATAATTAAGGGGGCTGCCTAAGGAATTAAGGGGGCCGCCCCTTTCAGAACGTTGGTTTTTCTTGTCTTTTAGTGGGGAATATTTTTCTGGATAGAATTTGCCATTTTTGGTTGGAAATTTGAAATCATATATTTATAATGAATTAAACATATTCTTTTAATTCCAAAAGTAATTTTGTAAAAGATATAAGATGTTTAATACATTTTATAAAAATTCTAGTGATTAGAAAAATTTCCTTTGATCATGAAATGTTATAAACCCTTTGTTTATTCATACCTTAAGTGATATGGAAGCAAAGACAAATATTAAGCACTAAAAACTTGTTTACGTCATAAGTTTTAGATTAATGAGTTTATGCTTTGTAATTATCAAAACATAGAGACATTGTTAATATGCTAACAATGTTTTAAGACATTATTTATGTCAACAATCTCCCCCTTTTTGATGATTACAAAACCTTAAACTCATTAGGTCTAAAAAGTAATTTTTAAACAAGAATTTAGAGTTTAACATTCTCTTCTCCCCCTTTTTGTAAAATCAAAAAGGTTAAAGCTCCCCCTTGATGTATACTCCCCCTCATTTGAGAGCACCAAGGAGATGAGCTATGGAAATCTTGGCTACACAAAATATTAGAAGAGAGCAAGGCAAATATACATGCAAAGCAATAGTTATAAAAATAGATTCATTCAAGCATCATAGAAAGCATTACAACATTTAATATGCTCAAGACATATTAATCATAATAAAACAAATAGAAAGACATAGTCCTATATTGCCTAGAAAGAGCACTTGGACTTGCTTGCAACTCATGGTTGATTGTTTTATTTGCTTGAAGGATAGCATAAGCATAAAGCTTAGTTGTTAGATGGAGAGGGATATGGAGTAAGGTATGGAGCGGAAGAGGTGGCCCTTACGATATTGTATCGTGTTAGGGGTGGAATGGGATGAGGTCGAGTGAGGAGATATTCAATCCAAGAAATATCTTCACTCAAGTAAAGGATTTGTTTTTGGAGAAAGATGCAACAAGGGAAATAGTGAGTGTGGTTTTTAACTTGATCCAAGTTTAGAGAGTGAGGAAGGCAATTGTTATAGGGTGATGATGGAGGTTGCCCTTTGTTGCGTTGTGCAAGATGCATGGCATTGAGATCACTAAGATCATGGATTTGTGATATTTCATCACAGAACTTTTGCTTTTCCGTGGTAATGTGGAAAAAGTCATTGTGTTTATATGGATGAATTGGGTTTGTGTAGTTGGAGTTGTAGTGGGATGGTTGATCAACCTTGTATGGATCATTACAATGGATTTGAGGATGAGGTGAGTGATTTGGCATAAAGGAAGATGTTTGGCCAATGTTGTATGGTTTGTAAGTAGGATCAAATGAATGTCCTTGTGAGTGTGGTGGAAAGTTTGGGAAGTAAGTGGTTGGTGGTGTTGAATGACTTCCAACTTCATTTGTTATGATGGATTTGTTTCGAGGGCTTTTTCTTCGCCAAACGGGTTTTTCCGTCATTCTTGCAAGCCTTGAGGCTTTTGGTTTGGGTTTGTTTGGAGAAGCCATGAAGGGATGAGTAAAGAGTTTTGAGGATTGGGGTTATTTATAGTGTAAGATTTGGGTGTTTATGGATGGATAAAGTTTGTTTGAGAGGTTAGGACAAATTGTGTTGGTGAAGATTGGGAAATGTAGGTTGAAATGGGCTAAAAAGCAGAAAAGATTCTGTAAACCCGACCATCAGATGGCCGGTCCCCTTAATTAGGGGGCGGTCCCCTTAATGATTAAGGGGGCCGCCTTACAGAATTAAGGGGGCCGCCCATCTGGTGATTTCCAGGTTGCCAGAATTGGGTTTTTGGCAGAAAATTTGCAGAAAGGTTATGTGTTTGGATTAGAATTCAAGCAAGTTCAATTCTCTTAGGCAATATAGAGTCTAATCTAATCAAGATATAGCATGCATGCAAAAACACATAGGCAAAAGAGCAAATAATCAACACATAATAAGCAATAGGAGGTAAGTAAAGGCAAGCACACTTAAGCTTCCTAAGGCACCTATCTTAGATTAAAGGCAAAGGCAATTAGTGAGTGAAAAACTAGTGATGGATCAAGATGATACCATTATTAGTGAATTTGTCCTAGTGAGTGTCTATATGCAACAAATGTGGAGTTGTGATTGTTTCGACTCCTAGAAGCAAAAAGAAATAACGATCCTAAGAAACAATCCAAATGATCTCCTTGATTCAATTTTTGCTCAATCATAAATGTCAAAGACATATATTAGATTATATACCTTGACAATTTATGTGAGAGTTTATGAATGATTTTGAAATACAATGTTTTTAGAATTAGTCAACAATGCAAGAAAAAAAAATTTCATGGGATTCCTAGATTGTGAGAATAATTTTTAGAGAAAATTGATTGAGTTTTACAAAAAAAAAAAAAAAAAAAAAAAATATGCAAAGAAAATAAATTTTCTCAATCTTTAGTTTTGTGCGAAATAGATTCCTAGACTCAGAAAAGGTGAAATGGAAGAAAAATAAATTTCATGCAAGTATGAATTTGAATTAATATAATTTAGTCAACTTGTTCCATCATTCCTAATCCTAAACGCAAGTGGTTGAATAATTCACGCTTAAGGGGTTTTGTGAATATATCCGCAATGTTGTCTTCCGATGCAACCTTTTCTATAGATATATTTCCCTTTTGTACATTGTCCCTAAGAAAATGGTGACGTATTTCTATGTGTTTAGTCGTAGAGTGTTGCACCGGATTTTTACTTAAATCTATCGCACCTTTGTTATCACACATAATGGGGACATTTTCTAACCTAATGCCATAGTCTACGAGAGCTTGTTTCATCCATAGTGCTTGTTGACATGCCTTTCCGGCGCTTACATATTCGGCTTCGGTGGTAGAAATAGCAAGAGCGGTTTGCTTCTTCGAAAACCAAGACGTTAGACAACATCCCATAAACGTGCAAGTACCGCTAGTGCTCTTTCTATCTACGTAGTCTCTCACATGATCCGAATCCGCATAGACAATGGTTTCTATCCCGGATTAATTAGGATACCATAATCCTAAGTGTATAGTGCCTTTAACGTATCGGAAGATACGCTTAACTGCTTCTAGGTGAGAGGTTTTGGGATCCTCTTGAAAACGGGCACAAAGGCAGACACTAAAAATGATGTCGGGTCTACTTGCCATCAAGTATAGTAAACTACCTATCATTCCTCTATACTTGGTGTTATCTACGGACTCACCTTCATCGTCCTTTGTGAGCTTTACCTCCGTAGACATGGGAGTTTTCATGGGTTTTGAGTCTTCTAGGCCAAACTTCTTAAGCATTTCCTTAATGTACTTAGATTGGTTAAAAAATATTCCATCTTCTAATTGTTTTATTTGTAATCCTAGGAAGAAGTTAAGTTCACCCATCATACTCATCTCAAACTCATCATGCATGATTTTGGCAAATTCATCACACATGTCTTGACAAGTCGATCCAAATATAATGTCATCAACATATATTTGGACAATGATGAGATTTGGGTCTTTCCTTTTAGTGAAAAGAGTGTTATCTACCATTCCCATGGAATAATCATGTTTAATAAGAAAAGCTTTTAATCGATCATACCAAGCTTTGGGAGCTTGTTTGAGTCCATACAAAGCTTTCTTTAACTTATAAACATAATCAGGTTTTGCGAAGTCAATGAATCCTGGAGGTTGTGCCACATATACCTCCTCATTGATAAAACCGTTAAGGAATGCACTTTTCACATCCATTTGGAATAACTTAAAATCTAGGGCGCAAGCATAGGCAAGTAATATCCTAATCGATTCTTGTCTAGCTACGGGGGCATAAGTTTCGTCATAATCAATTCCTTCTTGTTGATTATAACCTTGGGCAACTAACCTAGCTTTATTCCTATTAACTATTCCATTCTCGTCTAATTTATTCCTATATACCCATTTGGTTCCTATGATGGTCACATCCTTTGGATTTGGGACTAGTTCCCAAACATCATTTGCCTTAAATTGATTTAATTCTTCTTGCATGGCTATAACCCAACTTTCGTCCTTTAAAGTCTCGCTAATATTTTTAGGTTCTATTGCTGAGAGGAAACAAAAGAAATTGTTTTTATCTTGGGCTTGTGACCTAAGGGTTCGTTGGTTAAGATGTCCTATTATATTATCTAATGGATGTGATCTAGATTCTTTAATATTAACAGTTTCGTTATTTTCTAAGTGAATGTCTTCATTATCATTTCCTATTGGTTTTGTTTTACTAACCTCAATAGCTTCATCTTCGACTAAATCATCATCTTCTAAAGGTAATGTTTTAGGAGGTGGTGGTGTTTCATCAAATGTTACATTTAGTGATTCCTCTACTTTCATGGAGTGTTTGTTAAGTATTATATATGCTTTGCTATTTTGTGAGTATCCTAAGAATATTCCTTCATATGATTTTGGATCAAACTTAGTGAGATAGTCCTTAGTGTTTAAAATATAGCATTTACTTCCAAATACCCTAAAGTAGCTTAAGTTTGGTTTTCTACCTCTTAATAACTCATAAGGAGTTTTTCTTAGAATTCTTCTAATTGATACCCTATTTAAAATATAAGTTGATGTATCTACAGCGTGACACCAAAATTTTTGTGGGATGGATTGTTCATTTAACATAGTTCTACTCATTTCTTGTAGTGACCTATTTTTTCTTTCTACTACGCCATTTGATTGAGGAGTACGAGGAGCTGAGAAATTGTGAGATATTCCATTTAACTCGCAATATTTTTCGAATCGTACTTCGTTATCAAATTCCCTACCATGGTCCGTCCTAATGGCAACTATTGAGCATCCTAATTTATTTTGAATCATTTTACTAAATATTTCGAATTTTTCAAAGGCTTGGGTTTTGTCACTTAAAAAACTAGTCCACGTGTATCGTGAGTAATCATCTACTATTACTAAGGTATATTCGTTTCCTCCATAGCTCCGCACAGCGGATGGACCAAAAAGATCCATATGTAATAATTCTAGGCACCTAGTAGTGGATACTATATTCTTGGCTTTGTGACTAGCATGAGCTTGTTTTCCAATTTTACATGCATCACAAAAATGCTTGTCATATTTTAGGTTAGGCAAATTTCTAACTAATTCCTTAGAGGCCAAAGATTGTATTTGTTGCATGTTAGCGTGTCCTAATCTCCTATGCCACAGTGTAGAGTTTTCATCTAGGGTCGTTAGGCATATCCTATCCTCAGGTTTGAATTAATATAATTTAGTCAACTTGTTCCATCATTCCTAATCCTAAACGCAAGTGGTTGAATAATTCACGCTTAAGGGGTTTTGTGAATATATCCGCAATGTTGTCTTCCGATGCAACCTTTTCTATAGATATATTTCCCTTTTGTACATTATCCCTAAGAAAATGGTAACGTATTTCTATGTGTTTAGTCCTAGAGTGTTGCACTGGATTTTTACTTAAATTTATCGCACCTTTGTTATCACACATAATGGGGACATTTTCTAACCTAATGCCATAGTCTACGAGAGCTTGTTTCATCCATAGTGCTTGTTGACATGCCTTTCCGGCGCTTACATATTCGGCTTCGGTGGTAGAAATAGCAAGAGCGGTTTGCTTCTTCGAAAACCAAGACGTTAGATAACATCCCATAAACGTGCAAGTACCGCTAGTGCTCTTTCTATCTACGTAGTCTCCCACATGATCCGAATCCGCATAGACAATGGTTTCTATCCCGGATTCCTTAGGATACCATAATCCTAAGTGTATAGTGCCTTTAACGTATCGGAAGATACGCTTAACCGCTTCTAGGTGAGAGGTTTTGGGATCCTCTTGAAAACGGACACAAAGGCAGACACTAAAAATGATGTCGGGTCTACTTGCCGTCAAGTATAGTAAACTACCTATCATTCCTCTATACTTGGTGTTATCTACGGACTCACCTTCATCGTCCTTTGTGAGCTTTACCTCCGTAGACATGGGAGTTTTCATGGGTTTTGAGTCTTCTAGGCCAAACTTCTTAAGCATTTCCTTAATGTACTTAGATTGGTTAAAAAATATTCCATCTTCTAATTGTTTTAATTGTAATCCTAGGAAGAAGTTTAGTTCACCCATCATACTCATCTCAAACTCATCATGCATGATTTTGGCAAATTCATCACACATGTCTTGACAAGTCGATCCAAATATAATGTCATCAACATATATTTGGACAATGATGAGATTTGGGTCTTTCCTTTTAGTGAAAAGAGTGTTATCTACCATTCCCATGGAATAATCATGTTTAATAAGAAAAGCTTTTAATCGATCATACCAAGCTTTGGGAGCTTGTTTGAGTCCATACAAAGCTTTCTTTAACTTATAAACATAATCAGGTTTTGCGAAGTCAATGAATCCTGGAGGTTGTGCCACATATACCTCCTCATTGATAAAACCGTTAAGGAATGCACTTTTCACATCCATTTGGAATAACTTAAAATCTAGGGCGCAAGCATAGGCAAGTAATATCCTAATCGATTCTAGTCTAGCTACGGGGGCATAAGTTTCGTCATAATCAATTCCTTCTTGTTGATTATAACCTTGGGCAACTAACCTAGCTTTATTCCTAGTAACTATTCCATTCTCGTCTAATTTATTCCTATATACCTATTTGGTTCCTATGATGGTCACATCCTTTGGATTTGGGACTAGTTCCCAAACATCATTTGCCTTAAATTGATTTAATTCTTCTTGCATGGCTATAACCCAACTTTCGTCCTTTAAAGTCTCGCTAATATTTTTAGGTTCTATTGCTGAGAGGAAACAAAAGAAATTGTTTTTATCTTGGGCTTGTAACCTAAGGGTTCGTTGGTTAAGATGTCCTATTATATTATCTAATGGATGTGATCTAGATTCTTTAATATTAGCAGTTTCGTTATTTTCTAAGTGAATGTCTTCATTATCATTTCCTATTGGTTTTGTTTTACTAACCTCAATAGCTTCATCTTCGCCTAAATCATCATCTTCTAAAGGTAATGTTTTAGGAGGTGGTGGTGTTTCATCAAATGTTACATTTAGTGATTCATCTACTTTCATGGAGTGTTTGTTAAGTATTATATATGCTTTGCTATTTTGTGAGTATCCTAAGAATATTCCTGCATATGATTTTGGATCAAACTTAGTGAGATAGTCCTTAGTGTTTAAAATATAGCATTTACTTCCAAATACCCTAAAGTAGCTTAAGTTTGGTTTTCTACCTCTTAATAACTCATAAGGAGTTTTTCTTAGAATTCTTCTAATTGATACCCTATTTAAAATATAAGTTGATGTATCTACAGCGTGACACCAAAATTTTTGTGGGATGGATTGTTCATTTAACATAGTTCTACTCATTTCTTGTAGTGACCTATTTTTTCTTTCTACTACGCCATTTGATTGAGGAGTACGAGGAGCGGAGAAATTGTGAGATATTCCATTTAATTCGCAATATTTTCCGAATTGTACTTCGTTATCAAATTCCCTACCATGGTCCGTCCTAATGGCAACTATTGAGCATCCTAATTTATTTTGAATCATTTTACTAAATGTTTCGAATTTTTCAAAGGCTTGGGTTTTGTCACTTAAAAAACAAGTCCACGTGTATCGTGAGTAGTCATCTACTATTACTAAGGTATATTTGTTTCCTCCATAGCTCCGCAGAGCGGATGGACCAAAAAGATCCATATGTAATAATTCTAGGCACCTAGTAGTGGATACTATATTCTTGGCTTTGTGACTAGCATGAGCTTGTTTTCCAATTTTACATGCATCACAAAAATGCTTGTCATATTTTAGGTTAGGCAAATTTCTAACTAATTCTTTAGAGGCCAAAGATTGTATTTGTTGCATGTTAGCGTGTCCTAATCTCCTATGCCACAGTGTAGAGTTTTCATCTAGGGTCGTTAGTGTAACAATTCGCAATTTCAGGTTAACTTTTATTCCCGAAAATTTTACTATTCACTTTTTACTATTCACTTTTCACTATTCATCTCAGAAATTTTTATTTCATATTCTCGTAAGTTAATTTATTTTAATGATAATCCGAGAATTTCAAGCTCGTCGGATCATTTCTGCAAAAATCACAAAGCCGTGTCCGAGATTTACTTTTAGGTTTAAACGTCCTTACAGCATCCCGATATATCCATAAAACATTATAAACTATAGAAATATGATTTTCTTTCATTTTAGGACAATTCCAAAAGTTTCGGAATTTTACGTTTTCCAGTTCAGCTTTTTACGCGAATTACGCGTTTTAGACCCGTGTTTCCAGTTTTTAGCAGGGTTTTAGCACCCGATAGAACCTACCACTCATTTCATATTTTATTATGGACTATATTGACATGTTTAACAATACTTTCAAATTTCATATTTTTACGATACCCGGTTTTACGTTTTGAGGCTTAATCATTTACGGTTAGCGATTTACGGAGTCAAAACTAGCTACATACTTAGGATAATACCATCAAAAGTCCACACCTTGTTCTCTAAGTTCATGAACCGCCACAAGGGGGGGGCATTCACACTTGTGGCATCATCTCATGACTTTAGCCATTAGATCACTTTTAATTACACCTTGGTCACCAAGTTTAGGAAGCTTACTAGTTACCTTCCTAACCTCCTCATTTTTAGTATAAAAGCAAGCTCATGTCTTCATTTATTCATCATT
Source organism: Artemisia argyi (assembly GCA_030686995.1). Classification (NCBI taxonomy): domain Eukaryota; kingdom Viridiplantae; phylum Streptophyta; class Magnoliopsida; order Asterales; family Asteraceae; genus Artemisia; species Artemisia argyi. The sequence continues at coordinate 73,417,238 of CM060685.1, read as the reverse complement.
CAAACGCCACACCAATTATCCCCAGCACCATGATCCTTTGATCTTCAATATACAAATTACACTAGAAAGTTCAAGGTCTTAGTATTCTCTACCTAGTTCTTAAGTTTGTTTGGTGATTCCATGGTTGAATTAGGAGCTACACAAGGTTACTAGGGCTGAAGTTAAATGGTTTTCACAAGGGTTAGATCAAGGCTAGCAAGGGTTACAAGAGTTATGGTGAAGGGTTTACAAGCTTAGGTTTAGTGTCCTAGTTCTATACTTGACTTCCTTTCTTTAGAAAGCCAAAAGTTGTAAGCAAACCCTTATACACTTTCTTGCTCAATATCATTTTCATGCTTATTATGGTTCTTTCATGCTATATATGTTCTTGTTATTGTGTTCATGATGTTTAAAAATGGATAAAACAAGTATTAGTATACATATGTTAACTTATGACAAGTAAACAAGCAAACTAGTGGTTTTTATGGAGAACCACGACCAAAATAGTATAACTTTGATATTTGACACTTACTTACTGTTAAAGAGGACTTAACAAGGAAAACATAGCAATTTGAATCACCCAAAACGAGTACACGAGTCAAAAGTTATGACCATTTGAAGTTAGCGAAACCAAAACGGCAAAACTGCCTAAATAGCATTCTGATCAAATTTTGATTTTGAAAGTCCCACTTCTGCTCCGATTCATCAAAAAGTTAAAACACGAAAGTTGTCCGGAACGACGTTTTCGTTCAGGAACAAAGAAGCTCGAGCCCTAAAAACGCTTTCCGAGTGATAATTTCTTCAAATTCTTAACAGCCCATTTTTAGACCAAAGTCACTATATTATAGTTATGAATTACTAAGACCAAGAGGTCTAATGACCTAAAGCCAAGACCACAACCATGGCTAAAGCCAAGGTTGAGTCTCAAGACCATGGTAACAATGACCAAGGTCACGGCAAAGCCACGGCTAAAGACCATATAACTTTTAAAGATCAAAACTTATATATATATATATATATATATATATATATATATATATATATATATATATATATATATATATATATATATATATATATATATATATATATATATATATATATGTTATCAAATACTACAATAGTAGGGAGCCTCATGTGAGGAGTTCATTAAGTAAGCCGTCGAGACGAGTTGTGGATTTACGAATTAAAGTGTCCTGGCTCCTCGAACGTTTACTCCATGACTTCTGAATTATGTCGGCCCGAACGGTAGTAAGAGATCTACAACCTAAACATGTTTCATAAACCATTTATATTCAAAGACTTACACTATATACTAAAGTACTACATCATGAACATTATGCAAGACATATATGGGAAATTCTTCGTATTCTTAGACGTTACTCCAAACCTAAGTCGCAACGTTCTATTATAGGCTGCTCTTAGAGACTTTCGCGATTCGACTACCACTATCATTTCTCATTACATAAGCTTAAGGTGAGTCATAGCCCCTACTCTTTTCATACTTGTTTTAACTCTTGGGGGGATACATGCTCAACTACTTGCTTACTTGTACAAATACTCAAAACATTTATACTTGATTGTTTTATACTTGATTGTTTTATACGTGATTGTCTTATACTTGATCGCATTATACTTGATTTCATATATACATTATTGCGTTATACTTAATTGTGAGACTTCCAGTGGCTCCAGATTAAGTTGTTGGATGACCATTGAGACTTCCGGTGGCTCCAAATTAAGTTGTTGGATGACCATTGAGGCTATTGATACATCCTAACATTTGCGAATGTTGGATACATCATAAACGTGAGGTCTTCGGAGATGAAGAGTAGACTCATGACTAATTGCTTAATTGTTTTGATGAACTTATACATGTCTTAATCATACTATATTGTAGCAGTGGGTTGTGAACACACAGGTTACAAGTCTCTTATGGCGGGACTTGCAACTGAGTGGATTCTCAATGCCTTTGCTGTGTGAACATTCTTTAAGGCTTTTCAACTGTTTTATAACAAACTCTATGAACTCACCAACCATTGTGTTGACACTTTAGCATGTTTATCTCAGGTTAGTAAGGCGATAGCTAGTGCATGGAACTTAGAGTCAAGCTGCATATTCTGAAGACTTACGCTTTTATCATTTACAAATCAAAAACATTTTGTATACATTTATGTATCATACTTTGGAATCTCATGTTTGTAACTTTTAATTCTTTAATCGAATGGTAACTTTTCAAAACGTCTCATTTAGAGTTCGTTTTCTATAACTTGTACTTTGTATTATGAAGTAGCACCCCTATGACACAGTCTTCCGCTGCGGTATTTTGGAGGTGTTACAGATTGGTACCAGAGCCTTGGTTATAGAGAACTAGGTTGCATTTAGTGCCTAGACTATAACTGCTATATACGTGGGGACCTTCCTCTTTATTTGCCTTACACACAATACATACACATATGCTTTTGGTTAGAGGTTTACTTAGTTCCACGCTGTTAGATGATGTGACTTTAGTATTATAAGGAACCCCAGAGATTAGCCGAGTCATTAAAAACATGGAGCTCAGTAATAACTAATTATTTAACATGATCGTGTGACAGTTCTTGTTTGATGAGACACAAGATTTGAGTTAAATAATATTATTGCTTAGCTTTAAGGATTTGATGACTTGATTATCTTACCATCGGCCTCAGAAGGCGGATTTTGTGTCGGAAATTCTTAAGTAGGATGTTTTAGAATCTCCTTATTTAAATGGATTGGGACGCCTCTTCAGTTAAATAAAGAAATTGTAAATCACCGAACCATGAGTTTATGATCCCTTACTTACATAAATTTGGACGCTTCTTTATGTAAGTAAAGAGTTATAAATAAGTGGGCTTATTTACATCCGATACAACTCCTTAACCACAACCTTAGACGAATCAGAGTGAACACCACTATATTAGAAATCCCGAATTCTCTTAGACACACCGTAAGTAGTTAACATCAACTGAACTTCGGGACGAAGTTCTCCTTAAGGGGTAGAGACTGTAACAATTCGCAATTTCAGGTTAACTTTTATTCCCGAAAATTTTACTATTCACTTATTATTATTCACTTTTTACTATTCACTTTTCACTATTCATCTCAGAAACTTTTATTTCATATTCTCGTAAGTTAAACTATTTTAATAATAATCCGAGAATTTCAAGCTCGTCGGATCATTTCTGCAAAAATCACAAAGCCGTGTCCGAGATTTACTTTTAGGTTTAAACGTCCTTCCAGCATCCCGATATATCCATAAAACATTATAAACAATAGAAATATGATTTTCTTTTATTTTAGGACAATTCCAAAAGTTTCGGAATTTTACGTTTTCCAGTTCAGCGTTTTACGCGAATTACGCGTTTTAGACCCGTGTTTCCAGTTTTTAGCAGGGTTTTAGCACCCGATAGAACCTACCACTCATTTCATATTTTATTATGGACTATATTGACATGTTTAACAATACTTTCAAATTTCATATTTTTACGATACCCGGTTTTACGTTTTGAGGCTTAATCATTTACGGTTAGCGATTTACGGAGTCAAAACTAGCTACATACTTAGGATAATACCATCAAAAGTCCACACCTTGTTCTCTAAGTTCATGAACCGCCACTAGGGGGGGCATTCACACTTGTGGCATCATCTCATGACTTTAGCCATTAGATCACTTTTAATTACAACTTGGTCACCAAGTTTAGGAAGCTTACTAGTTACCTTCCTAACCTCCTCATTTTTAGTATAAAAGCAAGCTCATGTCTTCATTTATTCATCATTCAAACGCCACACCAATTATCCCTAGCACCATGATCCTTTGATCTTCAATATACAAATTGCACTACAAAGTTCAAGGTCTTAGTATTCTCTACCTAGTTCTTAAGTTTGTTTGGTGATTCCATGGTTGAATTAGGAGCTACACAAGGTTACTAGGGCTGAAGTTAAATGGTTTTCACAAGGGTTAGATCAAGGCTAGCAAGGGTTACAAGAGTTATGGTGAAGGGTTTACAAGCTTAGGTTTAGTGTCCTAGTTCTATACTTGACTTCCTTTCTTTAGAAAGCCAAAAGTTGTAAGCAAACCCTTATACACTTTCTTGCTCAATATCATTTTCATGCTTATTATGGTTCTTTCATGCTATATATGTTCTTGTTATTGTGTTCATGATGTTTAAAAATGGATAAAACAAGTATTAGTATACATATGTTAACTTATGATAAGTAAACAAGCAAACTAGTGGTTTTTATGGAGAACCATGACCAAAATAGTATAACTTTGATATTTGACACTTACTTACTGTTAAAGAGGACTTAACAAGGAAAACATAGCAATTTGAATCACCCAAAACGAGTACACGAGTCAAAAGTTATGACCATTTGAAGTTAGCGAAACCAAAACGGCAAAACTGCCTAAATAGCATTCTGATCAAATTTTGATTTTGAAAGTCCCACTTCTGGTCCGATTCATCAAAAAGTTAAAACACGAAAGTTGTCCGGAACGACGTTTTCGTTCAGGAACAAATAAGCTCGAGCCCTGAAAACGCTTTCCGAGTGATAATTTCTTCAAATTCTTAACAGCCCATTTTTAGACCAAAGTCACTATATTATAGTTATGAATTACTAAGACCAAGAGGTCTAATGACCTAAAGCCAAGACCACAACCATGGCTAAAGCCAAGGTTGAGTCTCAAGACCATGGTAACAATGACCAAGGTCACGGCAAAGCCACGGCTAAAGACCATATAACTTTTAAAGATCAAAACTTATATATATATATATATATATATATATATATATATATATATATATATATATATATATATATATATATATATGTTATCAAATACTACAATAGTAGGGAGCCTCATGTGAGGAGTTCATTAAGTAAGCCGTCGAGACGAGTTGTGGATTTACGAATTAAAGTGTCCTGGCTCCTCGAACGTTTACTCCATGACTTCTGAATTATGTCGGCCCGAACGGTAGTAAGAGATCTACAACCTAAACATGTTTCATAAACCATTTATATTCAAAGACTTACACTATATACTAAAGTACTACATCATGAACATTATGCAAGACATATATGGGAAATTCTTCGTATTCTTAGACGTTACTCCAAACCTAAGTCGCAACGTTCTATTATAGGCTGCTCTTAGAGACTTTCGCGATTCGACTACCACTATCATTTCTCATTACATAAGCTTAAGGTGAGTCATAGCCCCTACTCTTTTCATACTTGTTTTAACTCTTGGGGGGATACATGCTCAACTACTTGCTTACTTGTACAAATACTCAAAACATTTATACTTGATTGTTTTATACTTGATTGTTTTATACGTGATTGTCTTATACTTGATCGCATTATACTTGATTTCATATATACATGATTGCGTTATACTTAACTGTGAGACTTCCAGTGGCTCCAGATTAAGTTGTTGGATGACCATTGAGACTTCTGGTGGCTCCAAATTAAGTTGTTGGATGACCATTGAGGCTATTGATACATCTAACATTTGCGAATGTTGGATACATCATAAACGTGAGGTCTTCGGAGATGAAGAGTAGACTCACGACTAATTGCTTAATTGTTTTGATGAACTTATACATGTCTTAATCATACTATATTGTAGCAGTGGGTTGTGAACACACAGGTTACAAGTCTCTTATGGCGGGACTTGCAACTAAGTGGATTCTCAATGCCTTTGCTGTGTGAACATTCTTTAAGGCTTTTCAACTGTTTTATAACAAACTCTATGAACTCACCAACCATTGTGTTGACACTTTAGCATGTTTATCTCAGGTTAGTAAGGCGATAGCTAGTGCGTGGAACTTAGAGTCAAGCTGCATATTCTGAAGACTTACGCTTTTATCATTTACCAATCAAAAACATTTTGTATACATTTATGTATCATACTTTGGAATCTCATGTTTGTAACTTTGAATTCTTTAATCGAATGGTAACTTTTCAAAACGTCTCATTTAGAGTTCGTGTTCTATAACTTGTACTTTGTATTATGAAGTAGCACCCCTATGACACAGTCTTCCGCTGCGGTATTTTGGAGGTGTTACAGTTAGGCATATCCTATCCTCAAGTTTGTTTCCTAGTTTCATAACATATATGACACCTTTTCTTATTCCTCTACCTATAATTTTTCCATTCTTAACTATTTCCCTATCATCTTCGGTAAATGTGACTCTACATTTATTATCACATATTTGTCCTACACTAAGCAAGTTATATGTTAATTTATCTACATGCTCAACATTTTCAATAGTAAGTGAGTCTTGAGAGATCGTACCTTTGCCAATGATTTTTCCACGTAAGTCACTACCGAAAATAACGTTACCTCCATTGTATGCCTTGTATGTAGAGAATAAATTGCGGTTCCCCGTCATGTGCCTCGAACATCTGCTATCTTTGATCCATTTGTCAGGTTCCAAGTCAATTCCTAAACATATTTCATCGGTTTCTTTTGCCATGAAACACTTTTCGTCTCTTGGCTTTTCAACTTCTTCTTTGTCCCAGTTGCTCCTAATCAGATCTTAATACGTGTTGTGCAAATGAAACTTCTAAGTGTAGAGTAGTTGGTTCTCTTTAGAGCTTATATAAGTAATATGTGGCTTTTTCTCCCAGTTGCTCCTAATCAGATCTTAATACGTGTTGTTTTCAAACTTTTGACCATTAAAAGTTTTTGTTATGTAAACAAGTTTTTATGCAAGGTTAATATAGAGTACTAGTTCAAATTTTTATTTAAATTTTGGAACAAGCTACTTTCCTAAAATCTGAATAAAATTGCAAAGTGAAGCAAGTAAAATTACTGAATGATGTGAAAATAAAAAGTATGTTATGAAAAAAAATGATGAAAAGAAAAGAAAGAAAAAATTGAAAAAATGAGAAAAATGAAATAAAAAAGATGTGTTGAATAGAATTAGAATAAATAAATAAAAGTTACTTTTTCCCAAATTTAAATCGAAAGTTGAACTAGTATTCGTTGATTTTGTGTAAAGATTAAACGGGAATTTAGAGATTGTTGAAGTCAAAGACCCCGAAAGCTCTGATACTATTCTCGTGGGTGTAAAAACCTAGCCTCCTAAGCCTTGGCTAAAAGGACAAGCTGAGAAGAAAGTCGCAACATGGAGTGATCTCACCTTTGAATCTTTAATCTCTAAATGATCATTTGTTGTTATCTATTTCAGTTTTGATTTTAACTTGTCAAGGAATATCAAAAATCTTTGAATCGAAATCCCGCCAATTCTGGTACTAGTCTCTGTGGGGTGTCAAAAGCCTGGTCACCTAAAACCAACTGGTTTGGGATGTGCCGAAAAGAAAGCCGCTACATGGAAAAGGCCATTTTTTATTCTTAAATTTCTAAGGTTTCCGGTGGGTTAGGATTGAACTTAAATAAATGACAACCATATTGAACTCCGATTTTTTGTGGTCAAACTTTTGAAAATAAGCACACATGCCTAAACTTGATAAATTGTGGGAGTAAAAAGTTAAAACTTGTCTTACACAGATTATTAATATAAGTAGTGTTAGCATTTTACAAAAATATTTGCGCAAGGGTTTTTGAACTTAGTTGGAAGTATAAAAAAGAGGATGATGATTAAAATTCCCTGGAAACAACCAGTTTGTGTGAATCCCGTTCCATAATACCGTTTTTGGAAAATCAAGCATTTTGTTTACTTTGGTTTTAGTTTAAATGTCCCGCATTGAATAGAAAGTCGAAACGGGGTATACTTGGTATTCTTTTGATCCTTTCATTATTTCATATGATTGGATTGCTAGGGACTAGCAATAGTTTAGTGTGGGAAATTGATGAGTGCGCAAACACTCATCAATTTATACCCATTTTAGACCGTAAAAATACTGAAAACACACAAATATGTCATATAAAACTGCAAATATCCTTGGATTTTGTTTTTATGTGTTTCAGGTACAAAAGGATTGAAAACAGGTGAAAAATGAGCAAAGTATGCTGAATAGGCAGAATCAGTCCCTAAACTTTCCAGAATTGGCAGATTTTGTCCCTAGAAGAGTATTTTGGATGAAAAGTCAACATAGGTCCTTGGGAAGTCAGAAAGTGTCAAGTTTTGTCCTTGGGTGAAAAGTTTGAAGAAATTGTAATTTTGGTCCCTTAAGTTTCAAAAGTGGCAAAAATACTCCCCGGAAATTCAAAAGTGGAAAATTGCATTCATTGACCTTGGATTATTGAAACTTGGCAGGTAAGATCCTTAAAATAAGTTTGGAAAGTTACCAATTTCAGCCCTTGGTTTTTAAATAAATTGCAAAATTGATCCTTGTATTAACATCAAACCAAACGGATCCTATGCTATTATAATCCAAATCCAATCCAGAAACAAGCATGGGCCTGATCTAAAAAACACCACCCAAGCCCAAACTCCCCAAGCCCTTTCCCCCGTTTTATAATAAAACGTACCCATGGTCAAACCATCTCCCTCACCCCACTTCCTGGTTTCCCTCCCCCTGCTCCCTCCTCTTTTCATGGCACCTCCCACCAAATTGTCCCCCTCCTCCTCTCTACCAAGCCACCCTACAAACCAAACCCATGTGACACTTCCCTTCTATCACATCCCGTGATTTTTCCTATAATTTAAAAACGTTTAATTATATATTAATCTCTATCATTACTTCTAGTCACCATTTTTACGGGAAAATTTAAAATTTTATTTATTATATTATTTTGACACGAAAACATTATCACAAAAATCACCAAATGACGGAACAAATTCTCGACATGTTTAACGAAACTTAATTAATTCACTAATCTTAATATATACTTAAAACACTAATTACCATCCAAACGGGCCCTTAATTACTCCTAAGCCCATCCGAATTTGTTACTATTCATCCAGCCCAAAACTCAAGCCCATTTCATTTATATTAATCGACTAGAACCATGTCCAAAACGCCCTTCGTACACGCAATTCTTACACACGACGCCTATATCTTTTTACACTACCTCGTCTCCCACCTAGCCGACAACCAGTGTGTCAAATCTCAAAGTCGTATGTCGAGTATTACTATAGTAATACGAGGCAAAGTATTCATCTAAAGACTAACCCATACGACATTTATTAAATTCAAAACTAAACCATTTTAGCTCACGTTTGTTTCTATGAAGTTCAAAAATCATTTCTAGCATGAATTCATGTCTAGATATTAAAAATCTATCAACTATAACTGAGTCCTACATGAGTTTCCAAATTGTATGCTAATAAAATTGGTGGTCGACATATGTTTTAGACACAAGGACATGCACCTCCAAATTTCAAGCTCTCACAACTCCATAAAATATTCCTAGGCCAAGTACTAGATGAATTTTAAAAATGAAACCATAGGTACAATCGAAAATATATAATAAACAAGCTCATGTTTTCTTTGAGCTTTGTTTTGATGTCGACAAGCTAGAAGCCAAGGAGCATGTTACCTCTTACAACCTACAAGACTTTTGAATACTTCATACTACAATCTACCATCCCATCTCATAATTTATAGTCCCTGGAACACTCAAAACCTCATATATATACCACCTTGCATGCATGCACTCGTTTCTCACACATACAAAACAAGTTACCAAATATTCTAAGTCCTTAGCTTTAGTTCCTGGTTCAAATCGCTTTGGCAAGAGCACAAGTATTTCAAATCGTGTTTAGGAGGAACCAATCTTTGTTTGTGAACCTTGGTTGAGTCGACATTCACGCTACACTCTCATACTACCCCCTCCTCGACTCTACGAATCATTTTACCCCACCATCTTGGTGTAGTAAGTCTCGTCTTCTCTTTTCCATTTTTACTTAGAGCGTATAACCTAATCTTAACGTGTAAATATCACTATCACTTGCACCAAATTACTCGTAATCTATATAAACAACACTTACGTATTATTATCTCACCTATATATTCACTACGCTAATAATCAAGACATATGAAGAATTAAATCATAAAAGTCACGTATAAACTATTTTTGGACACATTTCTAACTTACACGAAACCTAGTCGCAAACCACTTAAAATTTTCTAAGTCTTTTACTTGAGAACTCGTTCCATGCAACCCAAGAACGAACGTATATTTTTGAATTTAACTTAACAAACATACTATTTTATTTCACAAACTGTTAGACCAACTAGCAAGCTATCGAATTCGTATAGACCCTTTGTAGTAATACTCGCGTCTTGACCTCACAAATGATACAAAGCAAATCGACCTTGAACCAGTTTTGAAAACTAATAAACCACCGATTAGGCCTTAAGGCCCAATCAGTCAAAAATAAGCAAAACAAATAAGCTGTCATAATAAGCTGTTTTGAAATGTTTTTAGCACACAAAAATAAGCCCGAAACCAAGCCCAAAACTTTCGTAAGCCCAATGGATTTAAAACACTTAACGGGCCTTAGTTTTCTCGTTTAAAAGCCCAATAAGCTATAAATAAGCTATTTTCTAATAATAAGCAGTTTAAAAAGTTAAATAAGTTGTTTTTAACTTAATTAAGAAATAAAAACACTAAGTTTGGAACTTGGTGAATTTTGGACAAAAATTGCAAATTTTATAACTTTCGGGTTAAAAGTGTAAAGTTTATAAGTTGAAGTAAAAACTGTCATTTTACAAACTATAGGGTGAAAAACTCATTTTATGAACTTTTGGGTGAAAAGTGTAATAATTGGAAATTTTGGACTTAAAACGTAAATATATTTAACTTTGGACTAACTGTGCAACGCTAACGCTGTTAGAATAAAAAGTGTAAAATCGGAAAAAGGACAAAGGACCCACATATTATATTTGACATTCTTATGTTATTTTCTATTTTACGTCACCCCATCACGTCATATGCATTTTTATCACGTTTTATTTTGTTAATAATATATATAACGATATTTAAGTAATTATCTTTACGTACTATTATTATCATGATTCAGAAAGGAAAACTTTAAAAATAATAACTTATCTTATAAACATAAGAATTTCACTCGCATATCATCTTTTCATCATAACGATTAATCGTTATTCATTACCAAATAGTATTTAGTTATATTCTCAGATAAATTTATTTATCAGGTTTTATACTGAAGCCGTTACCATAATTTCACTCGAACTTACTTTCATCATTCCTAGTTTCACTTAAGGTGAGTTCTTAGCCCCGTTTTTATAAATGTTTTATAAATGCTTTGGGGGAGATACATGCTCAACTACTACTTTTACTTTTACAAGTATTTTAAACATTTACATATTACTGTGAGTTTCATAGCACCCCTCTTTTACCGTTTTATAATTGTTTTAGGGGAGATACATGCTCAAACATTTTTATTTACTTTCACAAGTACTCTACACTTTTAAAGATTTCCGTGAGTTTCATAACCCCATTTTTCAAATGTTTGATTGTTTTATAAATGCTTTGGGGGAGATACATGCTCAAATACATGTTTTATACTTTTACAAGTACTCTAAACTTTTACATATCACTGTGGGACCATAGCCGACCAGTTTATACAATTTATATCTCATGGAGACATAACTGCTATAAAAATGATTTCAAGTGACTTATGAACTGTATGCTATACCTGATTTCTACACCCCTAAGTTTGTTATTGCTAAAAGTCCCTCATATCATGACCCTGAATCACTTGAAGGGTGAACATAAATAGTTGTGAATGGATCTATTAGGGACTGACGATCCCCGTTTGTGTCTGCCAAGATGGGCCACCAAACGCACGTTATTTAATCCATTAATAGGTGAATAGCAAAACCTATCCAGAGGGCCATTGTTACCTTATGTGACTAGTTAATCGTTGAGTGTCATGAGGCTTAGGGAAATCAGAGTAGTAGTGCTGTGGTCATGACACAGACTACAATAACTAATGTTTTCGAATGACAAATTGTGTTTACTATATAGCAGAAAATCACTTTTACTTGGTAATTTATAACTACTTTGATGATTAACCCAGTTAGGGCAAACCAACCAACTATTTTGATGTTGTCCTAGTTAGGACAAACCAACAAATTATTTCATGTTAACTTTGATTTTGATAAATCAACTGTTTTGACTATAAACACTATGGATTTACTCTCACTTTGATTTTGATAATAAATTGTTTATTATGACTACTATGGACTCACAAACTCTTTCGATTCTTTGAAATCAACTACTCCACTTATAAACCCTATGAACTCACCAACCTTTGTGTTGACACTTTTAGCATGTGTTTATCTCAGGTCCATAATGAGCAAGGATGGTACGGAGGAGCACGGATTCTTACAAAGGCTATAAATTTTACTATCATTCGAAAACTTATTTAACAAACTTTGAAACCACTGGGACCTCATTTTGAAAACTCTGACATTTATAAAATTCGAATGGTAAATCTTTTAAAATGACTAAAATAATGATCGTTTTCTACTATTAAACTGCTGTTCCATGAAGTAACACCCAATCTTTATTCCGCTGCACATATTTTAAAATTGGGTGTGTTACAGATTGGCTTACTCTAACCGTTATAGCGAAACATTTTATAGCCTTTTCAAACAAAACATTTTATAGCCTTTACGCTCTCCGTGCCTTCCATCTGCCATACGATTATGGAACTTCTAGATAATTTATGCTACAACAACACTCTAGTATATTAATATATACTCACCAACTATTTCAAGTATTATACAAATCCTTCCTAATTGTCTTACTCCCATCTTTATAGATGCGTATGACATACTCTTTCCGTTTCCCCAAAAATTCGCGCATGAATTACTTTGTCGATTAGTATGGATGTAAAGTCAGAATCTTAAGATGATTTACAATGTCTTAATTTGAATGGATTGGGACTCCCTTTTATTCAAATCAAGAAATTGTACATCATTGAACCATAAGTCTATATTTCCTTAGTTACATGGTTTGGGACGCTTCTCTATGTAAATAACGAATTATAGATAAATAGGTTTAATTATATCTGAAATAACAGGCATATGAAACCAAGAACCACTAAATTTCATTAGAAACCCCGTATATTGATATACAACGATACAATTAGCATTGGTAATGCTATTGTTACAAATATCACTAGGTAAGGCATAGGAAAAACCAATTGGTTGGCCTGCCAAGCCGATGAAAAACACCACTATCCCTGCAAGATCAAGAATCACGACTGGATGTAGTACATCAAATACCCTATACGATAAAATCACACAAATGAAACGTTAGTGCATGGTACCATTATACGGTTTCAAAACAACGTTTCCATTATACCACTATCTCTTACCCCCACATTTCATCCACGCTAACAGCCAAAACCACAATTAGCATGAGAAGTGCTATAATCCAATCCAAAGACTCCAAATCTTCCTTTGGGATGTAAGCCAAGAAGATGTCTACAACAACATACAAAATTTTGAGAAAAGTATAGGTGTATGACATTTTAAAATCTTTGGATGAAAGAAATGTGAGTAGTGAAGAGGAAAAAGTGGGATATGTAAGGCGGTAGTCGTAGACTACTATTCTACCCGCATACGTTCACTATTCACCACTCAAAGACAAAATGACTTTCATCATTCCCAAAGGCTGATAATCCGGAAATTTTTCTCTACATCCTTATCCAAAATTCTCTTTGTAAAAATTTGTATCAACAAAACTCTTTGTTTAACGGGCAGGTTACCCGCACAGGTTTTTATAATTATAATTCATGAGAAATACCAAAACGTGACAGCGTAATGAGTTCTCTTCCAAGTTGTGTTCACAACGTAAACATTCAAACACCATATTATTAAAATCTTTAAGTTTGTACTCAGTTTCATTTTTAATATAAATTTCAAAGTTCTTGCAAAAAGTTAGTTCAAGCTCTTTTAGCATTACAACTTATTTATAAGCTCACTCAAGCACCTCTGTAATTTAGAAATATAAAAAGAAAACAAAAAGAAAGGTAAAATCATTAACAAAACACTCACAGGGTAGCTTTTGCATTAAACTGTGGAAGCTTTGGAAGTGGTTGTTTTGGATTAAACAGATGGACTTTACCATCTTATTCTCTGAATAAGCTGGAGCTTGTTGCAGTCAAAGAGGCTCTAGTAAAAGCTAGAACCAAGGTTTCAAATTCTTAGTCCTTAATTTTCATGTTTTTAGTATAAAATTTGTATAATCTGCTATAGTAGTCAATAATGCTTAATTATTGCTTATCTTTGCTTATTCTGTCATATTATTGCTTATTAGATAGGTCCTAGTTCATACATTAAGTTGTGGTTCAAGTATCATCTAGTTTCATTAAAACCACCAATTTAAAGGACTGTTTGGATTTACTTGATTACCTGTGCATTTGTGGATTTCAGTGACTAAAACCTGTTTGAGTTTGAGAAAAATATTAAAGTTTATACTTGATTTTATTGGAAAAATAATTTCGTGAACAATGGCGCAAGTTTCGTGATTTTTTGAGTCCGTTTGCTATGTTGTTTGAGCCCCGAACCTTTTTGACGAGAAGTATTCCATGTTGGCAACAATAACCCCTCCACCTTTTATTTTCATTTCCAACCCTCACTTATTATATTTTCATTTCAACCCTTATTCAAAAATATATATAATATTTTTTTCTCATTTCCACTCATAAAACACACACACTCTCTCACTCTCTCTCTCTCTCTAACCTCTCTCTACCTCCCCCTCTCCTCTCTTTTTCCGTCCGACCATCCTCACCGCCGGCCACCCTCCGGCCAACTTCCGGTCGCCAGAAAATTTTCGGGCCAAATATTTTTATTGCACCGTTGGATAGATCGGGACTCCCTCGTTCCAAAAGTACAATCCGCTCGTCACGATTCAACCCCGAATTACCTCCACCATACACCACCGCCGCCACCACCGTGAGCCGCCACCCCTCCCCTTCATTTTCTTTGTAACCGAGCACTCCCCCACCCCCATTTTCATCATTTTCTTTAGTAAAACTAATTTTTATCAAAACCCTAGTTTTATTTTTATAAAATTCAAATTATTAAACAAGTTTTGGCAATAAAATGACTTGGAAATCTCGTGTGGGCTATCCCTTTTTCCCCTCTCATCTCGGCAGTCAACGAGCACCACCACCAAGTCAACTCGGTTGACTTGGCGTGGTGGTTTGGTGATGGATATTATTATTATTGTTATTGTATTGAGTTGGTTTTGGATTTGGATTAGTTTGGAGCCCATTTGGCCCGTTGTGTGTCTCGGCCGAACCCTCGACCCCTCGGGTCTCGCCACGACTCATGTCGAGTCGTGGTGTTGGTGATGGTTTTGGTATTATTTTGGTGTTAAGATCGATTAGGATAGGATTTGGTTTGATTTTTGCGTTGATTTGATTTGATTCGGTTGAGGTTTGGATTTGATAAGTTAGTTTAGGTTGTTTGTGTTGAAAGTTGTGTTTGGTTTCGGGTTTTGGTGTGAGCCGAGAGCCTCATGGCTTGATAAGGACCTTGCCGTGACTCGCCGCACGGCAAGATTCGGGATAAAACTTTTATAAAAAGTTAGTTTATATAAATAAAAATAGTTTTATAAATTGAAAAGTAATATATTTAGTTTTTGAAATATATATATATATATATATATATATATATATATATATATATATATATATAAGGTTTTACAAACTTTTATATAAAAAGTATTTTAAAGGTAAAAATAAATGTATATATATATTTACTTTCTCTAAAAATGTTTTCAAACTAAAATGTATATATATGTAATGTTTTAATAAAAACAGTACGATAAGAATTTAATGAAGTTAACGATGAATTTTATAGCACGTAAGCGATATTTATTTGACTTGGGATTTATCTGCTCGTTTGGTTGGGCCATGACTCGTGGTGAGTCACGGCTATGTTTTGTAGTTGTCATTATTGTTTCGTTGTTTATTTTTATTTTGTTGAGGTTTCGATAACTATTTCGGCTTGGGAATTTATATAAATGGAATAACGAATTATGAAACGATAAAACGATAAAATAAATATAATTAAGGGAATTGATTGCAACACTTGGATTTAGATTGAGATTGTGACTATATATTATTGGACTTGAATTGGACGTATTGGGTTTACGCCGTTGGTTATTTGAACGTTATGGACCCTTTGGTACACGAGACGGAAGGATGTGTTAGACTTTGACTAATTTAACACATCTAGACCCGAACAAATACGAAATGGTCGATAAAACTAAACAACTAATGGATACGTGAATGATATATCCAATTTTATTGTAATTTGAGAAGTTGTAACGATAATTAATTAATAACGGCAAAGAGTCGTTGACTCGAAAACATTGTATAAACGGGTAGGTTATGCCGAAATTTCGCAAAATTCTTTTATAAACTTAAACAACTTAAGGTTTACTAAAATTTTCAAAAACCTTTTCAAACTTGTATTGTTTTAAAGATATTTTGGAAAAACGGGATAAAGCCAATACTAGTTAATGTGTGCTTGTCGTTTGTGTAGTCTGTTTCGATTTAGTCTTTCTGTCTTCTTTTTCTTTCTTTCTTGTCTTCTTGAGTATCATTTGTCGGATCGATTCTTTTCTTCTATTCTTCTGGACTCCCGCACGAGACTTAAATGATGTCTTTTCTTTTAAATGCCATTGAAACTAAACCTTTTTATTCAAGTATGGTTTATGGAAATATTCGAGTATTAGTTCTGAGTTATACCCTTTTTATTCAAGCTGGGATTCATTTGTTGTGATGCTTTATTTGATTGGTAGCTATATCTCGTTTGCTTGACTAAGGTGTGATTCATAGCCCCACTTTTAACCTTTTAATTGTTTGTAAACTTATGGGGTGATATGCATGTTTTTAAATGTTTTCTAAGCACAATTGTTTATTGGTATGCTATTCCTGATTGGTATACGATTCTTGAGTTATATAATGCTGCTAAGTACCGACTATTGCCACTTGCAAGACCCTCAGATCATGAACTATTAATCACCTGTGAGTGAGCGCGAATATAGGG
Source organism: Artemisia argyi (assembly GCA_030686995.1). Lineage (NCBI taxonomy): Eukaryota > Viridiplantae > Streptophyta > Magnoliopsida > Asterales > Asteraceae > Artemisia > Artemisia argyi. The sequence continues at coordinate 73,400,285 of CM060685.1, read as the reverse complement.
ATATAGGCCTATAGGAATTGACTCTCCCGCCATGTTGGGCTAAGTCCGGTCCACATGTGTTGTACTATATTCGAGGTAACTAGGTATTTGGGCAATGTACCTAGCAACGGGGGAATTTGTTATATTATATGAAATTCCGCAGTTAATTGTCGACTTTTGCCAGAGTTTCTGGTGCTGGTTTGGTTAACGCTTTGTGTGTCATGAGCTTAGCAGGCAGGCAGACAGTATTGTCAGCAGATTTTATATATATATATATATATATATATATATATATATATATATATATATATATATATATATATATATATATATATATATATGTTAGTTACCCGATATATGTATTAGTTACATATATCATCCTGATTAAAATCTTGTGCTCAAACTATTTACTTAAACCTGTGGATTGCACTCAATCTTTGTGTTGACTTTTTAGCATGTTTATCTCAGGTAACTAATAGAGCTAGCTTGGATGCTTTGTTGAGGGCAAGTGGAGTCGGCTGGAGTTTGATGTGGCTATCTAAAACTCTTACTTATCCTTATATCTTCTTACTATCTACCATTCGAATAATCTTTAAAAATATATCTTGTATTTCTGCTGTAAACTATTTTTATTTTCCGCTGCAAACTATGTTTATTTTCCGCTGCAACTATGTCTTTTTTCGCTACTACTCCGGTTTGAGTTATGTTTTGAAACTTTGAATGTTTTATAATATAATCGAATGGTATGCTTTATTAAAAGGTCTCGATATGAGATCATTTTCTGAGCTTGTGACTGTGATTCCCCTCGAGTAACGCCCCTAACTACGTCCCGCTGCCATATTCCGAGTTAGGGGTGTAACAAACAGAAACAAAATACATAAGTATTTTGTCCTGGTTAGCTTAGGTCATCCTTTGTCTTGTACGTAACGGTTACATCTTTATGTAACACCCCCAATTCATGGTTGCAGCGGAATTCAAACTGGGTGTTACTCGACGGCACAATAGTCACAATGATAGAAAACGAACTCCAATTGAGTCGTTTTAAAAGATTTATCATTCAAATTATATAAATATCAGAGATTACAAAAATGAGGTCCCAATTGGTTCCATGTTTACAATGTATAATAAATGAGTTTTGAATGATAATAAAATTTATAGCCCTCTTGAGTATCCGTGTCCTTCCGTGCCATCCTTGATCATCATGAACCTGAAATACATGCTTGAGAGGTCAACACAAAGGTTGAGTGATATTCATAGAGTTTGTTAAATCGATTGAACACAATATGTTGGTAGTGTGAGTTATAGGCTCACACCAATGTTTGGAAAACAAAACAGGTAGGCTACGTTATTATACGCCCGGAACATGTATTATACACTAAGCTTATGACACCATAACGTTAACGTGTACCAATATCGATCGGCAGATTTATCCCGGTAGGTACTTTGCTAACATACCTAAATCTCAAATATTATTGCATTTGTTTGAACTTAGTCAATACAAATGGGATTCGTCAATCCCAATAGGCCTATTAATAATATTCGCGCTCACTATTGCTAGTGACTAAATGGTTCATAATAAAGGATCTCGGTTTAGCAAGGTTGGTACTTAGTGATAATAAAACAATCAGGTAAGCATACAATTTAAAAACATTGTGCTCGGTTATAAATAGCATGTATTCCCCCCAAGGGTTTGTAAAACAATTAAGTAATCGAAAGTGGGGCTATGAACTCACCTTAAGTAAGATAGCAAGTAATGAATGTAACGGTTGAATCGTGAAGGTTTCTACGAGCAACCTATAATAGAATGTTGCGACTTAGGATTTGAGTACAGAATATGAAGTAGTGCCTATATATATATATATATATCTTGCATTATAGTCCATGATGTGGTATGATATATATTGTAAGTCCTTGAAAGAAAAGATTCATGAAACATGTATGTTTTGTATATCGTTTACTACCGTTCGGGCCGACATAATTCAGAAGTCATGTTAGTAAGCGTTCGAGGAGACAGGACACTTTAACTCGTAAATCCACAACTCAACTCGACGGCTTACATAATGAACTCCTCACATGAGGCTCCCTACTATTGTAGTAGTTGATGAAATATATAGATATAAGTTTTGATCCGAAAGGTTACATGTCCGATATTTGAATAAACTTAGGAAAGTTTATTAGTACATGAAGATTGTTATTAGGGTATGTTTCATAAGTTTTGTATGACCATTTTCTCTTGGTAATATCTCATGGTTCCCTTTTAAGTGAAGTAGATCCAAATTGCTTGTTCAAGTTCTCGTCAACTCTTTGTTTCATGTTTACGCCTATGAAAGTTGGTATGGTCATTTCGTCATGGCCTAGCCATGACCTTTGGTCCTTGTTCCAAGGTCATGAGACTCAACCTTGGCTCTAGCCATGGTTGTGGTCTTGATTATAGGTCATAAGACCTCTTTGGTCTTCATAAACCATAACCTATATGTAATGACTTTGTCTAAAAATGGGCTGTTTAGAATTTGAAGAAATTTATCACTCGGAAAGCGTTTTCAGGGCTCGAGCTTCTTTGTTCCTGAACGAAAACGTCGTTCCGGACAACTTTCGTGTTTTAACTTTTTGATGAATCGGACCAGAAGTGGGACTTTCAAAACCCAAATTTGATCAGAATGGTATTTGGCAGTTTGCCGAAAAGTTTTGGTAACTTCAAATGGGCGTAACTTTTGACTCGTATACTCGTTTTGGGTGGTTCAAATTGCTATGGTTTCCTTGTTAAGTCCTCTACTGTAATATGTAATGATCCAACATCATATTTTTACCATTTTGATCAGGTCTTACCAAGAAAGTCACTAGTTTACTTGTTTTAATAACTTATCTTAACAATCAATTACAATAACTTGTTTTGCTCATTTTTATACATCATGGACATGAATACAAGACATAATATAGCACAAATAATATGTAAATAACATGAATATGATTATTTAACAAGAATCAAGTTAGGGTTTTGCTTACAACTTTGGCTTTCTACAAAGAAAGGAAGTTAACATGTAAGGATAGGACTTTGATAGACTTGCTTCAACCCACTTCACTTCATGCAATCTTTCTACCCTTGTAATCTTGAAAGATGGATGATGAAGGTTGAGGTGACTTGAGTGGATTAAAACTCAAGAGAAATCACCAAAGTTTCAAAGGATTTGAAGTAGTTTGATGAATCAAAACCAAACTAGAGATATAGTACTTGATTTCTTGAGTAATTCTTGAAGTAGAGGGAAAATTAGGAGTGTGTTTGTGTGTGTGAGGTTATGAACGACTAAAAGGAGGTGAGGAGGGTTTTATAGTGTGTTGAGGAGGTTAGTGTATAAGAATGAATGGCTTAGAATGGAACACATGATAACTACATGTATGTTTTTAGGCCATAAGTGTTTCTAAGGCTTAAAATGATACACATGAGTGATCTAATAGTTCCATGGTTCTCACTAAGCCACCAAGATCATGGTGAATCACCTCTTGGTCGTTCCATATGAGGGGGAAGTGACTAGATGGATAAACTTGGTATTATCTAGTTTACGGAGTGAGTTTTGGTCCCGTTAATCGCTAACGGTAAGTCGTTAAGTCATGAAACTTAAAACCGGGTATCGTAAAAATACGAAACTTGGAAGAATGGTTAAACATGTCATTATACTCCATAATAAAATATAAAATGAGTGGTAGGTTCTATCGGGTGCTAAAACCCTGCTAAAAACTGGAAACACGGGTCTAAAACGCGTAATACGTAAAATATACGAATATTGCGTAAAATTGAGAAAAGTAAAATGTTACTTTTCTAATATGTTATAAATGATTTAAAATGACTTATAATATCTAGACTGGGCTCAGTCTAGTGTCGGTTGGTATTAAATGTCTTTTAGACATCAAACCGTAAGCCTAAAAATCACGAAATGACTTATAACATCAAGGGATGATTTTTGGTCAATGGAGGAGGGAAAAATATGTTGACTTTTTCTAATAAGTTGAAAACTCAAATCTTCTTAGAAACGCGTTTTGTGGTCTAACGGTTAATCGCCCAAACGGTTAAGTGTGCTCATGCGAGAGTAGTACTGGCTTGGGTGACCTGCCGGGAAGTCTTTGGTCATGTTTTTCTCAGTCACGATTAATTCTCAAATAAATCATGAGTGTGTCAAACATTTTTCTGATGCGGGGTCACTTGACGGGGTTGAATTTCGTTGTGCGTAGAATTTCTGATTGACGTTTTACCCTAAAACGTGTAATTCCATGTAATTCCTTAATAACTTTCACGAAAATGATCTGACGAATGTCAAACATTTAATTTGCCATGGAAATGATTTATCACTCGAGAATATCAAATAAAAATCAACTTTCGGGAAAGTTTCGGGAAAAATGAATAGTAAAAATGAATAGTAAAAGTGAATAGTGAATTTTCCGGGAATAGTAATTAACCTGAAATTGCGAATTGTTATAGTCTCCACCCCATATGAGAGCTCCGTCCCGGAGATCAATTTGCGTTGGGAGTAGAAACTTTGTTGGTAAAAAGATGTGGGTATTTCTTACGTATCTGGTGTGTATTCAGGACCACGTCGTGAGTTCCAACGAACTTTGACAGTTGGAATACGGTTTTGCTTGAGTTGTTTGACCTCTCGGTCCATGATTTCTACGGGTTCCTCAATAAATTGAAGATCGTTATTGAGTTGAATTTCATCGAGTGGAATCACTAGTGATTCATCCGACAAGCATTTCTTTAGGTTAGATACATGGAAAGTGGGGTGTACACTACTGAGTTCTGATGGAAGCTCAAGTCTGTACGCCACAGGGCCAACCCTGGCTAGGATTTTGAATGGTCTGATATATCTTGGGTTTAGTTTTCCTCGTTTACCGAATCGTATCAAGCCTTTCCAAGGCGATACCTTTAGCATAACCCTATCTTCGATTTGGAATTCTAGGGGTCTGCGTCGTGTATCGATGAACAGGTGTGGTTACTTATGAGGACTAAAGTCTGGGATTACCAGTGATGCAGTTTGATTTGTCATTTTAGTGTATGGCGTAGGATGAGGCTTACTTTTATGTAGGAAAGGTATGGTAATAGTCGAATATCAAAGGAAATTGATATAGCAGTCGAATATTAATAGGAATTGAGATAGTAATTGCAATCATAGCCTAGTAGGTAATTGGTTGTTGACTTCATACTTATGTTATTTCGGATACAAATAAGCCCACTTGTTTATAATTCTTTATTTACATAGAGAGGCATCCCAAACAATGTAGATAAGGAAATATAAACTTATGGTTTAGTGATTTACAATGTCTTTATTTAAATGAAAAGGCATCCTAATCCATTCAAATAATTACAAATCATCCTACACAACATTCATACTTAGTCGATGAGTTACAAGGTAGTGTATTATGAGATGATACTAGTGTTCCAAAAGTACAAGATGAATATTCAATCTTGTAAAGCCGGTGAGGGTGCTTGTGGTGTAACTAAGGATGATTTGAGCTTTAAAAGTGCATCAAGATCTTGTTAATGAGTTTGTGTTTGCCACGGTTGTGAAGGTAATGTTGTTGATGAACAAAAGTGTGTAGTGTATGCTTAACATTAATACTCTTAGGTATCGATGTTGAGTTTGCTTTAAAAATCTTAAGAGATTTTTAAAAGTTTATGACGGAATGGTATCCTAAACAGGATGGTACTTCCACGGGATGAAGAGAAGAATTGATAACTATCCCAAGATAGTCGTTCGGATTATCTCATAAATGAAAATTTTCAAGAATGAATTTAGATCATACAAATAAGGTGTTAAGATCTTGCTGAGTGGTAAGGCACTATCGTGTCTCTAGATTGTTTTAATGTATTCTGGTGGTTTATCGTGTTCATGTAGGAAATCAATCTAAACATATCCCTAGTACAACTATTCTCAGTATTTGAAAATTCTAAGTCGAATATAGTTAGTCAGACTATATTCCACTGTCCCTAGGTTAAATATAGGTGACTAGTCTATATTTAGCCAAGGTTCGATAAAATTTTCAAATACCTAAATTAGGTATACTTGTGATATGTCCGTTGGTTTTGGGAAACTGTTCACTAAACAAAGGCGATGTCAACCCTTAAGTTGCAAGTCCCGTCCATACAAGACTTGTAACGTATGTTTTCATATTCCATTGCATAGAAGATAGTAAGGGTAGGTACGTATGGAAAGGAAGTTTTAAGTAGTTCTAAAATAGAACATACTTGGCCAAGATCACGAACTTTTTATAATGAAGGTTTCAGAAGAAAACTTTGATAAATGTAAAGCTGAACTTCAGCTTTTGTAGGTGATGGATTTGTTTGTCCTTTAGAAATCTCATATTTCTTGTTTTGAAATCGATAGATTGTGACGGGTTTTTGAAATCATAAGAAATGATATTGATGATGTGATGGAATAATTCTAGAGACCATTTGCACAAAACACAATGTCTCGGAAGTAGGTTAGACCATTGTGCAATTCACAATGTCTGGGAAGTAGGTTAGACCATTGTGTGACTCAAAACATTTGAGAAATGATTAAGACCATTGTATCATACAATGTCTTGGAAAATGAATGAGACCATTGTATCTCACAATGTCTTGGAAAATGAATGAGGCCATTGTATCTCACAATGTCTTGAAAAGTGAATGAGACCATTGTATCTCACAATGTCTTGAAAAATGAATGAGACCATTGTATCTCACAATGTCTTGGAAAATAGGAAAGACCATTGCAATCAGTTACAATGTCTTGGACATATAATGTTGGAGTAGGAACATGATTGGGAGAGTGTGGCTGTGCCGAAATGCCTTAGAATAGGCATACACAGATATGTTTAGTCCATTGTTTAGATAAATGATTGAAAATAAACCGAGTTTATATATCAATATACTAATATGTTCATGTAGCATAAAATGCCTAGTGTGTATATATCAATATACTTATATGTGTTCATGTAGCATAAAATGCCTAGTGTGTATATATCAATATACTTATATGTGTTCATGTAGCATAAAATGCCTAGTGTGTATATATCAATATACTTATATGTGTTCATGTAGCATAAAATGCCTAGTGTGTATATATCAATATACTTATATGTGTTCATGTAGCATAAAATGCTTACGGGGAAATGCTCAATTATGTTTAGGGTACATATATCAATATGCAATTATGTTTGTGTAGCATAAAAATGTCTTCGGGGAAATGCTCAAAATGGGTATATATGAATATACTAATATGTTTGTGTAGCATAACATGCTTACTAAGTTCATAATCGTCTGGAGGATGGAAGACACGGAGAGTGGAAGGCTATAAAAATGTTTTTGCTTGTATGTGTGGTTATAGTTTAGGTCTCAATTAGACCCGTTTCTCTATAACCATGGCTCTGGTACCAATCTGTAACACCCCCAATTCATGGTTGCAGCGGAATTCAAACTGGGTGTTACTCGACGGCACAATAGTCACAATGATAGAAAACGAACTCCAATTGAGTCGTTTTAAAAGATTTATCATTCAAATTATATAAATATCAGAGATTACAAAAATGAGGTCCCAATTGGTTCCATGTTTACAATGTATAATAAATGAGTTTTGAATGATAATAAAATTTATAGCCCTCTTGAGTATCCGTGTCCTTCCGTGCCATCCTTGATCATCATGAACCTGAAATACATGCTTGAGAGGTCAACACAAAGGTTGAGTGATATTCATAGAGTTTGTTAAATCGATTGAACACAATATGTTGGTAGTGTGAGTTATAGGCTCACACCAATGTTTGGAAAACAAAACAGGTAGGCTACGTTATTATACGCCCGGAACATGTATTATACACTAAGCTTATGACACCATAACGTTAACGTGTACCAATATCGATCGGCAGATTTATCCCGGTAGGTACTTTGCTAACATACCTAAATCTCAAATATTATTGCATTTGTTTGAACTTAGTCAATACAAATGGGATTCGTCAATCCCAATAGGCCTATTAATAATATTCGCGCTCACTATTGCTAGTGACTAAATGGTTCATAATAAAGGATCTCGGTTTAGCAAGGTTGGTACTTAGTGATAATAAAACAATCAGGTAAGCATACAATTTAAAAACATTGTGCTCGGTTATAAATAGCATGTATTCCCCCCAAGGGTTTGTAAAACAATTAAGTAATCGAAAGTGGGGCTATGAACTCACCTTAAGTAAGATAGCAAGTAATGAATGTAACGGTTGAATCGTGAAGGTTTCTACGAGCAACCTATAATAGAATGTTGCGACTTAGGATTTGAGTACAGAATATGAAGTAGTGCCTATATATATATATATATATATCTTGCATTATAGTCCATGATGTGGTATGATATATATTGTAAGTCCTTGAAAGAAAAGATTCATGAAACATGTATGTTTTGTATATCGTTTACTACCGTTCGGGCCGACATAATTCAGAAGTCATGTTAGTAAGCGTTCGAGGAGACAGGACACTTTAACTCGTAAATCCACAACTCAACTCGACGGCTTACATAATGAACTCCTCACATGAGGCTCCCTACTATTGTAGTAGTTGATGAAATATATAGATATAAGTTTTGATCCGAAAGGTTACATGTCCGATATTTGAATAAACTTAGGAAAGTTTATTAGTACATGAAGATTGTTATTAGGGTATGTTTCATAAGTTTTGTATGACCATTTTCTCTTGGTAATATCTCATGGTTCCCTTTTAAGTGAAGTAGATCCAAATTGCTTGTTCAAGTTCTCGTCAACTCTTTGTTTCATGTTTACGCCTATGAAAGTTGGTATGGTCATTTCGTCATGGCCTAGCCATGACCTTTGGTCCTTGTTCCAAGGTCATGAGACTCAACCTTGGCTCTAGCCATGGTTGTGGTCTTGATTATAGGTCATAAGACCTCTTTGGTCTTCATAAACCATAACCTATATGTAATGACTTTGTCTAAAAATGGGCTGTTTAGAATTTGAAGAAATTTATCACTCGGAAAGCGTTTTCAGGGCTCGAGCTTCTTTGTTCCTGAACGAAAACGTCGTTCCGGACAACTTTCGTGTTTTAACTTTTTGATGAATCGGACCAGAAGTGGGACTTTCAAAACCCAAATTTGATCAGAATGGTATTTGGCAGTTTGCCGAAAAGTTTTGGTAACTTCAAATGGGCGTAACTTTTGACTCGTATACTCGTTTTGGGTGGTTCAAATTGCTATGGTTTCCTTGTTAAGTCCTCTACTGTAATATGTAATGATCCAACATCATATTTTTACCATTTTGATCAGGTCTTACCAAGAAAGTCACTAGTTTACTTGTTTTAATAACTTATCTTAACAATCAATTACAATAACTTGTTTTGCTCATTTTTATACATCATGGACATGAATACAAGACATAATATAGCACAAATAATATGTAAATAACATGAATATGATTATTTAACAAGAATCAAGTTAGGGTTTTGCTTACAACTTTGGCTTTCTACAAAGAAAGGAAGTTAACATGTAAGGATAGGACTTTGATAGACTTGCTTCAACCCACTTCACTTCATGCAATCTTTCTACCCTTGTAATCTTGAAAGATGGATGATGAAGGTTGAGGTGACTTGAGTGGATTAAAACTCAAGAGAAATCACCAAAGTTTCAAAGGATTTGAAGTAGTTTGATGAATCAAAACCAAACTAGAGATATAGTACTTGATTTCTTGAGTAATTCTTGAAGTAGAGGGAAAATTAGGAGTGTGTTTGTGTGTGTGAGGTTATGAACGACTAAAAGGAGGTGAGGAGGGTTTTATAGTGTGTTGAGGAGGTTAGTGTATAAGAATGAATGGCTTAGAATGGAACACATGATAACTACATGTATGTTTTTAGGCCATAAGTGTTTCTAAGGCTTAAAATGATACACATGAGTGATCTAATAGTTCCATGGTTCTCACTAAGCCACCAAGATCATGGTGAATCACCTCTTGGTCGTTCCATATGAGGGGGAAGTGACTAGATGGATAAACTTGGTATTATCTAGTTTACGGAGTGAGTTTTGGTCCCGTTAATCGCTAACGGTAAGTCGTTAAGTCATGAAACTTAAAACCGGGTATCGTAAAAATACGAAACTTGGAAGAATGGTTAAACATGTCATTATACTCCATAATAAAATATAAAATGAGTGGTAGGTTCTATCGGGTGCTAAAACCCTGCTAAAAACTGGAAACACGGGTCTAAAACGCGTAATACGTAAAATATACGAATATTGCGTAAAATTGAGAAAAGTAAAATGTTACTTTTCTAATATGTTATAAATGATTTAAAATGACTTATAATGTCTAGACTGGGCTCAGTCTAGTGTCGGTTGGTATTAAATGTCTTTTAGACATCAAACCGTAAGCCTAAAAATCACGAAATGACTTATAACATCAAGGGATGATTTTTGGTCAATGGAGGAGGGAAAAATATGTTGACTTTTTCTAATAAGTTGAAAACTCAAATCTTCTTAGAAACGCGTTTTGTGGTCTAACGGTTAATCGCCCAAACGGTTAAGTGTGCTCATGCGAGAGTAGTACTGGCTTGGGTGACCTGCCGGGAAGTCTTTGGTCATGTTTTTCTCAGTCACGATTAATTCTCAAATAAATCATGAGTGTGTCAAACATTTTTCTGATGCGGGGTCACTTGACGGGGTTGAATTTCGTTGTGCGTAGAATTTCTGATTGACGTTTTACCCTAAAACGTGTAATTCCATGTAATTCCTTAATAACTTTCACGAAAATGATCTGACGAATGTCAAACATTTAATTTGCCATGGAAATGATTTATCACTCGAGAATATCAAATAAAAATCAACTTTCGGGAAAGTTTCGGGAAAAATGAATAGTAAAAATGAATAGTAAAAATGAATAGTGAATTTTCCGGGAATAGTAATTAACCTGAAATTGCGAATTGTTATACTTTACTTGTGTATAAATAGGATCATAAAGAGGAGAAAAAGTTAAGTTTATGCAATTAATGCTTAGACATTCACAAATAACTTTTTCTTCTCCAAAAAGCAACCTTGTCCCTGAGATAGCTTAGTGGTTCCTTATAGTTTCTATTTAAGCTTAGCTTAGGTTTAGAGAGGAGACTACACCATACTTGTCATTCAGTCTCAAGTGTTATTCCGTAAACACTTTGGTATAATTCTTTGTTAATTGCAAATAGAATTAAACGTTGAAAAACTTGTATTTTATTTACTTTTCATTTATCCTTTTAACAACGTTTATTTCTCATTACTTAAGTCATGGAACTTGGTTAGTTTAACTTTCTAGTTAATACTAATTAAGTATAAGGGAATAACATTTTGTACCTAGATTTGTGTTTATAAGGTTATTAGAGACTAATATTAAGGTTTAGGAATCATGTACTAAGTGGTTGTAACTTATATTAAAGAAATGGGGAGGTTTAGACCTAGTTTAGGGGCCTAAATGACCTAATTAGGGTTTTTGTGCTTAAAGACTTATACATAAGCTTTAAGGAGTTGTACTAGGGTTTAAGGAGGCAAAGATACTTGACTCCTCCTAAACCAACCAGTCAACCGGGTGCAGTTGATAGGCCCACCTAGGAGAAAGTACAAGGTATATTAACCGTGGAAATATAGGGAAATCCCCGGGTCGTTAAGTCCCAACGAGATTGAAATTGTATTCTGAACGATTAGGGGAATGAGTGGTACTGAGGACAGTAACCAATATGATTGAGGAATGATTATACTACTGATTGCTTGGATAATATGAAATGATATAAACAATAACAGAAATACAGATATAATCACAAAAGCACAAATTATGAAATCAGATAACAGACAGAGAAAAGTGGGTTTTATCAAATTACAAACTACAGGGGGTACAAGTGAAACTTTTTAAAACTTAAAATAAAAAGAAAAATTAAAATGAAAATAAAATTATGAAATTGATTATTTTAATATTTAATTACAATTTAATTAATTAAAACTATTTAATAAGTAAATTAAACCTAATTTAAATAAAACTAAAAATAATAAATACTACAAATTAAACTAAGAACTTGGAAAAATATTTTCTAAAACTTAAAATGAACTTGAAGAAAGTATAAAAAATAAAAATAAATATTTTTGTCTTTTTATGAGTTTTCTATTAATTAAAAACTAATTATATTATTTAAACTAATTAAACTATTTTAAATTACTAATAATACTAAAATGACTTATAAAATTATGGAAAAATTTATAAAACTAATTAACCATCACAGGAATCCTAAAAAATTATAAAAAATTTCTAAAAATTATATTTAGGCTATTTGACTAATTAATTACTTATTAAATAATTTAAATCTAATTTAATTAAATTAAATAAGAAAATTAGAAAATGAACAGTGGAAATTATAAATCTATTTCTAAAAGTCTTAACTAATTTATAAAACCTAGGAAAATTATAAAAATCTACTGTTGTTAATTAAAATTTAAGAAAACTAATTAATTACTAATATTACCTATTTAATTATTTAAACTACTTTTAATTCTAATAATTAGTAAACTGTTTAGGAAAAATCTAAGAAAATTATTTTAAATACTAAAAGGTAATAGGAAATTAAGAAAATTATAAAAATGGAAAAGTGCTTATTAATAAGCTGAAAGGAAAATTAAATAGATAATTTCTATTAAATAGAAGCTATCACTATAATTAAGTTTGGCTTTTTCTGTTTTTTCTTTTATAGAACTAATAAATTACTTAAAATAAGAAACTTTTATAAAGAAAACTAATTTGGAAACCAAGAATAAGCACTGTGAGTGCTTATTTGCCTTGACAGTTGACCAAGTTTGACTAGATCAAGAAATAAGCTCAAATGAGCTTGTGTGGGGTCCACAAAGTATATTCTGGTTCCACTGAGTTAGTTGGACTTGAATAAGCTAGACTTGATGAGATAAGCTCATGGGATAAGCTAAAAAGCTACAATAAGCAACTGCTTATTTGGGTTCTGGGTTAGAAATGAGTCAACCTTCAAGTGCAATTCCAAGTGGGGTCCACTGGTGCACAGGTCAAACAAAAGGTCAAATATTGAACCCTGGTAGGAGGGGGGTTGGGAGAAGCCAATTAGGAAGTGTGGGACCCACTAGGGTAGTGATGAGTGCTCAAACACTTATCATTTTTGGTCAAATCTGAACTGCAAAACATACAAAAACACTCAGAAATGCATCAAAATACTGAAAATATTTCAAAATTGTGTTTTATATGTTTTATATGTTTTAGATGCAAAACGAGTAAAATCAGATGAAAAACGTATAAAGTTTGCAAAATTGGCAGTTTCAGTCCCCCAACTTTTATAAAATTACAAAACTAGTCCCTGGATATTCAAAATATGGAAAATTATCACCAAAGGTCCTTTTGAAATCATAAGTTGTCATATTTAGTCCTTTGGTGAAAAATTGGAAAAGTTTTGGAAATTTACAGTTTGGTCCCTGGAGTTTCAAACTTTGGCAGATTTGGTCCCTGGTGGGATATTTTTGAAAGAAAAATCATTTTGGGTCTTTGGGAATTCACAGGTGTCACTTTTAATCCCTGGATGAAAATTTTGAGAAAATTACAAGTTTAGTCCCCCGGAGTTTGGAAATTTGCAAAATTAGTCCCCGGGTATTTTATTTTGGAAAATATTAATTTTCATCCTTGTAATATTCAAATGTTGTCAAAATGAGTCCTTGTGAATACTTTGTGAAAATTACAATTACAGCCCACAAGTTTCATAAAATTACATTTGAGGTCCTTGTGTATTACTATAAAAAACAAACGGACCCTTTTTCTTATTACAACCCAAAAAACAGCCCACTCACCCCTTTGTATTACCCAACCCAATCCCATGTCAAGCCCAACACAAAACAGCCCACACCCTTTTTAATACTTTCCCCCGGTCAACACCAGTCAACCCCCACAACACCGACCACTGTTCACCCTCACCTTCACCTCCATGATTTCTGCAGCCCTGCTCCCCCCTCCTTCCACTTTTCCACCAACTCACCAACTATCAATAACTCTTCTCACCTACACCCATACATCCCCCCTCCTCATTTAATGCACCCACCAACACCACAACTGCCAATCCCATATTTCCCGCCAAAAATGTTTTAAACGGCCAAGATCAAGCAAAAGCCATCCAACGGCTCAAAAGTGAATGGGAAAGAAAGAGATTGATGCCAGGATTCTATAAAGTCAAGAAAGAGGCCAGAGATGAAAAGTAGTAGTTAATTTAGTATTGTCTAGTGTCGTATTTAGATTAGTCTAATTTTTAGTTGTATTTTCTAGTCTAAATTAGTTGTGATCTTCATTCTCAGTATATGTAAACCTTATTTTCATAATCAATTTCTAATTTCAGTATCATTTCAGTCATTGCAATATTTTTACTCAAATTCTCTTAAGCTTGGTTATGGTAATTGTAGTTGTTGTTTTGGATTTCTAAGCTATCAATTCTGTTCTATTAAGCTTGTTTAAGGTGATTCATAAGCTTTCATAAGCTCTGGAAGGTTTAAAAGAGATTTTAGTTCAAAAATGGTACCAGTCAACAAAAGTCAAACATGGGACATATGATGGTTTAGCTGATTCAGAAATGGTTTTTGTCGGTTAAATAAGTTTTAGTTGGTTGTTACTAAGCTCATATAAGCTTTATGCCATTATTTGGAGGTTAGAATCACTTTTCTCCTTTCCATTTCCAATCTCAGCTTATATCCTATCTTGCATTTACTGTTTAGTCAAGATCTATTATAAGTGCTTATATCTGGTTGCTTATTGCTTATTTCAGTTAGGTTTAGATTATTGATCATGTGTGTGTGTTTGAATAGCCTAAATCCACCCTCTTGCTTTGAAAATTCTCGTAGACAGTCATCATAGGGAGTGTTTGGCTCAGCTCAGTTCTGGGGGTTAGGATAGTTTTTATTGCCAAAATTTGGTTTAAACAGTTTACATTAGACTTAATTAGGATAGTTAATGTATAATATCCAGTACCCTTTAGCATAAAAGTCAAAATCATGGTTTTAGATTCATAACTTGTCATCTGTGGGATTTTAAGTGGCATCATCTTTATATTCAGTTAGAGATTTGTTGTTTTAAGCTTATTATAACCTTATCTCACTTTCTAATCATGTTTACAGTCTATTAGATCCATTTAAAATCCATAAAAGTCAACAAACCAAGTTTTCTCAAAAGTCAAAAATTCTCCTTTCTCAGATTTTGCCAAAATGGCATGATTTGATTTGAATTTTGTGTTTGGAACCAACCTCTGAAACTTGTTCATATTTAAACTCCCCCACCTTGGCTTCAAGTTCTCATCATCTTTTCATTTTTGCTAATTTTTCTGTGGGCCCCACTCTCACCCAAAGACACTTGCAGGGCATGCATCTGCCCTGCTGCATCAGTTACACAGCCACCACCACCACTTTGGTGGTGGTTTCTGACCTCCTCAGTGGGCCCCACTACTCCCAACTTGTTTCTTTCAAACCCCCCCCTGGTAGGTTTCACATTTTGACCACTGGTTTGACCTTGAACCCACTGGGACCCACTTGAAATCACCACAATACTTTGTCCCATTTTCAGTTCCAAAATAAGTTACTAAGTGCTTATTTGTGGCTTTTTGGCTTATTCTGTGAGACTTTTTGGTTTCTTCTTGTTTAAGTATGTTCATTTAACTTATTTAGACCAGTTTTAATCTTTGTGGGTCTTACTCAAGCTCATTTGAGCTTATTTGCTTAAAAAGTCAACTGCGGTCAACTGTCTCATTAATAAGCTTGTGTTTTGCTTATTTTTGATTTCCAAAAAATTTGTTTTTACAAAATTTAGTTGTTTTTAAGTATAAAATAGGTTTGTAAACGAAAAATCATGAAAAACAAATTTAATTTCAAGTGATAGTTTCTATTTAATTTTATTTAATTTTAATTTTCATTTTTAAATTTTTATTAAGTACTTAGCTATTTTATATTTTTCTTAAATTCCTCTTATATTAATGTATTTATAATAATTTTCTCAGATTTTTATATAATCATTTAGTATTTATTAGAATTAAACTTAGTT
Organism: Artemisia argyi; assembly: GCA_030686995.1. Taxonomy (NCBI): domain Eukaryota; kingdom Viridiplantae; phylum Streptophyta; class Magnoliopsida; order Asterales; family Asteraceae; genus Artemisia; species Artemisia argyi. Next base: position 73,384,250 of record CM060685.1, on the reverse strand, counting down.
TTATTAATGATTAATTAATAATTAGTTTTAAATAGCATAATTAGTTTTTATTAAGTAAAACCTAGTTTTTATATTTTTTATAGCTTTTATATGTTATAAAATAATTTTATAAATTTTATGATAATTTTTACTGTTCATTTTCTATTTTTCTTAATTTAAAATAGTTTAATTAGATAATTAATAATTAATTAGTAATTAATTAATAGAAAAACCACAAAAAGACAAAAATATTTATTTTTAATTTTAAAACTTATTTTTAGTTATTTTATAATTTTAGAAATTTTATTTTCACCTTTTTAGTATTTAATTAATATTATATTGTATTTAAGTATTTTAAATATTAATAATAAGTATTAATTAGTATTTAATTAATATTAAATAATTAATTAGTGTAAAAATTTATTTTCTTTTTCTAAAAATTTTCTTTTATCTTTTAGTTTGTAAAAAAGTCATTTTCACCCCCTGGGGGTTTTCAGATTTCATTTTTCACGTTTTATTTTGTACGTTTACGTTTTATTTAAACGTGAACAAAAATTTTCTTTTATCTTTTAGTTTGTAAAAAAGTCATTTTCACCCCCTGGGGGTTTTCAGATTTCATTTTTCACGTTTTATTTTGTACGTTTACGTTTTATTTAAACGTGAACGTACGCGTTTTAAGTTTTAAACGTTTCTGGTTTTTCCTAGCTTCCAGTCTTATTCATATAGTTTATTTAAGCTATTTCTTCGTATATTCCTTAGCTCAGATAAATCACAAACCCCTTTTCCTGTCTAGATTCACCCGATCACGAAACCGTTTTATAACCATTCACACCTCGTCGGGACATAACGACCCGGGGAAACCCTATATTCCGCGGAGCATTGACTCTAAATAGTTTGACCATCTTGACCACATCCGTGGTTGACTTTGGTTGACGGTTTAGCATCAATCAATTTTTGGCGCCGCTGCCGGGGAAGTGCGCGCGCTATTCTAAACGGTTTTTCTGATTAGTGAATCGGGATATACATCCATTGTATATTTACCCACCCTTGTTCATATTATCTTATTATTATCATATAAAAACAAAAACGTTCATGAAAACTTTTTAAAATCAGTTTTCAACGAACACAAAAACACAAAAACATTTTTCTTTATCATTTGTACAAAATGATTTTCAAAAACACCAAAAATATCCTTCTTCACCCTCCTACCCTTTTGATTCTCATTTCCTCACCCTCTATACACATTTGATTCTTTCTACGTCTCATCCACACTTTCTGGTTTGCCAATGTTGTGGTAATCCTCATAATGGTGGCAATTGCCCCAGTTGTGGCATGGTAGAGTCAGGAAACGGGTCTGTCTATAACCAAGATCCCTATTCCTACCATGACACGACTGATTCATTCCATCAGTTACCACACCATGAGTCTCAGCAGTTTTACTGTTGTGAGTACTGTGGTGGTTCACACTACAGTTCTGATTGTCAATCGGGAAACACGCTTGTCCATGAGCAGTTTCTTGATAACAATTATGACTTTAGCACTTCCGACCACATCAGTTTTACTGTTGTGATTACTGTGGAGGTCCACACTTCAGCTCCGATTGTCAAACAAGGAATCCATTTCCTTGTAACACTTTTGACACATAGTATTATGACGAACCTCCATCTCCACCAATTCCTCAAAGTCTTCTCCTTGATCTTTTAGATTTAGTGAAAGATTTGAGAGGAATCACACATACCCCAGATAATCCAAAACAAAAATCGATGGAAGAATTGTTAGCTGACGAACAGGCTGCTAAAATAAATTCCCAAGACACTTATGAAAGATCTATTAGGGAATCAATAGCAAAAGAAAAAGCAGCCAGATCTAGCTCTCGATTTCGTTTCATTCCTGATGACAGTGATGATGAGGATACACTTGATATCCTTGGATTTTATAAAGATTCATCAGGTTCATCAGATGAGATTCCATCAGTTGAGATTCCATCTCAACCCACTCTTATCACACCCGAGGTTCCCACTCACTCTTTGATCATGGGGGACGAGCATCTTGACACTGTTCCTAATAAGGAATCGGACGAATTCATAAAGTCTAGTGTTGAGAACCTTGTTCCAATCCCAAGAGAGTCACAGGGAATTCTTGATCATTTGTGTGATATTCCTCCTCCTCTTGTCTTCCCGAATGATGATGTTCAGATGTTCTCCGATTCTACTAATGACGATTCGTTATCTTGCGGAGACATCGTTTTTATGGAAGAATTACCTTCTAAGCTAGTTGGCTTAGAAGAAGAGAATGATGAGATTGACACTGAAATCAAGGATGAAGCATTTCGTGCAACATTATTGAATGTCGATCTCCTCATTTCTAAAATCGAGGCTTTCAAAATGAAACCTATTTCATCTCCTATCCCCATCAAGGATAGTGACATTTTCTCCGATGATCCTATACCGGAGTTTGAAGCCTTTACCTTTGATCATATGGGAGAGAAGATTAGTGGCAGTACCACTTCTCATTCTCAAATTTCTCTTCCCGAGTATGATTCATTCACCTTTGAGGAGTTCTCCGGTGAACTCACTCATATCATATCTCCACCGGAGTATGATAACTTTCACTTTGATCTAGACAAAGTTGATCTTCGTTTTCCGGAGGGAAATATTCTCAACCTTGAGAATTTGATTGATATCAAAATTCCAACCCTCCCACCCATAATATGTCTAGATCACATGAGCTTTACTGATGAGATTCATGATACACCAATCATGAATTCTCTTTCTGATGATGATGAATCAATCTTGATTGTCATCAAGATCTTTCTACCCTTCTTCACCTATCGGGTGACTTCTCCTGTTCTTCATTCCTTCGGGAATGAAGACACTATCTTTGATCCCGGCATTTTCATGTATCATTATCTTGAGCCGGGTACTTATCTCATCGGTGTGGAACTTTCACGTGCTTCAAATGTTTGTCCAAACATCTTGAATGAAAGTCCGATTGAGATTGCTTCTTCCACATCATGCTTCCCCAAGGACAAATGAATTCGGGGTCGAGTCAAGCTAGCGAATCGGTAAACAAAAACAGTAGCATGCTTATAGGGTTTTCACCCTAAGTGTGGGGGAGTCCCCCATGCTATGGTTACTTATGAAGTGAAAATACAAAATGGTGTTTTCCACGCTTAGCTTGTAATGTTGCCCTTTTACGTTCAAAATGTCGGCATAATAGCCGGGACTTTGAATATTGAGGACAATATTCATGCTAAGTGTGGGGGGTATTCGCTATTCTAGCGAATTTTATCACATTTTACTATATAATACCCCCGTTTTTAGCCAAAATTCAAAAAAATTTCGCTGGTGCTTCAAAATTTTTGTGGTAATCAGTCCGCCTTGTCTAACCGACAAAAGGGATTGGCTAGTCCAGGAGCAAACGGCTCTTGGTAAAGACATCTCAAATCCGTTTATGGCTTGCAATTTGCCCAAAATTGTATGGTACCTCAACTCGCCATATCCCATAAAGCGAATGAGTTGGCTAGCCCGCAAGATTATAGCTTGTGGTAAAGGCAGTGGAAAATCCATAATTGGTAATCAGCTCACCAAGATGTTGACTATTCCATCAAGAGTTGGCTAGTCCAGAAGCAAACGGCTTTTGGTAAAGACTAATCAAATCCGTTGACAGCTGGTGGTTTGCTCAAAATCACACGGTTATCAGGTGTGCCACAGTTCTTACACCTGGCTACTCCAGAAGTGATGGCTTTTGGTAAAGAGTTTAAAATCCATCAAATTTTTAAAACAGTTATTGCTAGGGACTAGCAATAGTTTAGTGTGGGGGATTGATGAGTGCTCAAACACTCATCATTTTTGGTCAAATCTGAACTGCAAAACATACAAAAACACTCAGAAATGCATCAAAATACTGAAAATATTTTAAAATTGTGTTTTATATGTTTTAGATGCAAAACGAGTAAAATCAGATGGAAAAATGTATAAAGTTTGCAAAATTGGCAGTTTCAGTCCCTCAACTTTTATAAAATTACAAAACTAGTCCCTGGATATTCAAAATATGGAAAATTATCACCAAAGGTCCTTTTGAAATCATAAGTTATCATATTTAGTCCTTTGGTGAAAAATTGGAAAAGTTTTGGAAATTTACAGTTTGGTCCCTGGAGTTTCAAACTTTGGCAGATTTGGTCCCTGGTGGGATATTTTTGAAAGAAAAATCATTTTGGGTCTTTGGGAATTCACAGGTGTCACTTTTAATCCATGGATGAAAATTTTGAGAAAATTACAAGTTTAGTCCCCCGGAGTTTGGAAATTTGCAAAATTAGTCCCCGGGTATTTTATTTTGGAAAATATTAATTTTCATCCTTGTAATATTCAAATGTTGTCAAAATGAGTCCTTGTGAATACTTTGTGAAAATTACAATTACAGCCCACAAGTTTCATAAAATTACATTTGAGGTCCTTGTGTATTACTATAAAAAACAAACGGACCCTTTTTCTTATTACAACCCAAAAAACAGCCCATTCACCCCTTTGTATTACCCAACCCAATCCCATGTCAAGCCCAACACAAAACAGCCCACACCCTTTTTAATACTTTCCCCCGGTCAACACCAGTCAACCCCCACAACATCGACCACTGTTCACCCTCACCTTCACCTCCATGATTTCTGCAACCCTGCTCCCCCCTCCTTCCACTTTTCCACCAACTCACCAACTATCAATAACTCTTCTCACCTACACCCATACATCCCCCCTCCTCATTTAATGCACCCACCAACACCACAACTGCCAATCCCATATTTCCCGCCAAAAATGTTTTAAACGGCCAAGATCAAGCAAAAGCCATCCAGCGGCTCAAAAGTGAATGGGAAAGAAAGAGATTGATGCCAGGATTCTATAAAGTCAAGAAATAGGCCAGAGATGAAAAGTAGTAGTTAATTTAGTATTGTCTAGTGTCGTATTTAGATTAGTCTAATTTTTAGTTGTATTTTCTAGTCTAAATTAGTTGTGATCTTCATTCTCAGTATATGTAAACCTTATTTTCATAATCAATTTCTAATTTCAGTATCATTTCAGTCATTGCAATATTTTTACTCAAATTCTCTTAAGCTTGGTTATGGTAATTGTTGTTGTTTTTTTGGATTTCTAAGCTATCAATTCTGTTCTATTAAGCTTGTTTAAGGTGATTCATAAGCTTTCATAAGCTCTGGAAGGTTTAAAAGAGATTTTAGTTCAAAAATGGTACCAGTCAACAAAAGTCAAACATGGGACATCTGATGGTTTAGCTGATTCAGAAATGGTTTTTGTCGGTTAAATAAGTTTTAGTTGGTTGTTACTAAGCTCATATAAGCTTTATGCCATTATTTGGAGGTTAGAATCACTTTTCTCCTTTCCATTTCCAATCTCAGCTTATATCCTATCTTGCATTTACTGTTTAGTCAAGATCTATTATAAGTGCTTATATCTGGTTGCTTATTGCTTATTTCAGTTAGGTTTAGCTTATTGATCATGTGTGTGTGTTTGAATAGCCTAAATCCACCCTCTTGCTTTGAAAATTCTCGTAGACAGTCATCATAGGGAGTGTTTGGCTCAGCTCAGTTCTGGGGGTTAGGATAGTTTTTATTGCCAAAATTTGGTTTAAACAGTTTACATTAGACTTAATTAGGATAGTTAATGTATAATATCCAGTACCCTTTAGCATAAAAGTCAAAATCATGGTTTTAGATTCATAACTTGTCATCTGTGAGATTTTAAGTGGCATCATCTTTATATTCAGTTAGAGATTTGTTGATTTAAGCTTATTATAACCTTATCTCACTTTCTAATCATGTTTACAGTCTATTAGATCCATTTAAAATCCATAAAAGTCAACAAACCAAGTTTTCTCAAAAGTCAAAAATTCTCCTTTCTCAGATTTTGCCAAAATGGCATGATTTGATTTGAATTTTGTGTTAGGAACCAACCTCTGAAACTTGTTCATATTTAAACTCCCCCACATTGGCTTCAAGTTCTCATCATCTTTTCATTTTTGCTAATTTTTCTGTGGGCCCCACTCTCACCCAAAGACACTTGCAGGGCATGCATCTGCCCTGCTGCATCAGTTACACAGCCACCACCACCACTTTGGTGGTGGTTTCTGACCTCCTCAGTGGGCCCCACTACTCCCAACTTGTTTCTTTCAAACCCCCCCCCCCTGCTTGGTTTCACATTTTGACCACTGGTTTGACCTTGAACCCACTGGGACCCACTTGAAATCACCACAAAACTTTGTCCCATTTTCAGTTCCAAAATAAGTTACTAAGTGCTTATTTGTGGCTTTTTGGCTTATTCTGTGAGACTTTTTGGTTTCTTCTTGTTTAAGTATGTTCATTTAACTTATTTAGACCAGTTTTAATCTTTGTGGGTCTCACTCAAGCTCATTTGAGCCTATTTGCTTAAAAAGTCAACTGCGGTCAACTGTCTCATTAATAAGCTTGTGTTTTGCTTATTTTTGATTTCCAAAAAATTTGTTTTTACAAAATTTAGTTGTTTTTAAGTATAAAATAGGTTTGTAAAAGAAAAATCATGAAAAACAAATTTAATTTCAAGTGATAGTTTCTATTTAATTTTATTTAATTTTAATTTTCATTTTTAAATTTTTATTAAGTACTTAGCTATTTTATATTTTTCTTAAATTCCTCTTATATTAATGTATTTATAATAATTTTCTCAGATTTTTATATAATCATTTAGTATTTATTAGAATTAAACTTAGTTTTATTAATGATTAATTAATAATTAGTTTTAAATAGCATAATTAGTTTTTATTAAGTAAAACCTAGTTTTTATATTTTTTATAGCTTTTATATGTTATAAAATAATTTTATAAATTTTCTGATAATTTTTACTGTTCATTTTCTATTTTTCTTAATTTAAAATAGTTTAATTAGATAATTAATAATTAATTAGTAATTAATTAATAGAAAAACCACAAAAAGACAAAAATATTTATTTTTAATTTTAAAACTTATTTTTAGTTATTTTATAATTTTAGAAATTTTATTTTCACCTTTTTAGTATTTAATTAATATTATATTGTATTTAAGTATTTTAAATATTAATAATAAGTATTAATTAGTATTTAATTAATATTAAATAATTAATTAGTGTAAAAATTTATTTTCTTTTTCTAAAAATTTTCTTTTATCTTTTAGTTTGTAAAAAAGTCATTTTCACCCCCCGGGGGTTTTCAGATTTCATTTTTCACGTTTTATTTTGTACGTTTACGTTTTATTTAAACGTGAACGTACGCGTTTTAAGTTTTAAACGTTTCTGGTTTTTCTTAGCTTCCAGTCTTATTCATATAGCTTATTTAAGCAATTTCTTCGTATATTCCTTAGCTCAGATAAATCACAAACCCCTTTTCCTGTCCAGATTCACCCGATCATGAAACCGTTTTATAACGATTCACACCTCGTCGGGACATAACGACCCGGGGAAACCCTATATTCCGCGGAGCATTGACTCTAAGCAGTTTGACCATCTTGACCACATCCGTGGTTGACTTTGGTTGACGGTTTAGCATCAATCAATTTTTGGCGCCGCTGCCGGGGAAGTGCGCGCGCTATTCTAAACGGTTTTTCTGATCAGTGAATCGGGATATACATCCATTGTATATTTACCCACCCTTGTTCATATTATCTTATTATTATCATATAAAAACAAAAACGTTCATGGAAACTTTTTAAAATCAGTTTTCAACGAACACAAAAACACAAAAACATTTTTCTTTATCATTTGTACAAAATGATTTTCAAAAACACCAAAAATATCCTTCTTCACCCTCCTACCCTTTTGATTCTCATTTCCTCACCCTTTATACACATTTGATTCTTTCTATGTCTCATCCACACTTTATGGTTTGCCAATGGTGTGGTAATCCTCATAATGGTGGCAATTGCCCCAGTTGTGGCATGGTAGAGTCAGAAAACGGGTCTGTCTATAACCAAGATCCCTATTCCTACCATGACACGACTGATTCATTCCATCAGTTACCACACCATGAGTCTCAGCAGTTTTACTGTTGTGAGTACTGTGGTGGTTCACACTACAGTTCTGATTGTCAATCGGGAAACACGCTTGTCCATGAGCAGTTTCTTGATAACAATTATGACTTTAGCACTTCCAACCACATCAGTTTTACTGTTGTGATTACTGTGGAGGTCCACACTTCAGCTCCGATTGTCAAACAAGGAATCCATTTCCTTGTAACACTTTTGACACATAGTATTATGACGAACCTTCATCTCCACCAATTCCTCAAAGTCTTCTCCTTGATCTTTTAGATTTACTGAAAGATTTGAGAGGAATCACACATACCCCAGATAATCCAAAACAAAAATCGATGGAAGAATTGTTAGCTGACGAACAGGCTGCTAAAATAAATTCCCAAGACACTTATGAAAGATCTATTAGGGAATCAATAGCAAAAGAAAAAGCAGCCAGATCTAGCTCTCGATTTCGTTTCATTCCTGATGACAGTGATGATGAGGATACACTTGATATCCTTGGATTTTATAAAGATTCATCAGGTTCATCAGATGAGATTCCATCAGTTGAGATTCCATCTCAACCCACTCTTATCACACCCGAGGTTCCCACTCACTCTTTGATCATGGGGGACGAGCATCTTGACACTGTTCCTAATAAGGAATCGGACGAATTCATAAAGTCTAGTGTTGAGAACCTTGTTCCAATCCCAAGAGAGTCACAGGGAATTCTTGATCATTTGTGTGATATTCCTCCTCCTCTTGTCTTCCCAAATGATGATGTTCAGATGTTCTCCGATTCTACTAATGACGATTCGTTATCTTGCGGAGACATCGTTTTTATGGAAGAATTACCTTCTAAGCTAGTTGGCTTAGAAGAAGAGAATGATGAGATTGACACTGAAATCAAGGATGAAGCATTTCGTGCAACATTATTGAATGTCGATCTCCTCATTTCTAAAATCGAGGCTTTCAAAATGAAACCTATTTCATCTCCTATCCCCATCAAGGATAGTGACATTTTCTCCGATGATCCTATACCGGAGTTTGAAGCCTTTACCTTTGATCATATGGGAGAGAAGATTAGTGGCAGTACCACTTCTCATTCTCAAATTTCTCTTCCCGAGTATGATTCATTCACCTTTGAGGAGTTCTCCGGTGAACTCACTCATATCATATCTCCACCGGAGTATGATAACTTTCACTTTGATCTAGACAAAGTTGATCTTTGTTTTCTGGAGGGAAATATTCTCAACCTTGAGAATTTGATTGATATCAAAATCCCAACCCTCCCACCCATAATATGTCTAGATCACATGAGCTTTACTGATGAGATTCATGATACACCAATCATGAATTCTCTTTCTGATGATGATGAATCAATCTTGATTGTCATCAAGATCTTTCTACCCTTCTTCACCTATCGGGTGACTTCTCCTGTTCTTCATTCCTTCGGGAATGAAGACACTATCTTTGATCCCGGCATTTTCATGTATCATTATCTTGAGCCGGGTACTTATCTCATCGGTGTGGAACTTTCACGTGCTTCAAATGTTTGTCCAAACATCTTGAATGAAAGTCCGATTGAGATTGCTTCTTCCACATCATGCTTCCCCAAGGACAAATGAATTCGGGGTCGAGTCAAGCTAGCGACTCGGTAAACAAAAACAGTAGCATGCTTATAGGGTTTTCACCCTAAGTGTGGGGGAGTCCCCCATGCTATGGTTACTTATGAAGTGAAAATACAAAATGGTGTTTTCCACGCTTAGCTTGTAATGTTGCCCTTTTACGTTCAAAATGTCGGCATAATAGCCGGGACTTTGAATATTGAGGACAATATTCATGCTAAGTGTGGGGGGTATTCGCTATTCTAGCGAATTTTATCACATTTTACTATATAATACCCCCGTTTTTAGCCAAAATTCAAAAAAATTTCACTGGTGCTTTAAAATTTTTGTGGTAATCAGTCCGCCTTGTCTAACCGACAAAAGGGATTGGCTAGTCCAGGAGCAAACGGCTCTTGGTAAAGACATCTCAAATCCGTTTATGGCTTGCAATTTGCCCAAAATTGTATGGTACCTCAACTCGCCATATCCCATAAAGCGAATGAGTTGGCTAGCCCGCAAGATTATAGCTTGTGGTAAAGGCAGTGGAAAATCCATAATTGGTAATCAGCTCACCAAGATGTTGACTATTCCATCAAGAGTTGGCTAGTCCAGAAGCAAACGGCTTTTGGTAAAGACTAATCAAATCCGTTGACAGCTGGTGGTTTGCTCAAAATCACACGGTTATCAGGTGTGCCACAGTTCTTACACCTGGCTACTCCAGAAGTGATGGCTTTTGGTAAAGAGTTTAAAATCCATCAAATTTTTAAAACAGTTATTGCTAGGGACTAGCAATAGTTTAGTGTGGGGGATTGATGAGTGCTCAAACACTCATCATTTTTGGTCAAATCTGAACTGCAAAACATACAAAAACACTTAGAAATGCATCAAAATACTGAAAATATTTTAAAATTGTGTTTTATATGTTTTAAATGCAAAACGAGTAAAATCAGATGGAAAAACGTATAAAGTTTGCAAAATTGGCAGTTTCAGTCCCCCAACTTTTATAAAATTACAAAACTAGTCCCTGGATATTCAAAATATGGAAAATTATCACCAAAGGTCCTTTTGAAATCATAAGTTATCATATTTAGTCCTTTGGTGAAAAATTAGAAAAGTTTTGGAAATTTACAGTTTGGTCCCTGGAGTTTCAAACTTTGGCAGATTTGGTCCCTGGTGGGATATTTTTGAAAGAAAAATCATTTTGGGTCTTTGGGAATTCACAGGTGTCACTTTTAATCCCTGGATGAAAATTTTGAGAAAATTACAAGTTTATTCCCCCGGAGTTTGGAAATTTGCAAAATTAGTCCCCGGGTATTTTATTTTGGAAAATATTAATTTTCATCCTTGTAATATTCAAATGTTGTCAAAATGAGTCCTTGTGAATACTTTGTGAAAATTACAATTACAGCCCACAAGTTTCATAAAATTGTATTTGAGGTCCTTGTGTATTACTATAAAAAACAAACGGACCCTTTTTCTTATTACAACCCAAAAAACAGCCCATTCACCCCTTTGTATTACCCAACCCAATCCCATGTCAAGCCCAACACAAAACAGCCCACACCCTTTTTAATACTTTCCCCCGGTCAACACCAGTCAACCCCCACAACATCGACCACTGTTCACCCTCACCTTCACCTCCATGATTTCTGCAACCCTGCTCCCCCCTCCTTCCACTTTTCCACCAACTCACCAACTATCAATAACTCTTCTCACCTACACCCATACATCCCCCCTCCTCATTTAATGCACCCACCAACACCACAACTGCCAATCCCATATTTCCCGCCAAAAATGTTTTAAACGGACAAGATCAAGCAAAAGCCATCCAACGGCTCAAAAGTGAATGGGAAAGAAAGAGATTGATGCCAGGATTCTATAAAGTCAAGAAATAGGCCAGAGATGAAAAGTAGTAGTTAATTTAGTATTGTCTAGTGTCGTATTTAGATTAGTCTAATTTTTAGTTGTATTTTCTAGTCTAAATTAGTTGTGATCTTCATTCTCAGTATATGTAAACCTTATTTTCATAATCAATTTCTAATTTCAGTATCATTTCAGTCATTGCAATATTTTTACTCAAATTCTCTTAAGCTTGGTTATGGTAATTGTAGTTGTTGTTTTGGATTTCTAAGCTATCAATTCTGTTCTATTAAGCTTGTTTAAGGTGATTCATAAGCTTTCATAAGCTCTGGAAGGTTTAAAAGAGATTTTAGTTCAAAAATGGTACCAGTCAACAAAAGTCAAACATGGGACATCTGATGGTTTAGCTGATTCAGAAATGGTTTTTGTCGGTTAAATAAGTTTTAGTTGGTTGTTACTAAGCTCATATAAGCTTTATGCCATTATTTGGAGGTTAGAATCACTTTTCTCCTTTCCATTTCCAATCTCAGCTTATATCCTATCTTGCATTTACTGTTTAGTCAAGATCTATTATAAGTGCTTATATCTGGTTGCTTATTGCTTATTTCAGTTAGGTTTAGCTTATTGATCATGTGTGTGTGTTTGAATAGCCTAAATCCACCCTCTTGCTTTGAAAATTCTCGTAGACAGTCATCATAGGGAGTGTTTGGCTCAGCTCAGTTCTGGGGGTTAGGATAGTTTTTATTGCCAAAATTTGGTTTAAACAGTTTACATTAGACTTAATTAGGATAGTTAATGTATAATATCCAGTACCCTTTAGCATAAAAGTCAAAATCATGGTTTTAGATTCATGACTTGTCATCTGTGGGATTTTAAGTGGCATCATCTTTATATTCAGTTAGAGATTTGTTGTTTTAAGCTTATTATAACCTTATCTCACTTTCTAATCATGTTTACAGTCTATTAGATCCATTTAAAATCCATAAAAGTCAACAAACCAAGTTTTCTCAAAAGTCAAAAATTCTCCTTTCTCAGATTTTGCCAAAATGGCATGATTTGATTTGAATTTTGTGTTAGGAACCAACCTCTGAAACTTGTTCATATTTAAACTCCCCCACCTTGGCTTCAAGTTCTCATCATCTTTTCATTTTTGCTAATTTTTCTGTGGGCCGGCCCCACTCTCACCCAAAGACACTTGCAGGGCATGCATCTGCCCTGCTGCATCAGTTACACAGCCACCACCACCACTTTGGTGGTGGTTTCTGACCTCCTCAGTGGGTCCCACTACTCCCAACTTGTTTCTTTCAACCCCCCTGGTAGGTTTCACTTTTTGACCACTGGTTTGACCTTCAACCCACTGGGACCCACTTGAAATCTCCACAAAACTTTGTCCCATTTTCAGTTCCAAAATAAGTTACTAAGTGCTTATTTGTGGCTTTTTGGCTTATTCTGTGAGACTTTTTGGTTTCATCTTGTTTAAGTATGTTCATTTAACTTATTTAGACCAGTTTTAATCTTTGTGGGTCCTACTCAAGCTCATTTGAGCTTATTTGCTTAAAAAGTCAACTGCGGTCAACTGTCTCATTAATAAGCTTGTGTTTTGCTTATTTTTGATTTCCAAAAAATTTGTTTTTACAAAAGTTAGTTGTTTTTAAGTATAAAATAGGTTTGTAAAAGAAAAATCAAGAAAAACAAATTTAATTTCAAGTGATAGTTTCTATTTAATTTTATTTAATTTTAATTTTCATTTTTAAATTTTTATTAAGTACTTAGATATTTTATATTTTTCTTAAATTCCTCTTATATTAAAGTATTTATAATAATTTTCTCAGATTTTTATATAATCATTTAGTATTTATTAGAATTAATCTTTGTTTTATTAATGATTAATTAATAATTAGTTTTAAATAGCATAATTTGTTTTTATTAAGTAAAACCTAGTTTTTATATTTTTTTTATAGCTTTTATATGTTATAAAATAATTTTAGAAATTTTCTTATAATTTTTACTGTTCATTTTCTATTTTTTTTAATTTAAAATAGTTTAATTAGATAATTAATAATTAATTAGTAATTAATTAATAGAAAAACCACAAAAAGACAAAAATATTTATTTTTAATTTGAAAACTTCTTTTTAGTTATTTTATAATTTTAGAAATTTTATTTTCACCTTTTTAGTATTTAATTAATATTATATTGTATTTAAGTATTTTAAATATTAAAAATAAGTATTAATTAGTATTTAATTAATATTAAATAATTAATTAGTGTAAAAATTTATTTTCTTTTTCTAAAAATTTTCTTTTATCTTTTAGTTTGTAAAAATATCATTTTCACCCCCTGGGGGTTTTCAGATTTCATTTTTCACGTTTTATTTTGTACGTTTACGTTTTATTTAAACGTGAACGTACGCGTTTTAAGTTTTAAACGTTTCTGGTTTTTCCTAGCTTCCAGTCTTATTCATATAGCTTATTTAAGCTATTTCTTCGTATATTCCTTAGCTCAGATAAATCACAAACCCCTTTTCCTGTCCAGATTCACCCGATCACGAAACCGTTTTATAACCATTCACACCTCGTCGGGACATAACGACCCGGGGAAACCCTATACTTCCACGGAGCATTGAGCCTTAGGAGTTTGACTTGTTTGACAACATCCGTGGTTGAATTTAGTTGACTGCTTTTCCCTCAATCAGTAGCCACAATCAACCACCAAAGTGGTGGTGGTGAGATGGTATGCTGATGCACAGGGGAGATGGTTGCCCTGCAGCCCACTTTGAGGGGCAATTTAGTCCACAAATAAAATTCTCAAAAATATAACCAACATGGAAATCTAAAGTTCTACTGATAGATTATGCACTCAACAAATTTCAAAGCTTGAAAGCACACACAAAATTCTACAAAAATCTTTGAATTTTTGAGATTTCTGCCTAGTGTCACTTTTGACTTTTTGAGGTTTTGTGAGTTTTGACCAAAATGACTTTCAATCCCTGATTTTTTGACCAAATAAGTTGAATTAAGTTATTTTAAACCTAAATTAAGCTAGACTAATAGATTCTAAAGATGTGGTGATGATTTGGTTAATCAAAAGTCCCACAGTGGACTGTTACACATATATGAGTAAGATTTTGACTTTTTGCAAAACAAACACCCAATTTTATGACTTGAATATACTATTAGCACCTAATGTAACTAATTTAATCCACAAGCAACAACTAAAAACCCTTTTTAGTCCTTGAACTCAGTTAATCCAAACACCATTTTACTTGACTGATATGTAATTTTCCAAAGCAAACAATATATCTAGACCACAATACTAGCACAGAAGCATACACTATGATTACTTAAACCTATTCTAGCACAATTGTACCACAAATAACAACAACAACTCAGAATTTAACAAAGTGCTAAATTTTACTTGAAGATTGAAATACTAAGCAACTACTGATTTCAATGAACAACAATACTACTTTTGTTTATATTTTCACTAAATTACTTCAAACAAACATAAACAACACAGATATAAGCAAAGACAGCTATGGTATAGAAAATGAGCTTGAAAATGAAAATAAAGCTTACAACTTAAGGGTTGTGAGTAGCAAATACCAAGAACCAAGAACCCTAACTCCTCCCTGAGGATCTAAACCCACAATCCACAGCTTTCTTGCTTCCAAATCACCTCTGAATTCCACAAATCAAATCCAAATCCCACAGTTGACTTTCATTTACCAATTTTGTATTCGTGGATTTTTTTTAAGCTATACTGATTTGTAAGTTACTAAAAGCTTTTATGAGCTTATTAGGAGCTTATATGAGCTTATTGATCCTTACCATCCACTACAAACAACATTAGAGTTTATTGAGAATTTTGATATAAAATTAAACTTGCATAAACTGAGATAGAGATACAAAATTGAAATTGATTACTAAAAAGGTTTCACAATACACTTATAACACTGGAAATTACACTTGAAAGCTTAAGTTTACACTGAAATTTAAGACATAATTAATTCGACATACATTTTATTGAAAAGTAAACTAGATATCTTTCTCTTCTGCTTCTCTTCCTTTTATAGGCTCACATTAGGGTTCCTTAGAGCATTCTGAGCATATCCCACTTGTAATCTTGACCCTCCATGGCTCTGAAATGATCCTAGCCGTTTAAACATTTTTGGCGCCAAAAAGTCTTACACGTTGCTTGGGGCCAAAGTTCTGCAATTAAAAAATATTGGGAGCTTGTGGAGGTGTCAGGGGACAAAGGAGATAGTAGGAATGGGTTATGGTTCAAGTTGGAAGAAAAACAGGGAAACTGGGTGCTACAGTGGTGGATTTGTTGGAAATTGGTGGGAAATGCATTAATTATGGAGTGGGATATGTTTGTGAGGTGGAAGGGATGTGATGGGGAGGATAGGTGGTGGTGAAAGGTGGCAAATACCATGGTGGTTTCTAGTTTGAAGCTAGGGGCGAGGGAGATGAATAGTAACCATGGTTTGCCCGGTTTTATTTTAAAAGGGAGTGGTCTGGTAGGGAGTTGGGCCTGGGAAAGGATGCATGGGCTGAGCTTGTTTTGATGGATTGGATTTGGTTTGTGGGTTTTATAATAAAAAGGGTCCGTTTGTATTATAACTTAACAAGGACCAATTTTGTAATTTATAAAAAATTTAGGGACTGATTTTGCAATTTTCCCAAAGTAGTTATAGGGACCAATTATGCCATTTATGAATAACCCAAGGACCAAAGATGCAATTTTTTTCATTTAAAATACCCAGGGACCTTTTCTGCCAATTCCTCAAACTCCAGGGACCAAACCTGTAATTTTTTGAAAATTGAAGGGTTGAAGTTGTAATTTCCCAAAAGTTATCATAAGGACCAATTATATCATTTAAGAATAGTGCAAGGTTTATTTTTTCATATTTTTCCATTTTCAAAACCTTAAGGACTATATTTGACATTTTTGAAACTTGAGGGACTAAAGTTGTTATTTTGCAATTTTTAACTTTAAGGGACTATACTTGACAACTTATGAATCCCTAAGGACCTTTGATGATATTTTTCATGTTTTGATTTACCAGGGACTAACTTTGACAACTTTTGAAACTTGAGGGACTGAAACTGCCAATTATGCAAACTTTGTACGTTTTTCATTTGTTTTTACTTATTTTGCATTTGAAACATATAAAACACACTTCTAAGATATTTTAAGTATTATGATGCATATTTGAGTGTGTTTTGATGTTTTGGCAGTTCAGATTGGTATAAAATGATGAGTATTTAGACACTCATCAATCCCCCACACTAAACTATTGCTAGTCCCTAGCAATCTTTTGAGAAAATTTTAATGGATTTTTACTCTTTACCAAAAGCCATCACTTCTGGAGTAGCCAGATGTAAGAACTGTGGTACACCTGATAACCGTGTGATTTTGAGCAAACCACCAGCTGTCAACGGATTTGATTTGTCTTTACCAAAAGCCGTTTGCTTCTGGACTAGCCAACTCTTGATGGAATAGTCAACATCTTGGTGAGCTGATTACCAATTATGGTTTTTCCACTGCCTTTACCACAAGCCATAATCTTGCGGGCTAGCCAACTCATTCGCATTTGAGGATATGGGGAGTTGAGGAACCATACAATTTTGGGCAAATTGCAAGCCATCAACGGATTTGAGAAATCTTTACCAAGAGCCGTTTGCTCCTGGAGTAGCCAATCCTTATGTGGGTTAGACATGGTGGACTGATAACCATTATTTGCATTTCTAAGTGTGAAAAAACTTTAAATTTTGATCAAATGGGGGTTCTTGATGGAACATGTGTTTTGAATTCGTGAGAACTCTCCCCCACACTTAGAAATGAATATTGCCCTCAATATTCAAAGTACCTGGTGTTCCACCAAGACTTAGAATGTAAGAAGGAAATACTATTAACCTTTATTTTAGTCTATTTACATACATTTTTTTTTTTTTTTTTTTTTTTTTGAAAAAATATATACATATGTACAACATGTGGTTCATATCCCCCACACTAGGGTGGTAGAAAGAGGAAAGAAGACAGAAATATGGGTGAAAACTGATGCGTGGGAATCGCAACAGGCTTTACCTCTCGAGAGATCTCGAGAAGCTTACAACCCCCACCAGGCAGTGTACCTGATCGTTGTAGTATAGTATAGTGACAAGTACCGGGGGATTGATCGTTCAGCTTAGGAATAGTGTCGCTAGGATTAGAAAGCCTAAATTACTAGTTCTAAAGGTGAGGGATGATTATTTTTGTGTTTTTATATATTTTTTAAAGCAATTAAAATTCTCGGGTTTTGGAAGAGTGGGCGGAATTAGTTGCTATTCAACTAACCCAAAACTAAGATGCAATCAAAATTAAATACTAAAAATGAAAATAAACTAATTTATACTAAGGTTGTGAGCAGTAATTGGAGAAATTGTGTTTACTTAGACTTCACTACTCCCTAGATATCTTTTACACGTTAATTACTTGTTATAATTGTATGGATGACGGATTGTATTCCTTAATACCATTCATGGGGAGGCATACATAACTCCCCAATTCTATGAGCTCTTATCTCCTCCTACACCATGACCCAGCACAACTATAGGGATTGTAAACAGTGGCTCATGCATTAAATACAACCAATAAAGACCTAGTACGCCTCGGTTCATGTTTCTTAAGACGTTCAAGCATGTTACCATTTGGAGATCTGCCAGTTTTCTTAAGCCTAACATATAAAATCATTCATCCAAGACAAGAATAAACAAGTAATCAACACATAATCAATATCTAGGTTTCATTAGATCTAAGCAAACACAAAAGAGATCTAGCCTAGCATAATGGAATTGAGACAAGAACAAGATATAGACAACCAACACATAGACATATTGATTGAATTAGAAGAACACTTATCTCAATTACAATACAAGGTATCAAGGGTTTGGAACCCTTGAAAAACCTGTAAAAGTTGCACCAAATTCGTCTTTAGGGTTTCACCAAAACTTCTTTTTTTAATGTGAAAAACTAGAAAACTATATATAGGAAAATCGGGGTGACGGCGTCAAGAACAAAGGTGTGACGCCGTCATCTCGCCGCCAAATACTTCCTCGGACGGCCTTGATCTACTTCTGACGCCCTGTGTGACGCCGTCATGAGCTACGGATTTTAATTCTTGGGGTTTGACGCCGTCATGGGTTAACTCTTGACGCCTTCATGTACTGTTCCAGCATGGAAAATTGAGACTTTGCCGTTTTCTTCACTTTTATGCTCCAAAAACGTCCAAAATGGCTTCTTTTCCAGAATTCACTCTCCAAGTACCTAAAATCACAAAAGGAACGATTTAGGGCAATATTTGATCAAATAAATTCGGATTCGGGCTTAAATGACCCCCTAGAAACGGATCATTTTTCGCCTCATCATATACCCTTACACTTGAGATTTGCTTGTCCTCAAGCAAATGCGCCTTTATTCTACTCAAAAGACAAGTTAGGGGTCATTTAACACTAATATAAAAGTAATTACAACAAATAATCGTTCCACTAAAGACCAATAGACAAGCACGGAGGTCATACACTAGCACCTCACAAATAGTGTTTAGATACTCACATCTCTCGGGTGTAATAAAGTGATATAACATTATGGAAATGGAAGATATCTCTCACTACCTGTCATAGCAAAATAGATTACCATAGGCTTGGGAAAGGATCAAACCTCCACCACATGGCGTAAGCACCTAGGATAAACTATCAAAGAGGTCTTTTAAAGGGTTGTAACGTTAGGTATAGGGATATGAATTACACGGTTTTGTTGGATAAAGGAAGTTTTACTGGTGGCGAGTTAACAATCTTGGTTAATTACATGTACAATCTGGCGTTGCTAAGCCAAGACTAGACTCGACTTAAGCTAATAAATGAAAAATAACAAAAACATAAAATGAACATAGAATGAAACGGGATGGTAGTCCGTATGTTTTTTCTCTTTTCTTTTCTTTCTATTTTTTTTTTTTTTTTTTTTTTTTTTTACATACACTCTTACCCTACCATCCAAAATAATACATCATAGGGGATGAGAATTCCCCTTACACTTGAATTTTTACATACTTTACATTAAACTAATCTAATGACTCGAATTAAGAAAATCAAAACACTTGGAGCACTTTTAAGATTAACGTACATACGGGGGTAATAATATTATGTTCTTCCCCATTACTCCATAAAAAGGTACTTTACCCATGAGTCCCAATCGTCCCAAAACAATATATACAAGGATATGACTCGACTTAGCAACCATGTAATCAATTAGAAAGTTAACTTAGGGTTTAACAAATAACAATAATGCACTAAAGATGAGCGCATACAAGGAAGGCTAAGGCGATTTGGTTGTACATTTAAGTGGGGTGTAACAAATTCTTCCTTTAAGTAAAATGCTTAAAGTTAGAAACGAAAAGATAGGCTCGGAGGGGTGTACTAGGGGTATCGTGTACTAAAAATGAGTACAACGCTAAGGGTGTGGGAAAAATTAGTTGACTTAAGTAGTCAAGTAATATGACTTAAATGGTCAAGTAATTATGATACGGGTTTAACACAAGGGTGATCCTAATGCCTCTTATCATGTAGTAAATCCTACCACACGAATGTAGTCTCACTAGCAGTCTCGGAATGCATCACTAACGCAAGTTCTAGAATCTAAATGCTACCGGTACACTCATAAGCACTAATAGTAAATGCTTTTCCTATCAAATCTAAAGGCGAACCTCACATATTTGGGTGGAAAATTTTTCTGAATATACGGTTATGTGCTAGTCATACAATCTCCTATCCATGAGACGCTTGCTATGGCTAAAGTTTCACTCCTAAATGTTGTAAAAAATTTTAAATTTGGCGCTAAAATTGCACTAACAAGTATTTCTCATAGTTTTATTACACATCTACTATCAAACAAGACAAACTCAAGCGAAAGTGCATATGTAAGGTATCATCTTTTTACCCTCCCCTTACACCTAAGATGAACATTGTCCCCAATGTTCAAGTAAAGAATGTAAAAGTGAAAAAGTAAAGAGAATGAAATCAAATACTCTCCTGATTCGCTCGGTATGGATTATAGGTTAGCCAGGTTAAATCTTCCTCCAAGAAAATGAACAATCAAAGCTTCCCTTCCAGAATATAAATCATCTTCTTGTCATACATAACCTGTAAAACCTGAGAAAATAGACAAGACAACCTCGCGTAAAATCGGCGGCATCCTATATAAGTTACTAAATCCTAGAAAACAAAGTAAGATATAATGCTTGTGGAATGAAGTTTGCAGATTTCCTGGAGATTATAAAACTTAATAATTCACAAAAAACCATAAGACTCCGTTAGAAAAACAAAACCGGTAAAATTTCCAGATTTTAACTCCTGACGCCGTCAAGAGTAAACCTCTGACGCCGTCAGAATGGACCTGCAGAAATTCTTATGTTAAGTTTCCGGAAAATTTCTGGAAAAACTTGGTCCTACTTCCTGGAAAATCCTGCAAAACTTCATTATGACTCAATACAAGCATTTGACTCTAACAAATACGAATATACATGCTCATTTAATATTGTGGAGAATCATGATCGGTTTGTTTCTTAAAAACATATTTGGGGTTTCCCCTTACACTTATCTTTTGCAAAAATACTTTTAGGTTGGAGTTAAGACTAGGCCAAACAACATAGTAAAGTATTTCCACATTTTAATTGAGAAACATGATCAACCAACAATAAAAATAAAACATGCATACGGAAGCAAATAACAAACAAACAAATAAAATCGCACAAAACATGGGTTGCCTTCCAAGAAGCGCTTTTCTTTATTTACGAGTCTTGTAGCTAGACTCAAGGCTATGGGTTACTACGTGATTTCATCATTGGTTCCACTCTCTAGGTCGTCTTCTAAACTAGTATCGCTTTCATAGTGCAAGTACTTCGGATCTTCGAACTCGAAAATATCTTGTCGATACTTAGAACCAAGCTTACTAGCATTCTTAAAGAATCCACATGATAAATCAGAAATATTTCTACACCCTCTCCTAACATCTTCATCACACAAGATAAGTTGGGAGCTCATCATATCAAGCCCGTCACAATCTATTTCCTTAAGGTCTTTTCTCTTGTATGGCGTTTGGTATGAAATCCTCCTAATCCCATCAGTGAAGGTCATGATTCCGTTCAAGTCATCCACTATCAAATTAGTGATTTCACAAAAGGGTGCTCCAAAGACGACTTATGATAACCTAGGGTCGACATAGTCCTCTATGTTGTCTACAATCGTGAATTCCATAGAGAATGCCATATTTCCTACGAACACCTGGATTTCGTGATCCTTACCAACCACTTTCTCTCCCTTATAAATCATTCCCCATCTGCAGATATTGTTATAATGAAACAATGACATAAAATTCTTTGGCAGGAATACATTAATGTATATGTTATCAAAGTATTTATGACCGATCATGCAGGGGATTTTGAGATTATTCGGATCACGTCGTCTTATCTTCCCCAACTCTCCATCCTTTGACCCATATATATTCCCCTCAAGAGAGGGACGATACTCGTATACCTCCTCACTATCCCTACGAAAAATTACCTTCCTAACACCATTGGTGAGTACTACACTACCATCTTTCTCATCAAGGATTGCTCCCGATTCATTGATAAATGGTATCCCAAGGACAAGGTTGGTTAACGTTTGATTGGTGAGAGGGTCCACGTCATCAACCACGGTGAGGTCAGTATTGTAAACATGCTCTCCAATCCTAATTGATAAATTTTCTATTACTCTCTCGCACGCAATGTGCTCAGGGAAGGTTTTGTGGTATAGGGAAAGGGGGATTATGTTGGCTGGGAAGCTAGGATCTATATGACTATCGGTTAAGAGCTTTTCCTTAATGGTACAGGGGATCTTGAAAACTTTAGGGTTACTTTCCTTAGTCTGATTGCTACCCACACTCATAACATCCTCCATTTTTCTCTCGGGTTCTTCTATAATAGATTTACCCAAAATGGTTGGATCTCTCTCATACTCTTCCGATTTCTCTTTCCCTTCATCCGGTTTGCCGGATTCTTGCGCGGTGTATTGCTCGGGTGAGTCGGTAGGTTTCCTTGCCGAAGCATGGTCAACCCTTGAGGTCTCATCTTTCGCTGTCTGACTGAATTTGTTAGTTTGTTGTTGGGTTGGGTTGGATGTTGAAGCAGATATTGTGGTGATGGTGTTTACGAAGTGGATTGGTCCAGGGGAGTTGACAGGTTCTTTTTCGTTAGGAGATAGATGTTTGAATAACTTGCTAGGGCTTTTTATTTTTACAGGGGAGGCTGGTGGGCTCATGACGGTAGCAGATTTAACCTCATCAACGTGAATGGGCTTATTATCAATATGCTCTTTGATAGCAGTCAACAGATTACAAATCTTGTTGTTTACATCAGCCTGCTGTTGTTTAAATTTGGCCTCGAGCGTAGCGAGCTGTAGTTCTTGAGATAGAATGAATTTTTTTAAAGTATCTTCACAGCTTTGCCTAGGAATGCCTTGTGATGGAAAATGCTTGGACCAGGTGAGTGGTGAGGAGTCATTGAAGGATACGCTTCGCGTTTGGCACCCTCTAAAATTAGGTTTATCCTTCCATGCCTCATAGGCTTCAGCAGAAGTTCAAGGACCCTGACCTACGTGTGATGATGTGAATTCGTTATAAGCACGTTTTGGAAGTTCCATGCAGTTATGGGTCTCATGAGGGCCATTGCATAGTTTGCATGTAGAAGCGATTCTGCTTACTTGGCTTGAAGGTTTATGAGCTTCGTAAGATTTCATGAGAGACTTGACTCGACCTTCAAGTTCCATGATCCTACGGTCGGGAGTGCTAGAATTGTTCGAAGGCAAAGATATTACCTTGACCGTTTTGTTCAAATCACGGGGATCGTTCCAACTTTCGTTGTCATAGAGAGCAAGATCTTCTATGAGTTCCCATGATTGTTCCGCACTAAGATCACATAGCTTACCACCGGCCGATTGGTCAATGGTTCGCCTCGTGGGGATGTCGATATGGTCATAAAAAATTTGAACTTGGAGCCAAAGATCTATGCCATGATGAGGGACTTTTTGGAGTAAGTCCTTGAAACGAGTCCATGCTTCATAAAGAGATTCATTTTGACGTTGTTGAAACATCAAGATGTCATTCCTAAGCTTAGTAGTTCTCCCTGGTGGGAAAAATTGAGCAAGGAAACGAGTGGTGAGATCATCCCATGTGGTGATGGATCCCGTGGGTAAACGCTCAAGCCATTGACTAGCTTGATCCCGTAGAGAGAATTGGAATAGGCGTAAACGGGTAGTCTTTCTAGTTTCAACACCTATGTCTATGGAATCTACGATTTTGAGAAAGTCCTTAAGATGTTGGTTTGGATCTTCGGAACGAAGTCCATGGAATGCACATCCGCTTTGCACCAACCGGATGGTGTCGGATCGCAAGGGGGTCACATTGGCTCCGGTGAGCTCAATGGTGTTTCGGTAGCCTTGATGGCTAGGTCGGGAATACTCTCCTAAGGTTCGGGGCCTAAGGGGTTCTAATGGTGGGTTTTGTTGTGGTGGGATGATGGGTTCAAAGATGTTACCACCTTCCATGATGTCGGATGGTAAAGAGTTACGAACAAAGGCACAAAGAAATAAGATAGACTAAAGAAGACCTAAAAAAAAAAAAAAAAAAAAAAAAAAAAAAAAAAAAAAATCTTACTTGAAAGGAATCTAGCAAGTAGATCTAATAAAAAGAAATCCTAACCTAGACAATAACTATTCCCCGGGCTGCGGCGCCAAAAACTTGATGCGTGGGAATCGCAACAGGCTTTACCTCTCGAGGGATCTCGAGAAGCTTACAACCCCCACCAGGCAGTGTACCTGATCGTTGTAGTATAGTATAGTGACAAGTACCGGGGGATTGATCGTTCAGCTTAGGAATAGTGTCGCTAGGATTAGAAAGCCTAAATTACTAGTTCTAAAGGTGAGGGATGATTATTTTTGTGTTTTTATATTTTTTTTGAAAGCAATTAAAATTCTCGGGTTTTGGAAGAGTGGGCGGAATTAGTTGCTATTCAACTAACCCAAAACTAAGATGCAATCAAAATAAAATACTAAAAATGAAAATAAACTAATTTATACTAAGGTTGTGAGCAGTAATTGGAGAAATTGTGTTTACTTAGACTTCACTACTCCCTAGATATCTTTTACACGTTAATTACTTGTTATAATTGTATGGATGACGGATTGTATTCCTTAATACCATTCATGGGGTGGCATACATAACTCCCCAATTCTATGAGCTCTTATCTCCTCCTACACCATGACCCAGCACAACTATAGGGATTGTAAACAGTGGCTCATGCATTAAATACAACCAATAAAGACCTAGTACGCCTCGGTTCATGTTTCTTAAGACGTTCAAGCATGTTACCATTTGGAGATCTGCCAGTTTTCTTAAGCCTAATATATAAAATCATTCATCCAAGACAAGAATAAACAAGTAATCAACACATAATCAATATCTAGGTTTCATTAGATCTAAGCAAACACAAAAGAGATCTAGCCTAGCATAATGGAATTGAGACAAGAACAAGATATAGACAACCAACACATAGACATATTGATTGAATTAGAAGAACACTTATCTCAATTACAATACAAGGTATCAAGGGTTTGGAACCCTTGAAAAACCTGTAAAAGTTGCACCAAATTCGTCTTTAGGGTTTCACCAAAACTTCTTTTTTTAATGTGAAAAACTAGAAAACTATATATAGGAAAATCGGGGTGACGGCGTCAAGAACAAAGGTGTGACGCCGTCATCTCGCCGCCAAATACTTCCTCGGACGGCCTTGATCTACTTCTGACGCCCTGTGTGACGCCGTCATGCGCTACGGATTTTAATTCTTGGGGTTTGACGCCGTCATGGGTTAACTCTTGACGCCTTCATGTACTGTTCCAGCATGGAAAATTGAGACTTTGCCGTTTTCTTCACTTTTATGCTCCAAAAACGTCTAAAATGGCTTCTTTTCCAGAATTCACTCTCCAAGTACCTAAAATCACAAAAGGAACGATTTAGGGCAATATTTGATCAAATAAATTCGGATTCGAGCTTAAATGACCCCCTAAAAACGGATCATTTTTCGCCTCATCAAAAACCCATATTGCTACTGTTTTTGATTACCGAGTAACTAGCTTGACTCGACCTCGAATTGAATTGTCCATGAGGAAGCTACTGTTTTTGTTTACTGAGTCGCTAGCTTGACTCGACCCCGAATTAAATTGTCCTTGGGGAAGCTACTGTTTTTGTTTACCGAGTCGCTAGCTTGACTTGACCCCGAATTTATTGGTCCATGGGGAAAGTTTGGAGATCCGGGACAACCATTGGTTGTATGTCCCCTCCAAAATAGTGTTTTAACCGATGACCATTTACTTTGAAATTGGGACCGTCGGGTTGCAATAACTCAACAGTTCCATATGGGTATACTTTTGTTATAGTAAATGGTCCAGACCAACGGGTTTTTAGTTTACCCGAGAAAATTTTTAATATTGAATTGAAAAGAAGAACTCTGTCACCAACGTTGAAAACGCGGTTCTTAATTTTAGAGTCATGTATCTTCTTAGTCTTTTCTTTATAGATTAAAGAATTTTCGTAAGCTTGATCACGTAATTCATTTAGTTCGTTTAGTTGAACTTTACGGTGATCACCCGATGTCTGAAGGTCGAAATTTGCATGTTTTAAGGCCCAATAGGCCTTATGTTCTAATTTGATCGGAAGATGACATGCTTTCCCGTACACTAGCTTATATGGAGTACACCCGATGGGTGTTTTGTAAGCAGTGCGGAAAGCCCATAATGCATCATCCAGCTTATCCGACCAAGAGGCACGGTTTTCACCAACCGTCCTCTCCAGAATTCTCTTAATACCCAGATTTGAGACCTCCACCTGCCCACTTGTTTGGGGGTGATATGCTGTCGAAAGACGGTGAGTTACACCATATTTCAGCATCACTCTTGCAAATTGTTCATTGCAGAAGTGAGTGCCACGATCACTGATAATGGCACGAGGAATCCCGAATCTGGCAAAGAGAGATTTTAAAAATTTAACGACTACTCGGGCGTCATTGGTGGGTAAAGCTTTCGCTTCAACCCATTTAGACAAATAATCGACAGCCACGAGTATGTATTTATTCCCTCGTGAAGACGGGAATGGCCCCATAAAATCAATGCCCCACATATCAAATATTTCACAGACTTGGATGGCGTTTTGCGGCATCTCATTCTTTTTGGAAATATTCCCGTGACGCTGGCAAGCCTCACAAGTTTTGATAAGCTCATGGGCGTCTTTATAGATCGTGGGCCAAAAGAATCCTGAATCAAACACCTTTTTGGCGGTGTAGTTTGGGTTATGATGTCCCCCCGTGGGTCCATCATGACAAGCTTTAAGAATTTCCATGGCTTCTTGGCCATGGACACACCGTCGGATGACTTGATCCGCACATATTTTGAACAAGTAGGGGTCGTCCCAGAAGTAATGTTTTACATCTTTAAAGAATTTTCTTTTCTGTTGGGATGACATCCCTTTCACAACGAAATTTCCCGCATGGTAATTTGCAAAGTCGGCAAACCATGGGGTAGTGGTATCATCCCAGGTAGAGATTAGATTTAGAGTCTCCAGAGGAAAAGTTTCATTAATTTCTTTTCTCTCGAGAATATCCTGATGAGGATTTTCTAACCGGGACAAGTGATCAGCTGCAATGTTCTCTGCTCCTTTTTTATCTCTTATGAGTATATCGAATTCCTGAAGGAGCAGAACCCAACGGAGCAGTCTTGGCTTTGTGTCTTGTTTAGTGAACAGGTATTTCAGAGCCGAATGGTCCGTTTACACCACGCATTTGGTTAAGATTAAGTAAGACCAAAATTTTTCAAAGGCATATACCACAACTAATAATTCTTTTTCTGTTGTGGTATAGTGTGTTTGAGCTTCATTCATGGTCTTACTTGCGTAGTGTATTGGCTGGAAATGTTTGGTTTTGCGTTGCCCCAGAACTGCACCAATAGCGAAATCGCTAGCATCGCACATAAGTTCAAAGGGTAAGTCCCAGTCTGGGGCAACAAGGATTGGTGCTTCGGTGAGTTTTTTCTTTAAAGTAGAAAAAGCTTCGATGCACTCGGGGGAAAAGACAAAAGGAGCATCTTTTTCAAGAAGATGAGTCATGGGCCGGGCTATTTTGGAAAAATCCTGTATGAATCTCCGATAGAACCCGGCATGGCCGAGGAAACTCCTTATTCCATTAATAGTGGTGGGATGAGGCAGTTTAGCAATAACATCAATTTTGGCCTTATCGACCTCAATCCCACTTTTTGAAATTTTATGGCCGATGACAATGCCCTCCTTAACCATAAAATGGCTCTTCTCCCAGTTTAGACAAAGATTAGTGTTTTCACAACGTTGAAGCATTTTTTCTAAATGGGAGAGGCATGAGTCGAAAGAATTCCCGATGATTGAGAAGTCATCCATGAATACCTCCATGGTTTTCCCGATCATGTCATGGAAAATAGCCATCATGCACCTTTGGAAAGTGCCCGGAGCATTGCATAACCCAAAAGGCATGCGACGATAGGCAAATGTTCCGTAAGGGCATGTGAAGGTAGTCTTCTCTTGATCCTGTGGATCAATGGGAATCTGGAAGTAACCCGAGAAGCCGTCGAGGAAGCAATAATACTCATTCCCCGCTAGTCTTTCGATCATTTGATCCATAAAGGGCAGAGAAAAATGGTCTTTGCGGGTGGCTTCGTTAAGCTTTTTGTAATCGATACATACTCGCCACCCTGTAACCAAACGAGTTGGTATTAACTCATTATCCTCATTTGTGATAACCGTGATGCCACCCTTTTTTGGAACACAATGTATTGGGCTAACCCAAGGACTATCTGATATAGGGTAAATCAATCCCGCATCAAGAAGTTTGATAACTTCTTCCTTAATAACTTCGTGGATTTTTGGATTTACCCTTCTTTGATGCTGCACGGCAGGTTTAAAGTTCTCTTCCATTAGGATTTTGTGTGTACAAAAATCCGGGTTAATACCCTTTATATCTGAGAGCCTCCAAGCAATTGCTTGCTTGTGGGACTTTAAAACCTTAAGCAGCGCGGTTTTCTCCTCATCCTTTAAGTCTTTTGCAATAATGACTGGTAACTTATCGTTACCTTCCAAGAATGCATATTCTAGATGAGGAGGCAGGTCCTTAAGTTCGACCTCGGGGAAATCATCATTTTTCTCAACATATTTGACTTCCACCTTATGAAGTTGTGAAGGTAGAACAGGAATGGGAGAAGGATCTTTGTTCAATAACTTCTCAAGGAGAAGTATATCCCTCTCCGGGTCAATCTCTTGGTTATCAATTCCTTCAAGAACTGAATCACTTTTGAGAAAGGCCTCTAATTCCTCAAGGACGAAATCACTTCCCTCAAACGGAGTGAAGGAAGGAGAAGAATTAGCGATTATGGGATGAGAAGAGGTAGTGGGATTGCCACTCGGAGAATTATCAGCGAATCCAAGGATTTCCTGAGCATATTCCTCGGATGCAATGTCAATGACATCAATTCGGTTGACCGATTCAACATCATAATTCGAGGAGTATCTCGAGGTTTGATCAAGGTTGAACGTTATCGCTTCAGTACCAACTCGTAACGTGATTTCCTCATCGAAAACATCGATTAATGCACGTCCCGTTCTTAAGAATCCCCTCCTAAGAATGAGAGGAACTCTTGGATCTGCATCGAAATCAACAACGACAAAGTCTGCCGGAAAGTGAAATTTTCCCACTCTTACAAATACGTCCTCGGCAATACCAAGGGGACGTGAAATTGAACGGTCTGCAAGCTCGAGAGTCATGCATGTGGGACTAAGTGCCTGAAGAGAAAGCTTTTTCCAGACTGAGTGGGGCATTAAGTTGATGCTTGCACCAAGATCGGCCAAGGCAAAACACTCAACCATTCCTGGGAAAATACATGGAATTAGAAATCTCCCGGGGTCTCCTAGCTTCTTGGGAAGCTGTTTCAACAGAACTGCAGAGCAGTTTTCATTGAGTGGAGTTCGTGCCATCTCAAACAGTTTTTCGTTATTGCTAAACAGGTTTTTGATTGTCGATGCGAATTTGGGCATTAAAAGAAGAGCATCCGCGAAACTAATATCGAAGTGTAGTTCTTGAAAAATCTGAAAGAATTTTTCCATCTGATGATTAGCTTTTTCACGGAGCTTTTGGTCTTGCAATCGTGAGGGATATGGAATTGATGACTTTGGGTTGGCTTTTGGGGTTTCAACAGGACCTTCAGGAGTTTCAAATACAACTCTTTTAGGGGGAGTCGGGACTGGGATAACTGGAGGAGGGATGTCATTGGTACCTCTGTTATCAGTAGGAAGTACTGTATCCGTAGTATCCTGAGTTTCACATTCCTCTACTGGGATAGGAGAAGAGGTAGACGGAGCTGTGGGTCCTTTATAAGAAACTCCACTTCTTGTGGTGATCACCTTTACATCGCCCCTCGGATTAGCGATCGTGTTGCTAGGTAAAGTAGTACCTGAGCCCGAGGGTCGATCATTTAAAGACTTCTTCAAATCAGATATTTGACTAACCAGCATTTTGTTCAGTTCATCTTGGGATTTCATAAACTGTTTTAATAACTCATCAGATGATGGTCCAGTTGGAACAATGGCTTGATTTTGGTTTGGAAAATTTTGAGCCCGATTGTTCTGGAAATTCCCATGTTGCTGGTTGTTATTACCCTGGAAGTGGTTTTGTTGTTGAAAATTACCCTGAGGGTAATTGTTCTGACCTTGATTTCGGTTATAATTCCCTTGGTTCTGATTTTTTTGAACCTGATTTTGACCAGGGTTGAAATTCCCTTGGTTGTTAAAACCTTGGTTCATTCGGTTCTGGTTCTGATTCTGGTTAAAGTTCTGGTTTCTGTTTTGACCATTTTGGTTCTGGGACTGATTAAACCCTGGTGGTCCGATGTAGTTATTAGATCGGTAGCTCAAAAGGTTTCGATCTCCTTGCGGTTGGTAAGAATTACCTCCCGTATTATAGGAACCTTGAGCTGCGTACACGTTTTCACGAGCCGAGCCACCAGAGGCTGGGCACTCTGTGTAAGGATGTGGACCACCGCAAGTTTCACAACTTGGGTTAACAACTTTGACCTGATTATGATTTGTCTGATGGATACGCAAAACTGCTGTAGACAAATGATCAAGCTTTTTAGCTAGGATGGATATTTCATTGCTTGCCGGAGTGACTGACTTAAATGAGTCGTTCCTCTCAGCAGAGGAGTCCCAAAAATTGTGATGGGCAGTCATGTTTTCGATTAAGTCATAGCACTCTTCAGGCGTTCTTTTCATAAAGGTGCCCCCAGCAGCAGCATTGATGGTGTCACGATGACGAAGTGTCAAACCATTATAAAAGGTATCAATAATGGTGACAAGAAGCATGTTATGATTGGGACACCGATCAATAGCAAGTTTGTAACGTTCCCATGCCTCAAATAAGAACTCTTCGGGAAGTTGTCTAAAGTTGCTGATATCATTCCTCAGCTTTGTGACCATAGATGGTGGAAAGTATTTGGCCAGAAATTTAGTGATCATCTCATCAAAAGTGTGGATCGAAGTTTTAGGAAGTCGATCGAACCAGGAAGTCGCATGATGAGTGAGGGAATAGGGAAAAAGGTACAAACGTAGGCCGTCGTCGGTGACGCCATTTTGTTTCATGCTCTGGGTGACAGTTAAAAATTTGTCGAGATGTTTGTTAGCATCATCACCCGGCAATCCGTGGAACTGGCGCGTATTCTGGATCTGTTGTATCATGTGGTGTTTTAATCCAAAGTCCGTGGCTCCAATAGTGAGTGGTGCAATAGGTCCACCCCTCCCGTGCATGGTAGGTTGACACAGTTCCTCCATTGTTCGGGTGTCAGGAACTGGTTCCTCCTTGGGAGGGATTGGGGGCTCGTCGTTCATTTTTGATGGTTGCTTTTCTTCAACAGTACGTAACTTAGTTACGTTTTATCCTTTATTATGCTTTGTTTGCGAACGAGTGCGCATGCACTAAAAACGGTATCAATCAAAACAAGACAGAGGCAAAACGACAGTGAACTTGAATCCAATAATCACAAATGAACAGCTCCTTTTAAAAAAGGTACACTATTCACAAGGATACAATGGTAAGTTTTAAATCTTAAGTTTGGGAACTTATTATGTTCACACCCCCAGTTGGTAGGTGTTCTGCCTTGGTTTGCGGTGGTAAACTTTTATGTAATTATATTCACAGTAAAATGTTTTTGGCTTTTCGTGTATGGGTGAAAAACTTGGACAATATTTTTGGAACTGATTCGTTAACCGAAATCGTTCCTTTAAGATTACTCGCAGATTAGCGGGAGGAAATAAATGGATCCCTCTTCAGTTCACAATTTAATGTCAGATCTTACCTTAAACCAACTGTATAGGTTGTAATCTTAAAGATAACGAAGTAATTTAACTTCACAGTTTGTTTTGTTGTTTTTGATTTGTTTGGTGTTTTTAACACTTCAGGAGAAATGTTAATGAACTTTTTTAGATATGATTTTAATTTGCACAAAGTGATGGTATTTGTACAGGAGGGTTTTTTAAAACCACTTAAACCTAAACCGTTTTGAAATACGCAACAACCTCCCCGGCAGCGGCGCCAAATTTTGACTCCTCCTAAACCAACCAGTCAACCGGGTGCAGTTGATAGGCCCACCTAGGAGAAAGTACAAGGTATATTAACCGTGGAAATATAGGGAAATCCTCGGGTCGTTAAGTCCCAACGAGATTGAAATTGTATTCTGAACGATTAGGGGAATGAGTGGTACTGAGGACAGTAACTAATATGATTGAGGAATGATTATACTACTGATTGCTTGGATAATATGAAATGATATAAACAATAACAGAAATACAGATATAATCACAAAAGCACAAATTATGAAATCAGATAACAGGCAGAGAAAAGTGGGTTTTATCAAATTACAAACTACAGGGGGTACAAGTGAAACGTTTTAAAACATAAAATAAAAAGAAAATTTAAAATGAAAATAAAATTATGAAATTGATTATTTTAATATTTAATTACTATTTAATTAATTAAAACTATTTAATAAGTAAATTAAACCTAATTTAAATAAAACTAAAAATAATAAATACTACAAATTAAACTAAGAACTTGCAAAAATAATTTCTAAAACTTAAAATGAACTTGAAGAAAGTATAAAAAATAAAAATAAATATTTTTGTCTTTTTATGAGTTTTCTATTAATTAAAAACTAATTATATTATTTAAACTAATTAAACTATTTTAAATTACTAATAATACTAAAATGACTTATAAAATTATGGAAAAATTATAAAACTAATTAACCATCACAGGAATCCTAAAAAATTACTAAAAATTATATTTAGGCTATTTGACTAATTAATTACTTATTAATTAATTTAAATCTAATTTAATTAAATTAAATAAGAAAATTAGAAAACGAACAGTGGAAATTATAAATCTATTTTCTAAAAGTCTTAACTAATTTATAAAGCCTAGGAAAATTATAAAAATCTACTGTTGTTAATTAAAATTTAAGAAAACTAATTAATTACTAATATTACCTATTTAATTATTTAAACTACTTTTAATTTTAATAATTAGTAAACGGTTTAGGAAAAATCTAAGAAAATTATTTTAAATACTTAAAGGTAATAGGAAATTAAGAAAATTATAAAAATGGAAAAGTGCTTATTAATAAGCTGAAAGGAAAATTAAATAGATAATTTCTATTAAATAGAAGCTATCACTATAATTAAGTTTGGCTTTTTCTGTTTTTTCTTTTATAGAACTAATAAATTACTTAAAATAAGAAACTTTTATAAAGAAAACTAATTTGGAAACCAAGAATAAGCACTGTGAGTGCTTATTTGCCTTGACAGTTGACCAAGTTTGACTAGATCAAGAAATAAGCTCAAATGAGCTTGTGTGGGGTCCACAAGGTATATTCTGGTTCCACTGAGTTAGTTGCACTTGAGTAAGCTAGACTTGATGAGATAAGCTCATGGGATAAGCTAAAAAGCTACAATAAGCAACTGCTTATTTGGGTTCTGGGTCAGAAATGAGACAACCTTCAAGTGCAATTCCAAGTGGGGTCCACTGGTGCACAGGTCAAACAAAAGGTCAAATATTGAACCCTGGTAGGAGGGGGTTGGGAGAAGCCAATTAGGGAGTGTGGGACCCACTGGGGTAGCCACAATCAACCACCAAAGTGGTGGTGGTGAGATGGTATACTGATGCACAAGGGAGATGGTTGCCCTGCAGCCCACTTTGAGGGGCAATTTAGTCCACAAATAAAATTCTCAAAAATATAACCAACATGGAAATCTAAAGTTCTACTGATAGATTATGCACTCAACAAATTTCAAAGCTTGAAAGCACACACATAATTCTACAAAAATCTTTGAATTTTTGAGATTTCTGCCTAGTATCACTTTTGACTTTTTGAGGTTTTGTGAGTTTTGACCAAAATGACTTTCAATCCCTGATTTTATGACCAAATAAGTTGAATTAAGTTATTTTAAACCTAAATTAAGCTAGACTAATAGATTCTAAAGATATGGTGATGATTTGGTTAATCAAAAGTCCCACAGTGGACTGTTACACATATATGAGTAAGATTTTGACTTTTTGCAAAACAAACACCCAATTTTTTGACTTGAATATACTATTAGCACCTAATGTAACTAATTTAAACCACAAGCAACAACTGAAAACCCTTTTTAGTCCTTGAACTCAGTTAATCCAAACACCATTTTACTTGACTGATATGTAATTTTCCAAAGCAAACAATATATCTAGACCACAATACTAGCACAGAAGCATACACTATGATTACTTAAACCTATTCTAGCACAATTGTACCACAAATAACAACAACAACTCAGAATTTAACAAAGTGCTAAATTTTACTTGAAGATTGAAATACTAAGCAACTACTGATTTCAATGAACAACAATACTACTTTTGTTTATATTTTCACTAAATTACTTCAAACAAACATAAACAACACAGATATAAGCAAAGACAGCTATGGTATAGAAAATGAGCTTGAAAATGAAAATAAAGCTTACAACTTAAGGGTTGTGAGTAGCAAATACCAAGAACCAAGAACCCTAACTCCTC
Organism: Artemisia argyi; assembly: GCA_030686995.1. NCBI lineage: Eukaryota > Viridiplantae > Streptophyta > Magnoliopsida > Asterales > Asteraceae > Artemisia > Artemisia argyi. Next base: position 73,349,539 of record CM060685.1, on the reverse strand, counting down.
CCTGAGGATCTAAACCCACAATCCACAGCTTTCTTGCTTCCAAATCATCTCTGAATTCCACAAATCAAATCCAAATCCCACAGTTGACTTTCATTGACCAAATTTGTATTTGTGGATTTTTTTAAGCTATACTGATTTGTAAGTTACTAAAAGCTTTTATGAGCTTATTAGGAGCTTATATGAGCTTATTGATCCTTACCATCCACTACAAACAACATTAGAGTTTATTGAGAATTTTGATATAAAATTACACTTGCATAAACTGAGATAGAGATACAAACTTGAAATTGATTACTAAAAAGGTTTCACAATACACTTATAACACTAGAAATTACACTTGAAAGCTTAAGTTTACACTGAAATTTAAGACATAATTAATTCGACATACATTTTATTGAAAAATAAACTAGATATCTTTCTCTTCTGCTTCTCTTCCTTTTATAGGCTCACATTAGGGTTCCTTGGAGCATTTTGAGCATATCCCACTTGTAATCTTGACCCTCCATGGCTCTGAAATGATCCTAGCCGTTTAAACATTTTATTGGAAAATAAACTAGATATCTTTCTCATCTGCTTCTCTTCCTTTGTTTTGTTTTAGATAGCTTATTTTGTGTTTATTGCTTACTGCTCATATAGCTAATTTGTGTTTGTTATGCTTAGTTAGATTGATTGATATCAGTTATAGCTCGCGTTGTTCTCATCATTTTAGTCTTCCTTACATTAGCTTGTTCATCTGCTTATATTGTTGGTCTTATTAGTTTTCATTAACTTTGCATTGCTTAGATAATCAGTTGCATCAGTAGCATAAGTTCTATTTAGTTTAAATCATTGGTAAATCAAAAACAGTTGGACTGATTAGTAGTATTTAGCATTAGTAAGTTAGTTCACTTAGGCAACTATTTCATTAATCTGTGTTTCTGATTTTAATTGCATACCTGATCATCTCAATTTGCTTTGTGGTTTGATGATTCATTGATTAATACTGCTTCATAGGTTGTAGCATCTGTCTTAGTTCAGGGGTGTGTAGATCAGGATAAATCTGTGAGTTGCTGTGTTGAATTAAGCTCGATTGGGTCATGTTTAGCTCTGCTTTCAAGTTTTGAATTAATGTGATACTAATTGGGTTCATAAGAGGTTCATATAATTTCATACGGTACTGTTTGGATCAGCTTGTTTAAAGTATATTGAGGTCTGCATTTTCTGCAATATCAGAGCCCTTGAGGCATATTTAGGATCATACAATCAAAGTATTAGTAGGTCTTATTGAAGTTAATCAAAGTACATTTAGATACTCAAATCTGTGTTCATGATTGTGATGTACGAATCTGTGGCTTGGTAATTTTCTAGATTTAGGACTCAAGTAGGATAATCAAGTGATCAGTAGTCTTAGTTTTACATATATAATCAGCTTAGATCATTAGTATCTCTACTAAGTCAAAACCGTTGGTGCATTAAATAGTAAAATCTGCAACCCATTTGGTTCTATAGCTGCTGATCTCATATCATTTTAGGCAATCAAATTAGTTGTAAGTGTGATTTTTCAGAGTATTTGGCATATCAGTAGTACCTAGTTGTTTTGTTCCCTTTCGTTGGGTCGTATCTGCTTATTTAGACAGCTTATTAAGACGGTAAAGTTGCATGCTTTAAGCTAGAATCTGTTTTCTTGAGTAAGGCCTGCTAGTGGCATTTTGAGCTTTATATCTGTGATTTTCTGTTTAAATCAGTTCATTGTTGTTAGTGATTCCTTATTTCAGTAGTTGGAACCTAGTGCTTATCTGTTTGCTTATTCGGCTTATTTCTTGAATGCTTATTTGACTGTTTGGCTCCATATCTGTGTTACTGAGTACATAATGATCTGAGATCTGTTCCACCAAGCTTTTCTAAGTCTTAAAATCAATTGGAAAAGTTTCAGTCAACTTGGTCAAAGGAGTGCTTATAAATAAGCACTCCAAATAAGCAGTTTTCAAGCTTTTCAGTACTTATCTTGCTTATTTTCTTTTCAAAATTTTTTCTTAAGTTCATTTTAATATTTTAGAATTTCTGTAATTTTTTCAAATTTTTCAGAGTTCATTTACTATTTTTTTTTTATTTTATTTTCATTTTTAATCAAATTTAATTACTGAAAAATAAAAAAAAATCAGAAAAACCCAAGAAAAATCCAAAAATATTTTTAAAATTTATTTTCATTTATTTTAGAATTTTAGAAATTTATTTTGTATTTTTCTCAATTAAATTGAATTTATTTTGAATTTTTAATTAGTTTTAATACTTTTTAATTCTTAGAAATTACATAAAAAGCCAAAAAAAATTAGTTTTTAGTTTTAAAGTTTCTTTTTAGTTATTTTATAATTTTTAAAATTGATTTTTCATTTTTCTTACCTCATTTTCATTTTCTTTTAAATTTTAATTAGTTTAATTAGTTTTTAATTCATAAAAAATTAATAAAAAGTCAAAAAAATATTTTTCTTTTACTCAAAATTTTCTTTTATCATTTTTAATTTTTGAAAATTAAATCCAAGTCCGTAGGAGTAGCGTAGCTTAAAAGTCGCGTTTTATTTCGTTCGTTAGCGTTTATTTTACGTTTAAGTTTACGTTTTCGATTCTACGTTACGTTTTAAGTTTGTTTACTTGAATTACGTGTTTAGTTGACTATTTGTGCTTCATTTATTATTTCATTAGCATAATCTCATCTAAATCACTTTTTACCGTTTTCACGACACGTTTCACAAATCGGGAATTCGAAATTCCATTCACACCTTCGCTGGGACACGACCCGGGGAAATACTTTCCTAAGCATTTCTTCGGTTAAACAATCACTATACTATAAAACGACAATATCAAAATGGCGCCGCTGCCGGGGAAGGTTGAAGTGAATTTTTGAATATTCGTTTTTGAAAAATTGTGTTTTGATAAGCCTTCCTCTATTTTGTATATATTATATATAAATATCGAAAAATCAAAAACACTTTTCCTAAAGTGTTTTCACAAAAATACCAAAAAAATAATAAAGTTACAGCCTCGACTCGATCGAAAGAAAGGGCGTTGTAAACCAAATAAGTCTCCCAATATAACTACGCGTGAAATTAGTTGCTAATCGGATTACTTTGATTCTACGACCGAATAAGCGGAAAATACGGAAGCTTTGACATTAAATTGCAAGCTGAAGAGAGATCCATTCTTCTCTCCCGTTCCGTCGCGAGTAGATTAAGGGAAACGGTTTACGATTAACGTAACGTTTGAAAAACAAAAGAAAATAAAAGTGTTAAGTTTTTGAATTTTGTTTTCCAAAAATAAAAATACAAAAAGATTTTCCTTTTCTATTTTGATTTTCCTTTTATTTGATTTTATGATAATTAAAAACCAAAAATAATCTTCTTATCCTCTTATCATTTGATTCTTCTTCTTTAACCCTCTAAACCGATAATTCTTTCACTTTCTCACTTATGGATCCGATGTGTTTTAAATGTGGTGAACCGTTCTTTGGAGGGTTGTGTGTGTGGTGTACGTGCAACGAATGTGGAGATAATATTCGTGATGGCGTTTGTTTGAATTGTAATTCTCACACGTGTGATCAAAATTCGTTCAACAATCCGTCAAATATTCCCGATTTTTATACACCACCACCACCTTTGTTTTACTGCTATAATTGTGGAAACCCGTCCGAAGAAGGAATGCCGTGTGGGAGATGTTTTTGTGATGTATGTGGATACACCGATTGTATGTGCTATGCTCCGAATGCTGATACGTCTTACGCTTACGATCCGAGCCTTGATTGTTATCCTCAAAATGATTTTTATGAGCCAAATTCGTACTACAATGGTGATTTTCAAAATAAATCAAATTTTGAACATTGTGGGGGATCGTCTGAAAATTTTTATGAGCCGAATTCATATTACGATTCTCATGGTTTTTACCAACCCCCACAATCTTCCAATTTTTCTAATCAAATTTTGGAAATTAAATCCATGATGGATGAGTTGAAAGAGTTGGTGGCTAATCGTTATACTCCCGAGCCTCGTGAGAAGACTATTGCAGAATTACTTGCTGAAGAGAGAGCGTCTAATCCTTTCAAAAATTTTGTTTACTATGATTCCGACGACGATAATGAGAATATTACGTTTGTTCTTAATCCTAACAAAACTTCCGATGTTTCTCCCGTAGAACTCGAGGACTCTCTAAAAATGGGGGACGAGCATCTAAACGCTATTCCGGCAACGGAATCGGACGAATTCAATAAGTCTAGTGTTGAGAACCTCGTCCCAATCCCAAGTGAGTCCGGGGAAATTTCTAACGGTGATTTTGAAATTGTTTCTGATCCTTCTTTCACACCGGTTGAGAGGAGTGATGTCGTTTTAGACGAGATCGAAGCTTGTCTTGCTAACATTGATTCTAATCCGATAATGGTTGACGACTCTAATTTTGATCCTGAGGAAGACATCCGTTTGATTGAGGAATTATTGAATGAAGAACCGTTAACTTCTCTCCCTCCGATGAGCAATGAAAATTTTGATGAAGTTGAAAGTTATTCCGATTCTCACAATGAGTATACTACGAGTGATGAAGATTCTTGTGGAGATATCGATGATAATGATGTAGATGATGATGCGGAAATCCAAGATGAAGTACTTCGTGAAAAATTATTGAATATTAATCTTCTCATTTCTAAGATCGAGGCATTGAATGATCTTCCGACTTTTTCTCCTATCCCCGTTATGGATAGTGATTTCTTACCCGAGCTTGAAATTTTTCGATTTGAAGAGACGAGTAGTGGCAATCCCACTATTCATGCTTTCTCTCTTCCAGATTATAAGTGTTTTAATTTTGAGATTGATTTTGTGCTAATTTCCGATAATCCGTCACGTGACCCTCTTTTAGAGGATGTTGATCTATTTCTTGCTGCGGATGACTCGATACCACCGGGTATTGAAAATGACAAGAATGACGTTCAAAGTAATATTCTTTCCGATTTACCTTTTTCTCGTCCACCGGAAAAACCACCTGATGTAGATTATGAATCCGATACGAATGAAGTTATTTTTGGAGTGGTGGATGAGATTTCTGATTATGATAATCCTGTGCTTGATATTTTACCCACCCAACCCACCCGTGATTCAGAAATTGACTTTGCTTTTATCATCTGGGTGTTTTATCCGTTCTTTACTTATACCATCATTTCTTCTCTTTTCCACTCCACCGGGAGTGAGGATACCGTATTTGACCCCGGCATCTCCGTTTATGCCTGGTGTCCGTTCAATCTGCTCTCCCCAAGGACGAATTAATTCGGGGATCGAGTCAAGCTCATGTGACTCGGTGAACAAAAACAAGCGCTTCGTGGGAGGCACCCCATGCTTATCCATTTTCATTTTCTATATTTTCTATTTTCTTAATAACGTGACGTGAGGGGGGCGACCCTTTCCAAACTCGTGTTTTTCGTGGTTGTTGTTTATGAATGTTCAGGAATTTCCCCGAAGTTTGAGGACTCTCGTGCTCGTGGTTTGTCGTTCTCTCCACTCGAGTCTCATCCTTCGCTGCTCTTTCGGAAATTCGCCATATCCAAAATCTTATCGACTAACGTTTATCTCTTGGCATACTTAATAAACGGCCTTAGATTTTACGTAGGATTACCTTTACCCTTAAAACATTGAGGACAATGTTTCACTTTAGTCTGGGGGGGTGAATCTTCGATTCGATTTGACTTGTACCATCGTCTGAGCTGTTAACTTACGCAACTCCGTTTTCCACCAAAAATTTAAATTTTTGTCACCTTTTTGTATTAAAAAAAAAAAAAAAAAAAATGAAAAAAAATGAAAAAATATATGATATGAATAATAAGTTTTGACACCTTGTTTTGACTTTCCTACCGACGAGAGTAGAAATAAATGTTCCGACTTGACCGGGCGTGTTGAGCCCTAGCTTGTCTCCCTTAACCAAAATAATCAAAAGATTATGGCTAAGCATCCGCGGATCTCATTATTTGGGATTTTAAATTTGCGAAGATCGAGGAATGATAGAGTTTATTTAGAAGTTTCGTGCTATACACGGATCGCATTACTGGGATTTAAAAAACCCACGAGAGGTACTTGTGGCCTCCTTGTTCCCATCAGCAACGTCACCATTATATAATAGATATCTAGGATTAATTAAGAGTATACGGTTTGGGCAATACTTAGTTTTTTCTCGTTCCCAACAAAATCTCTGCATACGGGGGTTTGGTACACATTGAGGTACTGCCAGTGTTACGGTGAAATAGACTATTGCATCTTGCCGGTTCGCAGCCGATGTTGTGATCTTAGTAAAGGCCGTAGGACTTGGGGTTTGGCATATGATTATGAATATCAATAATAATAGTCTAAAGCCAAATAAAAAGGCAGAGGAATCCAAAGCTACAAAAAAGCAGCGGATAGAAATCCAAAGTCATAATAAAGCTCTTACATCTTGGCGGCTCATAAACCGTTGACTGTAAAAGAATAAAGGACTAAGGACCAAAGTATTATTAAAGTGCTTATGATTATGCAAAAAAGCCAAGCTTCGACTCCGGGGGTTTCCCTAATAAAAAGCTTCCGTTTCGGGTATCAAACATGGTATGTCTCGGTCGTAAATAAAAAGGGAGCCCCTACAAATCGTGTTAAATCAGAGACCTTCATGTGGACCCGATTTCTGTATGCAGGGGTTTTCGAGGGAAAGTTTGGAAACTACTTAGCGTTCAAATTTTGTGCTCTTATCGGACTAATAACTATCAAAACGAGAAAATATGAAGCAATTCATTTCTCGCAAATTAAAATCCTTAGATACCAAACTTAGGACCTGGGGGCAAGAGGTAATACACAAGTAACTTTTGTGGGCAGTGTTAGCATCTAATTTCTAGTTAAACAATGATCTCGATTTTACGCTTAGTTTGGGGGCTTGTGAAAAATCAAGGATGACGATTTTTATCCGTACGGTCTCTTCTCTGTGAGAAGTGTTTCTACTCGTTGACCCTGAAAGTTATCAACAGATAAGAATTGATAATGAAAGTCAAGGCAAACCGTCACATATATAAATGAAAAAGTACAAAAATAGTAGTTGTAGTTATTATTCATGAAAATCGGAAAACGGGGCGTTTTTGAGAATAAATGATTTTACTATCTCTTTTGAACATCATTGCTACTTTACAACGTCAGTAAAGAGAGGTTTTGAAATTATTTATCTCTTAAGCGTGAGGTGATGACATTGCGTGAGGGCACGGCAATACCTTAGTCTGGGGGATTTTGATGAGTGCTTAATCACTCATCCTTTTTAGACCTTAATTCAGACCAAAAACACCAAATACTAACCAAAAATGCCAAGAGAATGCATGTTTTTGTATTTGTGTATGTGCAGGTACGGATATGAGAAAAATGAACGAAAACAAAGCAAAACCGACAAAAACGAGCACGAGAATGGAAAAAGGTCAAAAGCCAGAGCCGGGGAAGCAAAATGATAAAAGGAAGCTTAAAATGTCATAAGAAGTCCTCAGAGATTCAGAATATTGCATGATTAGTCCCTGGTCAAAGTTCGGTGAAATTGGCAATTTCGGTCCTTGTACTTTCAGACATTGACAAAATTGGTCCCTCGAAGAAATAATTGAAGAAAAAAATCAAATTTGGTCCTTCATAAATCTAAGAATGTCAATCTAGGCCCTTGGAAGAAATTTTGGAAAAATGGCAGCATTGGTCCCTTAATTTTTCAGAATATTACACCTTTGGTCCCTATAGTTAGCTAAAATACTATAATTGTCTAAACTAATAAATCTGCCTAAACTAACCCACTTTTACTCACCCTTAGCCCAAATCTAAACCAAGCCCAACAAATCAAACAGCCCACCATCACTCTATTTTTACCCGGTCCATAAAGTTACCCACGGTCAACCACTTTACCCACGGTCAACGCAAACAAAACAATAATAATCCCAAAATCCCATTTTACCCGCCCCCTCTTTTTTCACCCAAACCCAGAAAACCACTGTTCCAAGAACCCTAAATTTACCACTCCCAATTAAACTCAAACACAATTTATTACCAATCATTGGGATATTCTAGAAGGTATGTCACGTGTCAGAGGGGTCAGAAACACAACCCACACGGAATGCCACGCTGGCAATCCGTGTGAGGGCACATGATCCAAGGGTGTGGATTAAATTATGAATGATATGAGATGATCAACGGTTATCAAGAGCTCAGAAGAAACACAACTTTCACCTGGATTGATGACTTGGCAGCTCACCTCACTCCTATAAAAGGAACCCCTCACATCATGTATCTGTGTTAGAATTTAGGGGTAGATTAGGGTAGGAGTAGCTTAATTTAGCTTATTTTTGTATTTCTTATTTTCCAGTTGTACTCTCAGTTTAAATCTTAATACAATTCTCAGTTTCAATAAAATTCCTTTGCAATTTATTTTCAAATGTTTAATTTCCTTAAATTCAATTATTAGTATTGCATTTAAATATTTTTAATAGTTCATCAATAGTTTTTAGTTGTTGTTTGGTTTAAAAATCTATTTCAAAGTGGTCCATTGTTCTTGGTCAACTGTGGTAAAAAGCTTTTTGTGCAATAAGCATCAGCTTATTTCTGGGAGTTAGGCAGCCAATAGGTGCGTTTGGCCTGTCTTAAAGACAGGCTGTGTGGGAACATTTCTCTGTTTAGCTGAGAAGTGACTAGTAAGTTTCCTTTTAGTCTTTGCTTATTGCTTATTAGTTAGCTATCTAGTACTGTTCCTTTGCTTTGTTTTGTTTTAGATAGCTTATTTTGTGTTTATTGCTTACTGCTCATATAGCTAATTTGTGTTTGTTATGCTTAGTTAGATTGATTGATATCAGTTATAGCTCGCGTTGTTCTCATCATTTTAGTCTTCCTTACATTAGCTTGTTCATCTGCTTATATTGTTGGTCTTATTAGTTTTCATTAACTTTGCATTGCTTAGATAATCAGTTGCATCAGTAGCATAAGTTCTATTTAGTTTAAATCATTGGTAAATCAAAAACAGTTGGACTGATTAGTAGTATTTAGCATTAGTAAGTTAGTTCACTTAGGCAACTGTTTCATTAATCTGTGTTTCTGATTTTAATTCCATACCTGATCATCTCAATTTGCTTTGTGGTTTGATGATTCATTGATTAATACTGCTTCATAGGTTGTAGCATCTGTCTTAGTTCAGGGGTGTGTAGATCAGGATAAATCTGTGAGTTGCTGTGTTGAATTAAGCTCGATTGGGTCATGTTTAGCTCTGCTTTCAAGTTTTGAATTAATGTGATACTAATTGGGTTCATAAGAGGTTCATATAATTTCATACGGTACTGTTTGGATCAGCTTGTTTAAAGTATATTGAGGTCTGCGTTTTCTGCAATATCAGAGCCCTTGAGGCATATTTAGGATCATACAATCAAAGTATTAGTAGGTCTTATTGAAGTTAATCAAAGTACATTTAGATACTCAAATCTGTGTTCATGATTGTGATGTACGAATCTGTGGCTTGGTAATTTTCTAGATTTAGGACTCAAGTAGGATAATCAAGTGATCAGTAGTCTTAGTTTTACATATATAATCAGCTTAGATCATTAGTATCTCTACTAAGTCAAAACCGTTGGTGCATTAAATAGTAAAATCTGCAGCCCATTTGGTTCTATAGCTGCTGATCTCATATCATTTTAGGCAATCAAATTAGTTGTAAGTGTGATTTTTCAGAGTATTTGGCATATCAGTAGTACCTAGTTGTTTTGTTCCCATTCGTTGGGTCATATCTGCTTATTTAGACAGCTTATTAGGACGGTAAAGTTGCATGCTTTAAGCTAGAATCTGTTTTCTTGAGTAAGGCCTGCTAGTGGCATTTTGAGCTTTATATCTGTGATTTTCTGTTTAAATCAGTTCATTGTTGTTAGTGATTGCTTATTTCAGTAGTTGGAACCTAGTGCTTATCTGTTTGCTTATTCGGCTTATTTCTTGAATGCTTATTTGACTGTTTGGCTCCATATCTGTGTTACTGAGTACATAATGATCTGAGATCTGTTCCACCAAGCTTTTCTAAGTCTTAAAATCAATTGGAAAAGTTTCAGTCAACTTGGTCAAAGGAGTGCTTATAAATAAGCACTCCAAATAAGCAGTTTTCAAGCTTTTCAGTACTTATCTTGCTTATTTTCTTTTCAAAAATTTTTCTTAAGTTCATTTTAATATTTTAGAATTTCTGTAATTTTTTCAAATTTTTCTGAGTTCATTTACTATTTTTTTTATTTTATTTTCATTTTTAATCAAATTTAATTACTGAAAAATAAAAAAAAAATCAGAAAAACCCAAGAAAAATCCAAAAATATTTTTAAAATTTATTTTCATTTATTTTAGAATTTTAGAAATTTATTTTGTATTTTTCTCAATTAAATTGAATTTATTTTGAATTTTTAATTAGTTTTAATACTTTTTAATTCCTAGAAATTACATAAAAAGCCAAAAAAATTAGTTTTTAGTTTTAAAGTTTCTTTTTAGTTATTTTATAATTTTTAAAATTTATTTTTCATTTTTCTTACCTCATTTTCATTTTCTTTTAAATTTTAATTAGTTTAATTAGTTTTTAATTCATAAAAAATTAATAAAAAGTCAAAAAAATATTTTTCTTTTTCTCAAAATTTTCTTTCATCATTTTTAATTTTTGAAAATTATTTCCAAGTCCGTAGGAGTAGCGTAGCTTAAAAGTCGCGTTTTATTTCATTCGTTAGCGTTTATTTTACGTTTAAGTTTACGTTTTCGATTCTACGTTACGTTTTAAGTTTGTTTACTTGAATTACGTGTTTAGTTGATTATTTGTGCTTCATTTATTATTTCATTAGCATAATCTCATCTAAATCACTTTTTACCGTTTTCACGACACGTTTCACAAATCGGGAATTCGAAATTCCATTCACACCTTCGCTGGGACACGACCCGGGGAAATACTTTCCTAAGCATTTCTTCGGTTAAACAATCACTATACTATAAAACGACAATATCAGGTGACGCATGGGATCATTTCAAAGAATTGCTTCGTCGATGTCCTCATCATGGTTTCACTGAATTAATGCAAATTGACACTTTTTATAATGGTGTGAGTCAATCTGACCAAGATTCTCTCAATGCCTCCACGGGAGGTAATTTTTTGAGTAAAACCACTAAAGAAGCTTTAGAAATCATTGAAAATAAGTCCAAGGTCCGCACTACACGCACAAAGCCATATAACTCCCAAGTGAGTGCTGGTCCTTCTACTTCATCACCCGTGAGTACTTCTAGCACCGATGCTAAGATAGACAAACTCATGGACGCCATTCAAGCTTTGGTTCTCTCAAACCAGAAGAAAGTCACTTTCACACAAAACCCTTCACATGCTGAAGTAAAAAAAGTGGAAGTTTGTGTCACTTGTGGTGGCCCACATGCTTACTACAATTGTACTGCCACCGATGGTAGTCCTTTTGAAGCCAATGCCTTAGCCGGTACTACAAATCAGGGAGGTAATCAATACCGTCCTCAAATGGAACCAAGTTACCGTGCTAACACACATATGGGACCACCCGGGTTTAACCAAAACCCAAATTTGCAATATCGAAATCAGAACCAACCTCGAATGAACCAAGGTTATCAAAACCAAGGGAATTTCAATCCTGGACAGAATCAAGGAAACTTTAACAGAAACAATTTCAACCCGGGAAATCATTTTCAGGGAAATGGTAATCCAAATCAGGGGAATTTTCAACCACAACAAGGTTATAATCAAAATAACAGAGTCCAAAATTTCCCCAACCAAACACAAGCCATGCTCCCAGCTCCACAATCATCATCTGATGAGTTGTTGAAGCAGTTCATGAAAACTCAAGAAGAGACAAATAGGTTGTTGGTCAGCCAGATTTCTAAAATCAAGAAATCTTTAAATGAACAACCCTCGGGCTCTGGAAAACTTCCGAGCAACACGATCGTAAACCCGAGGGGCGATGCAAAGGCGATCACAACCAGGAGCGGAGTTTCATATGACGGACCCACTGTTCCCACTACCCCTTCTTCTTCTTCTCCCAAGGTAGTGGAAAATAAAACCGAGGTAAATAAGGACGAAGTACTTCCTACTCATAATGGGGGTACCCAAGACGTCCCACCTCATGTTGTCCCGAAACCCAAACCAAAACCTAGAGTTGTTTTTGAACCCAATGATATCCCAGTTGAAACACCAAAGTCCAAACCTTCTACCTCCTCTATTCCTTACCCCTCACGCTTGAGTGAGCAAAAGCTCCGTGAAAAAGCTAGTCACCAGATGGATAAATTCTTTCAAATCTTCCAAGATTTGCATTTTGACATTAGCTTTGCGGATGCTATTATTCTGATGCCCAAATTTGCATCAACAATCAAACACTTGTTAAGCAACAAGGAGAAACTGTTTGAAATGGCAAAGACTCCCTTGAATGAGAACTGCTCAGCAGTTCTTTTAAAGAAGCTTCCCGAGAAGCTGGGAGATCCTGGAAAATTTCTAATACCATGTGTATTTCCGGGAATGGTTGATTGCTATGCCTTGGCCGATCTTGGTGCAAGCATCAACCTAATGCCATATTCAGTTTGGAAGAAACTTTCTCTTCCTGATCTTACTCCTACCTACAAGACTTTAGAGCTTGTAGACCGATCGATATCTCGTCCTCTCGGCATTGCCGAGGACGTGTTTGTGAAGGTAGGAGAGTTCCATCTCCCCGCTGACTTTGTAGTGGTTGATTTCGATGCTGATCAAAGGGTACCTCTCATTGTTGGGAGGGGTTTCCTTAGAACGGGCCATGCTCTTATCGATGTATTTGAGCAATAAATCACCTTGCGTGTGGGTAATGAAGCTGTTACATTTAACCTCGATCAAACCTCGAGGTACTCCTCCAATTATGATTCTGAAGCAGTTAATCAAATAGATATCATAGACATTGCTTCAGAGGAGTATTCTCAAGAGTTTCTTGGTTATTCTCATAATTCTGTGAGTGGGGATTCCACTCCATTATCTGAACCTATCATTTCCGACTCTTCTCCTTCTCTCACTCCGTTTGAGGGAAGTGATTTCCTTTTGGAAGAGGTCGAGGCTTTTCTCAAAAGTGATTCAGTTCCATCGGGAATTGATAACACTAAGATTGATCTGGAGGGAGATATTCTTCTCCTTAAGAGATTGCTAAATCAAGACAATTCTCTTCCACTCCCTCCCGTACAACTTCATAATCAAGAAATCAAATATGTTGAGAAAACTGATGATTTTCCTGAGGTCGAGCTCAAGGACTTACCTCCTCATCTTGAATACGCATTTTTGGAGGGTGATGATAAATTGCCCGTCATTATTGCTAAAGGTTTAAGTGATGAGGAAAAGGTTGCTCTCATAAAGGTCTTGAAGTCACACAAGCAAGCAATTGCTTGGAAACTCTCCGATATAAAGGGTATTAACCCAGATTTTTGTACACATAAAATCTTAATGGAGGATGACTTCAAGCCCGCGGTGCAACATCAAAGAAGGGTGAATCCAAAAATCCATGATGTGATTAAACAAGAGGTTCTCAAACTTCTTGATGCAGGATTGATTTACCCCATCTCTGACAGTCCATGGGTTAGTCCCATTCATTGCGTTCCAAAAAAGGGTGGCATTACTGTTGTCACTAATGAGGAAAATGAGTTGATTCCAACTCGGCTGGTTACCGGGTGGCGTGTTTGCATTGACTATCGTAAGTTGAATGACGCCACCCGCAAAGACCACTTTCCGCTGCCCTTTATGGACCAGATGCTTGAGAGATTAGCAGGGAACGAGTACTATTGTTTCCTTGATGGTTTCTCATGATACTTTCAAATCCCCATTGATCCATCGGATCAAGAAAAGACTACCTTTACATGCCCTTATGGAACCTTTGCTTATAAACGTATGCCTTTTGGCTTATGTAATGCTCCAGGTACGTTCCAGAGGTGCATGATGGCCATATTTACCGACATGATCGGTAAAACCATGGAGGTCTTTATGGATGACTTCTCGGTCATTGGGGATTCATTCCAAACATGTCTCACCAATTTAGAAAAAAATGTTGAAAAGGTGTGAAGACACCAATCTATGTCTAAATTGGGAAAAGAGTCACTTTATGGTCAAAGAGGACATTGTCCTCGGCCATAAGATTTCCAAGAATGGGATTGAGGTTGACAGAGCTAAGGTTGATGTCATTGCTAAACTGCCTCTCCCTACTACCGTCAAAGGTATTAGGAGTTTCTTGGGTCATGCCGGTTTCTATCGTCGATTTATACAAGATTTTTCTAAAATTTCACGGCCTATGACTCATCTCCTCGAAAAGGATGCTCCTTTTATCTTCTCACCAGAGTGCATCGAAGCTTTTGAAACATTAAAGAAAAAGCTTACTGAGGCACCCATTCTTGTTGCCCCCGACTGGGATTTACCCTTTGAGCTTATGTGCGATGCAAGTGATTTTGCTATCGGTGCAGTCTTGGGGCAACGCAAAACGAAACACTTTCAGCCTATCCACTAAGCAAGCAAAACTATGAACGAAGCTCAAACTCATTACACCACTACGAAAAAAGAATTATTAGCCGTGGTGTATGCTTTTGAGAAATTTCGGACATACTTAATCTTGACTAAAAGCGTAGTGTATACGGATCACTCGGCTCTAAAATATCTATTTGCAAAACAAGATGCAAAGCCGAGATTGCTCCATTGGGTTCTCCTCCTTCAGGAATTTGATATCATTATTCGTGATAAAAAAGGAGCTGAGAACCTGGCTGCTGATCATTTGTCCCGATTAGAGAACCCTCATCAAGATGTGTATGAGAAAAAGGAAATAAATGAAACATTTCCTCTCGAAACACTCAATGCGGTTGCTTTTCGTGGAGATTCTACTACCCCATGGTTTGCCGACTTCGCAAACTACCATGCGGGTAACTTTGTTGTGAAAGGGATGTCAACCCAACAGAAGAATAAATTCTTTAAGGATGTCAAACATTACTTCTGGGATGACCCCTACTTATTCAAAATCTGTGCGGATCAAGTCATCCGACGGTGTGTATATGGACAGGAAGCCACTGAAATTCTCAAGGCTTGCCATGCTGGACCCACCGGGGGACATCATAATCCCAATTACACAGCCAAAAAGGTGTTTGATTCCGGATTCTTCTGGCCCACAATTTAAAAAGATGCCCAGGATCTCATTAAAACCTATGACGCTTGTCAACATCATGGGAACATTTCACAAAGAAATGAGATGCCACAAAATGCTATTCAAGTCTGTGAGATATTTGATATTTGGGGCATTGACTTTATGGGGCCATTTCCATCATCTAGAGGAAACAAATACATACTTGTGGCTGTTGATTATTTATCAAAGTGGGTTGAAGCGAAAACTTTACCCACAAATGATGCCCGAGTTGTAGTGAAATTCCTTAAATCTCTTTTTGCCCGTTTTGGAACCCCACGTGCTATCATAAGTGATCGTGGTACGCATTTCTGCAATGACAAATTTGACAAAGTCATGCAAAAGTATGGTGTAACTCACCATCTTTCTACCGCGTATCACCCACAAACAAGTGGGCAAGTGGAGGTTTCAAACCGTGGTATCAAAAGGATACTTAAGAGGACTGTTGGTGAAAATCGTGCTGCCTGGTCAGAAAAATTAGATGACGTACTATGGGCCTTTCGTACAGCTTATAAGACACCCATTGGGTGTACACCTTACAAGCTTGTGTACGGAAAGACATGTCATCTACCGATGGAACTTGAGCACAAAGCCTACTGGGCATTGAAACATGCCAACTTTGACCTCAAAACTGCGAGTGATCACAGAAAAGTTCAAATGAATGAATTAAATGAACTACGTGATCAGGCTTACGAGAACTCTTTAATCTATAAAGAAAAAACAAAGAGAATTCATGACTCAAAAATAAAGAACCGCGTTTTTAACGTTGGTGATCGAGTACTTCTCTTTAATTCAAGATTAAAGATCTTCTCGGGTAAACTAAAAACCCGTTGGACTGGCCCATTCACTATCACTAAGGTTTATCCATATGGTACCGTTGAGTTATCTCAAAATGACGGTCCATGTTTTAAAGTAAATGGGCATCGTGTGAAACACTACTTTGGAGAGGACATACCAAACATGGTTGTCCCGGATCTCCAAACTTTCCCCAAGGACAATTAAATTCGGGGTCGAGTCAAGCTAGCGACTCGGTTATCAAAAACAGTAGCTTCCTCATGAACAAATCAATTCGAGGTCGAGTCAAGTTAGCGACTCGGTAATCAAAAACAGTAGCAATATGGGTTTTCACTCATATTTCTGATTTCTTTCTCTTTTCTACCACCCTAGTGTGGGGGAGATGCCCCACATGTTGTATATATGTATATATCATGAAAAAAAAAAGATGTAAATAGCCTAAAATAAAGGTTATTAATATTTCCTTCTTACGTTTTAAGTATCGGTTTAACACCCGGTGTTTTGAATATTGAGGGCAATATTCATTTCTAAGTGTGTGTGTGTGGGGGGGGGGGGGGGGGATTCTCAAGAATTCAAACACATGTTCCATCAAGCACCCTCATTTGATCAAAATTTAAAGTTTTTTCACACTTAGAAATGCAATAAATGGTTATCAGTCCGCCATGTCTAACCCACATAAGGATTGGTTAATCCAGGAGCAAACGGCTCTTGGTAAAGATATCTCAAAACCGTTGATGGCTTGCAATTTGCCCAAAATTGTATGGTACCTCAACTCGCCATATTCTAAAAAGCGAATGAGTTGGCTAGCCCGCAAGATTATGGCTTGTGGTAAAGGCTGTGGAAAAACCATAATTGGTAATCAGCTCACCAAGATGTTGACTTTGTCCATCAAGAGTGGCTAGTCCAGAAGCAAACGGTTTTTGGTAAAGACAAAACAAATCCGTTGACAGCTGGTGGTTTGCTAAAAATCACACGGTTATCAGGTGTACCACAGTTCTTACATCTGGCTACTCCAGAAGTGATGGCTTTTGGTAAAGAATAAAAATCCATTAAAATTTTCCCAAAAGATTGCTAGGGACTAGCAATAGTTTAGTGTGGGGGATTGATGAGTGTGTAAATACACATCATTTCTGTTACATTTAGACTGCAAAAACATATGAAAACACACAGGAATGCCTTAAATTACATAAAATATCCTTGGATTGTGTTTTTATGCAAACGGATTGAAAACTGATGAAAAACGACATATTTCACATAATTTACAGTTTCAGTCCCTGAACTTTGAAAAATTGGCAAAACTAGTCCCTGGTAAATCAAAACATGAAAAATATCATCAAAGGTCCTTAGGGATTCATAAGTTGTCAAGTATAGTCCTTTAAAGTTAAAAATTGCAAAATGCCAACTTTAGTCCCTCAAGTTTAAAAAATGTCAAATATAGTCCTTAAGGTTTTGAAAATGGAAAAATATTAAAAGTAAACCTTGCACTATTATTAAATGGCATAAATGGACCTTATGATAACTATGGAGAAATTACAGGTTAAACCCTTCAACTTTTAGAAAATTACAAGTTTGGTCCCTGGTGTTTGAGAAATTGGCAGAAAAGGTCCCTGGTATTTTAAATGAAAAAAATTGCATCTTTGGTCCTTGGGTTATTCATATTTGGAAATATTGGTCCTTATAACTACTTTGGAAATATTGCAAGATCAGTCCATCATGTTTTGATAAATTACAAAGTTGGTCCTTGTGTAAATCCATAAACCAAACCGGACCCTTATTATTTACTAAAACCAAATCCAAAACCAAACATAATCCAATCCTAACACCCAAGCCCACCCATTCCTTACCCTAAGCCCAAAACACCCTCGGCCCACACCCTTAATATTATAAACCAGGGTTTGACCCTGGTCAAACCTCCCAAACCCGCCACCACTGTTCACCACCCTCACCCCCAGCCTGAAACCTGAAAACCAGGTGGTTTTACCACCACCTCATCACCCCCAGCTCATTACCTACTCCTCTCCCTCTCCCTTCCACCTCACAACCCTATCCCACACCACAATAAATGCCTTTCCCACCTTTTTCCATCAAATTCTCCACTGTAGCACTGAAACTCCTCGTTTTTCTTCCATATCACCCCAACTTGTCTAAAAACTATCTCACTTGTCCCCTGCCACCTCCACAACATACCAATATGCATTAATTGAGAAAAAACGACCACAAGCAACCATTTTCACTTTTGGCACCAAAAGCCATTTAAACGGCTGAGATCAAATTGACCCATCCAATGGTCACAAATTCAAGTGGGATATGGTCAGAAACGCATGGGGAGTCTCAAAAGCCTATAAAGAAAGCAGGGGAAGCATTGTGGAAATATATCTAGTTTATTTTAATAAAATGTATGTCGACTTAATGATGTTTTAATTTCCAGTGTAAAATTTAGCTTTCAAGTACTTTGTTTAGTGTTTTTCAGTGTATGTGAACCTATTTCCAATAATCAATTTCAGTTTTTATGTATGAAACCAGTTTATGCAATTCTTAAATTTCCAAAAATCTCATTCTACTTAAGTGTTGTTCTTAGTTGATGATTACAGACTCAATAAGCTCATATAAGCTCCTAATAAGCTCAATAAAGCTTTTAGTAACTTACAATTCAGTGTAGCTTAAAAAATTCCACAAATACAAAATCGGTCAACAAAAGTCAACTGTGGAACTTGGATTTGATTTTTGGAATGCAGAGCAACAATGGAAGAAAAGTAGCTTTGGAAACATGGTTTAGTGTCTCAGGGGAGACTATAGGGTGAATCTTGGTCCTTGGTTCATGCATTTACTCTTGGAAGCTATTGTAAGCTCACTTTGCCATTTATACCTAATTGATATTTAAGCCATTGTTCTTGTTCATATCTGTGTTAATCTTGTCTACTAAGTGTATTTAAGCAGTGTTAGAACTTGAAATTGCTTGTTGGTTTGATAAACTTCATTTGATCTCATAGTTGCTTACTTAATTGCCATTTTAGCTTTTTAAGTGAAATATAAGTTGTTAATGTCTTTGCTTCTGTTTTCATACTTACTTAAGCTTAATATAATAGTATAAGTGCTCACATTTTAGTTTCATGGACTATATTGATCATTAGCTTTGAAAATCTTACTTACATGTTTATATAGGAGTGTTTGGATTAACTGAGTTCAAGGACTAAAAAGGGTTTTCAGTTGTTGCTTGTGGTCTAAACAGTCTTACTTAGGCTAAAACAAGTAAGTGTAACCAAGAAAACAAGTCCACAATAAGCTTAAAGTCAAAATCAACACCAAACCTACCCAACAGTTAACTGTTGTGGTTTTTGGGTTTCAAAACTCACCCATTTTGATTCATAAGTTGTTTATCCATCTAAATTCAGTCATAATATAGCTTATTACAACCATTTCAGTCCATTAGACCCAATCAAACTTCATTAAAGTCAAAGTTCAAGGTTATCTCAAAAAGTCAAAAGTGCATGCTTCAGATTTTTACAAAAAAGGCAAGAATTTTCATGATTTGTGTACTTAGTTCTAGGGTTTGAAATTGCTTGGGTAATTAGTCTATCAGTAGAACTTGTGATTTCCATACTTTTCACAATTTTGTGAATTTTTCTTATTGACCTTTTTGCCCCTTGAACACACCTGCAGGGCAACCGTTTGCCCTGTGCACAGACCATCACCACCACCATCACTTTGGTGGTTGATTGTGGCCACCCCAGTAGGTCCCACACTCCATATTTAGGTTCTCCCAACCCCCCTCCTACCAGGGTTCATAAATTGACCCTTTTTTTGACCTAAGGAACAGTGGACCCCACTTGGAATTACCCTCAATTCCTGTCCCATTTCTGACCCAGAACCCAAATAAGCAGTTGCTTATTGTAGCTTTTTAGCTTATCCCATGAGCTTATCTCATCAAGTCTAGCTTATTCAAGTCCAAATAACTTAGGTGAACCAGATTTCACCCTTGTGGACCCCACATAAGTCCATTTGAGCTCATTTCTTGGTTTAGTCAAACTTTGTCAACTGTCAAGGGTAATAAGCACTCACAGTGCTTATTCTTGGTTTCCAAATTAGTTTTCTTTGTAAAAGTTTCTTATTTTAAGTATTTTATTAGTTCTATAAAAGAAAAAACAGAAAAAGCCAAACTTAATTATAGTGATAGCTTCTATTTAATAGAAATTATCTATTTAATTTTCTTTTTAGCTTATTTATAAGCACTTCTGTAATTTTATATTTTTATTAAATCTCTTTAATATTGAAGTATTTTTATAAATTTTTCCAGATTTTTCTTTTGTCATCTAGTGGTTTTTAGAATTAATATTAGTTTAATTACTTATTAATTAATAAATAAGAATTAAATAGCATAATTATATTTTATAAAGTACCACCTAGTTTTTATAATTTTTCTAGCTTTTATATAAGGTAAAAAATTTTTAAAAATTTTTCTAGAATTTATACTGTTCATTTTCTATTTTTTATAATATAATTAGTTTATTTGGTAATTAATTAATAAATAGAATAATAATTAGTAAATTAGTTTAAAAATACATAAAATAAACTTTTTATAATTTTTTAGGATTCCTGTGATGGTTAATTAGATTTATAAAAATTTTCTTAATTATCTAAGTCTTTTTAGTATTTTTAATAATTTAAATCAATATAATTAGTTAAATAATAAATAAATAATAATTAATTAATAATAATTAGATAAATAGTGTGAAAAATATAATTTTAATTTTAAAATAAGTTTTATAATATTTTAGACTTTTTGAAATTTTAATTTTATATTTCTTGACTTATTTTACATTTTTCTATTTATTAGTGAATTATTAACTAATTAAAAATAGTTATTAAATAATAATAATTAATTAAATAGTTATAAAAATAATTTTAATTTTCTAATAATTTTCTAATAAGTTTAGGATTCCAAAAATATAATTTTCATATTTGTGGGAGTTTTATTTGACAGAATTCACGTTTAACTTTTGTACGTTTACGTTTACTTAAATATAAACGTACATTTTATATCTTTTTACATTTTTTAGGTTTTATTAACTTCTAAATAATTTAGTAATTATAAAATAAATATTTTAAGTTTATTTAATTTGCATTTAAGCCCCTAAGGCATACAAATTCCTACTATAGTTAAAATCGTTTTTTTTTGTTGTTTACGTTTAAATATTAAACGTATACGTTTTCCAGTTCCTTTTCATTTGTACTTATCTGATTTCACGTATTAGTTGATATAGCTTATTAAAGCTATTCACACTTATATTTCAGTAGTACAAACACTTAAACCCTTTTCCTGTTCAAATCACCTGATCTCAAAGTCATTTTATTTCAGATTTCACGCCTCGTTGGGATTTAACGATCCGGGGAAACACTACACTCCACGGAGTATTGGTTTAGACTGTTTGACTTGTTGACCATTACTTGGTTAATATTTTCTGACCGTTTCACACCAATCAACGGTCGTTTGCTGTATTATTGCAAAGTTAGTCCTTTATACTAACGATCGTTTATAATTAACTAAATGGAGCCTGTTAAGTTAACGACCGTTTGTTTCATTATTCCAACGTTAGTCCTTTACACGTTTTCGCACGTTTTCGTCTGGTTTTACACGTTTTCGTCCGTTTTCGCACGTTTTCATCCATTTTAACACGTTTTAGTTCGTTTTTTTCACGTTTTCATCCGTTTTTACACGTTATCGCACATTTTCATCCATTTTAACACGTTTTAGTTCGTTTTTTACACGTTTTCGTCCGTTTTTACTTGTTTTTGTCCGTTTTAAACACGTTTTCATTCGTTTTCCCACGTTTTCGTCCGTTTTTACACGTTATCGCACGTTTTCGTCTGTTTTCACACATTTTCGCACCTCTTTTACACGTTTTCGCACGTTTCGTCCGTTTTCGTATGTTTTTGCACGTTTTTGTCCGTTTTAGCATGTTTTCGTCTGTTTTCGCACGTTTTCGTCCATTTCAACACATTTTAGTTTGTTTTTTCACGTTTTCATCTGTTTTTACACGTTATCGCACATTTTCATCCATTTTAACACGTTTTAGTTCGTTTTTTACATGTTTTCCTATGTTTTTACATGTTTTCGTTCGTTTTTACACGTTTTTACTTGTTTTTGTCCGTTTTTAAACGTTTTCGTCCGTTTTAACACGTTTTCATTCGTCTTCCCATGTTTTCGTCCGTTTTTACACGTTATCGCACGTTTTCATCTGTTTTCACAAATTTTCGCACATCTTTTACGCGTTTTCACAAACTAAATGGAGCCTGTTAAGTTAACGACCGTTTGTTTTAATATTCCAACGTTAGTCCTTTACACGTTTTCGTATGTTTTTATTTGTTTTCGTCCGTTTTAACACGTTTTCATCCGTTTTCGCACGTTTTCATCCATTTTAACACGTTTTAGTTCGTTTTTTCACGTTTTCAACCGTTTTTACACGTTATCGCACATTTTCATCCGTTTTCACACGTTTTCGCACCTTTTTTTACACGTTTTTGTCCGTTTTCGCACGTTTTTACACGTTTTTGTCCATTTTACACGTTTTTACTTTTTTTTAAACGTCTTCGTCCATTTTAGCACGTTTTGATTTGTTTTTGCACGTTTTCGTCCGTTTTTACACGTTATTGCACGTTTTCGTCTGTTTTCACACATGGACGGGAATATGCGAAAATGGACGAAAACATGCGAAAGCGAACGAAAACATGAAACGAAAGAAAACGTGTGAAAACAGAAGAAAACGTCTGAAAACATGCGAAAACGGACAAAAACGTGTAAAAACCCACAAAAACAAATAAAAACGCATAGAAACGGCAGAAAACGGACGAAAACGTGTAAAAACATATGAAAACGTGTAAAAACGAACAAAAACGTGCGAAAACAGACGAAAACGTGTAAAAGAGGTGCGAAAATGTGTAAAAACAGACGAAAACGTGTAAACATGTTAAAATGGATGAAAACGTTTAAAAACGGACAAAAACAAGTAAAAACGGACGAAAACGTGTAAAAACGAACGAAAACGTGCGAAAACATGTAAAAAGGTGCAAAAACGTGTGAAAACGGACGAAAATGTGCGATAACGTGTAAAAACGGTTGTAAACGTGAAAAAATGAACTAAAACATGTTAAAACGAACTAAAACGTGTTAAAATGGACAAAAACATGTTAAAACGGACGAAAACAGACGAAAAAAGGTGCGAAAACGTGTAAAAACGGATGAAAACATGCGATAACGGACAAAAACGTGTTAAAACGGACGAAAACGTAAAAAAACGAACTAAAACGTGTTAAAATGGACGATAACGTGCGAAAGCGGACAAAAACGTGTTAAAACGGACGAAAACGTGTAAAAACAGACGAAAACGTGCGAAAACGTGTAAAGGACTAACGTTAGAATAATAAAACAAACGGTCGTTAACTTAACAGGCTCCATTTAGTTAATTATAAATGATCGTTAGTATAAAGGACTAACGTTGTAATAATATAGCAAACGACCGTTAACTTAACCTGCTAGACAAGGTTACCAAGTAAACGAGTACACACAAAAGACGGATTTGAAAAGGTTTGTGATATAATAAGAAAAAAAAAAGTTGCCTACACAGAACAGCAAAAAGTGTCAACTTGGATGTATTTTAAAGTCATTTGCCCTTTTTAATTCCCTACGTTTACGTTTTTTATTTGTACGATTACGTTTTTAATTTTGTAAGTGATTAATAAAATGGGAGTTAAGGTGACCATATCCATAAAAAAGTGAGTGAAAGTGAAAGATAAAAAAAAAAATAAAAAAAGAAGAAAAAAAAAAAAAAAAAAAATTGATATGACGCTGAGGTGTAAAGTGAGAATAGATATGCCTTGGTCTCTAGTCGTTTATTTGTTGGGTTTGAAAAGTAAAGTCGAGTGAAACAAACACATGTTTCACCATCACTCACTTGGACCCACTAAAAACCCTCTGGACCAATGGTACTTAATTTTGTGTGAAAGATGTGGTCGCTGACTTTATAAAGATGATTTTAGGTAGAACTTGATATAAACATTTGATCCATTGTATTGATTGTTCCCCCTCAGCTCTCAGATCACCCATACCTTCCCGGTATTCACTATGCCAATTCCACATGCAGAATACGATGTATTTTTAAGTTTTAGAGGGGCTGACACCCGTAAGAGCTACACCTCGCACCTTCGTAAAGCCCTCGAGGATGCTGACATCAAAACATTTTATGATGCAGATGATGGTGAACCCGGAGAACCACTGAAACAGGAATTGGAAAATGCGATCAAAACATCCAGGGCTTCAGTTATTGTTTTGTCCGAGAATTACGCCTCTTCAACGTGGTGCCTTGATGAATTGGTTTTGATCCTTGAACAAAACAAGAATACCAGCCATATCGTCATCCCCATATTCTATCATGTGGAGGCCACCCATGTCAGAAAGCTAAAAGGCAGCTTCAAAGTTGCAATGAAAGGTCACGAAAAGAAGATGAACGCAGAAAAAGATAAGGAGAAAAAAAATGAATGGCGTACAAAGATACCGTTATGGAAGAAAGCACTTGCTGACGTTCCTGACGTAATAGGGAAAGATGTGAAGGACTGGTAACTACTTCTTACCCATATTCTATTCTCGATTAATCAATTTTGTAAGATTAACACATCACATATGATCAATATCATACTATCTTCGTTTATAACTTCTAAAAAAAGAAATATTTAAAATTAAGCATTGCAAGTTCTTAAGCTAAAAATACAACTAATTAAAACATATTTTCTAACATTAAATACAATTATAAATTCTTAATCTAAAAATACAATTAATTAAAACACATTTTTTAACATTAAATATAATCTTTAAATAGAAATATTTAAAATTCGGTATTACAAGTTTTTAAACTAAAAGTACAACTGATTAAAACACATTTACTAACATTAATAAACTGATCAATAAATAAAATTAATGCAGTTATTAAAACACCACTTACATAAGAAATACAAGTTATTAAGCATATTGTACAGTCAACTTAAACACAATTCCTACATTAAATGTCACTAATACAAAAAATAAAGTACATTATACAAATATTCAAGCCCGAACGGGCAACGGGCCAAACGGACTAGAGCTGAATGGGCACGGGCCAAACGGGCTTGATCCCGAACTAGCACGGGCAAACAGGCTCGAGCCCGAAAAATTTACAACTCTTAGCTATCACTTTTTTTCTTTTAATGTCGTTAACATTTATTGCAATGCGCGAGTACCCTACTAGTCTTCTTACCATGCATGTTATTATGTTTTTTCATTGTATACAGATCGACTTTCTGGATAATTCTAATCTAATGTTGCTGTTAGGATTGAAATTTTGAACTGTCACCGAATAGTTGATATAGATCTCAAAAAGGTGAAGATCGGTGGGATCACCCTGGTCCCATGCATCCTAAGGATGCCAACCGGACCCTCCCCCAAGGACCCGGCCCCAGGCAATGAGCACCTGTCCCAGTGACTGTACTTATCAGGAGGTGGGCTATGAACCCTGGCTATTTTCTCAAAAGACCCCTCGCTGACCAGTCAATCTGAGCATTTGCGGTGGGGGGATGGTATCAACAGAGCATGTGGTCCTGCCCCACTTGAGGACTTCCCGGTAGGTCACCCAACCGGTACTACTCTCAGAGTGGCTCACTTAACTCTTTAAGAGTTACCCACTAGACCACATGCTAGTTGATAATAGTTGATATAGATCTATTCTTTTAACATATAATATTTAAAAGTAAAATAACATAAAATAATAATAATAATAATAATCGTACAATTGATTTATGTCTATTGTTTATATCTTGTGACCATTTCAGCCCTCCTATTAATAAGATTGTTGATAAACTGAAGAGAAAAATGATCATTAAATATACGACGAAATTCAAAAGTTTGATATATAGAGTAAGAAAAATGGTTACACAACAAAGAAAAATTGACAAGTTGGTTACTTTTTATGTCATTTACCCTCTTATTTAATGTTATTTACGTATTATAATGAGTGTATTCATGTCGGTTTTTGAAACCCCATATATCAGGGGGTGTTTGGTATGTAAATGGGTTTGGTATAGGATTTGGTATCGGTTTGGTTTGAAAGAAAAGGATGAAAGAGAGAGTATTAGAGGTGTAATATATTATTTGTTTTTATAGTTAAAAAATAAAAACTATACAAATATTTATTATTATTTTAAAATTAAAATATCATTTTTTTTGTAAAAAGTGGCCTACTAAATATGATATAAAAATCAATAAAAACTATAAAAGTAACTAAAAGACAAAAGTGATATCACATATATCCAAGCTCATTCATGTTTTTTGTCAGTAAACCATCCATTTTAGATATCTATAAGGAAATACTAAGTTTAAGGGTGTGATAGGTAAATATCAAATCCATTTTTCCTACCAAATAATTGTTTTTCAACTCAATCCATTCCAAACAGTACAAAAGACGGATACCAAACACGCCCTCAAATAACACGTACGAGTAGATAATACATACATATATATATATATATATATATATATATATATATATATATATATATATATATATATATATATATATATATATATATATATATATATATATGGGTTAAAATAAAAAGTCCCTTATAATAAAAAGTGTAGGAAGGATTGTGAGGGCGACATGTGTCACCCCCATGCCACATCATATGACACATGTCACCCCCCCACCACGCAAAAAAAAAAAAAAAAAAAAAAAAAAAAAAAAAAAAAAAAAAAATCCCGCCAAAAAAAATTTTTTTGGGGCAAATTTTTTTTTCCCTGCCAAATTTTTTAGTGCATCACAGTTATAAAGTTACTGCATCACAATTATAAAAGTTACTGCATCACAGTTTTAAATTTTAGTGCATTAAAGTTATAAGTTACTGCAGCATAGTTGATGCACTAAACTATTAACTATTATGCAGTAACTTATAATAAAGATTCATCAAAACTTAAAAAAGAATCGTATTTTATTTGTGATGCAGTTACATACATACATGATGAAGAAAACTTGTTATAATGTAATTTCTTATAACTATAATGCAGTAACTTTATAACCATGATGCAGTAACATTAAAACCATGAATGCGGTAACCGTGATGAAATAAAATCATAATTGTGATGCAGTAACTTTACTATTTATAATACCCGCGCATGCGCGAGGTTTTTTCTAAAATTTTTAATAATGTATTTTTATTAATCAAAAAACAAATAGCTTAATTTTTGTTTGTTGAAACCATTTAACAGTGTTTTTAAATTGAAAACCTAATTCACATCTAAAATACAGTTACATCGTCTGATAGTTCATCTTGCCGAGAATGTTGCCGAGAATGTTGATAATCAATCTTTTTCACTGCCAAGAATTTTGATAATAAATCTCAGCTGGTTGAGACACTTTGTACACAGGTTCCCACTTCTGGTTCGTGCGAGCCCAAAATCAACTGATGTTTACCACTTTTCAAAGCCTATGGTACTACATATCCTTAACTGCTCACCAATCTTTCTTTGCCATTGTAGTTAATTTATTTAATTCTGTCATAAAAATATCATTAAGCCACTAAACTTTCATAAATGGGGAAATAGCATATGGTTCAACTTAGTAACTTATGGCGAGTCTTCAAAGAGTGTTGTCTTTATTTCCATTAACCTTCTTAGCCTGTAAGTGCATATACAACGTATAACAAAGGGTCAATATCTTCTCAGTAACTTGAATGCAAATTGAAAAGATAGAATGTGTTACTCGTATCACCTCATAAACATGTACATGTTGACCTTAGCCATCAAATGGAGACCTGATCGTTCATATTAGCCATTGTATTCTTCCATCTAAGAAATACATATAGTAATAAACATGTCAAATATGCAAGCTTTCGATTCTTTGTATAAATATGCAAGTAAATAAGCATTTTAACATCTTTTTTTTTTCTTTTTTTTTTTTTTTTTTTTTTTTTTTTACATATAGTTTTTCATTATAATACCTGTTTGCGTACCGAGTTTTTATCTAAAATATTTTATATGACAAAAGGAAACAATCTGACATGTTTATTGTAACATTTTGTGTCTCTATCTCTTAAAAATCAAAACCTAAACTTAATATACATTCAACTGCTAATAGCATTAGACTCCATATTGTAAGAACCCCAAGTTATTTTAGTTGGTGAAGTCTCCTAGGATTACTTTAACCACTAACCACACTTCTAAATGTCTATCAAGTTACTCTCTATTTAAAACAAAAGTAACCTCATGTGTTCAATCCTACATAACCAACATTAACAAACATTAAAGCTCAGATGCTGCCAAATTTGCAATATAAAAGCATAATGTAATACATTGTTTATTTGAAAACGATTTCCAAAGAAAATGATAAGCATATACGTATCAAACAAAAGCAAGATCATAATGTAATACATTGCTTATATAAGATTGCCTATTTTGTTACTATTATTTATGTATGAACAAAACTACTGTATAATTAAGTAAATCAAAGTAACATGCACCATCTTCTTCATGTTAAATAAAACCTCCAAGAATAAAATTCATGAAGCTATAACAAACCACCCAACGACTTATCATCTTATAACAAAATTATTTTAACATATTAGTTTTTATAAGAAACTGGTTTATAATGCCATTACGAAACCTCATACTAAACTTACGTATAACATACTCTTCAAATGGTAAGCTTTAATGCAAAGATCCATCCCTCCAAACCTTTTGCACTCATCTATAGCCTTTATAAAAGATAAATTATCTGTAGGGTTTTGGGAAGAAGGGTAAAAGATATTAGAATCAAAATCGAAATCATCTTCTTCATCTTGTGTTTTGTTTAGTTTAATCGATTGTAGTAATGGGTTCTTTTTTGGGTTTGTAGAATGAATGTGAGTAAACTTAGAGTTCCAGATTTCTCTTGTTTAGATTTTTAATTTAGTCCAAAACTATCAATAAAATCCTCACAAGTACATGTGTATTTGTAGTTTTCGATGTATCTAAAATATATAGAACGAATTCGGAAAATATTTGTTCAAAAAAAGAAAGATCTTGACTTTAAATTATTAAACATCTTTGAAGAAAATATAATAATGATTTAGTTATTACTTAATAAGGTATGACTTGATTTTTTTGAAATAAAAAAGTACCCACTAAATGTTTTGTTTTATTATATAAAAGATAACCGTGATGCAGTAAATTTATAACAGTGATGCAGTAAAATTTTTTGGTGGGAAAAAAAATTTTATTGCCCAAAATTTTTTTTTTTGGCGGGAAATTTTTTTTTCGGGGGGGGGGGGGGGGGGGGTGACACATGTCACTCTCACAATCCTTCCTACATTTTTTATTATAAGGGTCTTTTTAGAATAACCCCACCATATATATATATATATATATATATATATATATATATATATATATATATATATATATAATATATGGATTTTTTTTAACTTGTGCTTTATGGCACACGTTAAGCACATCAAAAAAACACAATGATACATTTGTACTTTTGTGTGGGTCCTTGAGTATTTTTGGTGTGTCCATGTCTCTTTTTGATATACTTAACTTGTGCCTCTAAGGCACAAGTTAGACAAATCTTATAGGGACAAAAGATCAATATATAACTCATATTTGTTATAAAACCAATAAACCTATCATAACAATTCATTTTTTTAATCAAAATAAAAAAAAAATAAACTTTCACATTTTAAAAAAAAGTAAAATATCTCGCAAACCGTTAATCGTTATGTGAAAAGTCTCATACCATCGCGGCGAAAATTAAATTATCTTTCTATAGATATGCATTGTTATATACTTTCGACTAATTTTTTTTTTTCAATTTTTTCGCCCTGAAAAATCACAATCATATGTAATTTGTAACAATCAAATTATATGTGATTTTTACGAATTACATGTGATTTTTCTTGGCAGAAATTAAAAAAAAAAAATCGAAAGTATATAGAATTGCATATCTATAGAAAGATAATTTAATTTTTGTCGCGATGGTGTATTTTTTGTAGCTTGAAGATTTACCGTTTACAAGATATGTTGTTAATATATATATATATATATATATATATATATATATATATATATATATATATATATATATATATATATATATATATATATATATATATATATATATATTGAAAAATGATTTTTTATTAATTTAGATAAAAAAAAATGGATAGTTATAATTGGTTCATTGGTTTAATGACAAATATGAGTTTAATATTGATCTCACATATGTTTAGTAGAGAGAAATGGTATAAGAGAAATGGAAATGAATCAAATTCCACTGTTTGATAGCTAGAGAACTTAAAAAGTGGAGAATTTGATAGAATTTACGAAAATTTGATAGTGTAAATTTTAGAGTTCCATTTCCATCTCATTTTGATTTGGAAGTTGAAGAAATGAGAATAGTTAGCATTCACTAATTTATTATTATTTTTTCATTTTTTTTTTTGTTCTAATAAAAAACATGTTGAATTTTTCGATATATCTTTGACAGATGCAAGTAAATGCAACTTATTTAGTTTTGTTTACAACGTTTTTTTTAGAAGTAAATAATTATAAATTTAAATAAACTAGTGATATTATCATTAAAAAATCGATTGCTATAATTATGGGTGTTAAAAAAGCCGAACCAACCCGAACTCGAATGGACCCGACCCAAGCCTGACCCGAACCCAACTAAACCGAATTCAAATAAGACCTGGTTCAGGTATGTTTTTTATTCTTGACCCGACTTTGACCCAACTCAAATTGACTCGAAACCGACCAACCCGACCCGATTAACACCCTAGCCACAATGACTTGCGGGGTTTTGTATATGGAAATTTGCTTCAATTTTCTAATTAGTAACTAATCCACAAGGTTTTTATTTTATTTTATTTTAAAGTTATTTTTAGGGTTTTTTTCTTCTTCTCATCACTCAAAAAATTGTTAAAAAAAAATCAAAACAATTACAAATTTGTTCATTTCTCGGATCTAAGTCTCTGTTGTTACCAAATAGTAAAATTTAATAAAATTCTCTACTGATTTCTATTCTTTAGATTTATTTTCTTTGCTTCATTTCATTTCCATGAATTTCTCTCTACCAAACGTGCCCTATATATATGTATCCATTTGGGGTTTTGGTAAGTCAAGCTTTTGTATTCGAGAAGTATCAAATGATTAATAAAATTTTGTTTTCCAAATAATAATATACGAAGGGAAAAGAAGTGAAAATTATAGCATGTGTAATTAATATGAGTTTCGATTGATGAAAAGTTATTTTTACTTTCATAATTAATATAGATATTAGAATTGAGTAATAGTAAGGTGGACACATTTTTTGAGAGGGAGTATTATACTTCCTCCGTTTCAAAATTATTGTCCCCCGACAAAAAACACACATTTTAAGAAAAATACATTTATTACAGTTTTCTCTTTCTTACTTTTTGACAGAATGACAATTTTGCCCTTAGGTAATTAATTAAAATCTTCTTAAACTTATGTAATAATAATTTTAAATAAGGGTAATATCGTAAACTTGGTTAAACTTCACTATCTATTTTTAGTAGAGGACAATTAAATTGGGACATCCCGAAAAGGAAACGTGGACAATAAAATTGAGACGGAGGGATTAGTATATTAGAATTGAGTAATTAATATAGATATTAGGGGAATGACAGTCACGATTCGATGTCTCCTTCATGATTCGTCACTAACCAATAATTTCATGCCACCTCATTCCATGATTCAACCATACCTCATCATAGTTTTTTAGTAGCAACCATGATTCAACCATACCTCACCATAATTTAATGCCAAACGGTCGAGAATTTAATGCCCAAACGTTCCAATTTTGAATGCTTTCTTCCATACCTTTTCGGTGTTACATACCGAAAACCTTGATGATGATTCCATGCCGAGATGGTTGCCGTGGTATTACCGCTCGGTATGGAGCATACCGAACTCTATAAATTTTAGACATTTTGATTTTATAAACCTACATTCACTATAGTATAAACATTTGCAAGTTCATAAAATTTATTTTTTAACAAATGCATTAAATGTATTGAATTTACAAAGAGGTTCAAGAATTAGGACCTCTAAATGCCACATAGACATGAAATGAGTGTCCACTATGATTGAAATAAATATAAACATTTTCATCTTCCTTAGACCTTTTCATAAACCCACCCTAGTAAATGCCCTAAGCTTTAGGGCCCGTTTGGTTTGTAGGTTTTGATTGGGGTTGGGATTTAATTAATGCAAAACCTATGTTTGTTTAAAAAAGAATGATTTAAAATTGGTAGTGAACCCCAATGGGCCCACAAATTTTCAAAGAAAGGGGGTGAGAAAGGTTTTGAAATTAAAATAGTCCCCACTAAAATCTCATCTCACATTAGTTAGACTCCATTAAAAATAAAATCTATATGAAGTTATAAAAATTGATTATTTATTTAGTTAAATGTATATTTTATTTTATTTCTCTCTTATACATTAATTCCAAATACTAATCTACATCTAAATCCTAAACCCATCTACAAACCAAACGGGCCTTTAAAAATATGAGTAAATATAACCAACTTTCCTAAATTGTTTTAATAAGCTTATTTTTGATGTGTTGTCACTTTATTAATGATGACACATGTGATTTAATATAAAAATACATCAAAATGCGTACAGTGGAGTACTTATGAATTTATTTTACTTTTACTAAAAAATTTGCGGTTTACACCTTTTGCCATCTTACATCTTTGTTAGAAATTATTGGTAAGTTACATCACTCGTTAGTCAAACGTTTGCTACACTACATCCCTCGTTTTCAATGAGGACTAACGGTACAATTTTTTTCTCCGTTATCTCTTAACGAGACAGAAAATATTATACCGTTAGCTTTCGTTAGCCAAACGTTTGCACCGTTAGTCCTCATTTTGAGTTTTTTTTTTTTCTTTTTTTTTTCCCGTTTTTTACATTTTATCCATTTTTTGTCAGTTTTTTTTCCGTTTTTATATGTTTTATTAGTTTTTTTTTACGTTTTATCCATTTTTTGTACGTTTTTATCCATTTTTTGTACGTATTATCAATTTTTGCCATTTTTTTACGTTTTATCCATTTTTCGTATGTTCTATCCGTTTTTTGTCAGTTTCTCATTTTTTTAACGTTTTTATCAGTTTTTTGTACGTTTTATCCGTTTTTTGTCAGTTTTTCCACTTTTTTGTACATTTTTTCTGTTTTTTTACGTTTTTTATCCGTTTTTTGTACATTTAATCAATTTTTTGTCAGTTTTTTTCAGTTTTTTGTACGTTTTATCAGGTTTTTTTTAACGTTTTTATCCGTTTTTTGTACGTTTTATCAATTTTTATCTTTTTTTTTAAGTTTTTATCCATTTTTTTTACGTTTCATCCGTTTTTGTCAGTTTTTTTTACGTTTTATCGGTTTTTTGAATGTTTTATCGGTTTTTTTTACGTTTTGATCTGTTTTTTGTACGTTTTATCCGTTTTTGTCCCTTTTTTTACATTTTGTTCGCTTTTAGTACGTTTTTAACCGTTTTTTATACATTTTATCCGTTTTTGCCATTTTTTACGTTTTATCTATTTCTTGTACGTTTTATTCATTTTTTGTACGTTTTATCAACTTTTTGTAAGTTTTATCTGTTTTTTGTATGTTTTACCCATTTTTTGTCGGTTTTCCCCCTTTTCTGTACGTTTTATCGGTTCTTTACGTTTAATTCATTTTTTGTACATTTTATCCATTTTTTATCAGTTATTTCCATTCTTTTACGTGTTTTTAGTTTTTTACATTTTTATTCATTTTTTGTACGTATAAAACGTTTAAAAAACTTACAAAAATGGATAAAACGTACAAAAAACGGATAATAACTGATAAAACGTACAAAAACGAAAAAAACTGACAAAAACGGATAAAACGTACAAAATACGGATAAAAACGTACAAAAAACGGACAAAACTGATAAAAAATGGATAAAACGTACGAAATACGGATTAAAACGTAAAAAAATCAATAAAACGTTCAAAAAGCGGATAAAAACGTTAAAAACTGACAAAAAACAGATGAAACGTAAAAAAACTGATAAAAACGTAAAAAAAACTGATAAAAAACAGATGAAACGTATAAAAAAAGGATAAAAACGCACAACAAATGGATAAAATGTAAAAATCTGACAAAAAACGGATAAAACGTACAAAAAACAGATTAAAACATAAAAAAACCTATAAAATGTTCAAAAAACGGATAAAAACGTAAAAAACTGACAAAAATGGATAAAAACATAAAAAAACTGATAAACAACGGATGAAACGTACAAAAAATGGATAAAAACGTAAAACAAGTGATAAAACGTACAAAAAACGGAAAACAACTGACAAAAAATGGATAAAACGTACTAAAAACGGATAAAAACGTTAAAAACTGATAAAACGTACAAAAAAGGGGAAAAAACTGACAAAAAACGGATAAAACGTAAAAAAAAAAACGGTTAAAAACTGATAAAACGTAGAAAAACGGAAAAAATTGACAAAAACGGATAAAACGTTCAAAAAATGGATAAAACGTAAAAAAATGACAAAAAATGGATAAAACGTACAAAAAACGGATAAAACTATAAAAAGTTGACAAAAACTGATAAAACGTAAAAAAAACGAAAAAAAAAACTGGAAAAAAACGGATAAAACGTAAAAAACGGAAAAAAAAACTCAAAAAGAGGACTAACGGTGCAAATGTTTGTCTAACGAAGGCTAACGGTGTAATATTTTCAGTCTCGTTAAGAGATAATGGGAAAAAAATTTGCACCGTTAGTCCTCATTGTAAACGAGAGATGTAGGGTGGTAAACGTTTGGCTAACGAGTGATGTAACTTGCCAATAGTTTCTGACAAGGATGTTAGATGGCAAAATGTGTAAACCACATGAATGTATTTTGCAGTTTACTCTTTTAAGTTTAACTATCAAAACGGAACATTAAAAAAATGGCTAATGATATCTACACATATGTTTTTACTTGATACACATAAATTTCTTTGTATAATCCTAATGGTCCCACAAAATTTTATGTGTATGAATATGTGTATGAAATAAATACATATGTATAGATATCATTAGCCTAAAAAAATATATACTGTATGTATGTTGCTCTAATAGTTGGAGTCAAAATTTCAGGGACGAGACAGTGTTTAATAACGAAATTATGGCAATCATCCTCCGTAAATTGAGCATACGCATTGGGTATGGTCAAAAAGACCTA
The DNA here is from genome assembly GCA_030686995.1 of Artemisia argyi. NCBI lineage: Eukaryota > Viridiplantae > Streptophyta > Magnoliopsida > Asterales > Asteraceae > Artemisia > Artemisia argyi. Next base: position 73,314,291 of record CM060685.1, on the reverse strand, counting down.
AAGGGATTGGATGATGAAGTTGACTCCATCAGCTCATGGTTGACAGATGCATCCTCTAATACGGCAGACATTCTCACTATTTACGGAATGGACGGGATTGGGAAGACACGCTTGGCCCAATTTGTTTACCTGAAGTACTGTCTTCTTTTTGAGAGAAATTGCTTTATCACTGACATCAATGAGAAATTACCTCACTTACAAAAACACATGTTTTCCGTAATTTCAAAACCAAGTTCGGTTCCAGAGGATGGTGATCCTGATTACACCTCAATGATTCGAAAAGAACTAGAGGATAAAAAAGTGCTACTAGTTCTTGATAATGTTGAAAGTCTGAACCAGCTAAATAATTTAATTGGAAACAAATGTTTTCATCCAGGAAGCAAAATCATAATTACCACAAAGGATGTATCATTGACAGAGAATTGTGCACTATTTAAGAGCCAAGTTAGACCCAGTCATAAAAAGTGTTTACTTAAAGGCTTAAATGAGACTGCGTCACAACGGCTATTATGTTTTCATGCATTCACGCGCAACAGCCCCAATGTAGGATTTGAAGAATTGTGCAAAAAGCTTGTGAAGTATTGCCAAGGGCACCCCAAGGCTCTCGAAGTTTTGGGCACATATCTATGTGGGAAAGGAAAAGATTATTGGAAGGCGAGCATTTATCTTTGGGAAAACAAAGAAATTCATCTTCCTTTACGGGGGATACTGGGAAAGACCTTTGACTCTTTGGAATCCCAAGATGCTAAAGAGTTGTTTAAGCATATTGCCTTTTTTTTTGCTGGAAAAGATAGAGTTTTTGCTGAAACAATATTAGATAAATGTGATATCTCCGTTAAAACAGGGATAAAGAATCTCACTGATAGATGCCTTCTCACAATCGGGCCAACGAATGAGTTAAGGATGCATCAATTGCTTCAAGTTATGGGGAGACATGAAGTACGACAAGAATCGCCTATCCCATCGAAGCGTAGCCGGTTATGGCGTTACACGGATTCATACAATGTATTGCGACAAAAAACAGTAAGAAAACATACATAAGTATTTCGGATACTCTGTATTTACTTGCATGAAATTTTTTGTTTTTTTAGAACAAAACTTATTGGCATATCTTTTCTTATTAGGACAAGAAGAAGCTTATTGGCATGGTCTTCGACCGAAAAGTGTTTGAGAAAAGAAACTCACACGTGGTGGATGAGTATTATTTGAGTAAGATGAATAATCTAATGTTCTTACAACTCAACTTTGTGCAGCCGAACTGGTCTTACGAGGATTTTCCTGGAGAGTTAAGATGGTTGTGTATGCATGGGTTTCCTTTAGAATCCATACCTATAGACTTACCCATGAAGAATTTGGTTGCTCTTGACCTGTCTCATAGCGAAATTAAGATTTTTGATATGTCACAGGTAGGTAACTGGAAGCATCTACTTCAACTTTTAGCATTCATTCTACCATGTTGAGTTAATGCAGTTCCCTAATTGTTAACGCTTATCTCCATTTCAGCAGTTGGATGAATCACACTCAAACGACAATCGGTTGCTTCCATCATTAAAGATTCTTAATCTAAGTTTCTGTTATGAGCTTAGCCGTCTCGGTGGATTTCTCGAACTCCCGGTACTTGAGAGGTTAATACTCGCAAGTTGCAGAAGTTTGACAGTGATTTGTAAATCAATTGAGCACTGTCATGAAATTGTCATTATTGATTTGAGTTACTGCAGTATGCTTAAAACTCTTCCGAGAGAGGTATTCGAGTTAAAGAAACTCACAGCACTCTTACTAGATGGTTGTAGTAATCTTCTTGAGGTACATTTCAACCACACAACCCCTTCTCTAACCACAACACGAATTAAAACCTCACTCAAGCAACTGTGTAGCACAACTCACTCTAATTTAAATTTGTTTTTTCAGCATGAAGAATCGTCGGTCGGGGTAGAGGATGAGCATATGGAGCCAACGTACTCTAATTTAAATTTGATTTTTCAGAATGAAGAATCGTCGGTCGGAGTAGAGGATGAGCATATGGAGCCAACGTATTCTAATTTAAATTTGATTTTTCAGAATGAAAAATCGTCGGTCGGAGTAGAGGATGAGCATATGGAACCAAAACGCCTACCTTCACCTAAAAATAAGCGCAATTCTACTGGCCCATTTCGAAGGGCTTTTACTTGTTTCTGTTCAAGAGGCTAAGAGAGATAAATATGGCCGACGCCTGTGCATTTTTTATCATCTCATTTCTTGCGTTATATATTTATGTGTATGTGGGTGTATTTGATTTTCAGCTTTGAATAACAAAGTAACTCGTGTGAGAAATAAGGGTTTGATGTTTAATATATTTGACTACCATTATTGAATAAATGTTCTCACGCTATTGCAATATATTTGCATGAATTAAGATTTCTATGTATTATGAAATATATAGTTACGTTGGGATGCTTGATATGTGAATATTTCCGGTTTTCTATGTCTAAAAATATGTGTTTCCTTGCTAAAAAAAACGGATGCATGATTTAAATGCTTACAAGTCTAGAATATTTCAAGAGTTTTTTTGAGTATAATCAATTTGACAAATTACTTTCTCTTTGAACGTATGACAAAACATCAACGGGACAACGATAAGGTTAGGATTAGAGTTCTCACCCTTACCTGCATTTGAGACATCGGTATATGCTACCAAGATGTATCCTCAATTCCTCATCATCTAAGATGATATGTCCCTTTATATAGATGTATGGCCATTTGAATTTATAGCTCTTGTTGCTGTGTATTATGTTAAAAACGTGTTATTGCATATGTCATAATAGAATGCTAGTTGCACATTATTATATCAAGCTATTATGGTTACAATTCTTCCCTTTCCGTTGTGATGTTACAATGCACAAGTAACAGATAACTTGTCTGAATAGCGTTTGAAGGGCCGATAAAGAAAAATAGCTCTTCTTAATTATCTAAAGAAACATCGATGTCCCTTAATTTAAATGAAGTATTAAATCCCAAATTAGTTCCATCTTAATAACTTTAAAACATAGCAGCAATTATTTTAGGATTATTACCTCAATAGACAATAGTAGTACTTAGAATGATATTTGACACACTCTAGACCTCCATATATGGAGCAAAGCATTTAACTTTGGTTAAAAGGTGAAACATCTGTGCGTCCCAGTGAGCTTGAGAGGATAACTGAGAAACAAGCAAATAAATATGTGAAGACACTCGTGACGCTCAATGGGTTAAAGTTTTGCAATAGATAGCTTGTTTAAAACAAACAAAAAGGTTGTCTCATTTCTAAAAGGACCAACTAAAAGAATTGACATAATGGGCGACAAGACTTTTAACGAGGATATCATGTACCAAATGGAGGAAGTTGATTAGAATTTGGGTAATGGAATTTCCGGACGATGGTGTGTTTGGATTAGATGAAATATTTGATTTTGCGGGTTGTTGAGCATTTGATGATCCATTCATTATTCATTTTTTGATTTGAAAAAGATGGCTAAGGGTGCGTTTGGTATGATCACGGGTTTAGAATAAGATTTGGATTTGGTATAGAATGAAAGAAAATGAGAAGAGAGAAAAATGGTGGGGACAAAAGAAAAATATTAATTAATTAAATATAAAAATATTATTTTAAAAATAATAAGAGAAAATAAATAATTAAAAAAGGAAGAAGCACATTTATTTGTGGATGAAGATTGTATGGTGAAAAAATGCGTCAGTCAAAGTAAATTCTAATTGGTGGATATCATGCAAAGTAAGGAGAGGAAGGTGTGGATTCTATCATAGATGATAGTGTGTCAGGAAAAAAAAATGATACCAAACATATTATTCAATGTTTCTATCAATCCACACTCCCCAATCACCCCATACCAAACGGGTACTAAGTTTTTTAAATTTGAATTTTCAGGCCATTTCTTACTCGACTGCTGCATATTGAAAGAAAGAAAGATAATTCTGGGCCATGGGAATAACGCCGACACCTGTAACACCGTCGTATCAAATAATCTAACCATTTATGAAACTAGAATGCCGGATGCACAAACTTTTTTGGTAACTATAGTAACTAAATAACACTAACAAAACATATTTCGATAGACGTGATGCATTTAAAATACATTTTAAAAAAATTGATAGTTTTTCTAAAAACTCACATTACATTATTAAAAAAAAAAAAAAAAAAATCCGGCCCTGATTCCGTCCCTGGTTCTATGGTTCTATAACACATTATCCATCCTAATTTATGTATTTAAATCAGGTCCATTAAACCACACACACTCACCGGATCACTAATCACCACCACCATGCTGACCACCACTCTCATCACCCTAATAACCCTCACACTCACCCTAACCACCACCACCTCAACCTCCACCACAACCATCTGCATAATCGGCACGGGCATCTCCGGCTCCTCCCTCTCCCACTTCCTCCGCCACCACACCCCCTCCCACTCCCAAACCCCACCACCCACCATCCATCTCTTCGACCGCCACACCAAACCCGGAGGCCGCATGGCCACAGTCACAATCGGTGGCAACACCTTCGAAGCAGGTGCATCAATTCTCCATCCCAAAAACTACCACGCCTTGAATTTTACCAAAATGTTGGGACTTGGAGTTGAGAAAGGTAGTGAGAGGGCAATGTCGTTGGGGATATGGGATGGGGGGAGGTTTTTGTTTAAGACTGTTGATTCCGAGAGTAAAAGTGCGGTTGTGCAGTATTTGGTTTCGGTGGTGAATTCTGTTAGGATGTTGCTGCGCTACGGGGTTTCGTTGCTTAAGATGAATAGCTTTGTTGAGGTACTACATTGGCTGCTTATGTATTGTTGAGGTTATGTTTGATGATTAGTTGCGTTGTATTAGTGTTTTAGGATTTCTTATTAAGGTGTGTAATTCTGTTAGATGTTGTTAAGTACTTTTTGGGATTATATGCTTATTTGGATTTTTAAAAGCTTATTTGCTCTCTTTTTTTAGGCTTATAAGCTTATCAGCTCGAGTTTATCACTTAAATAAGCCATAAGTTTAGGTTAGTAAGGGGGTGTTTAAGCTTATATGTGGGCTTATGAGCTTACTTGATTTCGGCTTATTTTCCGGCTTATTTTGAGACTTATGGGCTTATATAAGTTTATCATATCATAATAAACTTATATAAGCCCGCAAGTCTCAAAATAAGCCGAAAAATTGAGGCTTATGAAATATAAGCCGAAACAAAAACAAGCTCATAAGCCACATAGAAGCTTAAACAAACATCCCCTAAGCTCATAAGGTAAGATAAGTGGCCTTATTAGATTTTAAAAATCTATAACTGATAAGCTCTAAAAATAAGCTATTCTAGACACCCACTAATTAATCAAGTTTACCATATTACCCCGAGATATAATAAATTTATTAATTAGTTAAGGTTAAAATTGTTGCACTTTGCAAAAAGTAAGCTATAGTGATTATGTTTTGTTTAAATTGCTAGTGATTTTTTAATCGGATGCAAGTTATTTTGGGAAAGAGAGAGTATTATTTTGTAGCTATAAATAGTGATTAGTTGCATTTTATTAGTGTTTAGGATTCCTTTTTAAAACTGCCTAGGGTGTAATCAAGTCGAGACTAGTCAAACAGTGTTAAACTCGAAACTTAACTTGACCTGACTGAGTAGTAAATTTTTTGCTTGAGCTATGTTTAATTAGTCAACATTCATGAGCTCGGCTTTTATAATATTAGTAACGGTTATGTAGTTGACACTTTTGGGCTTGGTTTGACTAGAATTGATCACTTGAATATATAGTATGGTGATCATGTAAATATACATATACGTAAAGGGTAAAATGTTAAATGACACAAGCTCAATAAGGCTCGCAAGGAATCTGAATCGAGTATTTTGATACTCAAGCTCGACCCCGCCTGACTAAAAGTCAGTCGATTTTGAGTATTTTGAGTTGTGTCGTTTTGATTACACCCGAAAAACTGCCTTTGCTTTTTGAAATAATCATATAGAGATGATTTGTTGTAACAGCACGCATTGTAGGAAAATGGAAATACTGTTTGGTTTTGGGTTTTTGGGAAATTCTGATTATTGCTAGAGGCATTGTGATGTTATTTTGTGTTTAATCTGATTTAATAGAACTTTGAAGTTCAGGTTGGTTTCTTTTTTGACTTTCGATTTTGCATGATTCCCTCGAATGTATTATAACTAACACGGTATACCATCTTGGCAGGTTACGGTTGATAGTTTTTTGAAGTATTATGAGAGTACGGAGACTAGACCGATCTTTAGCAATGTGGAGGATATGCTTAAGTGGGCAGGGTTATATGATTTGACGACTAAGACATTAGAGGATGAATTAGTTGGTCTTAATTTTTCACCTCTGCTAATTCAAGAGCTCATCACTGTAAGTTACTTGTTTATTATATATTGAAATTTTGTTGTGAATGTTAATATGGTTTTTGTGTGTTATTATCTGGTCTTAGAAACTTATGATGCTATGTTGGTATTGTATTTGTGAGTATAAAATCTATAATTATGACATGAAATAATGGCTCTGCTGACTTTGCGAACAACTCCATGTGTACCAGTTTGGAGGAGAAGTATAGTTATGTAGATTATACCTTTGACCGATACTTGAAGTTGGTACTAATGCTCTTTGGCTATTCGTGTTATATTGATGACCTACACTATTTCTACTTACAAATTAGTGATAATGTCCAATAGATTGATGGTACTATGATATGAGTTATGATTAAGATAACTAAATTCAGTATAAATGATGGCCTACTCATTTCCCAAAATTGAATACAGAAACATAATGTTCCAACTAAAACACAGATGTAGTTTTTCCGAATAGGGAATGTATAGGCCTGTAAATTGATGGATGGAACGAAAACATAAAGAAATAAAAATAAGAAGACAATAATCAAGTTTCCCTTTACCTAGATTTCTTTGGTAATATAAAACTTGCATCTTATGAAAATCCCAGTGAAAGGGATGTGAAAATTTTGGGAGGGTGAAAATAAAATGGGATATGATTCATATTTTAAACCTCACTACATGCTTAAGTTTCCGTCTTTTGTTTCCATGTCTTGGACCACACCCAGTTATAAATTCAACCACATGAATCTGACGGATGGTGGTTGAATTTTGAGTGTGGTCAGGTTAACAACTATTAAACCTCATTTGTGACTTGGACGCTCATGAGCTGTTGGATTGCAACTTTGAGGCTGGTTATTACATTGAGTTCTAGATGCTCAGTATCTAATCAAGTAGAATGTTTATGTACTAGCAAGGTTAATTCTTAGTTTGTTTGTTATAATTTCTTGATTATAAATTAGGACGTACAAAGTACCCCAGAGGATTTGCGACATTCACTTTTCATAATTATATCCCTTTAAGCCTCATAGAATGAATTCATCTAACTGATAATCATACTTTCTTATGGAGTAAGGGGCTGTTTATTTTTTGCTTAATGGTCTGATTGGAAACATTTCTTAATGTAGACAAAAAGTTATGTTGTTTCTTTTTTGCTTATTTCAAAGATAGTGTCTGGTTGTAGAAGCCCTCCAAAATACCACATGCTTATAAACAGGATCCTAAATCCTAACAAACACATATACATTCTCCCTCAGTTTACATAATTCTGCTTTCTCCTTTCAAGTTCAAACTCACAGTCGCATCCCTCCCAAGTCCCAAGTAAAGCTTCTTCACCACCTTTCACCGTCGGATCCTTCATGCCGGAGAACACAATCACCAGTGAACAACAATGGCTAGCGGTCCTTAACACTTTTCCATCCATGTCGATGCGGCGATGCTCCCTCCCCATCGACGACCTTTGCCACTAGCGCTCCTACAGTCCTTCCCGTCAATGCACATCTCGCCGGAATTCGTGTGATTACTGTGTCCCGCCAGAGTTCATGTTATTTAACTAATTGGTAGTATATGGGTTTTGTTTTCAAGAGTTTGTAAATTAACTGATAAGAATTGATTACTAATGGGGAATCAAGAAATTCAAGTCACAAACCATGAGATAATGAAACCAAAATTTATGAAACCATTAAATTCAAGTCACAAACCATGGGTTTTGGTTACATAACACCAACTCAAAACAGAACTCATTTTACAAACAGACACATTCTACAAACAGATCTTAATGACTTCAAAAAAGAAACAACAGTGTCCAGACCTCTTCCATTATTTTGGAAGGTATACCTTCTTATGAGCCGCTTTTTATTTTCATTTCAACATCAACAAGTGGTTGCCATCCTAAAGGAAATATCGTTCCATTTTCTACTTTTTTCTGGTTATGGGAGGAATATGAAATATTCAAGGCCAGTGTTTCAAGTGTGAGGAAACCTCTTTGCAAACAATAGAAATTTGTTCTTTCAAAACCGTTAGCCAGTTCTCCTCTTTGTTGACTAACATTCTACAATCCTTGAGCACAAGTCTAGCGAAAACCAGTCTAAGGAAGTGTAGTGAAAAGCAATTTGAAACCCAACTAATAAACCTAGAGTACTTCAAATTTTCAGCCACATTCCATTGTACTTCAAATTTTCTGTGATTAATATATTTTACCAGGGTGAAGCCCTTTTACCCAAAAAAAAAAAAAAAAAAAAAAAAAAAAAACAAAAAAAAAAACTAGAGTAAAAAGGGACATCGGGTCACAATGCCAGAACCTCGTTTCTCCTTTAGTAAATTCACGATCTTCATTAAAAAGGATGATTTATGACATAGAAGAACAAGCCGTATATCATATGTACTTTTAGTTGCAATAATAGCTGTTAATGGCTCGTGGGAATTTTTGGTATACATTTATTATGATTAGCAAGCTAGTGATGAGATAATCTTGGTAACATGGTGCTGATTTATTTTATTTTTGCATCTATCGTAAGCTCAATTTTAGCTTTATACTCAAGTACTCAACTACTATTGTAATGCAACATATTATACCTTCTGCAGGTGATAACACGAATCAACTATGGACAGAGTGTTAGTATGAGTGGACTTGCTGGTGCAGTTTCTCTGGCTGGATCGGGGGGAGACTTATGGGCAGTTGAAGGAGGAAACTGGCAAATGGCTGCGGGATTACTCAACCGTTCAGACGTTACTTTACACCTCCAAGAAGAAATATCAACAGTAACAAATCTTGGTGGTCTTTACGAGCTTAACTCCACCAATGGAAATAGTTATACATGTCAAGTGGCTGTGGTTGCTACCCCCTTAGACGAGCTGAACATTCAGTTTACCCCTCAAATTTCTATACCAGAAAGAAAATTACAGCATACATATACGACTTTTATTAGAGGGCTCTTGAATCCTGTAAGTTCCTTCTTATCATTTAAATCCTCATAATAGGATGTTTTGGGTGAAAACAAGTAATTGTCTATTATGGGTCAATATGGGTCGGCCTAGACGAAACCACAAACTCTTTTTCTTTTTCGAGTATTATAAATAATTAAAGTATGGGATATGATTTAAAAGCATATACATGTACAATGATAATCTAGTCTTTTACAAACTATTCAAGTGGTTTTATTCAATTTGAATACAGATAGGATGAATTTTGACCCATTTCCATTTCAGTTAATTGAAAAACATCTATCCATCTGACCTGTTGGAGACATTATTACCCGAATAAACCTGTTTACCCTTAATAGGATGTTCTCTATCATATGCTAATGTTTTCCTTTGTGTAGGCATACTTCGGATTGGATAAAGTATCGGATATTCCAGAATTAGTAGGAACTATAGAGAGCCCTGAACTTCCATTTACATGCATTTCTGTCCTCAAGCAAAACAACGCGAATGACGTAACTTACAAGATGTTCTCTCGTCAAAGCATGACAGATGCGCTGTTGGATCAGATCTTTAGGTAACACTTTATCACACTTATATCATTCTATGAATTGTTAACTCAAAACATTATTTGTTCTTGGTTGCGGATTGTGATCTGTAATGAACTCTTGTCATATGACAGCATAAGGAACGAAACTTTCAGAATCAACTGGGGTGCATACCCTCATTACCATGCTCCTGAGAAGTTTGCTCCATTTATGTTGGATGATGACCACTTGTATTATATAAATGCTTTTGAGAATGCTGCCAGCACCATGGAAACTGGTGCTGTTGCAGCTGAAAACATGGCTCGGTTGATCCTGTCACGGTTATCAGACAAGAAGCCTTCAAGTTCATATGGCTTGAAGACGTCAACTGTCGACTCGAACCTTCAGCATCCAGAGCTGTGATACATCTTATATACTTTACAATTTTTGTATGTTGTAACATTAATGTAATTTAGATAGTCCACATTAATAAATACACTACAAAGTTATCTTTTGGATATGCTTATGATGTGAAATAATAATATATTGGTATGTTATGGCTTAGCTGACAGAGAAACACGAAACCAGATCACAACCAAATGGTTGTACTGCAAGAACACGAAGAGCTGCAACAAAATTAGAACTAGCCCGTCATCACTTCCCACTCGGAGTGGCAGTGTGGCACCACCACCATCACCGTCATCGTCATCATCGTTTTTCCTAGATAGTAGTGTTTCCATCATCGTCTTCATCCTCACTGCTCCAAGTAGTGTCTTCTTCTTCATCATCAAAGCTCCAAGTAGCATGCATTTTCGTATTCATCCTCACTGCTCAAAGTAGTGGCAGTCTCTTCTTCATCCTCATCGCTCCAAGTAGTGTTCTTCTTCATCCTTAGCTCTCCAATATGTGTATTTGTCTTCATTCTCAACGCTCCAAGTTTCATTTTCTTCTCCATCCTCCGCGCTCAAAATTGCATTTTTGCCATCATACTTAGCACTCGAAGTTTGGTTTTCGTCTTCATCCTCATTACTCCAAGTAGCGTTCCACCATCATGTTTCCTCACAGTGACATTCTTTTCATCACTTCCCACAACCGCGGAAGAATTGGAACTTATTATTTTATCACCCATCATCTCAGATATTGTGCAATCACTTATCACAACCTTTGATGGATCGGAGCTGAGTCGGAGTCTTTTACTTTCGCCCATCACCTCAGATGATAAATTGAAACTTATTTAAGAAGTTTTAGGGAAAATATCTTGCTAATAACTTGAATGTGCCACAAAAGTTATAAGCACAGATCAAGTCCAGAGAAGTTGCCGCGTTAACTTGTTAAATAGCATAAGAATGAATAGCAGTTTGATCCAAAAACAGCATTAACAACACATCTCTTTTTTAAAACAAAGAACTGAATATATACTACTAAACTACTAAGAAACAGAGCAAATATCCAAATGATTAGGTGCAGATCTGTACTATAAGTTAAACTAGTGATCTCATATGAGCTTGAATCAAGGATTCGAGCCTAAATGAAGTGTTTACAAAATAGTGTATCTCTAGATAATCTCTCGCAACCGCTGATCATCTCTCAAGGGTTTATCTTTAAACCCTACTTGTCTCTCTATAATAGAAAACACCACACGCAACTTCAACAAGCTTTCACACACTTGGGTAAATACTACTTCACATCAGTCTCGTATGGTCCTTTTGATTAAGCATTACCCGAGCTTCTTTATCTCAATCAATTCGGGTCCTTATCGTTCAACACAGGAAACCAAACAATAAAATCATTCTCATCCTATCTCTTAAACCGATTTACATATCATACGTAAACAACGATTGATTTATCACATGTGATATAACATTAATTTGTAAGTTTAAACACTAGTACAAACGACGCCTTTCCCGGTGACATTTTTACGCCACTATCGTCGACAAGTCGACGGCACAATAGGTTCCCGTCGACATGTCAACGGGAACAAAACATCGGCTGTGCTTCGTCGGGAATAGCGTTCCCGTCGACAATCGCCGTCGACATTGTGGGTCCCACATCGTTTTCCAGTCAAACGATTTTGCTGTCCGTCAAATTCTTCCCGTTGACATGTTGATGGGAACGTATAACTAATTAATGTTTTAATTAATAAATGATAATTAAGTTTTATATATTGCCGTCGACATGTCGACGGCAACATTAATCAAAAAAATTTATTTTTTAATTATGTCGTCGACACGTCGACGGCATAATTTTAAAAAAAATATATACAATTTTTAATTATGCCGTCAACATGTCGACGGCATCATTAAATAATCAATATTGTTTGGTTAATGATGCCGTCGATGGCATCATTAATAACAGGCTGCTAACAAGTCGAAATGCAATGGTTATACATGAGATGTTAAACGAACGAGTCGAGATGCAATGGTTATACATGAGATGTTAAACGAACGAGTCGAGATGCTATCGTTATACATGAGATGTTAAACGAACGAGTCGAGATGCAATGGTTATACATGAGATGTTAAACGAACGAGTCGATATGCAATGGTTATACATGAGATGTTAAACGAACGAGTCGAGATGCAATGGTTATACATGAGATGTTAAACGAACAAGTCGAGATGTAATGGTTATACATGAGATGCTATGGCGCCAGAATTTCCCACCAAATTTTTCCTACCTAACAACTTATCCTCACAATATAAACACACACACACACACACATTCATCTAACTAATAAAAACTCTCACACACACTCATCTCACTATCTCTCCCTCTCACTCTCTCTCTCTCTATCTCTATCTAGCAGTTTCTGTTTTCTGGCGACACCAGCAGTTTCCGGCCGCCGGAATCTTTTTCTGGCCACCACCTTTTATCACCTCAACTTGTAGATCGGGCCACCCCGGTCACGATTCAACCACTCACAACCACTCAACCACAAACATACACTGTTATCATGGTGAAGAAGATGGCAGAATTTGAAGCTTTTCCTTGTCCTTGTGGGCGAGGAGACGTGATTCTGCGAGAATCGCGTAAATCTTACTCCCGTGGTAAACTATACTATGCGTGTCCTTTCTCGAAGGTGAACAATTACATACTTTTTCGTGTATTATATAAATAATTTGGTTAGTTGTTAAAAATAATAGTTTTTGCTCTTTAACAGCCTGGGACAACAGACCATGGATGTGATTTTTTTTTATGGAAGGAGGAACGACTCGCCAAAATGATGACCGGTTCTCTGGGAGCTTCAACATCAAGCGGTTCTGGATCTGCTCCAACAAGGGTGCTCAAACTATCATGAAAAAGATCTTAGAATAAGCATGCCGGAGGCACAAAAACAGGTGCTAGAGACAAAATTAAGGATACTGGAGACAAAACTTGACATGGCAACGTATCCCAACCACGACCACGCATGTCATGTCGGATGCAATACTCCGTGACCTTTTAGGTCACATGGATAAATTTCATATGTAGTACTGTTATCGTTGTTGTTGTTGATGTTGTTTGCTGTTGTTGTTGTTGATGTTATTGTTGTTGTTTAATAAAATGTTGTTGTTGTTGTGGTAACTAATGTTGAACGTCCTTTATATTTTAAATTTGTACGCACAAATAATAGAACTGAAGGAGCAATAATTATCAAACACAAAGGCAAACTGTTTATTTAAAACAAGCAAGAGTTCTCAACCACATGCATTTTCATACAGACTCAAACTAAACAACTCGACAACCAAAGGAAACAACTCGACAACCAAAGGAAACAACTCGACAACCAAACGAACAGATCAAACGAAACAACCCGTTTATTTTTTTTGCGGCTACTTCCCGCTTTACTCGAACTCGCACCATTTTTTCCCTTCCTTGCTCTCATTTCCTTGATATGTGCAAATGTAGCTTCAAGATTTGTGACCCTATTTCCCATATTATCAAGTTTGGTTTCCAACGTACTTTCAGCTTCGTCGTCACCTCCAACAGCAACAACTTGAGCTTCAGCAGCAGCTTGAGCTTCAGCAGCATCTAGCTCGTCCATGTACTCTTAGTAGTACGACTTTTTCCTACACCATTCGATAATCTTGTCTCTCATCCATGGTTTAGCGTCCTTAAAATAACCATATTCCTCATAAACTGCATGACCAAAAGTTAACATAACTTCATTAAAGAGGAGCTCGTGTGACAAGATTTTTGAGTACTCCTCTTCAACTGTGCAACCACGCCAAGTCATGTGTGTCTTGTAAGAATTGACGATTGACTTATTTGTGAGATGTGTAAAATGAGACGGGTAATTTTGTGAGAATGTATATAGGTAAAAAATGAGACGGAATGTATTCGTGAGGTTATATATAGGGTGAATTTTTGGGGAGATATTCCCGTCGACATGTCGACGGGAAAAAGAACGCGGGAAAAATCCTGCCCAATATTTTATCCTTTCATTAAAAATATTTATATTTAGTAATAAATTCCCGTCGACATGTCGACGGGAAACGCAAAACAAAAGTTTACTACCTTTAATCACACGCTAATTGTGAATAAAATCGTGATTAATATATTCCCGTTGACATGTCGACGGGAAAATATTAGCGGGTAAATTTCACGCCCAACTTTAGTGTATTATTGATGCTAAAAAAATATGTTCAAATTTTCCTGTCGACATGTCGACGGGAAAATACGTGTATGAAAAATTCAACGCGGTGGGGCTCGGTCAAGCGTTTTTTTTGTCGTTTTCTGCCTTATGCTGTCGACGGGAAACAGCTCGTCGCCTGTTCTCCTTATCTTTGTAGTGAAACACTCAATATGATGTCATGCAAAAAGCAAAAGTATTTGTGTAAACTTAAAATTAATCTTTTGGCATTAAAAAAATATGAATCCTTAGCTTTTCAACCATACATAAAACATAATTCATGGAAGTTTGAAAATGAGTTTTAAGTTTAAAAAAAAATGGTGGAAGGAGTGAAAGTTAATGTTTGATTTGGTCTCTTGTATCAAATATTTTGAATGATTGAAGTGAGTCTCACAAAATATAAAAAAATAATAATAAGTAGATCCAAAACAACTCAGCTACTCTATATAGTATTAAATATAAGCTTGTATTTTGTTATACTATCTCTAGTACTTAAAAAGTTTTGTGAATGCACATTTTTTTTTTCACTTTTTATTTTATAATGTATAATTCAGATTTTAGGAAAAAAAAGAAAGAGTTTTAACTAAAAATTTGTCAAATTAATCATTAATTAATGATTGAATGCTTTTTTTTTTTTTTTTTTTTTTTTTCATAAGTTTTTTAGGTTTGGTTGAAAATATAAAAAAAGACTTGTAATAGTCTTGATTGATGTAGGGTATGTTTGACGAAATGGGCTGTAGCTGGGGCTGGGGCTAGGACTTATATTATAAGCCGAAATTAAAATTTGCATTTTTATAAACTTGTTTGGCAAATGGGCTGGGGCTGGGGCTTATTATTGCAAAATTATTAAAAAGAACATAATTAAATGAGTTTTTTTTTATATGTTAGATATTTTTGTGGGTAAATAAGTAATTTATTCTTCAAAAGCCCTGGGCTTAAGTTTTTAGCCTCTTTTGTGGGGCTAAAGTTTTTAGCCTGCTTATTTTATAAACCCTTCCATAAGCCCTATGACAAACGAGTCTTATTTAATTAGCCGGCTTATTTTAAAAGCACAAGCCCCCCATAAGCCATATAAAAGCCCTCCCCAAACATAGCCGTAGTATTATTATTTTCAAGGGCACAAGGGACAGGAACCATGTTTCATGCGAATCATTGATTGATTTCCATCAACTTTATTATAAATATATTTAAAGGGCAGTTTTTACTGTAGAATGAACAGTAGCAAGCATAATTTTGTTGTACGAAACAGTTGGATGAACAGTACACAATGTGCTGTCTCGTGTTGTACTGTACTGTAGCGCAGATACACTGTAGCACTTTTTTTTTATTGAATTATTTTCCTAAAAAAAATACAAAACTTGCACAAAAACATTTTATTATCAGTCATTCATTTTTGTTTTAAAAAAAACAAATAACAAAAACAACATTTTATTATCAGTCATTCATTTTTTTTTTAAAAACAAATAACAAAAACAATATAAAACAAAAATACAACACCATAAAAAAAAATAACAAACCCGTGGCAACGCGCGGGCTGCCCCGCTAGTTACTTCTATATACGAGTAGTCACTAGTCAATATTATTGCTGACATGAAGATAATTGATGTCACTTTGTCTTTTTGACCCATTGATTTTTAAGTACACAAATATCTTCATCATGAAGATTGTGTAAATTTCCAAGCAAATTCTATATGAGTTGATTAAGATAACTAAATTCAATATAAATGATGGCCTACTCATTTCCCAAAATTGAATACAGAAACACAATGTTCCTGCTAAAACACAGATGTAATTTTTCCGAATAAGGGAATGTATAGGCCTGTAAATTGATGGATGGAACGAAAACATAAAGAAATAAAATTAAGAAGACAATAATCCAGTTTTCCCTTTACCTAGATTTCTTTAGTAACGTAAAACTTGCATCTTACGAAAATCCCAGCGAAATGGACGTGAAAATGTTGAGAGGGTGAAAGTAAAATTAAATGGGATATGATTCATATTTTAAACCTCACTACATGCTTAAGTTTCCTTCTTTTGTTTCCATGCCTTGGACCACATCCAGTTATAAATTCAACCACATGAATCTGACGGATGGTGGTTGAATTTTGAGAGTGGTCAGGTTAACAACTATTAAACCTCACTTATGACTTGGATGCTCATGAGCTGCTGGATTGCAACTTTGAGGTTGGTTATTACATTGAGTTCTAGATACTCTGTTTCTAATCAAGTAGAATGTTTATGTACTAGCAAGGTTAATTCGTAGTTTGTTTGTTATAATTTGTAAGACAATGAGTTAGTTATATAGCTCCTGTCTTATTGGAAAGGCGGGCTTTTTAGTAGGTAAAATTACTTGATTATAAATTAGGACTTACAAAGTACCCCACAGGATTTGCGACATTCACTTTTCATAATTACATCCCTTTAAGCCTCACAGAATGAATTCATCTAACTGATAATCATATTTTCTTATGGAGTTGGTGTCCAGACCTCTTCCATTATTTTGGAAGGTATACTTTCTTATGAGCCGCTTTTTATTTTCATTTCAACAAGTGGTTGCCATCCTAAAGGAAATATCGTTCCATTTTCTACTTTTTTCTGGTTATGGGAGGAATATGAAATATTCAAGGCCAGTGTTTCAAGTGTGAGGAAACCGACATACAAAAAGATTGCATCATGCATGGGTTCGAATCCCATTTCTTCCAGTCTTTTCCTACTGAACACTTTCCTGCTCAAGATAGGGTACTAGAAAGGGATCATACGAAGGCTATGTTCTTTTTTTAGATCTAGCCTGTATGACTCCTAAACTAAAGGTTTTCATTATATCTAAAGTGTGCAGTGAGGGATCTTTATATTAGAGGTAGCCAGTCTTTACTTCACTCGACCCAAGCAATGCCCAAAGAGTCCCATGCCTTTCTTGGTCGGACCAAGCCAACTGGCGATTTCCGACAAGTCTTTCCTAATTTTTAGAGCAAGAAGCGGAACTACAAGAAAGCTTTCTTTATCTTTATGGATAACCAATTCATTTTCAAATATAGTTGGGAGACTTTACCCAAGAAATGGGTAAAAAAAATGGAAAGATCGGAACATGGGAATAGCTCTGATACCAATACGGACTGCCCATTTCTATTGTTGTGCTTTCTTAAATTGCATACTTATACAAGGGTTCAAGTTCTTTGCAAACAATAGAAATTTGTTCTTTCAAAACCGTTAGCCAGTTTTCCTCTTTGTTAACTAACATTCTACAATCCTTGAGGACAAGTCTAGTGAAAACCAGTCTAAGGAAGTGTAGTGAAAAGCAATTTGAAACCCAACTAATAAACCTAGAGTACTTCAAATTTTCAGGCACATTCCATTGTACTTCAAATTTTCTGTGATTAATATATTTTACCAGGATGAAGCCCTTTTACCCAAAAAAATAAATAAACCTAGAGTAAAAAGGGACATCAGGTCACAATGCCAGAACCTCGTTTCTCCTTTAGTAAATTCACGAGCTTCATTAAAAAGGATGATTTATGACATAGAAGAACAATGAGTTTCAACAGCAACACCAGGATTGTGCCCGCCGGGAGGAGGGGTTGTCTAATCAGCTGTCAGCCGTTGAGCAGGAGAGGGATGCTCTGGTGGCCAAGAATGAGGAGCAGTTTAAGAGGATCAAAGTTCTGGAGGAGATGCTGGCGGGGAAAAACACTGCCTTGGAAGCCTCAGAAGCCAAAGCCGCTGGTCTGGCGAAGACTGTTGAAAGGATGACCGTTGAGTCAAGCCAAGCAGAGATCTTGTGGTTTACCTATGTCCGGCAGCTTGTTCCCACAGTTGTTAAGAGACTTCAAGAGAGTGATGAGTACCAGATGGCATGGGGTGAGGTTTTTAATGCAGCCATAGATGCTGGTTGGTTGGAAGGAGTAAAGGTTGGTCGTAAGCCTGAGCAGATAGAGGAGATTGTGAACTCTACCTCCGGATTTGATATGCCGGCTGCTCTCAACTTCCGTGCTTCTTATGATGCCATGTTCCTTCGGCAGTTTCCCTTTGTTGAAAAGATTGTTGCTTCCTACCATCTTCCGTTGGCTGACATTATGAATATTTTCCCGGCCTGGGAAGGAGTTACCCCTGGTGTCGGAAGCTCAGTGACGGCCGGTCAAGAACAAGAACAGGAGTCGGATCATCAGATATCTTAGTTATTATCTTGTTTTTTGATTGGTCTGTAATATTTGAACAATTTTACTCTTATCTTGTACATTTGGATGGTCCTTCCTTTTGGACGTACTATATTTATTTACTGATGGCCCTTCCGTTCGGATTTATCGTGATTGTTGTATTTTGTTTCTCAGTATCCTCTTATTTTTGTGAATGCTTTAGCGATGTTACCTTCAAGTGTCCCCGTATAGTTAGGTTAATAATGTTACCCCTGGGTGGCTTGGCACCGTTGGGTTAATAATGTTACCCCTGGGTGGCTTGGCACCGTTGGGTTAATAATGTCACCCCTGGGTGGCTCGGCACCGTTGGGTTAATAATGTCACCCCTGGGTGGCTCGGCACCGTTGGGTTAATAATGTCACCCCTGGGTGGCTCGGCACCCTTGGGTTAATAATGTTACCCAACAGAGCCACTGCTCTTCGGGGCGGTGAAGTGGACAATCCCTTATTCCAGCTTTAGAGGAGCATCTTTGCATGAATCAATACTAAGTCCTCAGCCCGTATGAAGTCCTTCGATTTTGGAGATTAGAGCAGAATAACCCCGTAACGGCGGGGAAGGCTTTCGCCGTTGGGTTAATAATGTTACCCCTAGGTGGCTTGGCACCGTTGGGTTAATAATGTTACGATGAAGCGTCAGTCGAACGGAGGTAGCTAATCTCCGTCTGGATTTCACAGGTTTTCCTGCATCATTCATAATGGAAAATTACCCCCTCTCCGTCTAGGGGGTTTCTTAATAACTTCATTAGCAAAATGACTTTGATCGTGAGTCTTACATCCAGAATTCTAAACATAATACAAACTATAAGTAACATTTCCGGAGGTTGCCAGCATGCCACTTCCGGGGGACTTCCTGATCGTCCATTGTATATAACTTATAGGATCCATTCTGAAATGCTTCTGTCACACGGTATGGCCCTTCCCACTTTGGGCCTAGCTTGCCCTGATCCTCGACACGGCTGGCCTCATTCCTGCGGTACACAAAGTCTCCGGGTCGGAAGGTTTCCGGATGGACCCGTCGATTGTAGTATTTCTCTATTTTCGTCTTGTATTTGGCTTCCCAGATTGTCGCTTCTTCTCTCCTTTCCTGTAGTAGATCCAAGTTAAGACGAATCTCCTCGTCGTTAAACCTATCTCTTATCAACATCGTCCAGTGAGTGGGCATCCCAATCTCTGCAGGTATGACTGCCTCACTGCCATATGTAAGACTAAATGGGGTCTCCCCGTTGCTCATCTTGAGAGTCGTCCGATGGGCCCATAGAACATTGGGTAGCTCATCCACCCATCCGGCTTTCTCTCTACCCAGCCTGGTTTTGATGTCATTCATCAGACTTTTGTTAGCGGCTTCCACTAGACCATTTGCTTGCGCGTGGGCAACCGCTGTGTTGATCTGTCGTATGTGCAATTGTTCACACCATCTTTTGAATGGGTCATTGACGAACTGTGTTCCGTTATCGGTGACTATTATTCGTGGGAGTCCAAATCTGCATACTATGTTTTCCTACATGAATTTCTTGACCTCCTTGCCCGTTATGCGGCCCAATGGCTTAGCTTCAATCCATTTGGTGAAGTAGTCTATAGCTACTATCACATATTTTGCTTTCCCCGCCGATTGAGGCAACAGGCCTATAATGTCCATTCCCCATTGGTAAAAGGGCCAGGGTGCCATTATGGATGTCATTGGTGTCTTTGGGAGTCTCGGAACCCTGGAGTGGATCTGGCAGGAATCACACTTTTGAATTTCGTTCCGGGCATCCCGGTGCATGGTTGGCCAGTAGTATCCCTGCCTCATGGCCTTCGTAACGACCATTCTTGGTACAGAATGCATTCCGCATGCTCCCATGTGTATTTCTCTGATCACATAGTTGGCCTGCAAAGGTCCCACACACCTCAGCATGGGCACCAAATAAGATCTTTTGAACAAGACCCCCTTTTCCATCACTTACTGGTTGATTTTCATTCTTAGAGAACGTGCTTCGTTTTTATCTTCCGGCCAGATTCCTTCGTTTAGGCACCTGATGATGGGTGTCAACCAATGATCCCCTTCTTCCTCTACCACTGCATTTATTTCTTTCTTCTCGATGGATCTCTCCGTTAACACTTCGACTAGGACTTCTTTGGTTAGGTGGTCGAACGTGACGGTGGCCAGCTTACTCAGCACATCGGCCTTCTGATTTCGTGTTCGAGGAATGTTACTTATGGAGAACCTGTTGAACCCCGCCGTCAGTTCCTTCGTCTTGGCTAAATACTTCATCATGTTGGCGTTGGCGGCCAGGTAGTCGCCGTTTATTTGATTGGCTACCCGTTTCGAATCGACGTACACCCTTATGTTACTTACACCCATCTCCGCCGCTATCCTTAAGCCGGCCAATAGCGCCTCATACTCAGCTTCGTTGTTGGTGGTGTCTTTGAAATTCAGACGGAGAGCGTATGTATATTCCGTCTTGGTGGGACTGATTAGTACCAACCCAGCGCCAGCTCCCTTTTGGTTGGAGGCACCGTTCGTGAACAATGTCCACTGTTCGGTTTCATCTTTGCTTGGTCTCCTTGCCGGTAGATGGAAGTAGGAAGGGGAGCTGATTCCAATGGGTGTCTCGGACAGGAAATCGGCAAGGACTTGTCCCTTAATGGCATTCCGAGGAATGTATTCTATATTGTATGCACCCAGTTCCACGGAATACTTGGCGAGTTTTCCGGACACCTGTGCCTTACCAAGAATCTGCTTAATTGGTTGATCGGTGATGACTTTAATGGGATGGGCTTCGAAGTATCTGCGCAACCTTCTTGATGCGTGCAATAAAGATAGAACCAATTTTTCCAGCGGGGCGTAATTTCTCTCCGCCTCGTTTAGGGTTCTACTGACGTAATGGACTGGACTTTGTTTTCCCTTCCTCTCCGTCACCAGGACAGTACTTACAGCCTCGTCAGCGGCTGTGATATATACATACAAGGTCTCTTTAGCAACCGGCGTAGTCAAGGACGGAAGGTCTTCAATGAGCTTTTTCATCTTCTGGAAGGCTTCTTCTGCTGCTTTCGTCCATCTATACTCTTCTTTATTTTCTTTGGTAATATTCTTTAATGTCTCGAAGAAGGGCAGTGATCGTTCGGCCGACCTAGAAAGAAACCGGTTTAGCGCCGCTAGCTTGCCGCTGAGACTTTGCATTTCTCTCAGTGTTCGGGGAGATTGCATGTCTAGTATGGCTTTTGTCTTTTTCGGGTTGGCTCGGATTCCTTCGGAAGTGACCAGGTAACCCAGGAATTTCCCTTCTTCCATTCCGAATGAACATTTTCGTGGGTTGAGCTTCATGTTGATCCCTCTTAAATTGTCAAATGTTTCCGCGATGTCCGCGATCATCGTCCTTTCTTCTTTACTCTTAATGACCATATCATCAACATAAGCCTCTAAATTTCGCCCTAGCTGCGTTTGGAATGCCGCGTCCACCAATCTTTGGTATGTAGCACCGGCATTCTTAAGACTGAAAGGCATCTTGGTATAGTAATAGGTCCCTTGATCTGTATAAAAGGCTGTCTTTTCTTCGTCCTCCTTTGACATTTGCACTTGGTGGTAACCTTTGTATGCGTCCAGGAAGCATTTGTATTTGTATCCCATTACAGATTCTATCTTCCAATCAATGTCCGGAAGAGGGTAGTAGTCCTTCGGACATGCTGAGTTGACATTCTTGAAATCGACACACATCTTCCAGGTGCCGTCACTTTTTTTTTACCAAAACCGGGTTAGATATCCACGTCGGATATTTAACCGGCCGAACAATCCCAGCCCACGTCCATTCTTCTACCTCCCTTAGTACAACTTGGCTTCTGTCAGGGGCAAAGACTCTGCGTTTTTGACATACCGGCTCTACAGATGCATTGATGTTCAGGTGGTGCTCTATTATCCTTCGTGGCACTCCTGTCATGTCATTCGGTTCCCATGTAAACACATCCAGGTTTCTTGCGAGCAGTGCCTTCAACTGTGCCTTACACCCTTTAGTCAGACTACCTCCGATCGTGACAAGTTGGTCCGGGTACGCCGGGTTGACCATTATCTCCTCTGCTTCTCCTGTATCTAGTTCGTGTCCTTCGGTCACATCCTCCTTTTCTCTTTCTGTTTGGCTTTCTTCAATCCTCCGGCATTCCAATACCGCGGCGGACCGGGTGGATAGTGTAGCGATTCCTCCCGGTGTAGGAAATTTCATCATCGAATGAATAGTTGAGGGGATTGCTCCAAGCGCCTTAAGACCACTCCGGCCGAGGATGACGTTGTAAGGGGAAGGAGCACGGATGACTGTAAATTTCATTGCTGTCTTTCGAGACAACCTCCCGTTCTCAAACTCTACCTCCAGTTCTAACTTCCCTATTGGTTTGGTTACGCTACCAACGAACCTCAGCAGATCCGTTCGAGTGGGCCTTAACCTCGACTTAAGGGAGGAGTGTAGTTGATTGAAGCGGTGTTCGAACATGATTTCTACTGACGCCCCTTCATCCACAAAGACTCTCCGAACGAGATATCCTTCTATCGTCGCCTCTACAATGATTGGTTCCTCCGACGCTTCATCCGGCGATATAAGTGGGAATGTTATAGGCACCTGCATCCACTCCTCCGACTGCTCTCTGTTCTTCCTTTTCTTACCATTCGTGCATGTGCGAACCATATTAATAACCCTACCCTTTTGTGGTTCGTCTTCCCGTCGTCTACCACCTTTCTGACGAACGTCTTTGACAAGATGATTGAGCTTCCCTAGTTCAAGGGCCGTCTCTAGTTGTTTCCAGAGTTGAATGCAATCATTAGTGTGGTGTCCGTTACCCATGTGATAGTCACAGTATTTATCTTGATCCTCCCTCCTAGGCGGGTGACCGATAGGTCTAGGGACTGGGAGCTGTAGCTGACGCTCGGTTGCTAAGATTTCTCGGGGTAGCTTGGTGAGAGAGTTCAGTGTGAGCTTGGGGGGATAGTGGTTTTGACGTCCGGCATGGTCGTTTCGAGGGGGAAGCAACGGAGGTCGTTCTCTGGGCTTGTAAGGGGCATACCAATCACGTCCTGAGGGATTAGCCCTTCCTTCATAGGGTCTTCTATCCCCTCCATATGGCCCTCGAAACTGTCTTTCCTCCCGTCGGAAGTGACTGATAGGTGGCCTTCTTGAGGATTCTAGTCGCTCTCCTCTGGGTAACTCAGTGCTGGCGAAAGCACTTTCCGATTTGACGAAATCATCCACTCGGTTCATCATCTCCTCGACCGTCTTAGGTACCCTGTCAGCGAAACGTTTAGTCAACCCTGGGTTCTTACATGCATCCATGAAGGAGGATATTCGCATTATCTCCGGCACACCTTGAATGAAACCTGTTTCCGTGGTCCATCTCTCCTTAAATTCAGGAAGGGATTCATTGGCATTCCTGACGATCTTGGTAATTTCTGTAGGGTCTTTAAAACATTTCTTACGAAGAGCAAAGCGGGTTGCGAACTGGTGACGAAGGTCTGCCCATTCGTCGATACTACCGGAGGGGAGCTTGTCGTACCACCCTCAGGCGCTCCCATCCAACGTCTGCTGGAACATACGACACCACACTGGCATGGGCCAACATCCCTGCATCGCCGCTCCGGAGAACCTGGTGAGATGATCCTCCGGATCCGATGAACCGTCATAGAGTTTAATGTGAGGTGGCATCTTATGCTCCGGGGCTGAGAACTCGAGAAGCCTGTGGGACAGGGGGGAGTTGGATATTTCCTTGAAAGGCTTTCCCAAGTCTTCGTCTGAGACCCTTGCTCCGGTCGCGATTCCCCCTGCTGTCCTGTCATTTCTTACGTCATCCTCAGTGAAGTTTAACCGAATGGGTTGAACCTTCTCCCTCCGATTATGTTCTTCCACCAAGGCTTTGAGGGCGGACAGGTGTCCCTCAATTTGCTCCCTCATCCTCGAGGGGGTATCCTCATTTCCTCCTGAAGTTTCCGGTGGAGGACCTGACATTCTGTGACCCTGGTAGATTGAACCCGGGTCCCACAGATGGCGCCAATTTGTTTGAGTAATTTGTTGTTGTCTCCCAGCCAGGAATCCTGAGAGTTCTTCGGACCTGGAGAGACAAGAAAAACGCGTTAGCCTCGCCCTGGGGGTTTGTCCCAGGACCAAGCTCGGGCGTGAGAGTAAGTACGAGGTAGGGGTAAAGGTATATGTGTGTATATACAGTAAATGCTGTCAAATACAAGAGTAAATGAGAAGTATTTATACTACCTTAGACCTGTACCTTTCTACTGTACGATACTGTGCGTAGTGCTAGTAGGCAACTGTTCCTGACACGTAGGTGTCAGGCATAGGGGACACGTGTCCATAGGGCAGGGGTTGTTGCTGACGCCAGGACCGACCGTCCGGGTATTAACCCGTCCGGGTAGGATCCGTCCGGACCGTGCAGGCCGTCCGGGCATATACACAAACATATATCATATGTACTTTAGTAGCAATAATAGCTGTTAATGGCTCGTGGGAATTTTTGGTATACATTTATTATGATTAGTAAGCTAGTGATGAGATAATCTTGGTAACATGGTGCTGATTTATTTTATTTTTGCATCTATCGTAAGCTCAATTTTAGCTTTATACTCAACTAGTATTGTAATGCAACATATTATACCTTCTGCAGGTGATAACACGAATCAACTATGGACAAAGTGTTAGTATGAGTGGACTTGCTGGTGCAGTTTCTCTGGCTGGATCGGGGGGAGACTTATGGGCAGTTGAAGGAGGAAACTGGCAAATGGCTGCGGGATTACTAAACCGTTCAGACGTTACTTTACACCTCCAAGAAGAAATATCAACAGTAACAAATCTTGGTGGTCTTTACGAGCTTAACTCCACCTATGGAAATAGTTATACATGTCAAGTGGCTGTGGTTGCTACCCCCTTAGACGAGCTGAACATTCAGTTTACCCCTCAAATTTCTATACCAGAAAGAAAATTACAGCATACATATACGACTTTTATTAGAGGGCTCTTGAATCCTGTAAGTTCCTTCTTATCATTTAAATCCTCATAATAGGATGTTTTGGGTGAAAACAAGTAATTGGCTATTATGGGTCAATATGGGTCGGCCTAGACGAAACCACAAACTCTTTTTCTTTTTTCGAGTATTATAAATAATTAAAGTATGGGATATGATTTAAAAGCATATACATGTGCAATGATAATCTAGTCTTTTACAAACTATTCAAGTGGTTTTATTCAATTTGAATACAGATAGGATGAATGTTGACCCATTTCCATTTCAGTTAATTGAAAAACATCTATCCATATGACCTGTTGGAGACATTATTACCCAAATAAACTTCTTTACCCTTAATAGGATGTTCTCTATCATATGCTAATGTTTTCCTTTGTGTAGGCATACTTCGGGTTGGATAAAGTATCGGATATTCCAGAATTAGTAGGAACTATAGAGAGCCCTGAACTTCCATTTACATGCATTTCTGTCCTCAAGCAAAACAACGCGAAAGACGTAACTTACAAGATGTTCTCTCGTCAAAGCATGACAGATGCGCTGTTGGATCAGATCTTTGGGTAACACTTTATCACACTTATATCATTCTATGAATTGTTAACTCAAATCATTATTTGTTCTTGGTTGCGGATTGTGATCTGTAATGAACTCTTGTCATATGACAGCATAAGGAACGAAACTTTCAGAATCAACTGGGGTGCATACCCTCATTACCATGCTCCTGAGAAGTTTGCTCCATTTATGTTGGATGATGACCACTTGTATTATATAAATGCTTTTGAGAATGCTGCCAGCACCATGGAAACTGGTGCTGTTGCAGCTGAAAACATGGCTCGGTTGATCCTGTCACGGTTATCAGACAAGAAGCCTTCAAGTTCATATGGCTTGAAGACGTCAACCGTCGATTCGAACCTTCAGCATCCAGAGCTGTGATACATCTTATATACTGTACAATTTTTGTATGTTGTAACATTAATGTAATTTAGATAGCCCACATAAATAAATACACTACAAAGTTATCTTTTGGATATGGTTATGATGTGAAATAATAATATATTGGTATGTTATGGCTTAGCTGACAGAGAAACACGAAACCAGATCACAACCAAATGGCTGTACTGCAAGAACACGAAGAGCTGCAACAAAATTAGAACTAGCCCGTCATCACTTCCCACTCAGAGTGGCACCACCACCATCACTGTCATCGTCATCATCGTTTTTCCTAGCTAGTAGTGTTTCCATCATCGTCTTCATCCTCACTGCTCCAAGTAGTGTCTTCTTCTTCATCATCAAAGCTCCAAGTAGCATGCATTTTCGTATTCATCCTCGCTGCTCAAAGTAGTGGCAGTCTCTTCTTCATCGTCATCGCTCCAAGTAGTGTTCTTCTTCATCCTTAGCTCTCCAATATGTGTATTTGTCTTCATTATCAACGCTCCAAGTTTCATTTTCTTCTCTATATATCCTCCGCGCTCAAAATTGCATTTTTGTCATCATACTTAGAACTTGAAGTTTGGTTTTCGTTTTCATCCTCATTACTCCAAGTAGCGTTCCATCATCATGTTTCCACACAGTGACATTCTTTTCATCACTTCCCACAACCGCGGAAGAATCAGAACTTATTATTTTATCACCCATCACCTCAGATGTTGTGCAATCACTTCTCACAACCTTGGATGGATCGGAGCTGAGTCGGGGTCTTTTACTTTTGCCCATCACCTCAGAAGATAAATTGAAACTTATTTAAGAAGTTTTAGGGAAAATATCTTGCTAATAACTTGAATGTGCCACAAAAGTTATAAGCACAGATCAATTCCAGAGAAGTTTGATCCAAAAACAGCATTAACAACACGTCTCTTTTTTAAACAAAGAACTGAATACTACTTAACTACTAATAAACAGAGCAAATATCCAAATGATTAGGTGCATACTGATCTGTACTATAAGTTAAACTAGTGATCTCATATGAGCTTGTATCAAGGACTCGAGCCTAAATGAAGTATAAACAGAAGTGTTTACAAAATAGTTAATCCATGATAATACGGTTTTCACCTAAACCTATCCGCAGGTGTGTTGATTAGTAGGAACACAAGGAAGTCTTGCCAAATGACCACTAGAAACCAATAATTAGCATTAACTTTACATTTATATTTAAAATTTTGAACTACAATAGATTTTCTTTTTTATTTTATTTTATTTATTTATTTATTTATTTTTTTTCATGTGTGCTAGACAAATAAACTAATCATGCTTTAAACATTTTCAACAAACTAAAAGAAATCGTCATTTAACAAATCAAAATCCTATTATCATGACATTTTATGAAATTGAAAGATCTTGGAATAATCATGTTATACATTGTTTTGTAAGCTGCTATCAATTAAAACAAACAAATATATAACATTTAAGTGTTTCATCAAACACTTATGGATCCATTTAAAGTACAGCTACTGTAATAAGAAATTCATATTCATCTGATGGTTGTTCTTCATCACTACTATTGTTGTGTAACTACATTTCGGCTACCACATTAAACTAAAAACATCACCAACATATATCCAAGTGTCAGACTAGCTGGAGAAAACACCTAGAAATATAACTAACCACACCAAACATCATATATCTAGGTGTATCCTTTTGCAACAAGCTGACCAGGTCTTTAATTTAGCTATCGAATTCCAATTTGAACACCCCTAGTCGGTAACAATTCTCACTAGCTTTCAAAAGCGTAGATTAAAATGGTCATGAAAAGACAACACAAGTTTATAAAAAGTAAATTTGCCTCCATTATTTATACAAAGTACTAGTGTACTACGTACGATTTAATCTAGATTGGATTTCATGTGTTTGTCATGCATCGATCTATCACAATCACAAAAGAAAAAGACAAAGAAGTAAACTTCCAAGCAAATTCCAGTAAACTTCCATTGTGGGTCTATTATTATCACCCTTTCACTTTTCTGTTCTTTTTCACATATCTTTCATTTTATTTAGAATGCTAAATCTTTCATACATTTCATTAATCCACAATGGTTAAGATAAAAAATGTTTCAGAAGATAGAGCATCCAGGGCTTCTGTTATTGTCTTGTCCAAGAATTACGCGTCTTCCACATGGTGCCTTAATGAACTGGCTTTGATCCTAGAGCAACATAGGGACTTTGATCATATTGTTATCCCGATATTCTACCATGTCGAGCCCACCGATGTCAGGAATCAACGAAGATTATAAGAAAAAGATGGAGGCAGAAACAAATGCAACTAGCGATATGGAAGAATGCAATTACACTAGTTGCTGATTTGAAAGGGAAAGATGCGAGTGGCTGGTAACTACTTTCTTTCCTTCATGTTTGTAATAGCAAATTAGCTAGCTCATTACAAGAATTTATAATTACTGTTGGACATCATGTCTTCTTTCGACTTTCATCATATTTAAGTTGGTAAACATGCATCAAAAATGAATATACTTTATAAATTACTAGACAAATAACCGCGCAAAGCTACGGTGTATAGCGGCATTTAATTAAACTTGCAAACTTGTGAGTCTGTTTCGACCTTTGATGCAACACTTACGGGTTCAATTTGTAGTCATTGTGAGGAAAAAAAATAAAAATAAAAAAGTTCATGGGTTAGAAACAAAAAGTGATAAAAGTTTGAAGATGAAACAATATTTAAATTATTAATTTAGTGATATACTGTATGTTGTTAACATTTTGAATCAAGGGTACATCGGTTATAACACATTACTCATTTTTAGTTTTTAAGTTTTAAGTTTCAAGAAAAATTATTGTGTGTTTTATATATAGTATATATAGATGTGGTCCTACGAGTTACTTAACTTAAATAGATTACCATATGAATATTGCAGTTAATCTGAATGTTGATTTGTTTGCCATGCATCTTTTTTTATGGAGTACCAAACAATCTTGTTAGACTTTAACCCAAATTCCCTTTGATCATGTAATGGCTATTTTTATAGCTAGCAAATTGTCTCTGATTTTTCAAATTAGGGATAACTCCATAATTTTTTATGACATTTTGGCTTAAATCAAGCAAAAAGACAT
This sequence comes from Artemisia argyi, assembly GCA_030686995.1. NCBI lineage: Eukaryota > Viridiplantae > Streptophyta > Magnoliopsida > Asterales > Asteraceae > Artemisia > Artemisia argyi. The sequence continues at coordinate 73,284,656 of CM060685.1, read as the reverse complement.
TGATATTGAAATTACGTGGTTTCTTTGAAACATAACGAAATGGTCACTCATTCATTATGAAATTTAATGATCTTCTCGAAACTTAGTAAATGGTAATTAAGCTGTCCTTAAGGTTCTAAAACTTGATAGTTTTGAGGATTATATTCTGTACTGTGAATTACAGTATTAATTTTTGTAGTTCTGATTGAACTCAATCTATTTTTCAGGGCTAAAAGATGGATCCTCACATACCGCCAGCATTATCGCTATTTTGGGTATGGGTGGGATTGGGAAGACATCTTTAGCCAAATATGTATATGGGTTATATTGTCATGAATTCAGCAGAAGTAACATTGTTGAAAATGTAAGTAGATGTGGGGAGAATTTCAATGGATTGCTTGATTTACAAAAACAACTTTGCAGTGACATTTCAAATACAAGTTCGATTCAAGGTCAAGATGTTATTTCTGTCATCGAGAATGCATTAGCCAATAAAAAAGTGTTTTAGTTCTTGACGATGTTGATAGTTTCATCCAGTTGGATGCGTTACTTGGAAAGAGGGGTTTGTATCCTGGAAGTAAAATCATAATAACAACCAAGGATGAGTCGTTGACACACACTTATTCATCATTGAACCCAGAAATTCAACCCAGGCATACAAAACGCTTTCTTATAGGCTTAGATAAGTCTGCATCATTAAAGCTTCTAAGTTTACATGCATTCGGGTGCGCAGTTCCAAAGAAGGGTTATGAAGAGGTTTAAGATGATATTGTGAAGTACACTGAAGGACATCCATTGGCTCTTGAAGATTTGGGCAGATCTCTACATAATCAAGATGTAGCTTATTGGGAGGATTACTTAGATAGGTTAAAGAAAGAACCTGATTCCCACATAGAAAAGGTTTTGGAGATGAGTTTTTATTCTTTGCCAAAAATGATAAGGAATTGTTTAAGTATATTGCTTGTTTCTTTGTTGGAAAAGATAGAGATTTTACGGAAATAGTATTGAAAGCATGTGGTATAAACACAAGATATGGAATCACAAATCTCTTTCATAGATGCCTTCTTAGTATTAGATTGAAAACTGAGTTGATGATGCATTCACTGATACAAGACATGGGAAGAGATTTAGTACGTCAAGAATCACCGAATAAACCCTGGATGCGTAGCCGATTATGGTATCATGAGGAGTCATTTAGTGTGTTGAAACGGAGAAAGGTAAGAGGCCACTCATGCTTGTTAATTATGCATTCTTCTGAGTATTTTGAATTTCTATTTACATATATGCAACATGTAGAATTATCTGCATTCCGTCTTTTTTTTTTAGGGTACTGATGATATTCTAGGCCTCTCTCTTGACATGAGAATGCTCAAGAATCAGACGTTGCATGGATCATTTGAGCTGCAAACAGAGGCCTTGAGTAATCTGGATAGTCTCAAACTCCTACAACTCAATTATGTGCATATCAATGGGTCCTATGAACTTTTTCCAGAAGAATTAAGATGGTTGTGTATGCACGGGTTTCCTTTAGAGTGTATACCTTCAGACTTAAGAATGGAAAATCTGGTTGCTCTCGACATGTCTTATAGCAATATCAAATCATTTGACATGCGTAGTAGCCTACAACCACCCACAACAAGGCAAAGGTAAGAAGATAAAAGGATCTAATTCTTTTAAGGTTCCCTTTTATTAATGCAACTCACCACTAATTTACTTGTCTGTTAACTTCAGATGTTGATTGGATCATGCTCAGAAGATAAACCGTCACTTGGCTCATTGAAGATTCTTGATCTAAGCTTCTGTGAACAACTTCGTCGTTTGGGCAGTTTTTCCGAACTCCCTTCACTTGAGAGGTTAATAGTTACTAATTGCATACCTTCAAAATACTCAGAAGAATGCATAATTAACAAGCATGAGTGGCCTCTTACCTTTCTCCATTTCAACACACTAAATGACTCCTCGTGCTACCATAATCGGCTACGCATCCAGGGTTTATTCGGTGATTCTTGACGTACTAAATCTCTTCCCATGTCTTGTATCAGTGAATGCATCATCAACTCAGTTTTCAATCTAATACTAAGAAGGCATCTATGAAGGAGATTTGTGATCCTAGATTTTGTGTTTATACCACATGCTTTCAATACAATTTCCGTAAAATCTCTATCTTTTCCAACAAAGAAAGAAGCAATATACTTAAACAATTCCTTATCATTTCTGGCAAAGAATGAAAACTCATCTCCAAAACCTTTTCTATGTGGGAATCAGGTTCTTTCTTTAACCTATCTAAGTAATCCTCCCAATAAGCTACATCTTGATTATGTAGAGACCTGCCCAAAGCTTCAAGAGCCAATGGATGTCCTTCACTATACTTCACAATATCATCTTAAACCTCTTCATAACCCTTCTTTTGAACTACGCACCCAAATGCATGTAAACTTAGAAGCTTTAATGATACAAAATTATCTAAACCTATAAGAAAGCGTTTTGTATGCCTGGGTTGAATTTCTGGGTTCAATGATTAATAAGTGTGTGTCAACGACTCATCCTTGGTTGTTATTATGATTTTACTTCGAGGATACAAGCCCCTCTTTCCAAGTAACGCATCCAACTGGACGAAACTATCCACATCATCAAGAACTAAAAACACTTTTTTACTGGTAATGGGTCAAAATGGGTGATTTATGTTATTAGTACCCTTAATTGGTCTGATTGTTTGTTATCTAGAGTCTCGTCTAAGATATTGTAGGATATACATGATGTACTCGAATTTGCTCGGTCTATATCGATATATGGTTGAAATACTAAATATGTTTCAGTCTTAGTTTTGTTGTCAATTATTAGCTTTTCATGTGTCAATTTTGAATTAATATAGCAGATTAAAATGTATGTATATATAGTCTATAGTGACACATGTATGTGTCAATTATTAGCTTTTCAATCTTAGTTTTGTTGTCAATTATATAAATGCTTTTGAGAATGCTGCCAGCACCATGGAAACGGGCGCTGTTGCAGCTGAGAGCATGGCTCGGTTGATCCTGTCATCATTATCAGACAAGAAGCCTTTAAGTTCATATGGCTTGAAGACATCAACCGTCGATTCGAACCTTCAGCATCCGGAGCTGTGATACATCTTATATATAATTTTTGTATGTAACATCAATGTAATTTAGATAGTCCACATACATAAATACATTACAAACTTATATATCTTTGGATATGGTTATGATGTGAAATAATAATATATTGGTATGTTGGGCAGTTAAAAAATGATATGGCTTCTGATTAAGACATATCTAGCTAACAGAGAAACACGGAACCAGATCAGAACCAAATGGCTGTACCCCAAGATTAAGAACACAAAGAACTGCAACAAAATCAGAACTACCCATAATAAGAATTTAAGATACATATATTACCCGCTGTTAGCCTTTAATGATTTATATCAAATGTTTATGTTAAGACTTTAGTTAGTATATGTAATTCGTAGGTATTATTAGTATTGGGTCATGCAATGTATTAACCCAAACAGGCCCGTTTTTAGGCAGTTAAGTAGTTATCTAGTATGCAACGTTTAGTTAGGGTTGCAACTTTTATTCATGAATCGACATGTCTCTTGTGGCACCGATTCATTAAGTATATATATGTAGGATTTCTGTAATCACAAAGTAACCCTTCATTATTATATATCAGTTTATAAAAGGGTTCAATAACCCATTTTCTGTTTTTCCTTTAACTGCTCCTTTCTTTGATGATTGTATATGGTGTTGTTTGGATCATTCGATCCTGGAAATAAGAATTCAAGACCTGTTATCAGTGGCATCAGAGCGAAGGGATCAAACAACACACTGAAAATCTGCCATGAATGGCGTTTGAAGAGAAAGAAAGAAGGTTTAGATGGTTAAGTTAGTAACCGAATAGCGGTTAAGTTAGTTATTTGTAGGAAGTTAGTTATTCCTGAAAGGGTATGTCGTTTGGTCCATGTCTATTCGAACAGACATGATGGTTCACTCGCAATCATTCGACTAGTATATATAGTTTAGTACATGTAACATTTTGTAGTGTGTCTCTTTGTACAATGTAACCTACTGTTATGTTGATGAATAAATGAATCATTTCTTGTCAATCTTGTTTATACATCGATCCTGGAATATCTATTTGAAGACCCGTGATAAATCCAACACCCGCTAGAACACAAACAAAAAATCACCCAAACCAAATAGCAAGAACAATATGAACATTAGCCGGGAATCCATACGACAGCTTGCCATTTATTCAAACAATCATTCATTGAAGTCCTTCTTTCAAATAATCATTCAATGAATAAGTTTTGCTAAAACTATATCAACGAGTTTCATAGACTAATCAAAATTAAGCACAACTCGTCTCGAGAAATTACTGAATGTTTTCATAGGTTCAAAGACATGATAACAACACTTTACTAAAAGAAATTAACTTGCGAGAAAAAAAGGTGAAGGTATGTTTCGCAGATAGACACGAGAGGGTCGTCATCACTTCCCACTAAGAGTGGCACCATCATCATCATCATCATCGCTTTTCCTAGCATTTCGTCTTCATCCACACTGTTCCAAGTAGTGTCTCCATCTTCATCATCAGAGCTCCAAGTAGCATTTTAGTCCTCATCCTCATCTCTCAAAGTGGTGTTCTCTTCTTCATCCTCATCGCTCCAAGTAGTGTTCTCTTCTTCATCCTCATCGCTCCAAGTAGTGCTCTCTTCTTCATCCTTAGCTCTCCAATATGCGTATTTGTCTTCATTCTCAACGCTCCAAGTTTCATTTTCTTCTTCATCCTCAGCTGTAAACATCTGCTTTCTGTGAGATTCTACATGGGTCTTTTTTGGTCCAGTTAAAAGTTGCAACAGCAACACCCCATAGCTGTAAACACCTGCTTTCTGCGAGATTCTGCATGGGTCTGTGACCTCTGGCCAGTGCAACAGCAACACTCTATTAATATTGTTACGAGTTGAGGGAAAGCCAAGATCCAAAAGCTGACCGGTGTTCCATGTTAAAACACACACCATATCCCCTACCTACAAAAGGTCAACATAGTCCCAATCCCAATCAGCATATCTTCCTTCTTCTTCTTCTTCTCCCCCCCCCCCTAAATAGCTAGAATATTAGTTATACAGCCATATATAACAGCAATCGATCCCATTAGCAATTAACCTCGAAATCGACATTTAAATATTGATTGAAAGCCGAGAACGTCTTTCAAATACAAATAAGAAGAGTGCAATTTTTATGCTCCATGAGTTGCCGATAAGTACATGATTAGCTCTTCCCCTGGTCGCGGTGCGACAAGTTTGGGAAGAGATGCCAGATGGTGTTTAAGTTGTTGGAAAGCTTCCTCCGCTTCTTCGGTCCAGCGAAAATCTCCCTTTTTTGTGCACTTCGTGAGTGTTTTAAAGAGAGGGAGTGACTTGTCTGCTGATTTAGATAAAAAACGGTTTAGCCCTGCTAACTTTCCATTTAATGACTGGACTTCTTTGAGTGTGCGCGGTGAGGGGAGATCAATAACAGCCTTTGTTTTTTCTGGACAAGGCTTGATTCCATCGGGCTCTATTAAGTATCCAAGGAACATGCCTTCGGTTGCGCCAAAGGTGCATTTCTTGGGATTCAACTTCATGTTTATTCGTCCCAATGTTCTGAACGTTTCCTCGATGTCGCGCACCAATTCATCCTCTGTGTGGCTTTTGATGACAAGGTCATCAACGTAGACCTCCAAGTTGCGGCCTACTTGTTTCTCGAAAGCTGTGTCCACCAGTCATTGGTATGTCGCGCCTGCGTTTTTTAAGCCAAAGGGCATTTTTGTGTAGCAGTATACTCCTTGACAGGTGTGGAAAGCTGTTTTTTCTTCATCATCGACTGCCATCTGAATTTGATGATACCCTTTGTATGCGTCTAGGAAGCATTTGAAAGGGTATCCGCACATGGATTCTACCTTCCACTCTATTTCTGGCAGTGGGTAGCAGTCCTGTGGACATGCTTTGTTGAGGTCCGTGAAGTCCACGCACATTCTCCAACTGCCATCGCTCTTCTTTACCATAACTGGGTTAGAGAGCCAGTCGTGGTAGTACACTTCGCGCATGATGCCTGCGTCTACGAGCTTATGTACTTCTTCCAGAATAGCCTATGCACGATCTGGGGCTTGGCCGCGCTTCTTTTGTCGTATTGGAGGATATCCTTGTCTGATTTGTAGCTTATGCTCTGTGATAGAGCGTGGCACTCCTGTCATGTGTTTTGGTTCCCATGCGAAGATGTCCAGGTTCTTCTGCAAGAGTGCGCATACGGCTGTTTTACCCTTGTCAGATAAAGATCCACCAATCGAAACTTGTTGTTCTGGGTAATCGGGATGAATAGCGACTTTTAGGTTTGGTGTTTTTTCTGTGCGTTGTTCTGGAATAGTCTCTACTTCAGTTACTACCGCGTTGCATTCTCTTGGTGGTACTGTTGTGTTATAGAGGGTGACAACTCCTCCTTCCATTGGAAACTTAAGCATTCCGTGCACTGTGGATGGTACAGCGCGCATGGATGGTATTCCAGGTCTCCCAATGATACCATTGTATGGTGAGGGGGACTTTATTACCATGAAATTTATCCATGTTGCGGTTGAGTGTTGTTCATCTCCTACGACCACCAGCAAGCGTAATTGCCCCATGGGCCAAATCTTTTCTCCTGTGAATCCAGTCAATGACGTTGTTGCTGGTATCGATTGACTTTGGATTTCAGGTCGTAGTCTTTTGAAACAATGATCATACAGGATGTCTGCGGATGCTCCTCCGTCAATGTACATGCGGTGGATATCATGTCCTCCCGTATGTATGTCAATAGTTAGAGGTTCTACAACTGCGTTGTCTGCAGCTAAAGTAGGGAAAGATATCTCTTTTTCTGGAGAGAATTTTTGGCTGACTTTTTGCTTTATCTTGCGCTGCCATGACTGTATCATGTATATGGTATCAGCTTTTTCTTTGGGGGGGGGGGGGGGGGGGTTCTTTCTTTCCCCCATTCCTCTGTTTATCTTTTCCCTCTTTGATGTTTTTTATGAGGTGGTCCATTCTGCCTTCTCTTACTAACTTTTCAATTAGTTGTCTTAGCTGGATGCACTCGTTAGTTGTATGGCCTTTTTGACCATGGTACTCGCAGTATCCATTCCCTATGCGCTTTTCCTCTGCGGTGCGCATTGGTGGTGGTTTTGGGAAGTTTGCACCTTCTGTTACAAATATTTCCCTCGGAGTTTTTGTAAGAGGGGTATACTTGTCATTGTCTCTTCCACTGCGGTAATTCCTGTTGCGGTTGTTATTCTGGTCGTTGGATTGTCTCCTAGGCTGCTCTTGCTGCTTATAGTTCGAATAACCCTTTTTGCTGTCCGCAGCGGCTGCTTCTCCTTGTATAAAGGATCTGGTGCGCTTTGTTAGCTCATCGAAAGTCTGGGGAACTTTGTCATTTAGCTTTCGGATAAGTTCTGGGTTGTTAATCCCATTCATGAACCCTGAAATTTTTAGGATTTTAGGACACGCTTTGACTTGTATGCACTCATCCTTGAAGCATTCCATAAAAGCGCTGGTTGATTCCCCTTGGCGCTGTTTCACTCTTGCTAGTTCAACAGGGTTTTTAGCGCACTTCTTTCTCTGGGTAAAGTTGAGGCGGAATGCTTTCCGTAATTCCTCGAACCCACCGATGCTCCTACGTGGGAGTTTACTAAACCATGTGCGCGCGTTTCCTACTAACGTAGAATTAAACATGTGGCACCACACAGGCTGTGGCCAGTTTTCGATAGTGGCGGCTGATTCGAAAACTTTTAGATGATCATCCGGATCACCTGTTCCATCATATGTTTTCACATTAGTGGGCATGCGCCTGCGTTTGCGGTCTGAGTAATCGCTGATGCGTCGTGTAAACGCGTCAACTTTCTGGCGACGCCATGGAAGAGACATATCTTCATTCTCTTCTTCGCGCCGTCTTCCTCTTGACTTCCAGTGTCCTGTTTCTTTATCCTCGTTGTCCGAGGAGTCGCTGGAGGAAGGGTAGTCTCTTTTTCAGCGCTTGCGCCGGCTTCTTTCAGAAGAAGAGCTTGAGGGACTTTCACTCGGGGATTTTCTTTTCCCCAATCTGTCGTGAATCCTCTTACTCCCAGGTTTGGAGGATCCTTGGCTTGGCGAATGTTGAGGTCCTAATCGGTCTTGTATCCCTCGACTGCCAAGTCTGGAGTGAACATTAGTGCGCCTCTCGCTGTCTTCTGAGTACTGTGAATCAGATGTCGTACCCAGCCTATCGTGGATAGTGGTACGTTCAGCGCGTCTTCCTCGTGGGTGGCGCAGTGGGGATGATTCACGTTCAGGACCAAAATTGAGTCGAGCCTGTAGGCTCGTGCTTGCCCTTCTCCTTGCTTCTTCTTGCATGAGGGCGGTTAAGGTGATGAGTGTGTAAATACTTATCATTTTTATCTTATCTGAACTGCCAAAACATCCAAAAACACCCAAATACGCATCAAAATACACAAATTATCCCAAAAGTGTGTTTTATATGTTTTAGATGCAAAATGTTTAAAAACAAATGAAAAATGAACAAAGTTTGCACAATTGGCAGTTTCAGTCCCTCAAGTTTCAAAAATTGACAAAACTAGTCCCTGGAAGTTTAAAACGAAAGAAAAGTCAACCCAAGGCATGGAAAAGTCAAAAGTTATGAAAAAAATGATCCTTGGGTAAAAAGTTTGAGAAAATTACACATTTGGTCCCTCAAAATCCAAAATTGGCATGTTTGGTCCCTGGACTTTTGAAAAATGACACAATTGGTCCTCGAGAATTTTCAAAATGACACAATTGGTCCCTGGACTAATGAGTTGTGGCCGGAATTACCCTTATTACGACTTTGGATGTTTGTACAATTCAGCCCCTCAATTTCGGTCTATTACAAAAATGGTCCTTGTGATTAATTGTTGGGATCATAGTTTTACTATTTTATGAAGTCTCGGTCATTTGTAATGATAGGTTGCTTAAGTTATTTATTACTTACAATATTGGTTAAGTTACATGTTTACTAGGCCTAAGTAATATGATCCATAGGCTTGAAGCCCACACGTTTTCATGTAAGGATGGAGTAGGAGTGTTGCCCTAGCTCTTTTCCAACTATTGCAATTCTTATTCTCTAAATTCTCATAATCATCCCATTCTCATTCTCATCTCATTTCTATCAATATTGTGCTTGTGTTTACTCAATGGTGACCTAACAAGTGGTATCATTCGCTAGAGGAAGGTGTAGTTATTGTTTTCATTGATTTTATCTTAAAAGTCGTTTTTTAAATCGAATTTTTTGTGAAAATTTTAAACTTTCTTGTTTGTTTCTTGGTTTTTCTCACATCTTTGCTTACAAACTTGTGTTTAAAATCGAAACAAACCAAAAAGTTCCAAACTTTTTATAAAAATATTCGATTTGATCATTTGTACTTTTATCGAAATTTTTTTAGTTTTGAAAAAGTTCTTAAAGTTTTCTACTTTCTTTAAGATCTACTCATTTTACACACAAAAGTACAAGTATCTTGAAATAAAAACGAGTTTTAGGATTGCTTTCTTTGTAAAACAAAAACTACCAAGTTATCGAGATTTTTTATTGCTACCATTTCGAGATCTTCTCTACGTGCACTACCTCGACTTCGTTTGTGTGGACTCGGTATTTTCTTTCTTGTACAAGAAAGTTAAGTACTTCGACTTTTGGGAAAGTTTTCGAAATTGTATAATTTCGAAAACTGTTTTTCGCAATTTTTGTGTTTTTTCGCAAAACATACAATTTTCGAAATCACAAAGTTATCGCAAACTAATTAAGTTTCGAAATCTCATTATTTCGCAAACCTAAAAGTTTCGCAAAACCTTGATTATTTCGAAATTTCAAGTTTTCGAAAACCTGCAAAGTTTCGCAAACATTGATTTTCGAAAAACTGACAAATTTCGAAATCCTAATTTCGCAATCTCAGCTGAACCAGTTTTCGAAATCATTGGAATTCCATAAGTTTCGCAATCCTTGTTTTGCAATCTGAAGTTGTGCTTAGTTTTTCGATACTTGGTTAATTCTACACTTTCTACAAGATCCATTTCTACACAAGTGTTCTAAGATGTCTCAACCACCTAATCATTACTTCCCTCACATTCAGCAATCTCAAAATCAGTAGTATCAGCAACATCAACATCAGCAGTATCAGCAACAACAATACCTTCCGCATCAAATGAATCAACAACCTTCTCAAAAACAAACATACAATCCACTACATCATTACCTGATGATGCAACAACATCAGATCATTTCTCAACAACAATCATATCAAGTGCCACAACAAAACACTCAGTTTTCCTCCAAACAACCTCACTGGTTTGACAGAATGTGTGAAGTTATTACAACTCAACAATCCTGACATGAGGCAGGATCACTTGAAACACCTCCAATGCTTACACCTGGGAACTATGTTCAATGGTCAAGTCGATTCTTACGATTTGTTGAGCTAAAGAAACCTCATGGGCAATTCTTGAAGCAAGTGATACTTGAAGGACCATTTGAGTGGCCAACTAGATTTGAAGCTGGTGATCCACATGCTGATCCTCCACGTCCTCCTGGTGATAGACCCCTTCCAGAATCTGCACTCACTGAAGAACAGAAACTACATCGTGAAGCTGATCAGTATGCAATGGCTTATATACTTCAAGGTATACCTAATCCGATCTATCGAAGTGTCGATGCTCAGAAAACAGCCAAAGCTATGTGGGAACACGTTCATCTCCTTATGGAAGGCACTCAATTGAACAAAGATGACATGGAATCCAAGCTATACATGGAATACACTGACATCACAATTGAACCTGGAGAGTCACTTGAATCCTACTATCATCGTTTCACAAATGTGGTCAATGATCTGGAACGTCACAAAATCACAGTACCAAGGATCGCTGTGAACTCCAAATTTGTTGGTAGTCTTGGCCCTGATTGGCATAAATATGTGACATTTGTTCGTCAAACAAAGAATTTGCATGATGCTCCATATGGTTTGTTGTATGATTTTCTGAAACACCATGAACCTGAAGTGGAAAAAGATCGAGCTCTACGAGGAGGATACACACCAACTTCTACATCAAATTCTTTGGCTCTCGTAGCTCAGTCTCCCTACGCTCCACCACCAATGTCTAACCATGCATATGTTCAAGAGCAGAACTACTTCAGTTATCCACAATCTTCCACCTCGAACCAAATGGTCCCTTATGATTCATCTCTACAGAATGCTTCTACTCAACTTGTTCCGTTAAACAACAATGATGCTGTGTACTACTCCAATTCCAATGACGATGACGATGATGACTTTAATACATTGAATCAGGGACTTGCTCTTATTGCTCGTGCTTTTAGCAAATTCTCCAACAAAACAAACAACCGTCAACGTTCATCTTCTAACACAAGGAATCAAGCTGTTGTCAATGATGGAAGAGTGGAAATTCAGAATCGTAACTTTGGTCGATCTGGTTCAGGAAGTTCTTCAGGAAATTATGGGAATGGTCAGAGGTTTAGTAACAATGGAGGGTTCAACAACAACTCAGGATCTTCTCAGCAAAGGTCTGAACCAGTTGCAACAAGGAACTCCAACTCAGGGAATGCAGTGTGGTGTTATAACTGTAATGAACAAGGTCATATAGCGACTGCATGTCCTAAACCGAGAACTCGGGGGAGTAGGTTTCACAAGCAGGCATTACTCATGGCTCTTTAAGATGAAAAGGATGGACATTTCCCTGAACAGGACAACAACTTCATGGCAAATGTGCACAATGATGATGACATGGAAGATCTAGAAGCTAATGCAGCTGTAATGCTTATGGCCAACATGCAGGAACTTAAGCTTAATGATTCAGGTCCAGTGTATGACACTGACGGCTTGTCTCAGGTACATGACTTCAATGCATGCTTTATAAATGATATAATCTCACCCTCTGCTTCTGAATCAGATATGGCGCAAGTTGTTCCATCTAAATCATCTTCATCTTCTCAAACAGATGAACAAATAAGCACAGTTGTCATATTTGATGATGACACAGTTGTTTCATTTGATGATCCTATTGAGAATGATAAAAATGATCATTTAGAACAACATGAACCATCCTTTGATCCAGACCCTGACCTCATATTGTTATCTAAACAACTGGATGCTCAACAATTGCAAATTATAAAATGCAACGAGAAAAATAAAGTTTTAAAAGAACAAAATGCGTCACTTGCAAGAGATATTGAATGTTATAAAATTCAACTTTCCAATCAGGAAGAGAAGATTAAAAATGCAAAAAGTTTTGAAAAAGCTTTTCAAGATTCTTACAATAAAGAACAAGATCTTCAACGCAAAATACAAGATATAATTGAGTCAAATGGAAAGTTGATTTCGAAACTCGAAAGTGAAAAGTGTGAATTGAAAATGCAAGCTGAACGTCTTCAAATAGTTCTTTCAAAAACAGAAACAGAATTGTCAAATTGCGAAAAGGAGTTTTGTGAACATAAAAAACGAAAAAGGAAGTATATAGATGACTTACTCAATGATATTGTTGATCTTGAAAAACAACTCAAAGAATTTCGTCACATTGTTTACAAACACGGGAACTCTGTCACAACAATTCAAAAGTTTGCTTTAAAACCGAGACCCGATAAAGGATTTGCACTTTGCGATTTTAAATCAATGTTTCTTCACAAAGCTTTCAAAGAAAATCCTAAGGTTTACAGTATTGATCACATGTTTGATAATACAATTGTGCGTGCTGTTGTTTTTGATACTGAGGAAGAAGAAGAACTTGAAGACGAGAGTCGATCAAAAATGAGTTATGTTCAATATTGGACACCATATGACTATTCAAAAGCTCCACCTCTTTCTAAATCTTTTGTTACTCAAAAAGATTTACCTGAGAAATCATGGTTTATCGAAGAGTCATATGTTTCATCTCATGATGAGGCCCCTGTCCAAACTGTAGCACAAATAAATGGTCCTTTACCATCATCCGGTGAACTTACACCTTTACCGAAAACTTGTCGTGTCTTAAATTATTTCAAAACATTTATGGAAGACATCGAAATTTTGGAGGAAACAATTGAACGTAATTCTGAAATAAAAATTGAAACTTTTCAATCCGCTTACGAGCGAGAAAAGAGAGATATTTTTCAAAAACAAATGAAGCCAATTGTTCAACACCTCCGTCTATGTGCTACACGTTGGGATCAGGAACTTCAAAAGGAGGTCAAAAATATGATAAACGTTTTCAATGCAACTGAAAATGACATTTTGGTTCAAAAGCATAGAAATAGCATTTTAAAAAATGATGCTGATCGACTCTTGGAACAAGTTCTCAATGCTGATATTTTGTCTGTTATCATGAATGATCTCTATAAATCTGGTACTTCTATGCTTATGGATGATCTTTGTGTTGATAATAATTTGTTGAATGAGGAAATTGAGACACTTAAACAGGAAAATGATAAGTTGAGAATTAAAAATGATGATGTGACAAAACAATTTTCAAAAGAAATTTGTCAACTCAATCAAAGGCTTGAATGGTGTCAAGCTAAAAGTCTTGAAAGGGAATTGAAGTTTCAAAGTCAAAATGTTTCAAACTCTTGTTAGATTTGCAAAAACAACGAGTCTTTAAAAAGTCGGTGTCTCCGATACGAGAAAGAAATTGCGGATTTAAAAATTGAAAACGCCGAATGGCAACAAAACCGCGATGACATCAAATATTGCAATGGTTTACTTGAGTCTGAAATTCAGGACAAAAATCACATCATCATTGATTTGAAAGAGAAAGTTAAGCTACTTCAAAAAGGAAAAATGGTTGACACCACGGTGATCGCACCTGGAATGTATCAATTAAACAAAACTGATAAAGGAAAGGTTGTTCAAAACACTAATGTTGATAACTCCACTTCTACAGGACTAGTCTCCACTTCTAACGTTAGCAGACCCAAGCGAAAAAGTAAAAAGAAGAATAGGATCTTGCAACGTAAGAGAGGATACCTAGAAGCTCAAGAAGTAGAAGACCAACTTAGGAATTTGAATAAAACTCGTGTTGCATCAGATTTAGATTCTAATCTGGCAAATTGTAATCAAAATCTAAATGTAACGAATGATGAACCTTTGAATGTTTTGAATATTAATGCATCTTGTGTGTTTTGTCGTAAAAGCGTATCATCTGGTGATCATACAAAATGTTTAGCTAATTCTCTTCTCAATCGTCATAAGAAACGTAGGACACGCATTCCTTTTAGGCCCTCTACTGCCTCTAAGTCTAACTTAGGAAAGCCGTCTTCTACGGTTTCTAATGAAATCTCAGTTACCCCCATAGGTGCCGAGAACAAATCTAGGAATGAGCCAACTACTAGTGCATTTAACATTAAGAAAGCAAAAACTAGTTGGAACTGGCAACGTTGGTTACAATACAAACCAGACTTTAAATGGATTCCTAAATTGTTGAATACATGTGTTACTAACCAACAGGAACCCGCATTGTCTTTGGGTTCCACCCTTACTTCTGTTCCATCCGTGTCTTCTTCTTGTGATACAGGTGGTACAGATCGTTCTCTAGATTATTGATAGCGGATGCACCCGACATATGACAGGCAATCTCAAACTGTTACACAACTTTGTCTCAAAGTTCATTGGTACTGTCAGATTCGGGAATGATCATTACGCTCTAATCATGGGATATGGTGACTATATCAGCGGGAACATTGAAATCAGTCGTGTTTACTATGTGGAAGGCCTTGGACACAACCTTTTCTCTGTTGGTCAATTCTGTGATGGGGATCTAGAAGTTGCATTTCGTGAGAAAACTTGCTTTGTTCGTGACTTACAAGGAAACGATTTTATGTCTGGCTCACGTGGCTCCAATCTTTATACAATATCAATGTCAGATATGATTGCAACATCTCCGATATGTCTTCTCTCCAAAGCAGAATTGACTAAATCTTGGTTATGGCACAAACGTCTTTCGCACTTGAATTTCAAAACCATGACGGACCTTGCTCGTTATAAACTTGTTGATGGATTTCCAAGTTTCCGTTTTACCAAAGATCACTTATGTTCAGCCTGTGAACAAGGAAAAAGTACTCGTGCTCATTTCCCTTCTAAACCTGAACACAGTACGAATCATGTTCTGCAACTGCTTCATATGGATTTGTGTGGACCGATGCGTGTTCAAAGTATCAACGGTAAACGCTACATTCTTGTAATTGTGGATGATTATTCCAGATGGACTTGGGTTTATTTCTTACGAAGTAAAGATCAGGCTCCTTCAATGATCATCACCTTTCTCACTAAAATTCAAGTTCAGCTACGCAACACGGTACAAATAGTTAGAACTGACAATGGAACTGAATTCAAGAATCTGACACTTAGGTCATATTATGAGAAAGTGGGAATTGAACATCAAACATCTATTCCTAGAAGCCCAGAACAGAATGGAGTTGTTGAAAGACGCAACAGGACGTTAGTAGAAGCTGCTAGAACTATGTTGATTAATGCTCAATTACCAGATTACTTGTGGGCAGAAGCTGTTTCAACCGCATGTTATACTCAAAACCGTTGCATGATCACAAAACGCCATCGCAAAACACCATATCAAATTGTTCACAAAAGAAAACCGAACATTGATTACTTTCATGTATTTGGAGCACTTTGTTATCCGAAGAATGATCGTGATGATTTAGGTAAACTTAAAGCAAAGGCTGACATCGGAGTGTTCGTTGGATATTGTGAAAATTCAAAGGTTTTCGGATATGGAATCGTCGAACAAGAGAAATTCAAGAAACAATTCACGCTAATTTTGATGAACTCACACAAATGGCTTCTGAGCAACACAGCTTAGGACCCGAATTCAACCGTCTTAACTCTCCGGAATCTTTGGCTGATCCATTGCCACTCAACCGCAAAGAATTGGAAACCTTGTTTGCTCCACTATTTGATGATACAATTGTATACCGTTCTACTGAGGTCTCACCTAATTCCGCTGCTCAACCTGAAAATATTCCAGTACCAGACTCACCTCAACAAACTACTACAAGTGTTGAGAGAAACGGTCCTCCAATTGCATCACCATCTACAGTAGAACAAACTGTTTCTAACTCCCACCATTCAGCTGAAGATCCCACACCACAATCAGTTCCCCAACCAGCAGAGCAAGATCCTGATGCGTTCTTTAATCCGTTTGCACCGGCTCCTATTGTTCCTGACATAGCTGAGTCGTCAACACGCAATTTGGATCCTGCTAACATGCGAGATACCTATCAACTACACCCTTCCACACACAAATGGACTCGAGACCATCCACTAGTTCATATTATTGGCCATCCAGATGCACCTGTAATGACAAGACAACGACTTCACACTGATGGAGAAACTTGTATATATGCACTCACAGTTTGTCACGAAGAACCAAAGAACATCAAAGAAGCAATGACTTATGACAACTGGATTGAATCTATGCAAGAGGAATTTCAGCAATTCATAAGATTAGAAGTCTGGGAATTAGTTGAAAGACCTGACGGAGTCTTTGTCATTGGGTTAAAATGGATCTGGAAGAATAAGCTTGATGCTGAAGGAACTGTCATACGCAACAAATCACGTCTGGTAGCGAAAGGATACTCTCAACTGGAAGGACTTGATTTTGCTGAATCCTTTGCTCCAGTGGCTAGACATGAAGCTGTTCGAATCTTTTTGGCCTATGCTGCACACAGGAACATGGTGGTTTACCAAATGGATGTCAAAACAGCATTTCTTAATGGAGAACTCCGTGAAGAAGTTTATGTTAGTCAACCTGAAGGCTTCGTTGATCCTGAGCGTCCTAATCACGTTTACCGACTCAAAAAGGCACTCTACGGACTCAAGCAAGCCCCACGGGCGTGGTATGACAACCTGTCCACTTTCTTACTGGCCAATAAATTTTCTAAAGGATCGGTGGATCCAACACTGTTTACAAAAACCTACGGGGAGGACTTACTTGTTGTTCAAATATATGTCGATGACATCATTTTTGCCTCAACAAAACGAAGTTACTCTAATGATTTTGCAAAATTAATGAAAGATAATTTTGAAATGTCCATGATGGGTGAACTTTCATTCTTTCTAGGACTACAAGTTCATCAATCACCCCGTGGAATTTTTATAAATCAGTCCAAATATGCTCTTGAAATTTTAAAGAAACATGGAATGATGTCTTGTGATACTTTTAATACACCAATGGGCTATACCACAAAACTAGATGCTGATTTACATGGGACTCCAGTTGACCCTACCAAATACTGAAGTATGATTGGGTCCCTCATGTATCTCACAGCTAGTAGACCTGATATAGTATTTGCTGTCTACATATGCTCTCACTATCAGTCTAAACCAACTGAAAAACACCTCAGTGAGGTCAAAAGAATCCTTCGATACATAAAGGGAACCATTAACTTGGGAATCTGGTATCCGAAGGATTTTGGTTTTGAACTAATTGCCTTTTCAGATGCTGACCATGCAGGATGTTTAGACACACGCAAAAGTACATCTGGTGGATTACAATTTCTCGGAGACAAACTTGTGTCATGACAATCTAAGAAGCAGGACTGCACGTCACTGTCGTCTACAGAATCTGAATACGTAGCCATGTCTGCTTGTTGTGCTCAAGTCATCTGGATGAGATCACAACTTAAAGATTATGGCTACCTATTCAACAAGATTCCTATCTACTGTGATTCAAAGAGTGCAATTGCTATCTCCTGCAACACTGTACATCATTGCAAATCCAAACACATCGATCTCCGATATCATTTCATCAAAGAGCATGTGGAAAAGGGTACCGTTGAACTTTATTTTGTTGGAACTGAGTACCAATTGGCGGACTTACTTACCAAATCTTTAGCACCATCAAGGTTTGCTAGTCTAGTTCACCAAATTGGTATGAGATGTTTGACTCCCGAGGATCTGGAAAAGTTTTTAAAACACAACTGATCGTCAAACATCACAACTATCTTTGTATAATAATTTTTGTTTCCTTTCTTAACTATAAATCAATCATAAAAAAAAAAAAAAAAAAAAAAAAAAAAAAAAAAAAAAAGATTTTTTTTTTCATAAATTCTTTTACTTAAAAAAAAAAAAAAAAAAAAAAAAAAAATGCAAGTATATCGCTTCACTTCAACACTTTGTTCATATTTTACAAGTGTTGAGGGGGAGTCACGCTTAAATTTTTTTTACCAATCTTAATTGGTATACTTGCATGTTTCTCATATTTTACGGTTCTTCGGAGTGTGTGGACGTTCTTTAAACATTCCTTTGTCTCATTCCTTTAGTAAGGACTTCATAAGTTATGTTAACGGAAGGATATCGTGATGTTACACATGTTTGCTATTTACTTTAGGACTCAAGTAGGCATATCTTATAGTTAAGGGACCTAAAGTGTCAAAAACTTAAAATTTCAAAATAATAAAACAAACAAACCGTATAACACAAACCCCACAAATTCAAAAACCTCTTAAACCCTTTCTAAAACCTACGGCCCTCATTCATTTGAGCTATCCACGATCTTGATCATCAAATTGTAAGTTCCTAAGTTATCTCTAGGGCATTACAAACATAGGTTTTCGTTTAATTGCAAATCCAACGGCTAAATTTCTTGCATAATCGATTTCGATATCTAGGGTTTAGCAATTTCGAAATCTGCAAAATCATGGTTTGGTAACTGATTTCTTGATAGGGTTTTGTTACATTTAGTGTCACTAAACTAACTATATCATTTTATCTCAATTCCATTCATGTTTGCTTGATTCTTGAATTCTTGATTTTGGGTCGATTTGGGTTTGTGAGATTCTGTGTTTGTTTACTTTGTTTTATTGGTGGGATATGCTTCTATGGTCTCATGTATGCATGTTTGATTTAGCTTTGTTGATTTACACCAATAATGCTTGATTCTCGATAACTTGTGTGCTTCGTTCATGATTAAGTGCTGTCTATCTGAGTCTATATGTGTGATATGCGGTCATAATGTGTTCTTAACATGTGTTTGTGATATGCTAGTACCATTGATACTCATTACACTCAAATTTGTTATGTTATCGAGAACTTGGTCATAATAATTATCGAGATCCTTGTTAACAAGCATATTGGTTATGTCTAAGTGGTATTTATCTATCTTGGTGACAGGCCTGAATCATTGGAAAAGTTCTTTGCTAAAGAAATGTACGTGGAACTTCAAAATCGATTTGATTCTTGTATAAGAATTTTTTCGAGAAACTCGAGAATTATCGCAATCTTTGATAAACTTATCGAGAAACTTATGTTTTCGATAAATGTTGTTCAACCTCAGTTTTTTCGAAATTATCTTTTCGAAATCACTTTTTGAACTATATTTTTCGAAATCACCAGGTTCTCGAAAAGTTTTATCGAAAATGATATTTTCGTAAACTTAAACTTTTCGCAATTCTTGATAAAGGAAAGATCTCGATAAAATTTACTTATAAGAATTTTTCGATAAATTAACTTTCTCGATAAAATTCTTTGTAAATTTTTCGAAATCTTCTCTAAATTCAAGTTTGCGATAAAATGTCATGTTTTTATTTTTTCGAAATCTTCTCTCATTACAAGTTTGCGATAAATGGGTTTTTGTATATTTTTCGAAATCATGTTTAAACCTTGTAACCTTGTTGTGATTCATTATTGTTGTGTAATGTGATGTTACTATGTATTGTGTATATCAATCGTGCTTATTTGCGTGCTATTGCATGAACTATGATTCTTCACGTATGCATTATGTGACACTTCACTCATAACAAAATGACACATTTGTGCTTAACTGTCTCAAGTAGATATCTGTAACCAAACTCAAAATTGTGCTAACACATAACATATTTGGATGTTTGGTTTATGATAATGTTTTTCAGATAAACATGGCTGAACGCAATGAGAACGTCACTGAACAAGTTCTTCCATTACTCACATTGGATGATATCACTCCCGAGAACTACAATGTCACGATTGGCAATAACAATCCCTGAGTTGATTTCAACAAGTTGAAAATCACAGAGAAATCATGCATGATCGTGAAAGATATCCTACTTGCACATCCATGCAAACCTCTGCTCACCTGTTCTACTTCAGTTCCGCTGTTCTATCTTCATCAATTCTGGCTTACTGCTCAGGCTAACTTGGATGATGAGTCTTTCACTGTTACACTGGATAGCCAAGAATACACTGTAGATCATGACGTTCTTCGAACCGCCCTTCTCATGCCACAAACTGACAACGAATTTGCTCCTATACTACCTGACCTGGATCTTCTTGACTTCTTCATTGAATTAGGATATGAGGTTGATGATGATGTACCACTAGTCAAGCTTTCCCAATTTAATGCCAAGAATATCCCTCAGCCTTGGAGAACATTCTGTCTGTTGGTGGTAAGATCTATATCTGGAAGGAAAAGTGGTCATGAACATCCAAGGCTCGAACATTTGCAAACATTCTGGGGAATGGTGACTCTGACACCTATTGACTTTGCAGTTCCTATCATGAATGATCTCGTCCACAGTATTCAGACTGAACGTGTGAAGACTATGATACCATTCACAAGATTCACCAAGCTTCTCATAGAACATCTCTGCAAAAACTCTCCAGAATTCATCAAGAGGATGGCTGATCCTAATGAGCCGAAGCACCTCTACAAGGACGACTTCACCACCTCATTCATCAAGACGACCACTTCCTCAACTAAGATCAAAGGAATGAGGCTTCCCGAATACCTTCTTAATGATAAAATCAAGAAGAGTCTGAACTACAAGCTGTATGATAACGCTTACAAAGGGGTACAGGAAGAAGCAACAATAAAGACTCGAAGCAAAGGAAGTGTCAAGTCTGGGAGTACTACCAGCACCACTGCCTCACCACATACTAGATCTAAGGCTGCTCCCAAGACTCAACCATCTGTTAAACCCAAGTCTTCTGCCAAGCCTAAACCAACACCCAAGTCTAAACCAAAGAAGAAGGGAACTCCTGAGTACTTTATTCGGGATGAACCTACACCTCCACCTTCTGACACCGAATCCGAGTTTGATACGGAATCTGAAGAAGAAGAACCAGACTATGAACTGAGATACAGAGCACCTGATGAAGCATTTCCTGCAACAGAGATCGCCGTACAACAAAGTCTTGAAACTTATGAAGAAGAGACAAGGAAAAGAAAAGGGATCACTATTAATGAGCCTAATGATGATGAAGACGAACCAATCGTTGAACCTTTGGTCGAAAAACGCAAACTGAAGAGTATAGTTGTCGACACTCGAGCTGAAGAAAAGCGGCTCAGGAAAGAACAAAGGAAAGCAACTATCGAAAGCCGACTCATGTCTCAACCTCCAACACCACCACCTATTGATCAGTCTGAACATGTAGGAGCTACAAGCAGCATGATTCCTCCCGTTGTATCCACCACGATAGAATCAGCTCCACAGCCTGATAACACTGTTAAAGATACAGTCAAAACAGGAGATGTCAATATGACAGAGACTGCAACTATAGAGGAGAATGTTGGCGGTCAAGAGAACATAACTACGGATCAGGAACATGAATATCTCATTACTCCAGAGTTTCTTGCACGAGAAGCAGAGGAAGCAGAGGAACGTCGTAGAAAGGAAAACGAAGAGAAGAACGCGTTCGACACCAACATATTTCTTAAGTCAGCTTCTCAGCAGACTTCCTCAGCACAACCTCCACCTCCTCAAGACTCTCCACCAAAGGATCCGACTCCTCCCGCTTCTTCTTCAAACTCAGACAACGAGTCGTCATCAGAATCATCACCAGAGCACTCATCTCCCACACCTTCAGAAACCGCATCTAAACAACATTCAATCAATGAACCGAAACCACCAGTTGATCTTCAGGAGCAAGTCAACAAACTCACCAACATGGTTACAAGTCTCACCAGACAAGTTGAGGACTTCCAGGAGTCAAAGCAGCTGATCGACAAGTTCTTGAACTCTGATTACGAAGGATTTATCAGAACTGCAACACATGATTTTCTCACTGATAATCTGGTTGATATGATCACTCCTGAAGTAGCAAACCTTCTTGAACCAATCAATGACAACTTGGATCACAGAATCAGAAGTGTTACAAGGAAAATGTTGTCTACTACACCATTCACGCTTCACTCAGCAAAACCTTCTACTGTGGCTCCAACCGCCCCTGAATTGTCCTTCAATGACATGCTTGCCAAAATCTTTGACAACATTGCCTCCAAACCCACACAGACTGCAGAAGAAAAAGCACTGTTTGATGCTATGGTGGCTTA
Organism: Artemisia argyi; assembly: GCA_030686995.1. Lineage (NCBI taxonomy): Eukaryota > Viridiplantae > Streptophyta > Magnoliopsida > Asterales > Asteraceae > Artemisia > Artemisia argyi. The sequence goes on along the minus strand of CM060685.1, from coordinate 73,262,344 downwards.
CATATCAAAGGAGTCATGCAAAGATGCTGCTGGAACCCGAAAACGGACAAGAAAAGATGACGATCCTGACCCAAGCTCCAAAGGCAAGAAACCTAAGTCTGGAACAGGTCCCTCATCCTCTCTACAACCACAAAAGGACTCCACTCCTCCTGGAAATCAACAACAACCCTCAACTACTGGTAAAGGTCAAACTGAAGATGATGAAATTCTCATGGAACACAATGATGACTTCCAGGATCAACCTGACACCGATTATCGTGCTCCACCTATTCCTGATTCTCATGCTGGACCATCGTCACCATCCAAGGCTAAAGACAAAGACGCTACATCCAAGTCAAAGAAATCAAAGAAGAAAAGTCGTCATTCATGGCTAGACAATGATGACACTCCTCAGAATGATTGGCTGACAGAAATGGTTCAAGCTCAACCTCCTCTCGAAGAAGAAGAACCACTTCCTGGTAACACTCTACAGTTTACCCAAGTCATTATGAAGGATCTTCACATCGACAAACTCACAAAGGCAGAGCTCAGAAGAATCAATAGGGATGCACAAGAATTCCTCAAGCAAAGATCTGGAAACAAAGTCGAATACGAGTACCATATGCAGAATATAGCTAGTGCAATGTCTGCCGACTTTGACTGGCTAAATCCAGAAGTGAATATCGATCTCAGCTCCAAGAATCATGAAAAACCTTACTTCACCGACTGGACCAAACCATTACCTTTGAAAGGATTTCCAGACAAACCAAAGATACCTTACAGCTTCTTCTTCAACAAAGATCTTCGTAACATCCAGCTCACTCAGGAGACATCCAAGAAGAAATATGCTTCCTCACTCACAATCTCAGTACCAGCCGCTCGATACGAAATTCCTGCTATTGAAGAAACTACTCGTGTATTCAGCAAATCCATCGTAGCTTACGACAGAGATGCCCTACATGGAATTCAACACTGGCCAGAACGACGTCGTCTCGGTTATACCAGCAGATTAGGAGAGAAATCCTTGGAAAATGTGAAGCAGAAATCTAAGATCATCGCTATCTTGGAGATTCAATAGTCGAAGCGGTTTAACTACATATTCATGCGTGAAATTGTTGTTAAATGACAAGATGAAAAGAAGTACAAATTCTCCGAAGCAGACTTTCCTGGCTTTAACCTCAATGACATAGAAGACATGTATCTCGAAAAGGTTCAACAAAGAATGCGTGGATTTGACAGAGATGTACAGTACAACTTCATGGCATCACTACTTCTTTACATCCGACGACTGATTGTTCAAGAAAGAGTGGAAGATCTTCAGCTTGGAGTGGAAAGTTACCAACAGAAGATCAATTTGACAAAGCCGCAATTCTACTTTGAGGGTATCTATCAAACACCACAGTTTACTCTCAACCAAGAACCTTTTGGTTTTACCTACATCAACAGCAAAAAGCTACAAAGTTTCATGAGGTTCGATGAAGTACACAAATTCTGTGATGTTACACTCAAGTCAGTTCGTGATGGGCTTGTCAAAAGGTTGAATGATGATCGCCGTAAGATAGCTAAAGGGGAACAACCTAGATGGAAATCCAGCATAAGAAGACAAGTTCGTAACTTTGTCTTAAAGATTGAAGAAAGGTTATTTCGACGGGAACAGATCAGACGACTGGAAAGCTATATCGGTGCCAGACCATCATTTCCTGTCAGAAACTTCGAAAGACCAGAACCCAAGTTCACTAACTTTGACGCTCCACTTCCTGACGAAGATTAACTTGGTACATTTGGTTAATTTCTTTAACTATCAATTGTTTCATTTGATTGAATTTCACGATGGTTTGTGTACGCATTACAGTGCACAACCCGTACTTGTAAAGAAAGGACCCTGAGGTACGCATCAGTGCCTCAATCCTATATATATAAGGAGCGAAGGCTTCTTACTTTTGAGTAGAATTAATCAAACATTTATGATTTTTCATAATTCTGCTCAAAAGGACAAGTATTTCACCTCAATAAGACCTAATCACTTGTTGAGGGGGAGCACTTGTCAAAACAAAATACTTTGCTCTAAATCAAAAGTTCTTGGTGAATCTCCCCGTAAGACTCAAAAGGCATATTTTAATCTAAAAGTTTGTCAAAAACACCATTTTATATGCTATTTTTGAGGGGGAGAAAATGAAAAAGTGATTAAAATACACGAAGTCAAAGATTTGAGTTGTATCATGTGCGAGCTAGACTCAGTATTGACCCAGGAATTGACGAGATAATACAAGTTAGTAACATCGAAAGGACTTATCCTCGACGGGTAATAACATCAAGTTAGTTACTAGAGCTAGTCGTCACCTAAAAGCTGACAATGCATCTCTTTAACTAACCACGTAAGCGTGTCTCGAAAAGGATATGTCCTAGTAGAAATGTACCGTCTCGAGAAACTTTCTGTGAACTTGATCAGGCCGGGTAATAACTTCAAGCTAGTTTAACTAGTGATGTAAGCGTGTCTCGAATCGGTCTTGTTCACTGAAAGTGGATCAATTCAAAAGTACTTGCTCCTCCCGCATGTGCAAATTTATTAAAAACTTATGAGCACATGTGCAGGGGGAGCCCTTCAAAAGTGTACACAAAACTCTCAAAGTGTTAACCAAAATATTTGATTATCACAAACACTTTGAGAGATTTTCAATCAAAGGTTTCTTGGCTACTGTCGGAGTTATAAGGTGATTAAGATAGGAATATCCGTCCTATGATCCGCCAGAGCCGGAGGGATCTACCCAAGGACATCTCCCATAGTTAGAATTAGAAGTCCTTAGGTATGATACGAAAAAAGGAGAAATGAATGAAAGGGAAAGAAGGAGTTGAAGAATTAAAAAGAAATGTAAAGAAAAGGGTGAAAAGAAATAGCCCTCCATATGATTCAACCTTAGGGCAGACACCGGGTTCAATACGTATGCTACTGGCTGTTGCAAAAGACAACACCGGTATTGAAGATTAAGTCGTCATGGACCCAGTGACGCAATGCACTAAACCTTCTCAACCACTCAAGTTCTCTTAAAAGAGCTTGTTTCATTCTCACGGGGAACCCGCGTTACCTATCGACCTATCTCTTAGAGACGGTTGATATTGAAGCAGGAGACACCTCCCCAGTCTCCGCATAGGAAACCTAGGTGTGCACTTATAGAGTCTAGAGCCTCGAGATACATCAAAGATCTCTTAGGAACACTTAGTATTTCTACAACTGGTGTTCTACATCAACGGACACCAGCTGTAAATTATCGAGTCCTTCGCAGATATTAGCAATCTGCCGAGAACGTTTATGAGAGGATTGCTTATGTATTTCTCAATGATTGAACGGAAATCCTGCCAGGGTCAACATCAAACAGCCCTGACAGCAGGTCACTTCGGTAACCCCACAAGGGTTACGCTTAGTGTTTGCGGTGGTTCCATAGCGGTCTACAGTCGTGGAGTGATCCCCAGCGACTCACCCAGTCATTGAGCTACTCAGTAGGTCTCGTAAGCTCCTTCGGGAGTATCTGATATGGGAACGGCCTGGATAAGGATTAGAAGGAGTCTTCACAATATGCTATTGATGAGCTCTAATTCCTTATCCGTAAGTACCGGTTGTTTTATTGCTAACTGTTTACTCGCAGGTACCTCACTTCCATGATGGTAGATTCCAACATGCTCATACATACATCTTGAAGTCAAAGAAAGCTCCCCCAAAGATCTTAGCAACACAAAGTTCAAAGAAAGATTCTACACCAATAAGAAGAATCTACAAAGTATAAAGACAAAGATCTCAATGCATGTAAAGGAACTTCTTGTACGTGAAAGTCTAAGTCCAAAGATGTATGAGTATGTTGGAATGGAGCTCAACCACCACAGACGCAGGAGTGATGAATGGAAGATTACTTCATAACACAATCACTACAACATCATCAAAGAACAAAGACAAAGAGCAAAGTATATCCATTATCATTCAAATCATTTTTGAAGACGTCTAGAGTTTCACATGTCACAAGTCAACGACAAAGAAGAAGACGTCAAGCAACCATGATGACCGACCCTTAGGGGGAGATTGTTGGGATCATAGTTTTACTATTTTATGAAGTCTCGGTCATTTGTAATGATAGGTTGCTTAAGTTATTTATTACTTACAATATTGGTTAAGTTACATGTTTACTAGGCATAAGTAATATGATCCATGGGCTTGAAGCCCACACGTTTTCATGTAAGGATGGAGTAGGAGTGTTGCCCTAGCTCTTTTCCTATAAATACTAGTCTTAGGCCTCATTTGTATTGGGTTGGTTATGTGAAATATTAAGGAAACTATTGCAATTCTTATTCTCTAAATTCTCATAATCATCCCATTCTCATTCTCATCTCATTTCTATCAATATTGTGCTTGTGTTTACTCAATGGTGACCTAACATTAATAGTTAAACCAAACGGATCCCTTTGTATTACAATAAATCCACCAAACCAATCCAAAATCTGATCCAAGCCCACCTTATAACTCCCCCATTCCAGCCCACTCCAACTCAGCCCACTCCACTCCCCGTCCGTTTTATTATTTGAAACGGTCAACCCACCGTTTGACCAACACCCATCCCCTACCCCTGCTATCCCTAGCCCTGCAACACAAACACAATCATCACTTCCCACCCCCTCCTCTGCTACTCCACTCCATCTCCTCCCCCTTGCATCCCATTCCAAACACAAGCCTCTAAAACCCACCCCCTGGCATCAATAATATGAGGAAACAGCCAAGGATAGGTTTTGGCGCCAAGATTTAAACGGCCAAGATTAAACCTAGAAATCCAAGGGTGTGTGAAGAAGCTGGGAAGAGTCCAAGGCAACCCAAGAACCCTAATGAAGGAGTATAAAAAGAGAGGTGTAGCAGAGAAGCTAGTATGTAGTTTTTTTTAGTGAAATTCCTAGTTTAATTAAATGATTGTAATTCTCAAAACTTTCTGTATTGTACTTTGTTCTTTTTATTAATATAAGACTTTGATTCAGAAATATTAAGTTTTACTGCACTTTCATTCCAAATTCAAATTCATAAAAATAAATAAGAAAAATAAAAAATATATATATAAAAAAAGAGAAAACAGAAAAATCAAAGAAGTTGAGATGGAAAGTTGAATCAAAGAATGGAGAAAGGGTATTAGAGACTCAAGGGAGTCATATAAGTGGTTCTTGTTTTCATAATTGTGGGCTGGAAGCACACTGTGAGACCTTTCTCAAACTCAATTGTTCATTAGCTTATTATATTGCTTATTTGTACTTCATTCTGTTTATGCATGCTTATTCCATCCTTTGTATACTGAGAATGCTTAGATTGTAGTTTATGAGTGTGTATTTTAGAAATCTTGAATAACTGTTTCATTATAGCTTACTCAGCTTATTCATGGTTGCTATTTGTACACTGCTTATTGATGATGACCTGTGCATAAATTACACTTAGAAGGATTATTGGATGATTATGTAGCTTATTGGCAGTCCATATCAGTTGGTTTCTTGGGAAATACCAATACAGACACCATCTAAAAGGGTGTTTGGATCAGCCTGTTACCATGTGTTCCAGGGGTTGTTTGGTGTTATTTTCAGTTTGAACGGGTCATAATAGGTTTAGGTTAGTTAGTAAAGTCATAAAATTGGGTAGGTTTAGTTCTAAAAGTCAATTTTACTCTAAATCCTCCATAGGCTGTTAGCTTTTAGGGTCTGTGGTATTTTAATCTCTAATTAGGTTATAGGAAGTGATTAGCTAGCCTAAATCAGTCTTTTTATAAGTCATAGCATCTTATTAAATCATCTAGGTTAGTTTAAAATCCATTTAAGTCAACCTGTCATCAAATTTTCAAAAAGTCAAAAATATGTTTCAGTGAAATTGATAAATTTTTGGTGATCTATAATTAGCTTAATACAATGAATTAGCATCTGAGCTTTTACAAGCTTATTCTTTATCAGCTTGTTGATTTTTAGGATTTTTCTCAGATTTTGTGGAATTTGTTTAGTGGGTCCCACCAGGCCTCAAAGAGACCTGCAGGGCAACCCTCTGCCCTGTGCACAGACCATCACCACCACACCACCACCTTTGGTGGTGGATTGTGGCCACCTCAGTGGGACCCCAGCCTTGAGATTGGTTCCAACTTGCTCACAAGCTGGCACACTAGCTTATTCAACCTAGCTTAAGCTTTTACCATCTGTGGACCCCACTTTGTTTTGTCCCTAAAGTCTGTCCCAAAATCTGTTGCAGTTTAAGAATTTGTGGCTTATTGTTGTGCTTATTGTTCATTCAGAGAGCTTATTTGATCAAATTAAGATTTAAAGTACCCAAATAACTTAATTGAACTGGTTTTCACCATTGTGGACCCCACACAAGCTCAATTGAGCTTATTTTCTTCATTGGTCAAACGAAGTCAAACTGTGGAGCTTACTGGCTTGCACAGAGCTTATTATTGAGCTTAAGCAAAAGTTCCTTCACAAAAGTTTCATATTTTAAGTAGTTTAACAGTTGTGTAAAAGAAAATTAAGAAAAAGACAAAAATTTAGAAAGTGATAGCTTCTATTTAAGCTATTTTAGCTTATTTTCTGCTTATTTATAAGCAATTTCCATTTTTAAATTTTTCTTAGGCTTTTTTTTAGTTAAAATAATTTTAGTAATTTTTCCAGATTTTTCCTAGTTCATTTTGTATTTTTAATAATTAAACTTAGTTTAAATTAATTAAATAATTAGTTTTAATTAATATTAAATAATTAAAAGGTAGAAAAATTAGGTTTTCTGTTTTAAAAATAGTTTTATAATATTTTAGATTTTTCTAAATTTAATTTTCATTTTTTTAGGTAATTTTCATAATTAATTAATAATTAGTTTAAATTAGTTAATTAAAAAGTAATTAGAAATTAGTAATTAATTAATAGTAATTAATTAAATAGTGTAAAAATTATTTTTCTTTTTCTAAAAATTTTCTTATGTCATTAGGATCATAAAAATATAATTTTCACGTTCGTAGGACTTTATTTGCTCTCGTTTCACTTTTATTTTTGCGCGTTCGCGTTTATTTTAATTCAAACGCGCGTTTTTAGGTTAATTCACGTTTCTAGGTAATCTGATCATCAATAATTGTCCCATTAGTGTTTCTAAGTCATTTTCAATCATAATCTCGTAGTTTAATCACTCAAATCAAATTCCTGATACTCCTGTTAAATCACCCGATTACTTTAAACGTTTTTTAATACAATTGCTTACCTCGCTGGGACATAACGACCCGGGAATACACTGTACTCCTTGGTTAGTTGGTTTTAGACGTTTGACTAGGTTGACCATTACCTGGGAAACTTAGTTGACCGTTTAGGAACAATCAAAATTTGGCGCCGCTGCCGGGGAGGTAGCTGCGTGTTTAAAACGTTTCTTAGAGATTAGTGATTTTTCATTCGTCGCTGTATAAACCCACCACCTTTTTGTAAATTCAAATCGTAAACAAAAACGTCATTAACACTTTTCCTAAAGTGTTAACAACACCAAAAAAATTCAAAAACAAACAAAACATATCGTTACATTTTCTATATCGTGTTTCTTTTAAGGTGATACTTAAAGAGATACGATTTTGGTAAACGAATCGATACCAAAAATATTGTCCAAAAAGTTTTTATCCCTAGTGCATGCGCACTCGTTCACAATCGAAACGAAATCGTCAACTTAAAAACGTAACTGAGTTACGTCCTATTGTTGAGGATCCAGTTCCGAAAATGGACGGTAATCCAAATGACCCACCCATCATAGATGATGCAGCTCCTGATCTCCGAACGATGGAGGAGTTGTGTCAACCCACAATGCTCGGAAGAGGGGGCCCCATTGCCCCTCTTAACATTGCTGCCACTGATTTTGGACTTAAACATTACATGATTCAACAAGTCCAGAATTCGTGTCAATTTCATGGCTTACCTGGTGATGATGCAAACAAGCATCTTGATAAATTTCTTACCATCACCCAAAGCATGAAGCAGAATGGTGTCTCCGATGATGCCCTTCGTCTATCTCTTTTCCCCTATTCTCTCACCCATCATGCCACTGCATGGTTTGATCGACTTCCTAAGAACTCGATTCACACTTTCAAAGAAATGGTGACAAAATTTTTAGCCAAATACTTTCCACCATCCATGGTTTCTAAGTTACGAAATGACATTAGTAACTTTCGTCAGCATCCCGAAGAGTCTCTATTTGAGGCATGGGAACGCTATAAGCTCTCAATTGATCGGTGTCCTAACCATAACATGTTACTCGTTACCCAAATAGATACTTTCTATAATGGGTTGACCTTGAGACACCGTGATATTCTCAATGCTGCTGCTGGTGGGACCTTTATGAAAAGGCGCCCCGAAGAGTGCTATGATCTCATTGAGAACATGACTGCCCATCATAATTTCTGGGATTCCTCAGCTGAGAGGGAAGAGTCATGTAAGTCTGTCACTCCAGCATCTTCTGAAATAGCAATCCTCACTAAAAAGATGGATGATTTCGCTACGGCTATGTTGAGGATGAACCAAAGTATCCAAAATCAACAAGTCCAAACTCAACAAGCCAAAGCCGTTAGTCAAAGTTGTGAAACTTGTGGAGGTCCACATGCTTATTCCGAGTGTCCTGCCACTAGTGGCTACCCTCATGAGGACGTATATGCTGCTCAAGGTTCCTATAACTCGGGAGGTAATAACTACCAACCGCAAGGGGACCGCAATCTTTTAAGCTATCGTTCTAACAATTTCCTTGGACCTCCCGGATTCAATCAAAACCCTAATGTCCCAAACCGTAACCAAAAATCAGAATAGAACAAACCAAGGTTACCAAAACCAAGGAAATGTCAATCAAACCCAAAACCAAGGTTTCCATCATAACCAAAACCAAGGTTTCCAAAATCATGGAAACTACAATCGAAACCAAGGTCAAAACAACTATCAGGGAAACAATTCTCATGGACATGGCAACCAACATCAGGGAAATTTTCAAAACCACGGTTCTAATCATAATAACCGGGGTCAAAATTTTCCCAATCAAAATCAAGCCATCACTACAACTACTCAGAATTACCCTAACCAAGCTCCTCCTAACAATATTCAAGCAATTGTTCCAACGGGTCCTTCACATGAGGAGTTGTTGAGACAATTCATGAAATCTCAGGAGGAAATGAATAGGGTGATGATAACTCAGATCGCTGACCTTGTTAAGAAGTCTTTAAATGATCGACCCTCGGGCTCAGGTAATACTTTACCTAGCAACACGATCGCTAATCTGAGGGGCGATGTTAAAGCGATCACAACGAGAAGTGGTGTTTCCTATGATGGTCCCAAAGCTCCTACTACTTCTTTTTCTCCTCCCAAGGTAGTAGAGAATGAGCCTGAGGTGACAAAGGACAAGGTGCAATTTACAAGTACACGAAGTACCGCACACGTCCATCCTCAGGTTGTACCAGAAACCGTACCAGAACCCGGAGTTGTGTTTCAACCACCAACAACTCCTGAAGAGAACCCTAAATCCAAACCTTCACTACCATATCCATCTCGGTTACAAGACCAAAAGCTCCGCGAAAAAGCAAATCATCAAATGGAAAAGTTCTTTCAAATTTTCCGAGATATTCATTTTGCTTTCAGCTTCGCGGATGCCCTCCTTTTGATGCCTAAATTCGCATCGACAATCAAAAATCTGTTGAACAATAAAGAGAAGCTATTTGAAATGGCACGAACTCCACTCAATGAGAACTGCTCTGCGGTTCTTTTGAAACAGCTTCCCGAGAAGCTAGGAGATCCGGGAAAATTCCTCATTCCATGTGTTTTCCCCGGAATGGTTGAGTGCTTCGCCTTGGCCGATCTAGGTGCAAGCATCAACTTGATGCCTTATTCCATATGGAAAAAGCTTTCTCTTCCGGAACTCACCACCACCTGCATGACTCTTGAGCTTGCAGACCGCTCAACATCTCGTCCCCTCGGCATTGCCGAGGATGTATTTGTAAAGGTGGGGAACTTCCACTTTCCGGCAGATTTTGTGGTTGTCGATTTCGATGCTGACCCACGAGTTCCTCTCATTCTTGGGAGAGGATTCTTAAGGATGGGTCGTGCGTTAATCGATGTGCACGAAGAGGAAATAACTCTTCGTGTTGGTAATGATGCAGTAACGTTTAACCTCAATCAAACTTCGAGGTACTCCTCTAATTATGACGCTGAAACGGTTAACCGAATTGATGTCATTGATGTTGCGTCTAAGGAGTACTCTCAAGAACTTCTTGGTTACTTACCGAGTGACAGTCCCACTCCATCTACTGAGCCTATCATATCCGACTCTTCCCCTTCTCTCACTCCTTTTGTGGGAAGTGACTTCCTTTTGGAAGAGGTCGAGGCTTTTCTCGCCCAAGATAGTTCAATTTCGGGTGAATTTGATGAGAACTATCTTGATCCTGAGGGGGATATTCTTTTGCTAGAAAAATTGTTAAACGAAGATCCATTTCCCCCTCTTCCTCCAAAAATACTTCATAAAGAGGAAGTCAAAAATGTTGAAATAACTGATGACTTGCCTGCGGTTGAACTTAAGGACTTGCCTCCTCACCTCGAGTATGCATTTCTGGAGGGTGATGATAAATTACCCGTCATAATTGCTAAAAATTTAAGTGTTGAGGAAAAGGCTGCTCTCATAAAGGTTTTGAAGTCACATAAACAAGCAATTGCTTGGCGACTCTCCGACATCAAGGGCATTGACCCTGAATTTTGTACTCACAAGATTTTAATGGAGGATAATTTCAAACCAGCAGTCCAACACCAAAGAAGGGTGAATCCAAAAATTCATGAGGTCATTAAACAAGAAGTTTTAAAACTTCTTGATGCCGGATTGATTTACCCTATCTCGGACAGTCCTTGGGTTAGCCCAATACATTGTGTTCCAAAAAAGGGTGGCATTACTGTTGTCACAAATGAGGAAAATGAGTTGATTCCAACTCGATTGGTTACGGGTTGGCGTGTCTGTATTGACTATCGCAAGTTAAATGACGCCACCCGCAAAGACCATTTTCCTCTGCCCTTTATGGATCAGATGCTCGAGAGATTAGCGGGGAATGAGTACAATTGCTTCCTTGATGGTTTCTCGGGTTACTTTCAGATTCCCATTGACCCGCAAGATCAGGAAAAGACCACTTTCACGTGCCCCTATGGAACTTTTGCTTATAAACGTATGCCATTTGGCTTATGTAATGCTCCGGGAACGTTTCAACGATGTATGATGTCCATATTTTCCGACATGATCGGGAAAACTATGGAGGTCTTCATGGACGATTTTTCGGTCATTGGGGATTCGTTTCAAAAATGTCTCTCCCATTTAGACAACATGCTCAAACGTTATGAAGACACAAAGTTATGTCTAAATTGGGAGAAGAGTCACTTTATGGTCAAAGAGGGCATTGTCCTCGGCCATAAGATTTCAAAGAATGGGATTGAGGTTGACAAAGCCAAAATTGATGTCATTGCAAAATTACCTCATCCCACTACCGTTAAAGGTATTAGGAGCTTTTTGGGTCATGCCGGTTTTTACCGTAGGTTTATTCAAGATTTTTCTAAAATTGCCCGGCCTATAACCCATCTCCTCGAAAAGGATGCTCCTTTTATCTTCTCACCTGAGTGCGTAGAAGCTTTTGAAACTCTAAAGAAAAAGCTTACTGAGGCACCTATTCTTGTCGCCCCCGATTGGGACTTGCCCTTTGAACTTATGTGTGATGCTAGCGATTATGCTATAGGGGCAGTCTTGGGGCAACGCAGGTCTAAACACTTTCAGCCTATACACTATGCAAGCAAAACGATGACTGAGGCTCAAAGTCATTACACCACCATTGAAAAAGAATTATTAGCTGTGGTGTATGCCTTTGAGAAATTCCGGTCATATTTGATCTTGACCAAAAGCATAGTGTATACGGATCACTCGGCTTTGAAGTACCTTTTTGCAAAACAAGATGCAAAGCCGAGACTACTTCGTTGGGTTCTCCTCCTGCAAGAATTTGATATCATTATTCATGATAAAAAAGGAGCTGAGAACCTAGCTGCTGATCATCTCTCCCATTTGGAAAACCCCCATCAAGATGTCTCCGAAAAAAGGGAAATTAATGAAACCTTCCCCCTTGAGACACTCAATGCGGTTGCCTTTCGTAGAGATTTTGTTACCCCATGGTTTACCGATTTTGCAAACTACCTTGTGGGTAACTTCATTGTGAAAGGGATGTCGTCCCAACAAAAGAACAAGTTCTTTAAAGATGTGAAACATTATTTCTGGGACGACCCCTACTTGTTCAAAATATGTGCGGATCAAGTCATCCGGCGGTCTGTATATGGTCAAGAAGCCACTGAAATTCTTAAGGCTTGCCATGCTGGTCCCACGGGGGGCCACCACAATCCAAATTACACCGCCAAAAAGGTGTTTGATTCCAGTTTCTTTTGGCCCTCGATTTACCAGGATGCCCAAGAATTAGTCAAATCCTGTGACGCGTGTCAACGTCACGGGAATATTTCACAAAAGAATGAAATGCCACAAAATGCAATACAAGTTTGTGAAATATTTGACGTATGGGGCATTGACTTTATGGGGCCATTTCCGTCATCTCATGGAAATAAGTACATACTCGTGGCTGTTGACTATTTGTCAAAATGGGTTGAAGCGAAAGCTTTACCCACTAATGATGCCCGAGTAGTCGTGAAATTTTTGAAAGCTCTCTTTGCTCGATTTGGAACTCCACGTGCTATAATTAGTGATCGTGGTACGCATTTTTGCAACGACAAATTTGATAAAGTCATGCAAAAGTATGGTGTAACTCACCGTCTTTCTACTGCATACCACCCTCAAACAAGTGGACAAGTAGAAGTTTCCTATCGAGGCATTAAGAGGATATTGGAAAGAACCGTTGGGGAAAATCGTGCATCTTGGTCGGATAAATTAGATGATGCACTTTGGGCTTTCCGTACGGCTTACAAAACACCCATTGGGTGTATGCCATACAAACTTGTGTACGGGAAAGCGTGCCACCTTCCGGTCGAGCTTGAGCATAAAGCCTATTGGGCTCTCAAGCATGCAAATTTTGACCTCAAAACTGCGGGTGATCATCGGAAAGTTCAACTCAATGAATTAAATGAACTCCGTGATCAAGCTTACGAGAACTCTTTGATCTACAAGGAAAAGACAAAGAAGATACATGACTCCAAAATCAAAAACCGCGTTTTCAACGTTGGTGATCGAGTCCTTCTTTTCAACTCTAGACTCAAGATCTTCTCGGGAAAGCTCAAAACCCGATGGACTGGTCCATTCACTATCATTAAGGTTTATCCTTATGGCACCGTCGAGTTATCTCAAAATGACGGCCCCAATTTCAAAGTGAATGGACATCGTTTAAAGCACTACTTTGGAGAGGACATACCATCCATGGTTGTCCCGGATCTCCAAACTTTCCCCAAGGACAACTAAATTCGGGGATCGAGTCAAGCTAGCGACTCGGTGAACAAAAATTAGCAACATATATGGGTTTTCACCCGTATTTCTGACTTCTTTCTACTTTCTACCACCTAGTGTGGGGGAATGGCCAACCCCCCGCTATTTGAAATGTATATATCTCAAAAAAAAAAAAAAATGTGATTGTATGTACAGCTAAATAAAGTGAAAAAAAAAATACAAAACAAAATTCCACAGTTAGCTTCGAATATTATCTTTTTACGTTCATAGATTCGGCATAATAGCCGGGACCTTGAATATTGAGGACAATATTCATTTCTAAGTGTGGGGGGGAAATTCTAGCGAATTTTATCGCAAAATACTTTCAAGTACCCCCATTTTGGCCCAAATTTTTCAAAAAATTTTCACTTTATTTCAAAATTTTTGTGGTAATCAGTCCGCCGTGTCTAAACGACAAAAGAGATTGGCTAATCCAGGAGCAAACGGCTCTTGGTAAAGATATCTCAAATCCGTTTATGGCTTGCAATTTGCCCAAAATTGTATGGTTCCTCAACTCCCCAAAAACAAATGAGTTGGCTAGCCCGCAAGATTATGGCTTGTGGTAAAGGCCGTGGAAAGACCATAATTGGTAATCAGCTCACCAAGATGTTGACTATTCCATCAAGAGTTGGCTAGTCCAGAAGCAAACGGCTTTTGGTAAAGACTAATCAAATCCATTGACAGCTGGTGGTTTGCTCAAAATCACACGGTTATCAGGTGTGCCACAGTTCTTACACCTGGCTACTCCAAAATTGATGGCTTTTGGTAAAGAGTTTAAAATCCATCAAGTTTTTCTCAAAAGATTGCTAGGGACTAGCAATAGTTTAGTGTGGGGGATTGATGAGTGTGTAAATACCCATCATTTTTATCTTATCTGAACTGCCAAAACATCCAAAAACACCCAAATACGCATCAAAATACACAAATTATCCCAAAAGTGTGTTTTATATGTTTTAGATGCAAAATGTTTAAAAACAAATGAAAAACGAACAAAGTTTGCACAATTGGCAGTTTCAGTCCCTCAAGTTTCAAAATTTGACAAAACTAGTCCCTGGAAGTTTAAAACGAAAGAAAAGTCAACCCAAGGCATGGAAAAGTCAAAAGTTATGAAAAAAATGATCCTTGGGTAAAAAGTTTGAGAAAATTACACATTTGGTCCCTCAAAATCCAAAATTGGCATGTTTGGTCCTTGGACTTTTGAAAAATGACACAATTGGTCCCCGGGAATTTTCAAAATGGAAATTTATTATTTTGTGTCCATGTACTAATGAGTTGTGGCAGGAATTACCCTTATTACTACTTTGGATGTTTGTACAATTCAGCCCCTCAATTTCGGTCTATTACAAAAATGGTCCTTGTGATTAATAGTTAAACCAAACGGATCCCTTTGTATTACAATAAATCCACCAAACCAATCCAAAATCTGATCCAAGCCCACCTTATAACTCCCCCATTCCAGCCCACTCCAACTCAGCCCACTCCACTCCCCGTCCGTTTTATTATTTGAAACGGTCAACCCACCGTTTGACCAACACCCATCCCCTACCCCTGCTATCCCTAGCCCTGCAACACAAACACAATCATCACTTCCCACCCCCTCCTCTGCTACTCCACTCCATCTCCTCCCCCTTGCATCCCATTCCAAACACAAGCCTCTAAAACCCACCCCCTGGCATCAATAATATGAGGAAACAGCCAAGGATAGGTTTTGGCGCCAAGATTTAAACGGCCAAGATTAAACCTAGAAATCCAAGGGTGTGTGAAGAAGCTGGGAAGAGTCCAAGGCAACCCAAGAACCCTAATGAAGGAGTATAAAAAGAGAGGTGTAGCAGAGAAGCTAGTATGTAGTTTTTTTTAGTGAAATTCCTAGTTTAATTAAATGATTGTAATTCTCAAAACTTTCTGTATTGTACTTTGTTCTTTTTATTAATATAAGACTTTGATTCAGAAATATTAAGTTTTACTGCACTTTCATTCCAAATTCAAATTCATAAAAATAAATAAGAAAAATAAAAAATATATATATAAAAAAAGAGAAAACAGAAAAATCAAAGAAGTTGAGATGGAAAGCTGAATCAAAGAATGGAGAAAGGGTATTAGAGACTCAAGGGAGTCATATAAGTGGTTCTTGTTTTCATAATTGTGGGCTGGAAGCACACTGTGAGACCTTTCTCAAACTCAATTGTTCATTAGCTTATTATATTGCTTATTTGCACTTCATTCTGTTTATGCATGCTTATTCCATCCTTTGTATGCTGAGAATGCTTAGATTGTAGTTTATGAGTGTATTTTAGAACTCTTGAATAACTGTTTCATTATAGCTTACTCAGCTTATTCATGGTTGCTATTTGTACACTGCTTATTGATGATGACCTGTGTTTAAATTACACTTAGAAGGATTATTGGATGATTATGTAGCTTATTGGCAGTCCATATCAGTTGGTTTCTTGGGAAATACCAATACAGACACCATCTAAAAGGGTGTTTGGATCAGCCTGTTACCATGTGTTCCAGGGGTTGTTTGGTGTTATTTTCAGTTTGAACAGGTCATAATAGGTTTAGGTTAGTTAGTAAAGTCATAAAATTGGGTAGGTTTAGTTCTAAAAGTCAATTTTACTCTAAATCCTCCATAGGCTGTTAACTGTTAGGGTCTGTGGTATTTTAATCTCTAATTAGGTTATAGGAGGTGATTAGCTAGCCTAAATCAGTCTTTTTATAAGTCATAGCATCTTATTAAATCATCTAGGTTAGTTTAAAATCCATTTAAGTCAACCTGTCATCAAATTTTCAAAAAGTCAAAAATATGTTTCAGTGAAATTGATAAATTTTTGGTGATCTATAATTAGCTTAATACAATGAATTAGCATCTGAGCTTTTACAAGCTTATTCTTTATCAGCTTGTTGATTTTTAGGATTTTTCTCAGATTTTGTGGAATTTGTTTAGTGGGTCCCACCAGGCCTCGAAGAGACCTGCAGGGCAACCCTCTGCCCTGTGCACAAACCATCACCACCACACCACCACCTTTGGTGGTGGATTGTGGCCACCTCAGTGGGCCCCCAGCCTTGAGATTGGTTCCAACTTGCTCACAAGCTGGCACACTAGCTTATTCAACCTAGCTTAAGCTTTTACCATCTGTGGACCCCACTTTGTTTTGTCCCTAAAGTCTGTCCCAAAATCTGTTGCAGTTTAAGAATTTGTGGCTTATTGTTGTGCTTATTGTTCATTCAGAGAGCTTATTTGATCAAATTAAGATTTAAAGTACCCAAATAACTTAATTGAACTGGTTTTCACCACTGTGGACCCCGCACAAGCTCAATTGAGCTTATTTTCTTCATTAGTCAAACAAAGTCAAACTGTGGAGCTTATTGGCATATACAGAGCTTATTATTGAGCTTAAGCAAAAGTTCCTTCACAAAAGTTTCTTATTTTAAGTAGTTTAATAGTTGTGTAAAAGAAAATTAAGAAAAAGACAAAAATTTAGAAAGTGATAGCTTCTATTTAAGCTATTTTAGCTTATTTTCTGCTTATTTATAAGCAATTTCCATTTTTAAATTTTTCTTAGGCTTCTTTTTAGTTAAAATAATTTTAGTAATTTTTCCAGATTTTTCCTAGTTCATTTTGTATTTTTAATAATTAAACTTAGTTTAAATTAATTAAATAATTAGTTTTAATTAATATTAAATAATTAAAAGGTAGAAAAATTAGGTTTTCTGTTTTAAAAATAGTTTTATAATATTTTAGATATTTCTAAATTTAATTTTCATTTTTCTAGGTAATTTTCATAATTAATTAATAATTAGTTTAAATTAGTTAATTAAAAAGTAGTTAGAAATTAGTAATTAATTAATAGTAATTAATTAAATAGTGTAAAAATTATTTTTCTTTTTCTAAAATTTTTCTTAAGTCATTAGGATCATAAAAATATAATTTTCACGTTCGTAGGACTTTATTTACTCTCGTTTCACTTTTATTTTTGCGCGTTCGCGTTTAT
The DNA here is from genome assembly GCA_030686995.1 of Artemisia argyi. Taxonomy (NCBI): domain Eukaryota; kingdom Viridiplantae; phylum Streptophyta; class Magnoliopsida; order Asterales; family Asteraceae; genus Artemisia; species Artemisia argyi. Next base: position 73,244,872 of record CM060685.1, on the reverse strand, counting down.
TTTAATTCAAACGCGCGTTTTTAGGTTAATTCACGTTTCTAGGTAATCTGATCATCAGTAATTGTCCCATTAGTGTTTCTAAGTCATTTTCAATCATAATCTCGCAGTTTAATTACTCAAATCAAATTCCTGATACTCCTGTTAAATCACCCGATCACTTTAAACGTTTTTTAATACAATTGCTTACCTCGCTGGGACATAACGACCCGGGAATACACTGTACTCCTTGGTTAGTTGGTTTTAGACGTTTGACTAGGTTGACCATTACCTGGGAAACTTAGTTGACCGTTTAGGAACAATCATAAGGTTTCATAATTTTGGGATACAAAATTTCCCAACGTTAGATTGGGTGCGTCCTCAGTTGCTGCAAGAATGTCTGCCTCAGTATTAGGCACCCTATCTCGGTTAGGCGCGCCTGGTGGCACAGTGTTGTCACTGCGGGCACAGTTTGGTGAGGAGTGGTGAAGAGGGTGCGCTGGAGTTCTTCAGCGCTTGGGACCACGGGGATGATTTGGGTAGTCCTTACTGGTAGTTCTACCTCTGGAAGAGGTTGGGTTGTTCCCGCCTCTTGGTGACCAGGTGCGCTGGTTGTCCCAGCAACCTGCCTAAGAGTAGAATCTTGTTGATTCTTTCTCTGGGGGTCACGTCTTTCTGACTGCGGAGTCCGCTGGCTTGAATTCTTATTCTTTGTCATTCTAGTTCTTAGTTCTTAGTAGGGTCCCACGGATGGCGCCACTTGTTGATACAAAAGTTGGGCGTTCCTGATTATGGGCTCCTGCTCTCGTACCAATTCGCTTCTTAGTACTTATAACCTGCGCACTAAGAAAATAAACAACACCGTTAGGCTTATCGTGGGATTGTCTCCCACGATTAGATTTCGGCGTGAGAGTAAGCAATCGATTTAGGGTTCTCGTAAAGAGTTAGGGTTTGTGAATCGTACCTTGAATGAGAGTTATGTCATTCCATATATAGGCGCAGAATCCTTGTAGGGTTCGTGCTCCTTACGTTTCGCACCCATGGTGCTTATCCGGGTAAGGATATCTATTCCATAGATAGATGATCCTTATCTATACCGTGTATAGTTTTATTTGGGTTTGGGCTTACGTGAGCCTGGTCCCATTAGTGATGCGGCCCAAGTTACAATAGCCCACGCACGGTGATTTTGGGCCTTAGAATGTTTATCATTTGGGCTCGTGACCCATATGTAGGCTATAAGTCATCATCGGTATTCTTGAAATTATAATGAGAAGAAGGTGAATAGAAGTTCAACCATGAAGATATTCTTAGAGGCTTTCCATTGGCATATAATCAGAAAACAGAAACTGTACTCCTTCATTAAACTCCACTCTTTTGTTGTAACGATAAGCTCTAAGCAAAATTTAAATTTGATGATCCATTTTCACTCACATGCTAAGACTTCTGCATTAATTTGGTCTCGATTTCTTCATCACCAAAATCAATCCGGTCTTCATCACACACTTATAGACCTTCTCCCCTATTTCCAAGTGCCTAAATAAAAGATATTTATACATTCTATCATTGTATAATTTAGGTCACTTCGGACATGCAGTGATTTGTTAGTTTCTAAACACACAACAAAAGAAATTTAAAGAATGGACAAATATCATACCCCAACTCCTTCTAGCGGTTTTATTCACATTGCAGAAAGAGGGGTTTGGGCGTTGTCAATTACTTCAGCTGCATCACGCGCATTTCACTTCTTTCTGGAGAAAGCTCTAAATAATACATACTCTATAGATAAAATAAAAAAAATTAGATAAAGAGCAATACGTTAGTTATCAGTCATGAAGTAATATTAATATATTGCTGATGGAAGAAATTCCTGTTAACAATTTATAGATGTTATCTACGGAGACAAATATTATTTCTCCGTTTCCAAAATTGTATCCTTAACAAACAAATAATTGTATCCTTACAAATAAAACACAAAAGATATTAAAATATAATGGCATGTACCTTTATAAACAGCGTTGTGTGCAATGAAGGGTTGATAATATTCGGCAATCTCTTTATTACCGGTACGCCGAAAGTGGACCCAGTGTAGGACATATTCTCCAGTTGTTGATTGAAAAGCAGAGAGATCTCCACCAATGATGTGATTCCATGACTTGTAATACCTTAATTGATCTTCTTCCTCCTCAATGTTTTCGTCATCATCGTTATCATAATGACCCAATGAATCTTCTTCTTCTCCTTCCATATTTTTAGTGTCGTCATACAAAAGACTAACCCCGCACTCCCTCGTCTCTATATAATTATCACTTATACCGGTCTTTTTTGCTATAGTGATAGTAAGTTGGTCACCATCTTCCATCTCATTCTTCCCAAGCATCCAATGGCTCAATAAAATTACACACTCTTCAGCAACACTGACTTTGGAAATATAGTGATTGTATATCCAGGTGTGGTTCTTTGTTATATTACTAACTATGATCATTGGCATTTCAAATAACTTAACCGGAACTTAAGAATATTCTATTACCTTTACAATCTTTTGATACGGTATTCCCTGATAAGGTTTACTTTGAATTTGTTTTAACGTCTGTACAGAAAAGATATTCAGTCCTCTAAGCTTATTACGAGATGACGGAATGATAATGGATATTGATGAACCCTGGCTTGTGTGAGTAATCCAATTTGGTACCACTTCGCCCGCATAAAATGTGCTGAATATACCAAATTCATAATACATCTGCCACATACAAGCTTAGTTAGTATTAAATCAACATACATATGGACACATAGACAGATAGTTATGTAGATCAAACCTGGACATGACTTGTTGGTGCTTCTCTAAGCATATGCGAAGTGCGTACCTGCTGTTTTTTTATCGACTCTAAATCCGTCCAACCCAAATTACGTAGTACTCTTTCCTTAACATCTGCTAGAGGTTGGATTTTGATCATGCCTTGAATTTCAAATGACGAATTCTCATATAATAGCATATGCATTTCTAATTTAAGTGGGGACATTTCAGGATTAAAAGAAATCTGCCTGAGCAGATTACTATAGTTGCAAGAGAAATCAGTGATCCTCAAAATTCTTAGGGTATGTGGAGGTTGCTCAATTGTGTTGAGCATTTTACAGTCATTCATACTAAGTTTCTTAAGCCTTGTAAGGCTTCTTACACAGCTGGGCATTGAAACAATTGGATTACCATCTAAATATAAATCCCTCAACATGGATAGGCAACTTAAGTCCATGGGAAATGATTCGTTGGACAACCTGCTATATTTAAGAGACAAGATTACTAAAGAACTTGGTAAAGAAATTGTAAAGGACTGCAGATCTCTTGGTATCACTTCAACAGTGGCAGACGAAGAGGTTTGTGAGTTTCTGCCAAATTTGTCTGCCTTGAGCGTTTGTAGTGAATCCATATCCCTCATCTCGATTCGACTATTACCAAGATCACAACCATCTAATAATAGTTTTTCGACCTTATTTAACTTGCCTATAATGCGTGGAAGCCTTTTAAGCTTATAGCAAGATCTCAAATCAACAAGGACAAGCTCAACACAATGTTCAATGGATTCACAAACATGAATCAAACTTGTGCAATTTGTGAGTATCAACCTCTCAAGTGCAGGGAGTGTTGAATATATGAATAATAATAAACTATAAACATATAAACATCAAAGAGTACGTAGCGGAATAGATCAAATACAAATAATAAATTAACCGAATATAAATGGAAGCGTACCTCTTATTCACTAGCAAGAACAAGAACTTATAAACCCTAGGAGAGGGCTTATATGGATCGACTAGGGCAAGTCACAAGGCAAGATCACCGTTAGCAAAAGTATGCTAACACTTCGTTCTCACACACACGTACTATAGCGTTTCAACGGAAATGCTAGATTCACTTTTACACGAAAAGATTAAACTATTGGTCCAATCAATCAAAGATCGATTAGACACAAAGAAAGAGAAGGAAGTGATTTGGTTGCTCTGGAACCAAGGGATGAATGAATGAATGAGAGAAGGTCTCATTATATAGTATTCAAGAGGCTTGGAGCAAAAGCTATCCCAAACCCTATGAGGAAGTGGGTATGGCCGGCCATGGGTTACAAAAGCCCAACTCGAACCGAACTTTCACTCTTTTCCAAATCTAGTCCTTCATGTTTCGTCTAACGGTCGTTAGTTACCGTTAAGTTTATATTTCGTGTATTTAATATGGGAAAATGGCAGGAAAATGCATCATACTTGCCACTTTTTGTCATTGTATGTAGCGTTTTTTTTTTTTTTTTTTTTTTTTGAATTTGGCACTAACCTTTTTGAATCGTGTCATTGTGTGTACCCACCTTTTTAAATCGTGCTATTGTGTGTACTTTGTGACCATTTTACCCCTACTTTTTTCAAATTTTTTAGGGGTAAAATGGTCATTTCACGGCTGAAAAAGTCGCAAAGTACATACAATGACACGATTTAAAAAAGTTAGTGCCAAATTCAAAAAAGAAAAAGGACGCTACATACAATGACAAAAAGTGGCAAGTATGATGCCTTTTCCTGCCATTTTCCCATTTAACAATTATTCATCACTAAAACAATAATTATTAATTCATTGAAACTCATACGTAAAGTGTGCAATCCCGAAGTCTCGAGTTCGAATCCGATCATGATATATTAATTTATTATCCGTCAAACTAACAGCTCCCACTCTGATATAGATTAATGTAACAATGACAATGGTTAGTCTAGCATAACACGCCAATGCCCCCAGAACGATCACGAGTATGGTTTTCCTGGAAAAAACCACCTTTGATGATTCATCATCATACTCATCCTTTTGATTCTAATACTATGTTAATATGGATATGGATCGAAGTCATTCCATAATTAACTAATGTTTCTCGTTATTTATGATCAAGCAAGATTACCAATTCTTCTGAACGCATTCCAGATAGACCTTGGGCATGGCCATGCAAACATCTTGTTAATCCTACGAGTGGCCAAACAGTATTAAACTTCAAAACAAATTTGAAGGAACCAAATCCCGTATTGACTACAAGCGTAAGCTATGAACTTCGCATCACCTCTGAAAATAATCCTTATAACTACCAGTTACGGATAGCATTAGATTATCTCACAGAAAATGAGCTACATCCATAGTTGTTACCTGGTATCTCAAGTCTGAGGATAAATATTCATGATTTACTCTAATGACAACATCCATAAGTACAATCATGTAGTTGGGATTTTGTCCTATATTCAATTTATCCAGTATTGAATATCATGTGAAATTGGCATGTCTACGCATCAATATATTTAAATATATTATACCAAAACTCAGATTTGTCTTAGTTCAATGATACTCCCATATCATTAATTGACAACGGACTATTTAGAATAACTTAAAGTTATTCATGGATTAAACATGCAAATATAGGATACAATATTTATGAATAGAAATAATCATAACACAATACTTTATTTCATTCGAATAATTATTGCTTACAATATCCTTTATCCAAATACTAACCACAGATTTACATGAAACTACTAGCTAAACGAAGTCCAATGCCATTAGCATGATGAGTAAGCTTTTCCTTAGATAAAGCCTTCTTAAATGGATCAGCTAGATTGTTATCTGTGTGAATTTTGAGTAAATTGATTTCACCTATATCGACTTGTTCTCGAACATAGTGATATCTTCTAGGAAAATGTCTGGCGCCCTTCATAACTCCAGGTTCATTGGCGAATGTAATTGCGGCAGAGTTGTCACAATACATATTAATAGGTGATTCAATTGACGGCATAATACCAAGCCCCGAAATGAATTTCCTAATCCAAACAGCTTCCATCGCAGCTTCCGATGCAGCAATATACTCAGCTTCTGTAACAGACATCGCAATAGTTGTCTGCTTCTTGCTCTTCCAGTCAACTGCTCCTCCATTAATAACAAAGACATAACCCGTCTGAGACTTCGTATCATCTTTATCAGTTTCAAAGGACGCATCACAGTAACCTGTAACATCAAGTTCTGCTTCTGGATTTCCCCCATACACTAGAAACATATCTTTAGTATTCCTTAAATACTTAAGAATGCTTTTAACAGCGTGCCAGTGCTTTCCACCTGGATTCTGTTGATAACGACTGGTCATATTTTGTGCAAACGCCACATCAGGTCTTGTGCATCTAACTGCATACATGATAGATCCTACTGCTGAAGCATATGGAACTTTCTTCATGAGTGCAACCTCTTCAGGTGTTGAAGCACACAGTTTGCTACTTAAGCCATGTTCTACTTGCATTGGCAAATATCCTTTCTTGGAATTTTGCATATTAAATCTCTTCAATACTTTATCAATGTAAGTGCTTTGACTTAATCCAATCAACCGCTTTGATCTATCTCTGTAGATCTTGATTCCAAGGATGAATGTTGCTTCTCCTAAATCCTTCATAGAAAAACATCTACCAAGATAAGCTTTAACTTCGTTTAAACTTGGTATATGATTTCCTAATATTAATATGTCATCGACATATAGGATAAGGAAAGTAACATTACTCCCACTAGCTTTCTGGTATACACATGGCTCATCAAGATTCTGACTAAATCCAAAACTTTTGATTTCTGCGTCAAATCTCTTATTCCATTGACGTGATGCTTGCTTTAATCCATAAATGGATTTTTTAAGTTTGCATACACGGTTTGGAAATTCTGGATTCACAAACCCCTCAGGTTGCGCCATATAGATGTCTTCATCTAGGCGACCATTCAAGAAGGCGGTTTTGACATCCATTTGCCATATCTCATAGTCATAGTAGGCAGCTATGGCTAAGAGAATCCTAATAGCTCTAATGTCAGCTACAGGAGAAAAGGTCTCCTCGTAGTCAACACCAAATGTTTGAGTATAGCCTTTAGCTACCAAACGAGCCTTATAGATGTGTACAATGCCATCCATGTCTGTTTTCATTTTGTAGAGCCATTTACTTCTAACTACCTTAGCATTTGGAGGTAAGTCTACTTCTTCCCAGACTTCATTGTCTTTCATGGACTGCATTTCCCCATTCATAGCACTCTGTCATTTCTCCTTTTCAGGACCATTAATGGCAGCCTTATAACTAGTAGGTTCATTAAGATCCCCTAGTATCGTTTCCTCACACTCTACGTTAAGACATAGACGTTCGGGTGCTTTCACAGTTCTTGAAGATCTGCGAATGGGTACCACTTCCACTTCAGGTGGAGGACCTAAGCTTTCAGGTTCCACAGGAAGTGTGCTAGTGTTTTCACTTCGCCAAAGTTGGATCAAAGTAAAAAATAACTTTGGGCCACATAAAATGAAGTCAAACCTTATCTAAAAGTTTATCACCTAAATCTCGTGAAAGAGATTGGTTAATTGACGCACGTTTGTAAAATGAATAAGCTTGAAAATGATATGAAAATGCTTGAAAATGATTAGTTCAAACTTAGTTTCAATATATGATCCATTGCATAAATCTCGAAAAATTTGTTAGCATAAGACCTATATAAGTTGTACAACATCAACATAGACTCCATTGAGACTCAACAACTAAGACTTACGAGAATTTTTATAGCTTAATAAGAAATTTTACGTGTTGTAATTTATAGATTAGTAAATCGTCACTACACAACATACACTATACGAGAAGGAGGTTTCACCTATATAAGTTGTACAACATCAAAATGTAAATCGTTTGTTTGAGAAGGCAGTTAACACATCATAAAAGATATTTTCATCCATAACGTGTTTATTTCTGTTTGTTTGAGAAGGCGGTTTCACCTATATAAGTTGTACAACATCAAAATGTAAATCGTCAAGCTATTACACCTACACTATAACTAGATGGCTAGCGTGACATGTCAAAATCTGTTTTTGAGTAAAAGGTAGATAACTTTTATGTCTTGAGCTATTAATATAGTAGTTACGTATCATTATAATCTTTTGACTTTAAGCTTTAATTTATAGATTAGTAATGTTTCTGTTACGCTTAACATCAGATAACTAATTACATGATAGTATGATTTTTGAATTATGCTCCGTATATAGCTTATAATTGTTTTTAAGTACTTTTTATTGTTTTAGCCCAGTTTTCACTTTTCAGATCTAACTATCCAATATGTTGGAGATGGTATACGACTCATATAATCCGTTTTAAGCAAGGTTATAAATAGCGTGAGGCGTGGCGTGGCGGCGAAGCCAAGCCTCAAGCTATATGAGCTATAGTGAAGAAGCTGGGAAGAGTCCAAGGCAACCCAAGAACCCTAATGAAGGAGTATAAAAAGAGAGCTGTAGCAGAGAAGCTAGTATGTAGTTTTTTTTAGTGAAATTCCTAGTTTAATTAAATCATTGTAATTCTCAAAACTTTCTGTATTGTACTTTGTTCTTTTTATTAATATAAGACTTTGATTCAGAAATATTAAGTTTTACTGCACTTTCATTCCAAATTCAAATTCATAAAAATAAATAAGAAAAATAAAGAAAATATATATAAAAAAAGAGAAAACAGAAAAATCAAAGAAGTTGAGATGGAAAGCTGAATCAAAGAATGGAGAAAGGGTATTAGAGACTCAAGGGAGTCATATAAGTGGTTCTTGTTTTCATAATTGTGGGCTGGAAGCACACTGTGAGACCTTTCTCAAACTCAATTGTTCATTAGCTTATTATATTGCTTATTTGTACTTCATTCTGTTTATGCATGCTTATTCCATCCTTTGTATGCTGAGAATGCTTAGATTGTAGTTTATGAGTGTGTATTTTAGAAATCTTGAATAACTGTTTCATTACAGCTTACTCAGCTTATTCATGGTTGCTATTTGTACACTGCTTATTGATGATGACCTGTGCATAAATTACACCTAGAAGGATTATTGGATGATTATGTAGCTTATTGGCAGTCCATATCAGTTGGTTTCTTGGGAAATACCAATACAGACACCATCTAAAAGGGTGTTTGGATCAGCCTGTTACCATGTGTTCCAGGGGTTGTTTGGTGTTATTTTCAGTTTGAACAGGTCATAATAGGTTTAGGTTAGTTAGTAAAGTCATAAAATTGGGTAGGTTTAGTTCTAAAAGTCAATTTTACTCTCAATCCTCCATAGGCTGTTAACTGTTAGGGTCTGTGGTATTTTAATCTCTAATTAGGTTATAGGAAGTGATTAGCTAGCCTAAATCAGTCTTTTTATAAGTCATAGCATCTTATTAAATCATCTAGGTTAGTTTAAAATCCATTTAAGTCAACCTGTCATCAAATTTTCAAAAAGTCAAAAATATGTTTCAGTGAAATTGATAAATTTTTGGTGATCTATAATTAGCTTAATACAATTAATTAGCATCTGAGCTTTTACAAGCTTATTCTTTATCAGCTTGTTGATTTTTAGGATTTTTCTCAGATTTTGTGGAATTTGTTTAGTGGGTCACACCAGGCCTCAAAGAGACCTGCAGGGCAACCCTCTGCCCTGTGCACAGACCATCACCACCACACCACCACCTTTGGTGGTGGATTGTGGCCACCTCAGTGGGCCCTCAGCCTTGAGATTGGTTCCAACTTGCTCACAAGCTGGCACACTAGCTTATTCAACCTAGCTTAAGCTTTTACCATCTGTGGACCCCACTTTGTTTTGTCCCTAAAGTCTGTCTCAAAATCTGTTGCAGTTTAAGAATTTGTGGCTTATTGTTGTGCTTATTGTTCATTCAGAGAGCTTATTTGATCAAATTAAGATTTAAAGTACCCAAATAACTTAATTGAACTGGTTTTCACCATTGTGGACTCCACACAAGCTCAATTGAGCTTATTTTCTTCATTGGTCAAACGAAGTCAAACTGTGGAGCTTATTAGCTTGCACAGAGCTTATTATTGAGCTTAAGCAAAAGTTCCTTCACAAAAGTTTCATATTTTAAGTAGTTTAACAGTTGTGTAAAAGAAAATTAAGAAAAAGACAAAAATTTAGAAAGTGATAGCTTCTATTTAAGCTATTTTAGCTTATTTTCTGCTTATTTATAAGCAATTTCCATTTTTAAATTTTTCATAGGCTTTTTTTTAGTTAAAATAATTTTAGTAATTTTTCCAGATTTTTCCTAGTTCATTTTGTATTTTTAATAATTAAACTTAGTTTAAATTAATTAAATAATTAGTTTTAATTAATATTAAATAATTAAAAGGTAGAAAAATTAGGTTTTCTGTTTTAAAAATAGTTTTATAATATTTTAGATTTTTATAAATTTAATTTTCATTTTTTAGGTAATTTTCATAATTAATTAATAATTAGTTTAAATTAGTTAATTAAAAAGTAATTAGAAATTAGTAATTAATTAACAGTAATTAATTAAATAGAGTAAAAATTATTTTTTTTTTTCTAAAAATTTTCTTAAGTCATTAGGATCATAAAAATATAATTTTCACGTTCGTAGGACTTTATTTGCTCTCGTTTCACTTTTATTTTTGCGCGTTCGCATTTATTTTAATTCAAACGCGCGTTTTTAGGTTAATTCACGTTTCTAGGTAATCTGATCATTAGTAATTGTCCCATTAGTGTTTCTAAGTCATTTTCAATCATAATCTCGTAGTTTAATCACTCAAATCAAATTCCTGATACTCCTGTTAAATCACCCGATTACTTTAAACGTTTTTTAATACAATTGCTTACCTCGCTGGGACATAACGACCCGGGAATACACTGTACTCCTTGGTTAGTTGGTTTTAGACGTTTGACTAGGTTGACCATTACCTGGGAAACTTAGTTGACCGTTTAGGAACAATCAAAATTTGGCGCCGCTGCCGGGGAGGTAGCTGCGTGTTTAAAACGTTTCTTAGAGATTAGTGATTTTTCATTCGTCACTGTATAAACCCACCACCTTTTTGTAAATTCAAATCATAAACAAAAACGTCATTCACACTTTTCCTAAAGTGTTAACAACACCAAAAAAATTCAAAAACAAACAAAACATATCGTTACGTTTTCTATATCGTGTTTCTTTTAAGGTGATACTTAAAGAGATACGATTTTGGTAAACGAATCGATACCAAAAATATTGTCCAAAAAGTTTTTATCCCTAGTGCATGCGCACTCGTTCACAATCGAAACGAAATCGTCAACTTAAAAACGTAACTGAGTTACGTCCTATTGTTGAGGATCCTGTTCCGAAAATGGACGGTAATCCAAATGACCCACCCATCATAGATGATGCAGCTCCTGATCTCCGAACGATGGAGGAGTTGTGTCAACCCACAATGCTCGGAAGAGGGGGCCCCATTGCCCCTCTTAACATTGCTGCCACTGATTTTGGACTTAAACATCACATGATTCAACAAGTCCAGAATGCGTGTCAATTTCATGGCTTACCTGGTGATGATGCAAACAAGCATCTTGATAAATTTCTTACCATCACCCAAAGCATGAAGCAGAATGGTGTCTCCGATGATGCCCTTCGTCTATCTCTTTTCCCCTATTCTCTCACCCATCATGCCACTGCATGGTTTGATCGACTTCCTAAGAACTCGATTCACACTTTCAAAGAAATGGTGACAAAATTTTTAGCCAAATACTTTCCACCATCCATGGTTTCTAAGTTACGAAATGACATTAGTAACTTTCGTCAGCATCCCGAAGAGTCTCTATTTGAGGCATGGGAACGCTATAAGCTCTCAATTGATCGGTGTCCTAACCATAACATGTTACTCGTTACCCAAATAGATACTTTCTATAATGGGTTGACCTTGAGACACCGTGATATTCTCAATGCTGCTGCTGGTGGGACCTTTATGAAAAGGCGCCCCGAAGAGTGCTATGATCTCATTGAGAACATGACTGCCCATCATAATTTCTGGGATTCCTCAGCTGAGAGGGAAGAGTCATGTAAGTCTGTCACTCCAGCATCTTCTGAAATAGCGATCCTCACTAAAAAGATGGATGATTCCGCTACGGCTATGTTGAGGATGAACCAAAGTATCCAACATCAACAAGTCCAAACTCAACAAGCCAAAGCCGTTAGTCAAAGTTGTGAAACTTGTGGAGGTCCACATGCTTATTCCGAGTGTCCTACCACTAGTGGCTACCCTCATGAGGACGTATATGCTGCTCAAGGTTCCTATAACTCGGGAGGTAATAACTACCAACCGCAAGGGGACCGCAATCTTTTAAGCTATCGTTCTAACAATTTCCTTGGACCTCCCGGATTCAATCAAAACCCTAATGTCCCAAACCGTAACCCGAACCAAAATCAGAATCGAACAAACCAAGGTTACCAAAACCAAGGAAATGTCAATCAAACCCAAAACCAAGGTTTCCATCGTAACCAAAACCAAGGTTTCCAAAATCATGGAAACTACAATCGAAACCAAGGCCAAAACAACTATCAGGGAAACAATTCTCATGGACATGGCAACCAACATCAGGGAAATTTTCAAAACCACGGTTCTAATCATAATAACCGGGGTCAAAATTTTCCCAATCAAAATCAAGCCATCACTACAACTACTCAGAATTACCCTAACCAAGCTCCTCCTAACAATATTCAAGCAATTGTTCCAACGGGTCCTTCACATGAGGAGTTGTTGAGACAATTCATGAAATCTCAGGAGGAAATGAATAGGGTGATGATAACTCAGATCGCTGACCTTGTTAAGAAGTCTTTAAATGATCGACCCTCGGGCTCAGGTAATACTTTACCTAGCAACACGATCGCTAATCTGAGGGGCGATGTTAAAGCGATCACAACGAGAAGTGGTGTTTCCTATGATGGTCCCAAAGCTCCTACTACCTCTTTTTCTCCTCCCAAGGTAGTAGAGAATGAGCCTGAGGTGACAAAGGACAAGGTGCAATTTACAAGTACACGAAGTACCGCACACGTCCATCCTCAGGTTGTACCAGAAACCGTACCAGAACCAGGAGTTGTGTTTCAACCACCAACAACTCCTGAAGAGAACCCTAAATCCAAACCTTCACTACCATATCCATCTCGGTTACAAGACCAAAAGCTCCGCGAAAAAGCAAATCATCAAATGGAAAAGTTCTTTCAAATTTTCCGAGATATTCATTTTGATATCAGCTTCGCGGATGCCCTCCTTTTGATGCCTAAATTCGCATCGACAATCAAAAATCTGTTGAACAATAAAGAGAAGCTATTTGAAATGGCACGAACTCCACTCAATGAGAACTACTCTGCGGTTCTTTTGAAACAGCTTCCCGAGAAGCTAGGAGACCCGGGAAAATTCCTCATTCCATGTGTTTTCCCCGGAATGGTTGAGTGCTTCGCCTTGGCCGATCTAGGTGCAAGCATCAACTTGATGCCTTATTCCATATGGAAAAAGCTTTCTCTTCCGGAACTCACCACCACCTGCATGACTCTTGAGCTTGCAGACCGCTCAACATCTCGTCCCCTCGGCATTGCCGAGGATGTATTTGTAAAGGTGGGGAACTTCCACTTTCCGGCAGATTTTGTGGTTGTCGATTTCGATGCTGACCCACGAGTTCCTCTCATTCTTGGGAGAGGATTCTTAAGGATGGGTCGAGCGTTAATCGATGTGCACGAAGAGGAAATAACTCTTCGTGTTGGTAATGATGCAGTAACGTTTAACCTCAATCAAACTTCGAGGTACTCCTCTAATTATGACGCTGAAACGGTTAACCGAATTGATGTCATTGATGTTGCGTCTAAGGAGTACTCTCAAGAACTTCTTGGTTACTTACCGAGTGACAGTCCCACTCCATCTACTGAGCCTATCATATCCGACTCTTCCCCTTCTCTCACTCCTTTTGTGGGAAGTGACTTCCTTTTGGAAGAGGTCGAGGCTTTTCTCGCCCAAGATAGTTCAATTTCGGGTGAATATGCTGAGAACTATCTTGATCCTGAGGGGGATATTCTTTTGCTAGAAAAATTGTTAAACGAAGATCCATTTCCCCCTCTTCCTCCAAAAATACTTCATAAAGAGGAAGTCAAAAATGTTGAAATAACTGATGACTTGCCTGCGGTTGAACTTAAGGACTTGCCTCCTCACCTCGAGTATGCATTTCTGGAGGGTGACGATAAATTACCCGTCATAATTGCTAAAAATTTAAGTGTTGAGGAAAAGGCTGCTCTCATAAAGGTTTTGAAGTCACATAAACAAGCAATTGCTTGGCGACTCTCCGACATCAAGGGCATTGACCCTGAATTTTGTACTCACAAGATTTTAATGGAGGATGATTTCAAACCAGCAGTCCAACACCAAAGAAGGGTGAATCCAAAAATTCATGAGGTCATTAAACAAGAAGTTTTAAAACTTCTTGATGCCGGATTGATTTACCCTATCTCGGACAGTCCTTGGGTTAGCCCAATACATTGTGTTCCAAAAAAGGGTGGCATTACTGTTGTCACAAATGAGGAAAATGAGTTGATTCCAACTCGATTGGTTACGGGTTGGCGTGTCTGTATTGACTATCGCAAGTTAAATGACGCCACCCGCAAAGACCATTTTCCTCTGCCCTTTATGGATCAGATGCTCGAGAGATTAGCGGGGAATGAGTACAATTGCTTCCTTGATGGTTTCTCGGGTTACTTTCAGATTCCCATTGACCCGCAAGATCAGGAAAAGACCACTTTCACGTGCCCCTATGGAACTTTTGCGTATAAACGTATGCCATTTGGCTTATGTAATGCTCCGGGCACGTTTCAACGATGTATGATGTCCATATTTTCCGACATGATCGGAAAAACTATGGAGGTCTTCATGGACGATTTTTCGGTCATTGGGGATTCGTTTCAATCATGTCTCTCCCATTTAGACAACATGCTCAAACGTTGTGAAGACACAAAGTTATGTCTAAATTGGGAGAAGAGTCACTTTATGGTCAAAGAGGGCATTGTCCTCGACCATAAGATTTCAAAGAATGGGATTGAGGTTGACAAAGCCAAAATTGATGTCATTGCAAAATTACCTCATCCCACTACCGTTAAAGGTATTAGGAGCTTTTTGGGTCATGCCGGTTTTTACCGTAGGTTTATTCAAGATTTTTCTAAAATCGCCCGGCCTATAACCCATCTCCTCGAAAAGGATGCTCCTTTTATCTTCTCACCTGAGTGCGTAGAAGCTTTTGAAACTCTAAAGAAAAAGCTTACTGAGGCACATATTCTTGTCGCCCCCGATTGGGACTTGCCCTTTGAACTTATGTGTGATGCTAGCGATTATGCTATAGGGGCAGTCTTGGGGCAACGCAGGTCTAAACACTTTCAGCCTATACACTATGCAAGCAAAATGATGACTGAGGCTCAAAGTCATTACACCACCACTGAAAAAGAATTATTAGCTGTGGTGTATGCCTTTGAGAAATTCCGGTCATATTTGATCTTGACCAAAAGCATAGTGTATACGGATCACTCGGCTTTGAAGTACCTTTTTGCAAAACAAGATGCAAAGCCGAGACTACTTCGTTGGGTTCTCCTCCTGCAAGAATTTGATATCATTATTCGTGATAAAAAAGGAGCTGAGAACCTAGCTGCTGATCATCTCTCCCGTTTGGAAAACCCCCATCAAGATGTCTCCGAAAAAAGGGAAATTAATGAAACCTTCCCCCTTGAGACACTCAATGCGGTTGCCTTTCGTGGAGATTTTGTTACCCCATGGTTTACCGATTTTGCAAACTACCTTGCGGGTAACTTCATTGTGAAAGGGATGTCGTCCCAACAAAAGAACAAGTTCTTTAAAGATGTGAAACATTATTTCTGGGACGACCCCTACTTGTTCAAAATATGTGCGGATCAAGTCATCCGGCGGTGTGTATATGGTCAAGAAGCCACTGAAATTCTTAAGGCTTGCCATGCTGGTCCCACGGGGGGCCACCACAATCCAAATTACACCGCCAAAAAGGTGTTTGATTCCGGTTTCTTTTGGCCCTCGATTTACCAGGATGCCCAAGAATTAGTCAAATCCTGTGACGCGTGTCAACGTCACGGGAATATTTCACAAACGAATGAAATGCCACAAAATGCAATACAAGTTTGTGAAATATTTGACGTATGGGGCATTAACTTTATGGGGCCATTTTCGTCATCTCATGGAAATAAGTACATACTCGTGGCTGTTGACTATTTGTCAAAATGGGTTGAAGCGAAAGCTTTACCCACTAATGATGCCCGAGTAGTCGTGAAATTTTTGAAAGCTCTCTTTGCTCGATTTGGAACTCCACGTGCTATAATTAGTGATCGTGGTACGCATTTTTGCAACGACAAATTTGATAAAGTCATGCAAAAGTATGGTGTAACTCACCGTCTTTCTACTGCATACCACCCTCAAACAAGTGGACAAGTAGAAGTTTCCTATCGAGGCATTAAGAGGATATTGGAAAGAACCGTTGGGGAAAATCGTGCATCTTGGTCGGATAAATTAGATGATGCACTTTGGGCTTTCCGTACGGCTTACAAAACACCCATTGGGTGTATGCCATACAAACTTGTGTACGGGAAAGCGTGCCACCTTCCGGTCGAGCTTGAGCATAAAGCCTATTGGGCTCTCAAGCATGCAAATTTTGACCTCAAAACTGCGGGTGATCATCGGAAAGTTCAACTCAATGAATTAAATGAACTCCGTGATCAAGCTTACGAGAACTCTTTGATCTACAAGGAAAAGACAAAGAAGATACATGACTCCAAAATCAAAAACCGCGTTTTCAACGTTGGTGATCGAGTCCTTCTTTTCAACTCTAGACTCAAGATCTTCTCGGGAAAGCTCAAAACCCGATGGACTGGTCCATTCACTATCATTAAGGTTTATCCTTATGGCACCGTCGAGTTATCTCAAAATGACGGCCCCAATTTCAAAGTGAATGGACATCGTTTAAAGCACTACTTTGGAGAGGACATACCATCCATGGTTGTCCCGGATCTCCAAACTTTCCCCAAGGACAACTAAATTCGGGGATCGAGTCAAGCTAGCGACTCGGTGAACAAAAATTAGCAACATATATGGGTTTTCACCCGTATTTCTGACTTCTTTCTACTTTCTACCACCCTAGTGTGGGGGAATGGCCAACCCCCCGCTATTTGAAATGTATATATCTCAAAAAAAAAAAAAAATGTGATTGTATGTACAGCTAAATAAAGTGAAAAAAAAATACAAAACAAAATTCCACAGTTAGCTTCGAATATTATCTTTTTACGTTCATAGATTCGGCATAATAGCCGGGACCTTGAATATTGAGGACAATATTCATTTCTAAGTGTGGGGGGGAAATTCTAGCGAATTTTATCGCAAAATACTTTCAAGTACCCCCATTTTGGCCCAAATTTTTCAAAAAATTTTCACTTTATTTCAAAATTTTTGTGGTAATCAGTCCGCCGTGTCTAAACGACAAAATAGATTGGCTAATCCAGGAGCAAACGGCTCTTGGTAAAGATATCTCAAATCCGTTTATGGCTTGCAATTTGCCCAAAATTGTATGGTTCCTCAACTCCCCAAAAACAAATGAGTTGGCTAGCCCGCAAGATTATGGCTTGTGGTAAAGGCCGTTGAAAGACCATAATTGGTAATCAGCTCACCAAGATGTTGACTATTCCATCAAGAGTTGGCTAGTCCAGAAGCAAACGGCTTTTGGTAAAGACTAATCAAATCCGTTGACAGCTGGTGGTTTGCTCAAGATCACACGGTTATCAGGTGTGCCACAGTTCTTACACCTGGCTACTCCAGAAGTGATGGCTTTTGGTAAAGAGTTTAAAATCCATCAAGTTTTTCTCAAAAGATTGCTAGGGACTAGCAATAGTTTAGTGTGGGAGATTGATGAGTGTGTAAATACTCATCATTTTTATCTTATCTGAACTGCCAAAACAACCAAAAACACCCAAATACGCATCAAAATACACAAATTATCCCAAAAGTGTGTTTTATATGTTTTAGATGCAAAATGTTTAAAAACAAATGAAAAACGAACAAAGTTTGCACAATTGGCAGTTTCAGTCCCTCAAGTTTCAAAATTTGACAAAACTAGTCCCTGGAAGTTTAAAATGAAAGAAAAGTCAACCCAAGGCATGGAAAAGTCAAAAGTTATGAAAAAAATGATCCTTGGGTAAAAAGTTTGAGAAAATTACACATTTGGTCCCTCAAAATCCAAAATTGGCATGTTTGGTCCTTGGACTTTTGAAAAATGACACAATTGGTCCCCGGGAATTTTCAAAATGGAAATTTATTTTTTTGTGTCCATGTACTAATGAGTTGTGGCAGGAATTACCCTTATTACTACTTTGGATGTTTGTACAATTCAGCCCCTCAATTTCGGTCTATTACAAAAATGGTCCTTGTGATTAATAGTTAAACCAAACGGATCCCTTTGTATTACAATAAATCCACCAAACCAATCCAAAATCTGATCCAAGCCAACCTTATAACTCCCCCATTCCAGCCCACTCCAACTCAGCCCACTCCACTCCCCGTCCGTTTTATTATTTGAAACGGTCAACCCACCGTTTGACCAACACCCATCCCCTACCCCTGCTATCCCTAGCCCTGCAACACAAACACAATCATCACTTCCCACCCCCCTCCTCTGCTACTCCACTCCATCTCCTCCCCCTTGCATCCCATTCCAAACACAAGCCTCCAAAGCCCATCCCCTGGCATCAATAATATGAGGAAACAGCCAAGGATAGGTTTTGGCGCCAAGATTTAAACAGCCAAGATTAAACCTAGAAATCCAAGGGTGTGTGAAGAAGCTGGGAAGAGTCCAAGGCAACCCAAGAACCCTAATGAAGGAGTGTAAAAAGAGAGCTGTAGCAGAGAAGCTAGTATGTAGTTTTTTTTAGTGAAATTCCTAGTTTAATTAAATCATTGTAATTCTCAAAATTTTCTGTATTGTACTTTGTTCTTTTTATTAATATAAGACTTTGATTCAGAAATATTAAGTTTTACTGCACTTTCATTCCAAATTCAAATTCATAAAAATAAATAAGAAAAATATAAAAAATATAAAAAAAAGAGAAAACAGAAAAATCAAAGAAGTTGAGATGGAAAGCTGAATCAAAGAATGGAGAAAGGGTATTAGAGACTCAAGGGAGTCATATAAGTGGTTCTTGTTTTCATAATTGTGGGCTGGAAGCACACTGTGAGACCTTTCTCAAACTCAATTGTTCATTAGCTTATTATATTGCTTATTTGTACTTCATTCTGTTTATGCATGCTTATTCCATCCTTTGTATGCTGAGAATGCTTAGATTGTAGTTTATGAGTGTGTATTTTAGAAATCTTGAATAACTGTTTCATTACAGCTTACTCAGCTTATTCATGGTTGCTATTTGTACACTGCTTATTGATGATGACTTGTGCATAAATTACACCTAGAAGGATTATTGGATGATTATGTAGCTTATTGGCAGTCCATATCAGTTGGTTTCTTGGGAAATACCAATACAGACACCATCTAAAAGGGTGTTTGGATCAGCCTGTTACCATGTGTTCCAGGGGTTGTTTGGTGTTATTTTCAGTTTGAACAGGTCATAATAGGTTTAGGTTAGTTAGTAAAGTCATAAAATTGGGTAGGTTTAGTTCTAAAAGTCAATTTTACTCTAAATCCTCCATAGGCTGTTAACTGTTAGGGTCTGTGGTATTTTAATCTCTAATTAGGTTATAGGAAGTGATTAGCTAGCCTAAATCAGTCTTTTTATAAGTCATAGCATCTTATTAAATCATCTAGGTTAGTTTAAAATCCATTTAAGTCAACCTGTCATCAAATTTTCAAAAAGTCAAAAATATGTTTCAGTGAAATTGATAAATTTTTGGTGATCTATAATTAGCTTAATAGAATGAATTAGCATCTGAGCTTTTACAAGCTTATTCCTTATCAGCTTGTTGATTTTTAGGATTTTTCTCAGATTTTGTGGAATTTGTTTAGTGGGTCCCACCAGGCCTCAAAGAGACCTGCAGGGCAACCCTCTGCCCTGTGCACAGACCATCACCACCACACCACCACCTTTGGTGGTGGATTGTGGCCACCTCAGTGGGCCCCCAGCCTTGAGATTGGTTCCAACTTGCTCACAAGCTGGCACACTAGCTTATTTAACCTAGCTTAAGCTTTTACCATCTTTGGGCCCCACTTTGTTTTGTCCCTAAAGTCTGTCCCAAAATCTGTTGCAGTTTAAGAATTTGTGGCTTATTGTTGTGCTTATTGTTCATTCAGAGAGCTTATTTGATCAAATTAAGATTTAAAGTACCCAAATAACTTAATTGAACTGGTTTTCACCACTGTGGACCCCACACAAGCTCAATTGAGCTTATTTTCTTCATTAGTCAAACAAAGTCAAACTGTGGAGCTTATTGGCTTGCACAGAGCTTATTATTGAGCTTAAGCAAAAGTTCCTTCACAAAAGTTTCATATTTTAAGCAGTTTAACTGTTGTGTAAAAGAAAATTAAGAAAAAGACAAAAATTTAGAAAGTGATAGCTTCTATTTAAGCTATTTTAGCTTATTTTCTGCTTATTTATAAGCAATTTCCATTTTTAAATTTTTCTTAGGCTTCTTTTTAGTTAAAATAATTTTAGTAATTTTTCCAGATTTTTCCTAGTTCATTTTGTATTTTTAATAATTAAACTTAGTTTAAATTAATTAAATAATTAGTTTTAATTAATATTAAATAATTAAAAGGTAGAAAAATTAGGTTTTCTGTTTTAAAAATAGTTTTATAATATTTTAGATTTTTCTAAATTTAATTTTCATTTTTCTAGGTAATTTTCATAATTAATTAATAATTAGTTTAAATTAGTTAATTAAAAAGTAATTAGAAATTAGTAATTAATTAATAGTAATTAATTAAATAGTGTAAAAATTATTTTTCTTTTTCTAAAAATTTTCTTAAGTCATTAGGATCATAAAAATATAATTTTCACGTTCGTAGGACTTTATTTGCTCTCGTTTCACTTTTATTTTTGCGCGTTCGCGTTTATTTTAATTCAAACGCGCGTTTTTAGGTTAATTCACGTTTCTAGGTAATCTGATCATTAGTAATTGTCCCATTAGTGTTTCTAAGTCATTTTCAATCATAATCTCGTAGTTTAATCACTCAAATCAAATTCCTGATACTCCTGTTAAATCACCCGATCACTTTAAACGTTTTTTAATACAATTGCTTACCTCGCTGGGACATAACGACCCGGGAATACACTGTACTCCTTGGTTAGTTGGTTTTAGACGTTTGACTAGGTTGACCATTACCTGGGAAACTTAGTTGACCGTTTAGGAACAATCATAAGGTTTCATAATTTTGGGATACAAAATTTCCCAGCGTTAGATTGGGTGCGTCCTCAGTTGCTGCAAGAATGTCTGCCTCAGTATTAGGCACCCTATCTCAGTTAGGCGCGCCTGGTGGCACAGTGTTGTTCACTGCGGGCACAGTTTGGTGAGGAGTGGTGAAGAGGGTGCGCTGGAGTTCTTCAGCGCTTGGGACCACGGGGATGATTTGGGTAGTCCTTACTGGTAGTTCTACCTCTGGAAGAGGTTGGGTTGTTCCCGCCTCTTGGTGACCAGGTGCGCTGGTTGTCCCAGCAACCTGCCTAAGAGTAGAATCTTGTTGATTCTTTCTCTGGGGGTCACGTCTTTCTGACTGCGGAGTCCGCTGGCTTGAATTCTTATTCTTTGTCATTCTAGTTCTTAGTTCTTAGTTCTTAGTAGGGTCCCACGGATGGCGCCACTTGTTGATACAAAAGTTGGGCGTTCCTGATTATGGGCTCCTGCTCTCGTACCAATTCGCTTCTTAGTACTTATAACCTGCACACTAAGAAAATAAACAACACCGTTAGGCTTATCGTGGGATTGTCTCCCACGATTAGACTTCGGCGTGAGAGTAAGCAATCGATTTAGGGTTCTCGTAAAGAGTTAGGGTTTGTGAATCGTACCTTGAATGAGAGTTATGTCATTCCTTATATAGGCGCAGAATCCTTGTAGGGTTCGTGCTCCTTACGTTTCGCACCCATGGTGCTTATCCGGGTAAGGATATCTATTCCATAGATAGATGATCCTTATCTATACCGTGTATAGTTTTATTTGGGTTTGGGCTTACGTGAGCTTGGTCCCACTAGTGATGCGGCCCAAGTTACAATAGCCCACGCACGGTGATTTTGGGCCTTAGAATGTTTATCATTTGGGCTCGTGACCCATATGTAGGCTATAAGTCATCATCGGTATTCTTGAAATTATAATGAGAAGAAGGTGAATAGAAGTTCAACCATGAAGATATTCTTAGAGGCTTTCCATTGGCATATAATTAGAAAACAGAAACTCTACTCCTTCATTAAACTCCACTCTTTTGTTGTAACGATAAGCTCTAAGCAAAATTTAAATTTGATGATCCATTTTCACTCACATGCTAAGACTTCTGCATTAATTTGGTCTCGATTTCTTCATCACCAAAATCAATCCGGTCTTCATCACACACTTATAGACCTTCTCCCCTATTTCCAAGTGCCTAAATAAAAGATATTTATACATTCTATCATTGTATAATTTAGGTCACTTCGGACATGCAGTGATTTGTTAGTTTCTAAACACACAACAAAAGAAATTTAAAGAATGGACAAATATCATACCCCAACTCCTTCTAGCGGTTTTATTCACATTGCAGAAAGAGGGGTTTGGGCATTGTCAATTACTTCAGCTGCATCACGCGCATTTCACTTCTTTCTGGAGAAAGCTCTAAATGATACATACTCTATAGATAAAATAAAAAAATTAGATAAAGAGCAATACGTTAGTTATCAGTCATGAAGTAATATTAATATATTGCTGATGGAAGAAATTCCTGTTAACAATTTATAGATGTTATCTACGGAGACAAATATTATTTCTCCGTTTCCAAAATTGTATCCTTAACATACAAATAATTGTATCCTTACAAATAAAACACAAAAGATATTAAAATATAATGGCATGTACCTTTATAAACAGCGTTGTGTGCAATGAAGGGTTGATAATATTCGGCAATCTCTTTATTACCGGTACGCCGAAAGTGGACCCAGTGTAGGACATATTCTCCAGTTGTTGATTGAAAAGCAGAGAGATCTCCATCAATGATGTGATTCCATGACTTGTAATACCTTAATTGATCTTCTTCCTCCTCAATGTTTTCGTCATCATCGTTATCATAATGACCCAATGAATCTTCTTCTTCTCCTTCCATATTTTTAGTGTCGTCATACAAAAGACTAACCCCGCACTCCCTCGTCTCTATATAATTATCACTTATACCGGTCTTTTTTGCTATAGTGACAGTAAGTTGGTCACCATCTTCCATCTCATTCTTCCCAAGCATCCAATGGCTCAATAAAATTACACACTCTTCAGCAACACTGACTTTGGAAATATAGTGATTGTATATCCAGGTGTGGTTCTTTGTTATATTACTAACTATGATCATTGGCATTTCAAATAACTTAACCGGAACTTGAGAATATTCTATTACCTTTACAATCTTTTGATACGGTATTCCCTGATAAGGTTTACTTTGAATTTGTTTTAACGTCTGTACAGAACAGATATTCAGTCCTCTAAGCTTATTACGAGATGACGGAATGATAATGGATATTGATGAACCCTGGCTTGTATGAGTAATCCAATTTGGTACCACTTCGCCCGCATAAAATGTGCTGAATATACCAAATTCATAATACATCTGCCACATACAAGCTTAGTTAGTATTAAATCAACATACATATGGACACATAGACAGATAGTTATGTAGATCAAACCTGGACATGACTTGTTGGTGCTTCTCTAAGCATATGCGAAGTGCGTACCTGCTGTTTTTTTATCGACTCTAAATCCGTCCAACCCAAATTACGTAGTACTCTTTCCTTAACATCTGCTAGAGGTTGGATTTTGATCATGCCTTGAATTTCAAATGACGAATTCTCATATAATAGCATATGCATTTCTAATTTAAGTGGGGACATTTCAGGATTAAAAGAAATCTGCCTGAGCAGATTACTATAGTTGCAAGAGAAATCAGTGATCCTCAAAATTCTTAGGGTATGTGGAGGTTGCTCAATTGTGTTGAGCATTTTACAGTCATTCATACTAAGTTTCTTAAGCCTTGTAAGGCTTCTTACACAGCTGGGCATTGAAACAATTGGATTACCATCTAAATATAAATCCCTCAACATGGATAGGCAACTTAAGTCCATGGGAAATGATTCGTTGGACAACCTGCTATATTTAAGAGACAAGATTACTAAAGAACTTGGTAAAGAAATTGTAAAGGACTGCAGATCTCTTGGTATCACTTCAACAGTGGCAGACGAAGAGGTTTGTGAGTTTCTGCCAAATTTGTCTGCCTTGAGCGTTTGTAGTGAATCCATATCCCTCATCTCGATTCGACTATTACCAAGATCACAACCATCTAATAATAGTTTTTCGACCTTATTTAACTTGCCTATAATGCGTGGAAGCCTTTTAAGCTTATAGCAAGATCTCAAATCAACAAGGACAAGCTCAACACAATGTTCAATGGATTCACAAACATGAATCAAACTTGTGCAATTTGTGAGTATCAACCTCTCAAGTGCAGGGAGTGTTGAATATATGAATAATAATAAACTATAAACATATAAACATCAAAGAGTACGTAGCGGAATAGATCAAATACAAATAATAAATTAACCGAATATAAATGGAAGCGTACCTCTTATTCACTAGCAAGAACAAGAACTTATAAACCCTAGGAGAGGGCTTATATGGATCGACTAGGGCAAGTCACAAGGCAAGATCACCGTTAGCAAAAGTATGCTAACACTTCGTTCTCACACACACGTACTATAGCGTTTCAACGGAAATGCTAGATTCACTTTTACACGAAAAGATTAAACTATTGGTCCAATCAATCAAAGATCGATTAGACACAAAGAAAGAGAAGGAAGTGATTTGGTTGCTCTGGAACCAAGGGATGAATGAATGAATGAGAGAAGGTCTCATTATATAGTATTCAAGAGGCTTGGAGCAAAAGCTATCCCAAACCCTATGAGGAAGTGGGTATGGCCGGCCATGGGTTACAAAAGCCCAACCCGAACCGAACTTTCACTCTTTTCCAAATCTAGTCCTTCATGTTTCGTCTAACGGTCGTTAGTTACCGTTAAGTTTATATTTCGTGTATTTAATATGGGAAAATGGCAGGAAAATGCATCATACTTGCCACTTTTTGTCATTGTATGTAGCGTTTTTTTTTTTTTTTTTTTTTTTTGAATTTGGCACTAACCTTTTTGAATCGTGTCATTGTGTGTACCCACCTTTTTAAATCGTGCTATTGTGTGTACTTTGTGACCATTTTACCCCTACTTTTTTCAAATTTTTTAGGGGTAAAATGGTCATTTCACGGCTGAAAAAGTCGCAAAGTACATACAATGACACGATTTAAAAAAGTTAGTGCCAAATTCAAAAAAGAAAAAGGACGCTACATACAATGACAAAAAGTGGCAAGTATGATGCCTTTTCCTGCCATTTTCCCATTTAACAATTATTCATCACTAAAACAATAATTATTAATTCATTGAAACTCATACGTAAAGTGTGCAATCCCGAAGTCTCGAGTTCGAATCCGATCATGATATATTAATTTATTATCCGTCAAACTAACAGCTCCCACTCTGATATAGATTAATGTAACAATGACAATGGTTAGTCTAGCATAACACGCCAATGCCCCCAGAACGATCACGAGTATGGTTTTCCTGGAAAAAACCACCTTTGATGATTCATCATCATACTCATCCTTTTGATTCTAATACTATGTTAATATGGATATGGATCGAAGTCATTCCATAATTAACTAATGTTTCTCGTTATTTATGATCAAGCAAGATTACCAATTCTTCTGAACGCATTCCAGATAGACCTTGGGCATGGCCATGCAAACATCTTGTTAATCCTACGAGTGGCCAAACAGTATTAAACTTCAAAACAAATTTGAAGGAACCAAATCCCGTATTGACTACAAGCGTAAGCTATGAACTTCGCATCACCTCTGAAAATAATCCTTATAACTACCAGTTACGGATAGCATTAGATTATCTCACAGAAAATGAGCTACATCCATAGTTGTTACCTGGTATCTCAAGTCTGAGGATAAATATTCATGATTTACTCTAATGACAACATCCATAAGTACAATCATGTAGTTGGGATTTTGTCCTATATTCAATTTATCCAGTATTGAATATCATGTGAAATTGGCATGTCTACGCATCAATATATTTAAATATATTATACCAAAACTCAGATTTGTCTTAGTTCAATGATACTCCCATATCATTAATTGACAACGGACTATTTAGAATAACTTAAAGTTATTCATGGATTAAACATGCAAATATAGGATACAATATTTATGAATAGAAATAATCATAACACAATACTTTATTTCATTCGAATAATTATTGCTTACAATATCCTTTATCCAAATACTAACCACAGATTTACATGAAACTACTAGCTAAACGAAGTCCAATGCCATTAGCATGATGAGTAAGCTTTTCCTTAGATAAAGCCTTCTTAAATGGATCAGCTAGATTGTTATCTGTGTGAATTTTGAGTAAATTGATTTCACCTATATCGACTTGTTCTCGAACATAGTGATACCTTCTAGGAAAATGTCTGGCGCCCTTCATAACTCCAGGTTCATTGGCGAATGTAATTGCGGCAGAGTTGTCACAATACATATTAATAGGTGATTCAATTGACGGCATAATACCAAGCCCCGAAATGAATTTCCTAATCCAAACAGCTTCCATCGCAGCTTCCGATGCAGCAATATACTCAGCTTCTGTAACAGACATCGCAATAGTTGTCTGCTTCTTGCTCTTCCAGTCAACTGCTCCTCCATTAATAACAAAGACATAACCCGTCTGAGACTTCGTATCATCTTTATCAGTTTCAAAGGACGCATCACAGTAACCTGTAACATCAAGTTCTGCTTCTGGATTTCCCCATACACTAGAAACATATCTTTAGTATTCCTTAAATACTTAAGAATGCTTTTAACAGCGTGCCAGTGCTTTCCACCTGGATTCTGTTGATAACGACTGGTCATATTTTGTGCAAACGCCACATCAGGTCTTGTGCATCTAACTGCATACATGATAGATCCTACTGCTGAAGCATATGGAACTTTCTTCATGAGTGCAACCTCTTCAGGTGTTGAAGCACACAGTTTGCTACTTAAGCCATGTTCTACTTGCATTGGCAAATATCCTTTCTTGGAATTTTGCATATTAAATCTCTTCAATACTTTATCAATGTAAGTGCTTTGACTTAATCCAATCAACCGCTTTGATCTATCTCTGTAGATCTTGATTCCAAGGATGAATGTTGCTTCTCCTAAATCCTTCATAGAAAAACATCTACCAAGATAAGCTTTAACTTCGTTTAAACTTGGTATATGATTTCCTAATATTAATATGTCATCGACATATAGGATAAGGAAAGTAACATTACTCCCACTAGCTTTCTGGTATACACATGGCTCATCAAGATTCTGACTAAATCCAAAACTTTTGATTTCTGCGTCAAATCTCTTATTCCATTGACGTGATGCTTGCTTTAATCCATAAATGGATTTTTTAAGTTTGCATACACGGTTTGGAAATTCTGGATTCACAAACCCCTCAGGTTGCGCCATATAGATGTCTTCATCTAGGCGACCATTCAAGAAGGCGGTTTTGACATCCATTTGCCATATCTCATAGTCATAGTAGGCAGCTATGGCTAAGAGAATCCTAATAGCTCTAATGTCAGCTACAGGAGAAAAGGTCTCCTCGTAGTCAACACCAAATGTTTGAGTATAGCCTTTAGCTACCAAACGAGCATTATAGATGTGTACAATGCCATCCATGTCTGTTTTCATTTTGTAGAGCCATTTACTTCCAACTACCTTAGCATTTGGAGGTAAGTCTACTTCTTCCCAGACTTCATTGTCTTTCATGGACTGCATTTCCCCATTCATAGCACTCTGCCATTTCTCCTTTTCAGGACCATTAATGGCAGCCTTATAACTAGTAGGTTCATTAAGATCCCCTAGTATCGTTTCCTCACACTCTACGTTAAGACATAGACATTCGGGTGCTTTCACAGTTCTTGAAGATCTGCGAATGGGTACCACTTCCACTTCAGGTGGAGGACCTAAGCTTTCAGGTTCCACAGGAAGTGTGCTAGTGTTTTCAGTAGGTGATGTATCTTCATCCTCTAGATCATAAACTCTCCCACTGAATTCTTGAGATATGAGATTCTTTTCAAAGAAATCTCCATACCTAGCCACAATGACTTTATTCTCTGGTGGAAAGTAAAAGTAGTAACCCATCGTTTCCTTTGGGTATCCTACGAAGATACACTTAACAGATCTCTGTTGGAGTTTATCTGGTGAATCACGTTTAACAAACGCGTCACAACCCCAGACCTTTAAGTAAGAAAAGTTGGGAGCTTTTCCTGTCCATAATTCATATGGAGTCTTATCAACCTTCTTTGTTGGAACCATATTCAATATGCGAATAGCAGTTTCAAGGGCATAATCCCAAAAGGATAAGGGTAGAGATGTAAGATTAAACATTGATCGTACCATGTCTAGCAAGGTACGATTTCTCCTTTCAGATACACCATTTTGCTGTGGAGTATAAGGAGCCGTGAGATGCTGGACTATACCACACTCAGTTAGAAAATCTTTAAACTCTTGGCTTAAATATTCACTGCCTCTATCGGATCGAAGTGCCTTAATCTTCTTACCGAGTTGTAATTCTACTTCACTTTTAAAAGCCTTGAAGGTATTAAAGACCTCATGTTTATGTTTAAGTAAATAAACATAACCATAACGACTATAATCATCCGTGAAGGTTATGAAGTAGGTAGCACCACGTCTTGACACATGTCTAAGTGTACCACACACATCAGTGTGTATTAATCAAAGTAGATCTGTAGCCCTTTCCACTTGAGGTGAAAAAGGTTTCTTTGTCATCTTCCCAGATATGCAGGATCAGGGACCAAGTGCGCTACAACAGCCAAAGTTTTCTGCTTTGGATCAGGGAGTCTTACAACAGCCCTACAACCCCATATCCTAAGATAATTAAGGTTAGGTTTCTTTTTAGTCCAAAGTTCATAAGGGGTAACTTTGTTCCTTTTGTTGGGAACCCTATTTAATAAATAGCAAGTTGTTAACATAGCTTCACCCCAGAACCCTTGACTCAGCCCTGAATAGGACAACATGGAATTAACCATCTCCTTCAGCACCCTGTTTTTCCTTTCAGAAATACCATTTTGCTGAGGAGTATAAGGGGCAGTCGTTTCATGGATAATACCAACAGACTGAAAATACAGAGTATCCATGTACTCACCTCCCCTATCAGTCCTTAATCTTTTGATCAAAGAACTTTGTTGCAATTCAACTTCAGTTTTAAATACTTTAAATTTATCTAATGCTTCATCTTTAGAATGTAATAAATAAACATGACAAAACCTAGAAGCATCATCAATAAAACTCACAAAGTATTTCTTATTCCCCAAAGAGGGAGAAACATGTAAATCACAAAGGTCACTGTGAATTAACTCCAAAACTTTAGTTTCACGTTTTACTCCTTGAAAAGGTTTCTTAGTTATCTTGTTCAACATACAAGTTTTACACTTTTCAGTGTTCAGATCAAAAGCTGGTGTTAACCCATCCTTGGACATATCTTGCATTCTTTTAAAATGTACATGGCCAAGTCTTGCATGCCATAGGTTTGAATCATAAAATTTAGATGTAGATATAAAAGCAGAATCAATATTATCATGAACAATATTAAGTCTGAACATTTGATTACATAAATAACCAAAACCAATAAACACACCATTTTTAGACAAAACAAACTTATCAGATTCAATAACCTGTTTATAACCACAATTATTTAAAACACTACTAGAAACCAAATTCTTTCTAATATCAGGAACATGTAAAACATTAAATAAAGAAACAATCTTTCCAGAACTAAACTTCAAATCAACACATCCTTTTCCATGCACCAGGGCAGTTGACTCATTTCCCATATGAAGAATAGAACCATCATTCATTGACTTATAGGTCTTGAACCAGCTTCTATCTTTACACACATGAATTGTTGCTCCAGAGTCAACCCACCACGCAACATCATCATCCTACACAAAGTAAATATCAGATATATTTATAACATAATAAATCTTAAAAGACTTATTAAACACATTGTGACCTTTCAGAGAATTGGTGTTACCATTCCCTCCACTTGTGCCTGATCCATTGGATTTGTTTCCAACTTTACCACCCTTGCAATCTTTCCTGAAGTGTCCAGGTTTCCCACACTTCCAACAAGTCACCTTAGGTTTCTTGTTAAGATCAGATTTGGTGTTATCTTGATGCTTACGCTTGCCCTTGTTGTCATTGTACTTGGTGGAGTTGTTATGCTCCACCATATTGACAACTGATGGACCAGTAGCAGTGCTACTCTTTGGCTTGTCAATGTCTTGAGCTTTGAGTGAATCCTCAATGTGCAAGTGACTGCCCAACTCAACAAGAGTTAACTCCTCCTTCTTATGCTTAAGCATATGCTTGAAATCCTTCCAAGAAGGAGGCAGTTTATCGATGATACAAGAGACTGAAATAGCCTCATCCATGTTCATCTTGTGTTGTGTGAATCGACCAAGTATACTAAGAAGTTCATTGTATTGTTCCATGACAGGTCTAGAATCAACCATTTAGTAATTGTTAAAATTACTTACAAGGAACTTCTTACTTGATGCATCCTCAGCCATATACTTGGCTTCCAAGGAATCCCATAGTTCTTGAGAAGTTTCAACATTCTGATAAATATCAAATAGAGAATCAGACATACCATTGAGAATTAAACCTCTGCATATGTAGTCATCATTCTCCCATTTGCTTCTTGCCCTCATCTGATCCATAGTAGCATCATCTCCAAAATCTTCTGGAATCTCTGTTGTGAGAACATAAACATATTCATACTTGACAATAAGAAGCGCATCTTCTTTTGCCATCTTCTGAAACCAACACCTTCAAACTTTTCCAACTTGAAAAAGTTAGCAGCCATTTGTCTCATAGCAGCAGCCATTGAATATCACTAATAGTTTCTATTAATTGTTAGTTGTTATGTGTAAACAGGTTCCCAGATTAGGGTTACGATAATCAATAAGGTACCGGATATTCACTTGAAATCGTGGTATCACTTTCCAATAGAAACTATTCGACCCTATGCCTGGGTTACATGAATATCTCTATGGGATAAGACCAAGTGATGTTCTTGTTTTAGGCACAAACCACGAACCAGATGCGTATTCAAGTGTTTAGGGTTTTGTGTATTTTGTCTCTCCATGCAGAATAATGTGACCTCTATTTATAATAGAGAATACTCAAACCCTAGCCCATGGAATTATGTATAATTAACGGCCCATTAATTATATCATAATACTTTCCATAATAGTAGGGATCAGTGGTTATCAGTGGAAACAATATCACTAGCAGTGGTAATGTTTACACTATCAGTGGAAACAATAACCCTTGCAGTGGTAATGTTAACACATCAGTGGAAACACTAGCAGTAGAATGCCAGCAGCAGAATCACACTATCAGCAGAATCATGCTATCAGTAGAATCATGCTATCAGCAGAATCATGCTATCAGTAGAATCAATATATAACCACTATTATTGAGTCAGGGGATTCAGTGACCAAATGGGTGTATACTCCATACCTCCAAATCCATTACCAGGTGTGAATTGATCCCTCAAGTGCACTAAATTTTCCAACAATAAATAGTGAGAATGTCTGTGGTATGTGATGATCCATCTTTCAGCCACGAAGTGATAAATGTAACGGAATCATCCATCCCAATAAGCAGTGGCATGGTCTTCCTTAGGGGTTCACCTAATCTTTGGTAGATGGTGTCAACAGTTTCGTCAATGAACTCCGTTTCTATCCTGAAATTATATCGCATTATGAGCTACATTGCTACAAAATTAAATCCCCATACGTAACAAACGAGATCTTGCAAGAACGATATCTAGATATTTTAGTTAAGCATGGTCAGAAATTAGTACCATTTTAACTTTTATAAAGGTTTTTGCCTCTTATATTAAATGTATATTAGACAATGGTTGGCTGTATAGACATCGTTCTAATATTTAATCGTTCTAATATTTAACATAGGACTAGCAAAGTACCCGCGCGTAGCAGCGGCGGGTACCTGAAATAAAAATTTTCAATGGAATTAATAAAAATGTCACGGGATGTCATTCCGACACATAAATTTGCTTGGTCACAGATTTGTGTATCGAGTCGAGTTTTATTGAGGTTTATGTCTAAGTTAAGATGGAGGGTTGTACATTGTGTTTAAATGATTGTAATATTGGGTGTAGGGGTATTTTTAATGCTATTAATGTAGAATGAGGGTTGTACATTGTGTTTAAATGATTGTAATATTGGGTGTTGGGGGTGTTTTTAATGCTATTAATGCAGAATGAGGGTTGTACATTGTGTTTAAATAATTGTAATATTGGGTGTAGAGGTGTTTTTAATGCTATTAATGTGGAATTCTAAGGAAAGTGGTCTGAATTTCGAATCATGCTAGTTTTTGTTGTACACAATGCTTTGGTTGTTGTAATTATGAAAATTGTTTGCTTTAAAGTGTTGTAAACCATGCATCATTTTGTGTACATCTGAATTTTTTTGAGAGAAAGTCTTTCCTTCATTATAAGTAGTATAGATAAGAGGTGTATAACCATGGACGGAACCAGAACACAAAGTTATTGGGTGCATTTAAAGAAAATCAAGCAAGACTGCATACATAGTAGGTGTCCCGGGATTCACGGGAACCCCCGGTTCCGTCCATGCGTATAACACACTTTATTTAGACAATCAACCACTCGATAATGAAAACTTGTATATAACATAGGATTATTATGATTTTTTTTCACAATATATCAAGCTGTCTAGACAACTATTTGAAAAAGGCAGAGTGGTAATCTAAGGGATCAGGTACGGATTTGGATTTCAGTGCGGATGTACGGACGAATCTCAGCCCTTCATCTAGTCAACAATCTGAAAAAGACGGAGTGGTAATATCGTAAATATCCCGTCTTTTTTAATAAAATCTTTAATATTACAATACCTTTTTACATGTAAAACAATTTTAAAAATTTTTTTTTTTCAGCGATTCTTATTTAATTTATTTTACTTATACTATCTTCTCAAAGTTTTTTAGAATTTTTTGATTAATATCACTTTACGTCTTTAACTTCACAATTTAACTAGTACTAGGAAAATAAGTTTTTTTTTTTTTTTTTTTTTTTTTTTTTTTTTTTTTTTTTTTTTAAGTTCAGCGATTATTACTAACTTTTTGTCTACTTTTTTTGTCAAAATTTTTTACTAATATCACTTTTTATCATAAACTTAAAGATTTTTTTAAAAGTGAATATAAGCTTTTTTTCAAAAACTTTTCCAAGGATTTTGCTTGAAAATGCATCTAGTTTCTTGTCATTTTTTTTTCAGAATAAAGAAATTTTTATTTTTTTACGTTATATTCACGACCCATTTAAATAGTGATATATATAATTTTTTTTGAATGTTTTTTCAATGAATCTTAATTATTTTACTTATAGTATATATAATTTTTTTTTCCAGATTTTTTTGTGTTGATATGTGTAGTAAACTGAATTATGATATTAGGCTTTCATATATTAAACTTAACTTTGATATTAAGTTTTTTTTTATGAGTAATGATATTAAGATATGAAAGCTTAAGATCGCAATGAAATCAGCAATGAAATCAACAATAATGTTAAGTTTTTTTTTACTAATATCACTGTTTATTTATTTTTTTTATCACTGTTGGTCTTACATGTAAAAAAGTTTAATATCACCATAGGTTTTATAATATCATTGTTAGTCTTATAATCACAATAACTTTAAACGGTGAAGATCAATGTTTTTCACCTTAATTCTAAAAAGTTAACACTAAAATCCACTGTGAAGATTGTATGTTCATAAAAAAATCAACTAAAAAATGACTTTTGACGAACGGTGATATTAATACCCAAGAACATAAAAAAATAAAAAAAACAAGTTTTCAGAAAAATCTGAAAAAAAATTATATACAGAATACAACAGTAATAAGGATCACTCAAAAGAAAAGAAAAAAATTATCAATCGTTTTCATGGTCAATTAGTGCCGTGAAGTAAGTGTGTGTATGTATATCTAGATCTAATCAAAGGGAGGATGATCTGATAAAAAAGATGGACGGCCCAGATCAATCCGCACGTCCCTACTTAAAAATCATATCCGCACATGATCCTCACTTTATATTAATTATATAAATTGAATCTTAATGTATTATATTAATTATTTCACGAAAAAACCACTTAACGGTCGTTAAACACTTAACAGTATTTACTAACGGTCGTTAGAGGATAAATACAAGGAGTTAAGTATAAAATAGAGGAAGGAAGATTCTAGACCCCCCCCCCCCTCCCCCTTCCCCTATAATTAGTTGAACACCCTCATTGGATGAGGGATTGGCTTTGCTTGCACTCTAAGTAATGAGATAACTATATAATGAAAACTTTAGTCTTCATTATTCTCATAACTTGAAAACGTAGCAAACCAATTTTCTCTTCTATTTTCTCTCTTCTTCTTTGATCGAACCCCCCCCCCCCCCCTCTTAGCAAGGGTTTTGGTTTGATTTCTTGAATACAAGTAAATTGGTTTGTTTTGTGATCGAGAACTAACATTCTAATTGAATCGCTAATAAATCGTGGGTGTGAGAACTTAGAGAAATCATCCCTTTGATTCTTGTGGTTCTTATTTAATCGATCAATACTAAACCCTACTTAGGGTTCTTGGTCGATTTGGGTATTTTAATTGATTCTTGATCCGATCCGACGTATGAACAAAGGTAAACAAGGCAAAGTTAATTAGGTCAATTTACTTGCACTATCTGATCTTTAATCTGCTGCGTACTTGTGATAAATCAATGTTATATTATGTGATTAATAGGTGTAAACTCAAACAATGGCATCACGAGCCATTAAATAGTGCATATTACCTAAAAACGCGTATAAATTGGATCTTTATCAATTGTTGCATGGTTTATTATTGTTCTTGTAATTTTATAAGCCCTTTGGGAGATTTTAATGTAAAAAGATGGATCTTTATGATCTTTAAATTTTGTAGAACATAAACCTAAGGCGCATGAAATTTTTACGAGCTTATAACGTGTAATTTATGATTATTTGACGTTATTCGATCTTGTTTACTATTATTAATTGTTAATATGTTACACATGATAAAAACATGCATGTTTTGTCATGGATCTTGAATATTGAATTAATTGTTAATTGTATATACATGCTTATCTGATGATTTATTTGTAAATTAATGAAGATGTTTTAGTTAATTATTGTATGACACATGATTACTTAATATTTGTAATTAATTATAATATTGGGGAAGACTCCATCTTTAATGTTTTGAATCAGCTTTTATGTGCTATTGTGTGTATATTTAATGTAGGGCTTACGCAGTCAATCGTTATCGATGTATGTGATCCACTTGGTACCTAACTCGAAACAAGTGGGAGCCTTAAGTAAATATGTACATATTACTTAGTTGATTTATATTAAGTTATCATCGAATTATATTATGCATGTGATTAATTGTTAATTGTTGATAAGTGTTATAATGTGTTAGTTGCTTGTTTATTTGCTTTTTATTTGTTTTGACTCATGTAAAATCAAAGGGTGTTTTAGAAAATAAATAAACATGACTAATAACTATGAAATTTGATTTGTTATAAGCTATTATCTTGCAAAGTCTTATGTGTCACAAAAGGTTCGCTTCGCATGGTAATTTGCTCCCGCGACAAGACTTGCAAGATAATTAGTTTATGGGAAAATGATGTCTATATTATAATGTAGGCAATTGCCTGCATTTTCTTTGTAAAAAATTAAAAAATTTACAGTTCAGTCCTTGCCGTAAATCCTTGATATATGTTTTCCCCATGTTCCTACTCTTCTATTCAAAGGAAATGTAGGCAATTGCCTACATTGCAATGTAGGCATCATTACTTAGTTTATAATGTGTTTTGTTAAATTAAAGTCTTATTCTTTTGTCAGTGATGTTTTTTGTTCCAAACAAAGGCTTACAAATTATTGAGGGTGTGGATCATTACTCGAATCTACCAGGATATAATTTGTAAACTGAATGGTTGTTGCAAAATCATCATCAGGGTGATTGACCGTGATTTTTTCACGCCCCACTACATGCTTATGCATATGAGGGAATTATCGAAAGAACTTGAGTCTTTAACTCATGCAGTAGTACGATATAGTGGTTGGACTTTCTTTGAATTGGTTTACCAATTACCACGATAAAAAGAATATCACTTTAACTTATAAATCACGTTGAATCATCAATTTTTAAAAGTAATATGTCATTAAGTTTTATATTCACAGGATTTGCATATAAATTTACATGACATACACTTTAGTAAATAACTTAAATTGAGTAAAGTTCTTTATTAAGACCTAGGATACGAAGATGTATGCATGCTTCTTTGTACATATTTGATATACACATCAAATTTATATACCCTTTGAAAATTTAAGTTTATGCCATCTAATTGTAAGAACACTTGCAATTGCCTTTTACTTTGTGTGAGACGTAGGTAAATTGCAACCCAAGGCAAATTACCACTCATCGTGAGACAGTGGTGGAATATTTTTAGTTCTTTATTGGAAAACTTAATTGATTTACATGGTGAGACTCTTAACTCGAGGTATAAGATGGGATGAAACATGTTTACACGACACTATGTGATTGTCCCTAGTGCCATTAGTAAATCCCATAATGATTTAGAAATTGCACAAGAATTGCAATTATTGTTCGACATTTACCTTCTTGGATAACATCATTACTACAGATCAACTGACGTAATCGTGTTATGTCAATTAATATACTAGGCTTAAGAAAATTATTTGATTTATGTGTATTAAACTATGGGTATTTAATTTTCTTTAAGGATTTATTATCGAAAGTACTAACTTTTGAACTTTTGTTTGTTTTTTAGAATGGAACAACCTGCTCGAAACATGAATCATTCGGCTTTCAGGTCGATGTGAAAGGGAAAAACTTTTTGGCCAAAACTTCAATGATTGGTTTCGTCAACTTAGGATTTTCCAGAGAGTTGAAAAGAGACTTGATGTTTTGGAACAACCTTTAGCCGCTGCTCCTACTCCAGAAGCTCCCAATACGGAGTTGGAGGCATGGAATACTCAGTATGATCATCACAATGAAGTAGCATGTCTGATGCTCGCTAGTATGACTCCCGAACTCCAAAAGCATTTTGAGAATCACACTCCTCATGCTATGCTTCTAGAATTGAAGTCCATGTTTGAAAAACAAGCATGTATTGAATTGTTTGATCTTCTTCACTCTTTTCATGCTTTTAAAAAAGAGGATGGTAAATCCGTTAGCTCACATGTTCTTAAGATGAAGAGCTATTTGGATTAATTGGAACGCCTTAACTATCATCTGCCTCAAGTTGTGTCTGTTGGCCTAATTCTCAATTCCCTTCTAAAGGATTTTGAAGGATTTATACGCAACTACAATATGCACAACATGGGGAAGACAAAAAGTGAGCTATATGCTATGCTTATTGTGTACGAGAAAGGCATGCCAAAGAAGGCTGATGCACCACAAGTCCTATTGATTCAAGGTGGCAGAATCCAAAAACCAAATAAATCGCAAGCATAAAAAGGTAAGGTTAAGGGTAAGGGTAAAGGTAAGCAGGTGATGGCTTATGCTCCTAAACCAAAGAAGAACCCCTCCAACAAAGAAAGATCATCCTACAAAGGATCACGCTTGTCACCACTGCAATAAGGTAGGACATTGGAAGAGGAATTGCCCTGTCTACCTCTTAGAGTTGTATCACAATAGAATTATTTTCTTTTCCTCCTAATTATAAATCTAGGGTGTATGACACTGGATGTAGTACTTATATTTGTAACACTTCTCAGGGTCTTAGAGGAGCAAATAAGCTAAAACATGAAGATCTATATATGTACGTGGGCAATGGAGTGCGTGCAGTTGTAGAAGCCATAGGAGGTTTTGATTTAGTGTTGCCTTCGGGTTTAGTTATTGTTTTAGACAATTGTCACTACACACCTTCTATAATTAGAGGTATTGTTTTAGTTTCTCTTTTGGTTGATAATGGTTATGTTCAGACTTTTACAAATTATGTAATTTCATTTTCTTTGAATAATGTTTATTTTAATGCTATTCCTCGTAATAGTGTTTATGAAATTGATATGCGTGATCTTGTACCAAATTATAATACTATCTTTACTATTAGCAATAAAATAGTCAAGCGTGACTTGGACTCTTCTTATCTTTGGCATTGTCGACTTGCTCATATAGGCAAGAAACGCATTGAAAAGCTTCAACACGATAAGCTTTTGCAATCTATCAATGATGAATCATTTGATAAATGTGAATCTTGCATATCTGGGATGATGGGAAGGAAACTGATTGTACAATATTTCGCACTAGCAGGCCTTCGATTATGTAGGTTGCGATCAGACTCGAAGGGGGATCCTTCGAGCTAATCGGAGGGTACATCATCAAGCCCCCCAGTTCAAAGTTAGATATGCGTACAAGAATATGTGGCTTTCAACTCTATTGTCAAGTGAACTAACCATGTTAGCTCGTAGGACCCTGCAAAAGAAATCAACGTGGCAAAGTATGCATTAAATGCACTTAAATACCCTCTAACTAACTTGCATTATATCCCCACTTGCCAAAGCATCGGTAATCCCATACGTCCCTTCAAAATTTTAAACCCAATTTGAAATCCGAATAGATTAGAACATGAGGGACACGTGTATGGTGACGAACAAAATAAAAAGCAATATAAATTCGCTTCATCCAAACCCTAATTTACTTTTCACTGCGCCCAAAATTTCATCCTCCTCACTGCGTGCAATCAAAACACACATAGTATCATCTGTCATTATCCCTAGCAAGAAAAAAGGTAAATCACTTCTTCATTAAACTATATTTCATCATAGAAGTATCATTCTTCTTTAATCAATATGGCCAAAAATAACAAGTTTGTGATTAAAGAACAAAAATGTACGTTATCAAAAGATGAATTACGTGCCTTTCTTGAGGAGTATCTTATTCCAAAAGAGTTTAAGATTATGCTCCCTAGTAAAAATCAAACTATATTTGATGCACCTGAGGGATTTGTAGGTCTGTACACCCATGCGTTTAAGTTGTCAAACTTTAGAATACCAATCCACCCTTTGATTTTAGAATTTATGCAATACTACCAAGTACACATCTATAGGTTCAACCCATTTGGCCTGGCTAAGTTGACAACATTCATTGTAATGTGTAAAGCCTATGGATATGAGCCTACACTGACAGTGCTTAGGGGTTTTACGAACTTGTACCCGGGTGGGGATTGGTTGACTTTGGCAAAAAGAGGTGACCCTGATGTTCCAACCATATTGTTAAAGCCTTTTACAAACATTACGGACTGGAAAGGGAGTTTCTTTTACATTCAAGATACAATAATACCTCCAGAGTACCCTACTTTAGTGAACGAAGCATACAGGTTTGACAAAAAAACGTTTCAACGATGAGTTACCTTATACTGTTCGAAGAAATCCATTGTATCAGCGTCTTGTTCATCATTCAGTGAATGTTCAGTCTTTCCCTGAGCCCATTCTTTACATGGCTCGTATTGTTGACCATTGGGAGGGTTCCCCCATGAAGCCTGAAATAGTTTGTGATGGAAAAAGTATGTACACTCTTATTTAAATAAATTTGAACAACTTATTTGATGATATTTATCTTTTTTCTTTCGTGTTGCAGGAATGTCTTTCCGGAACTTTGTTGTTGCCGATGGTGCCAGGGAGGCGAGCTTCCTTCCGAAGAACCCTGAGGAAGTCAGCTATGGGGTTGGCTCACCCTCCGTGTCAGTTAACAATCAGGAAGACGATGCCCAGATGGTGGATCCCATAGCTTCCATGCAGCCTTCCAAGCCAGAAAAAATCGAAGCCAGTGATTGCGGAGGAGACTTCACAGTTGGTGGAAAATGTTGCTGAGTCTGATGACCCTCTCTCCAAGGATGACCAGGTGACCATCGTTGGCTCATCGTCTGGCATATAGCTGACAGGGTTCGAAACAGGAAGGGTACGAGTGCTAAACCAGTAAAGGCTACTCCCAAAAGGAAATTGATTCTACTTACACCTCCTTCCAGGAACACCAGGCAGAAAGGTCAGGTTATCACCAAGAAGGCTGCTGAAGCGTTGGATGAAGACATACATGGTGAGTATATGTGCTACTAATTGAACCAGAATATTTGTACATGCCTTCTAATTAATTGTATATTCCTCAGGTCTTCCCAATACCAAAGAGCTTCCTGATGCTTCGGCCTGCCATCGTCTTGCCTAGCACATTACCCCCCCCCCCCCCCAAGCTGGAAGTTTGTGCTAACCAACATGCCCACTGAGGAGTTGTGCGATCTGCACGACAAGAGTTATACAAGGTAAGATGTGTTGGACAATCATCTCAATTCTCGAACAAGGGAGGTGGTACGAACCCTTGCTTCTGCTAGGGAGAAGATGGATGAGATCTTGGCAAGAGAGAAGAAGAAGGACCAAGAGTTTGCAGAGGTTCAAGCCAAGTGTGAAAAGGCTTTGAGGGATCTTGTGCAGAATCCCCTTGTACAAGACCTTCGTTCTGACATTGCAGAATTGGAGAAGGATCTGAACAAAGTGAAAACAGAATGTAAGAAGCTCCGAAAGGAGGAGGCAAAGGTTATAGGTTACAAGGAGGAGATTGCTGGGCTGGAGATCAAATGCGGGAATCTCGAGGAAGAGAGGACAAAGCTGGGTAAGCTGGAGATCAAGCTTCGTGAAGATCTCGATGGCCTCAAGCGCAAGTATAATGCGCTTAAAAGAGATAGGGATGTTGTTGTCTCGAAGGTCATTCCATACATAGCCATGGAGTTATATCATAGCGATGAGGTTGGGAAAATGATAGGTGATGTTGTCAATGCTGCCATCTATCATGGGAAATGCACTAAATTAGAGGGGTGTTATCCTTTCCTAGTTGCGTATCAGTGGCTTTCTCTTTGCCCTTTTTTATCCCTTTTACGAGACGTGTTAATTGCCCTGATTTTACTGCCTCTTCTATCTTCTTTTTTAGATCTCGACAGCTGTTTGTTTCATGACCAAAGTCTTCATGGAAGTGGCAATATTTAGTAGTGTCTATGTTTTTGCTTTTTCCCACCATGCGAGGGGGTGGTTCGAAGGCTTTGGCAGCCTTTTCTGTCGCTAAAATCTCTCTTGGAGACTTCGTGAGATTTCCTAATAAACCATGATTCGGACCCTTGTTGTAAGGGGTAAACCTATTATGGTTTTTGTGTTTGTTCTTTGATCCTTCCCACGAAGATGGCTTTGCTCCTTTATTGTTTTCCATCGGAGCCCCATTGGTAGATACTTCTTTGGCTTCTATCCACGTGTATGTTTTTTCCATCAAGCCTTTGTATGTTGCCGAAAGATCTTTGGATAAGAATTCCACAAGAGTCCGGTTGCGTAGGCCATGGACGAAGCCAGAAATGTGTTGCTCTTCGTGTAAGCCTAGAATCTGCAGAGTTTCGTCAGTGTACCTAGTAAGGAAATTTCTTGTGCTTTCATTCTCTTCTGCTTAATGTTGTGCACTGTGAGGTGTGTCCTTGTGAACTTCTTCTGTTGGCTAAAGTGAGAACGAAATTTAGCCTTCAAATCATCAAGGTTGATGATGCTTTCTGGTTTCTGCCCATTCCACCAAATACGTGCGGAATCCCGGAGGGTATATGTAAACATGTGACAGGCTACGGGCATGACCCATTTCTGCATTCTTATGGATCCTTCGAATAAATGCAAGAAATTGTCTCGATCCCCCTTTCCATCGTAGGTACCTATATGTGAAGGCATCTTTAGACCATCCGGCAAGGGATAGTCTTCGATCCATCTTACAAAGGGTGTTGATTGGCCTCAGACAGTCAGATAATATCAACCAAGTAATGGTCAACAAGTCAAACAGCTTAGGCCAATACTCCGTGGAGTTTAGTGTTTCCCCAGATCCTTAAATCCCAACGAGGCATGAAATCTGAAATAAAAACGACTTCGAGATCAGGTGAATTGAACAGGAAAAGGGTTTAAGTGATTGTACTACTGAAATATAAGTGTGAATAGCTTTAATAAGCTATATCAACCAATACGTGAAATCAGATAAGTACAAGTGAAAAGGAACTGGAAAATGTAAACGTTTATTATTTTAAACGTAAACAAAAACAACTTTAACTATAGTAGGAGTTTGCAAGCCTTAGGGGAATACTAAAAAATTATTATTCTATTTATTAATTAATTATCAATTAAACTAATTATATTATTAAAAATAGAAAATGAATAGTATAAATCCTAGAAAAATTTATAAAATTGTTTTACCTTATATAAAAGCTATAAAAATTATAAAAACTAGGTGGTACTTTATAAAATATAATTATGCTATTTAATTCTTATTTATTAATTAATTATTAATTAAACTAATATTAATTATAATTAATACTAAAAGACAAAATAAAAATCTAAGAAAATTATTAAAAATACTTTAATATAAAAGGAATTTAATAAAAATATAAAAACACAACTTACTTAATAAAAATCTAAAAATGAAAATTAAAATTAAATTATATTAAATAGAAACTA
The DNA here is from genome assembly GCA_030686995.1 of Artemisia argyi. Classification (NCBI taxonomy): domain Eukaryota; kingdom Viridiplantae; phylum Streptophyta; class Magnoliopsida; order Asterales; family Asteraceae; genus Artemisia; species Artemisia argyi. Next base: position 73,202,128 of record CM060685.1, on the reverse strand, counting down.
TCACTTACTATTATATTGTTTTTTCTTGATTTTTATTTTACAAAACTATATTATACCTAAAAATAGACAACTTTTGTAAAAACAATATTTTTATAACTTAATAATAAGCTAATTATAAGCTACTAACCAAAACAGTTGACTTAGTTTGACCAACTATGCAAATAAGCTCAACTGAGCTTGTGTGGGGTCCACAAGGTTAAAACCTGGTTCAAATGAGTTGTTTTAACATAAATAAGCTAGATTTGCTGATATAAGCTCAATGGATAAGCTAAAAAGCTGAAATAAGCAACTGCTTATTTGGTGACTGAGACAGAAATGGGACAGATTTCCAAGCTGATTTAAGGTGGGTCCCAGTGGTGCACTGATGAGGCGAAAAATGATCCATTTTTAGGGGGTCGCTTTACCTCTCGAGGGATCTCGAGAAGCTTACAACCCCCACCAGGCAGTGTACCTGATCGTTGTAGTATAGTATAGTGACAAGTACCGGGGGATTGATCGTTCAGCTTAGAAATAGTGTCGCTAGGATTAGAAAGCCTAAATACTAGTTCTAAAGGTGAGGGATGATTATTTTTTTGTTTTTATATTTTATGGAAAGCAAATTAAAATCTCGGGTTTGAAAGATTTGGGCGGAATTAGTTGCTAATCAACTAACCCAATACTAAGATGCAATCAAAATAAAATACTAGAAATGAAAATAAACTAATTTATACTAAGGTTGTGAGCAGTAATTTGGAGAAAATGTGTTTACTTAGATTTCACTACTCCCTAGATATCTTTTACATGTTAATTACTTGTTATAATTGCATGGATGACGGATCGTATTCCTTAATACCATTCATGGGGTGGCACACATAACTCCCCAATTCTATGAGCTCTTATCTCCTCCTACACCATGCCCAGCACAACTATAGGGATTGTAAACAGTGGCTCATGCATTAAATACAACCAATAAAGACCTAGTGCGCGTTGGTTCATGTTTCTTAAGACGTTCAAGCATGTTACCAATTGGAGATCTGCCAGTTTTCTTAATCCTAACATATAAATCATTCATCCAAGACAAGAATAAACAAGTAATCAACACATAATCAATATCTAGGTTTCATTAGATCTAAGCAAACACAAGATAGATCTAGCCTAGCATGATGGAATTAAGACAAGAACATGATATAGACAACCAACACATAGACATATTGATTGAATTAGAAGAACACTTATCTTGATTAATCATGCAAGGTATCAAGGGGTTGGAACCCTTGAAAAACCTGTAAAGTTACACCAAAATCGTACTTAGGGTTTCTCCCAAAACTTCTCTCTTTAAATGTGAAAAACTAGAAAACTATATATAGGAAAAGGGGTCTGACGGCGTCAAGACCAATTAGGTGACGCCGTCACCTCGCCGCCAAAACAATCCTCGGACTACCTAGATCTACATTTGACACCGTCAAGAACAATACATTTCCAAGCCGTCATGACTTTTACTCTTAACGCCCTACCTTCATGACGCCGTCAAAACTCTTCTGGGTCGTCATGGAATTTTACTCTTGACGCCGTCAGGGAACTACTCTTGACGCCGTCATGCACTGTTTCCAGCATGGAAAATTAAGACTTTGGCGTTTTCTTCACTTTTATGCTCCAAAAATGTCCGAATTGCTTCCTTTTCCAGATTTCACTCCCAAAGTACCTAAAATCACAAAAGGAACGATTTAGGGCAATATTTGATCAAATAAATTCAGATTCGGGCTTAAATGACCCCCTAAAAACGGATCATTTTTCGCCTCATCATATACCCTTACACTTGAGATTTGCTTGTCCTCAAGCAAATGCGCTTTTATTCTACTCAAAAGACAAGTTAGGGGTCATTTAACACTAATATAAAAGTAATTACAACAAATAATCGTTCCACTAAAGACCAATAGACAAGCACGGAGGTCATACACAAGCACTTCACAAATAGTGTTTAGATACTCACATCTCTCAGGTGTAATAAAGTGTAAATTACAATGTGGAAACGGAAGATATCTCTCACTACCTGTCATAGCAAAATAGATTACCATAGGCTTGGGAAAGGATCAAACCTCCACCACATGGCGTAAGCACCTAGGATAAACTATCAAAGAGGTCTTTTAAAGGGTTGTAACGTTAGGTGTAGGGATATGAAATACACGGTTTTGTTGGATAAAGGAAGTTTTACTGGTGGCGAGTTAACAATCTTGGTTAATTACATGTACAAGATGGCGTAGCTAAGCCAAGACTAGACTCGACTTATGCTAATAAATGAAAAATAACAAAAACATAAAATAAACATAGAATAAAAAGGGATGGTAGTCCGTATGTTTTTTTGTTTTAATATTTTTTCTCTCTTTTTTTTTTTTTTTTTAATATATATATAATATATATATATATATATATATATATATATATATATATATATATATATATATATATATTTTAATATTTTTTTTCTCTTTTATTTTTTTTTTATTTTTTATTATTTTTTTATTTTTTGCATACACTCTTACCCTACCATCCAAAATAATACATCATAGGGAATGAGAATTCCCCTTACACTTGAATCTTTACATACTTTACAATTAACTAAACTAATGACTCGAATTAAGAAAATCAAAACACTTGGAGCACTTTTAAGATTAACGTACATACGGGGGTAATAATATTATGTTCTTCCCCATTACTCCATAAATAAGTACTTCACCCATGAGTCCCAATCGTCCCAAAACAATATGTACAAGGATATGACTCGACTTAGCAATCATGTAATCAATTATATAGTTAACTTAGGGTTTAACAAATAACAATAATGCACGAAAAATGAGCGCATACACGGAAGGTTAAGGCGATTTGGTTGTACATTTAAGTGGGGTGTAACAAATTCTTCCTTTAAGTAAAATGCTTAAAGTTAGAAACGAAAAGATAGGCTCGGAGGGGTGTACTAGGGGTATCGTGTACTAAAAATGAGTACAACGCTAAGGGTGTGGGAAAAATTAGTTGACTTAACTAGCCAAGTAATATGACTTAAATGGTCAAGTAATTATAATACGGGTTTAACACAAGGGTAATCCTAATGCCTCTTATCATGTAGTAAATCCTACCACACGAATGTAGTCTCACTAGCGGTCTCGGGATGCATCACTAACGCAAGTTCTAGAATCTAAATGCTACCGGTACACTCATAAGCACTAATAGTAAATGCTTTTCCTATCAAATCTAAAGGCGAACCTCACATATTTGGGTGGAAAATTTTTCTGAATATACGGTTATGTGCTAGTCATACAATCTCCTATCCATGAGACGCTTGCTATGGCTAAAGTTTCACTCCTACATGTTGTAAAAAAATTTAAATTTGGCGCTAAAATTGCACTAACAAGTATTTCTCATAGTTTTATTACACATCTACCATTAAACAAAACAAACTCAAGCGAAAGTGCATATGTAAGGTATCATCTTTTTACCCTCCCCTTACACTTAAGATGAACATTGTCCCCAATGTTCAAGTAAAGAATGTAGAAGTGAAAAAGTAAAGAGAATGAAATCAAATACTCCTCTGATTCGCTCGGTATGGATAATAGGATGGCCAGGTTAAATCTTCCTCCAATAAAATGAACAATCAAAGCTTCCCCTTCCAGAATATAAATCATCTTCTTGTCATACATAACCTGTAAAACCTGACAAAATAGACAAGACAACCTCGCGTAAAATCGGCGGCATCCTATATAAGTTACTAAATCCTAGAAAACAAGATAAGATATAATGCTTGTGGAATGAAGTTTGCAGATCTCCTGGAGATTATAAAACTTAATAATTCACAAAAACCATAAGACTCCGTTAGAAAAACAAAACCGGTAAAATTTCCAGATTTTTACTCCTGACGCCGTCAAGAGTAAACCCCTGACGCCGTCAGAATTAACCTGCAGAAATTCTTATGTTAAGTTTCCGGAAAATTTCTGGAAAAACTTGGTCCTACTTCCTGGAAAATCCTGCAAAACTTCATTATGACTCAATACAAGCATTTGACTCTAACAAATACGAATATACATGTTCATTTAATATTGTGGAGAATCATGATCGGTTTGTTTCTTAAAAACATATTTGGGGTTTCCCCTTACACTTATCTTTTGCAAAAATACCTTTAAGTGGAGTTAAGACTAGGCCAAAACAACAAAGTAAAGTATTTCCACTATTTAGTTTAGAAACATGATCTACCAACAATAAAAATAAAGCATGCATACGGAAGCAAATAACAAACAAACAAATAAAATCACACAAAACATGGGTTGCCTCCCAAGAAGCGCTTTTCTTTATTTACGAGTCTTGTAGCTAGACTCAAAGTCATGTGTTACTACGTGATCTCATCATCAAACGTCACATCCTCCTCACTAATCATTTCATTGTTATTTTCTTGGTAGTGTTTTACACGTTGTATGTTAACAGTGAACTCCCTACCTTCATCATCTATTAACACTACCTCTCCAAATTTAGAAGAATTCTTTACCGTGAACGGTCCATACCATCTAGACCTAAGTTTTCCCGGAAATAATCTCAACCGAGAATTGTATAATAGGACCTTGTCTCCCTCTGAAAATTCTTTGGGTTTCTTAACTCTCTGGCCATGCCATCTTTTAGCTCTTTCTTTATATGTGATGGAGGATTCGTAGGCTTCTAGTCTAAGCTCATCAAGCTCGTGTAATTGCAAAAACCTATTATTGCCAGCAGTTATGTAATCTAAGTTGTATGCCTTAAGCGCCCAATAAGCCTTGTGTTCTAATTCTACCGATAAGTGACATGCCTTACCATACACCATGCGGAATGGGGTCGTTCCAATAGGTGTTTTGTAGGCGGTTCGGAATGCCCATAAGGCTTCGTCGAGTTTAAATGACCAGTCCTTTCTATTTTAACTAACCATTTTTTCAAGTATTCTTTTAATAGCTCTATTGGTGTTTTCGACTTGGCCATTGGTCTGTGGATGATAGGCGGTGGAGAATCGATGGGGTACTACATACCTCTTCATGACCTTTTCCATTTGTGCATTGCAAAAATGTGTTCCCCTATCACTGATGAGAGCTTTCGAAATCCCGAATCTTGTGAAAAGCTTTTTCAGGAAATGAATAACTACTCTTGCGTCATTGGTCCTAAGGGCTTGTGCCTCAACCCATTTTGAAACATAGTCGATGGCGACTAATATGTACTCGTTTCCCCCTGAAGATGGAAAGGGTCCCATGAAGTCAATCCCCCAAACATCGAATACCTCACAAACTTGTATAAAGTTCTGAGGTGCTTCATCCCTATGTGATATATTTCCGGCTCATTGACATGCATCGCACGCCTGCACCATTTCTTTTACATCACGGAAAATTGTGGGCCAATAGAATCCCGCATCGAGAATCTTTCGGGCGGTAACGTTTATCCCATGATGCCCGCCAGAGGGACCAGAGTGACATTCCCTCATAATCTTTACTGCCTCATTTTCCGAAACACAACGCCTTATAATGTGGTCAGGAGACCTTCGGAATAAAAAGGGTTCATCCCAAAAGTAGTATTTTAGCTGGGAAAAGAACCTCTTCCTTTCGTACTTAGTCAGGTGTTCAAGAACAAGTCTACTTGCGAGGTAATTAGAAAAATCGGCGTACCACGGCTCCGAGTCACTTACTAACATGAGTTGTTCGTCAGGAAATGAATCCCTAATGTCACTTCTATCGTGCTCATCCAAGGGGTTTTCGAGACGAGATAGATGATCAGCGGCCAGATTTTCTGCTCCCCTCTTATCACGAATCTCAACATCGAATTCTTGTAGCAACAAGATCCACCGAATTAGTCGTGGCTTAGCATCCTGCTTCGCGAAGAGATATCTAAGAGCCGAGTGATTAGTGAAGACGACTGTTTTTGAAAGGACAAGATATTGTCGGAATTTGTCGAATGCAAATACTACGGCCAATAGCTCTTTCTCGGTGGTGGAATAGTTCTCTTGAGCGGGATTCATGGTTTTGCTAGCGTAGTAAATAAGTTGGAAAAGCTTGTCACGTCGTTGACCTAATACAGCCCCGACAGCGAAGTCGCTAGCGTCACACATGATTTCGAATGGTAACCCCCAATTGGGTGTGATCATGATTGGAGCTTGAGTGAGTTCCCTTTTTAAGAGATCAAATGCATCCTTGCATTCTTGGGAAAAATCGAACGGAGCATCCTTCACAAGTAATTGAGTCATTGACCGAGCGATTTTGGAGAAATCTTTGATGAATCTCCGATAAAACCCGGCATGCCCCAAGAAGCTGCGTATTGCTTTGACAGTCGTGGGGTATGGTAACTTAGATATAGCTTCAACTTTAGCTTGGTCTACCTCTATTCCATTTCCTGAGATCTTATGTCCTAACAGAATCCCTTCCTTCACCATGAAATGACAGTTTTCCCAGTTTCGCACCAAGTTGGTTTCCTCACACCGTTTAAGCATCTTTTCTAGATTAGCATGACAGTGGTTGAAGGAGTTCCCGAAGACTGAAAAGTCATCCATGAACACTTCCATGCTGTCTTCCATGAGTTCGTGAAAGATTGCGGTCATGCATCGCTGGAAAGTGGCGGGGGCATTACATAGCCCAAAAGGCATCCTTTTGTAGGCGAATGTTCCATAAGGGCAGGTAAACGTGGTCTTTTCTTGGTCCTCAGGTGCTATGGGAATCTGAAAATATCCAGAGAATCCATCCAAGAAGCAATAGTACTCGTGTCCAGATAATCTTTCCAACATCTGATCAATGAATGGTAAGGGAAAGTGATCTTTCCTCGTGGCATCATTGAGCTTTCGATAGTCAATGCATACCTGCCATCCAGTGACAGTTCTCTGGGGCACCATCTCACCCTTGTCATTCTTTACTACAGTCATTCCACCCTTTTTAGGTACAACCTGTACAGGACTGACCCATGGGCTATCCGAGATCGGGTAAATCAATCCTGCATCCAAAAGTTTTATGACTTCTTTCTTCACTACTTCCTTAATGTTAGGGTTCACGCGCCTCTGGGGTTGCACGGTAGGTTTATAATCTTCTTCCATGAGAATCTTATGTGTGCAAAAAGTCGAGTCAATCCCCTTAATGTCGGCTACACTCCATGCAAGCACCCCCTTGTATTTCTTTAGGACCTCTAAGAGTTTAACTTTTTGTTCATGTTCCAAGGAGGAGTTTATGATTACCGGGAGTTGACTCTCTCCCTGAAGGAAGGCATACTCCAAATGGTTAGGAAGCTCTTTAAGATCTATGTCAGGGGGCTCGATAATAGAAGGTTTGAGCTTGTTTTCGGGCTTTCGGAGCTCGAGCTGCTCCGTTGCCTCTTGTCTGGGGTAGAAGGAGACTGCATTAACATCCTCCATCTTTTCCACCTCTAGCAAAGGCAAAAAACTTTCGTCACGTAGCCAGCCTTCATCGATCCGTTCATTGATCCGTTCCTTTTGTGATTTTAGGTACTTTGGGAGTGAAATCTGGAAAAGGAAGCAATTCGGACGTTTTTGGAGCATAAAAGTGAAGAAAACGCCAAAGTCTTAATTTTCCATGCTGGGAACAGTGCATGACGGCGTTAAGAGTAGTTCCCTGACGGCGTCAAGAGTAAAATTCCATGACGACCCAGAAGAGTTTTGACGACGTCATGAAGGTAGGGCGTCAAGAGTAAAAGTCATGACAGCCTGGAAATAAATTGTTCTTGACGGCGTCAAATGTAGATCTAGGCAGTCCGAGGATTGTTTTGGCGGCGAGGTGACGACGTCACCTAATTGGTCTTGACGCCGTCAGACCCCTTTTCCTATATATAGTTTTCTAGTTTTTCACATTTAAAGAGAGAAGTTTTGGGAGAAACCCTAAGTACGATTTTGGTGTAACTTTACAGGTTTTTCAAGGGTTCCAACCCCTTGATACCTTGCATGATTAATCAAGATAAGTGTTCTTCTAATTCAATCAATATGTCTATGTGTTGGTTGTCTATATCATGTTCTTGTCTTAATTCCATCATGCTAGGCTAGATCTATCTTGTGTTTGCTTAGATCTAATGAAACCTAGATATTGATTATGTGTTGATTACTTGTTTATTCTTGTCTTGGATGAATGATTTATATGTTAGGCTTAAGAAAACTGACAGATCTCCAATTGGTAACATGCTTGAACGTCTTAAGAAACATAAACCAACGCGCACTAGGTCTTTATTGGTTGTATTTAATGCATGAGCCACTATTTACAATCCCTATAGTTGTGCTGGGCATGGTGTAGGAGGAGATAAGAGCTCAGAGAATTGGGGAGTTATGTGTGCCACCCCATGAATGATATTAAGGAATACGATTCGTCATCCATGCAATTATAACAAGTAATTAACATGTAAAAGATATCTAGGGAGTAGTGAAATCTAAGTAAACACATTTTCTCCAAATCACTGCTCACAACCTTAGTATAAATTAGTTTATTTTCATTTCTAGTATTTTATTTTGATTGCATCTTAGTATTGGGTTAGTTGATTAGCAACTAATTCCGCCCAAATCTTTCAAACCCGAGATTTTAATTTGCTTTCCATAAAATATAAAAACACAAAAATAATCATCCCTCACCTTTAGAACTAGTATTTAGGCTTTCTAATCCTAGCGACACTATTCCTAAGCTGAACGATCAATCCCCCGGTACTTGTCACTATACAATACTACAACGATCAGGTACACTGCCTGGTGGGGGTTGTAAGCTTCTCGAGATCCCTCGAGAGGTAAAGCCTATTGCAATTCCCACATATCAAGTTTTTGGCACCGCAGCCCGGGGAATAGTTATTGTCTAGGTTAGAATTTCTTTTTATTAGGTCTACTTGCTAGATTCCTTTCTAGTAAGATTTTTTTTATTTTTTTATTTTTAGGTCTTCTTTAGTCTATCTTATTTCTTTGTGTCTTTGTTCGTAAACTATTTCGATGGATAACAATAACATTGATCTTTTGATTCCTGTTATTCGTGTTTTTCGTCGTAGGATTTTCCAAATGCCAGTCCCACTCCCTCTAGTGGATAATGAGAACCCACCTAACCTCTCACCCAACCACCACTTTGACAATAATTCTGAGCTAGAAGAGTCTGATCATGATGATGACCGTAGGGCTAGTCCTTTTTACTATTCAGACTCCGATGAGGATCTTGATGACGGTGACGTGATTAATGAGGATAGAATGGAAGAAGAAATAAACTCTCTTAGGTATGTTGACCCTAGAACTAGGATTGAATGCGACAGTTCACTTAACATCAATTCCCTTGTAAGATCGGATTTAAGAGCTTTAACGCCTATCTCAACTCATCTCTTCCAATGAACATAATCTCACGTAATGAATACAATAAAATCATGGTAGATGAGTTAGAATACAAAGGAGAAAACATTATTGCTAAGGCAATACCATTGCATGTGTTTGTAGGAAGGTTGGTTTATCTTGTTGAGTTCATGGTTATGGAGAATCTAGGAGAGTTTATTGATAATAAATTGACCCAAGTTGTGTTCGGAAAACCCTTCAAACGGTTGACCAAACTCGATGAAAAACTCATAGAAGGGCTAATCACATTCTCGGATAGGGATGAAGATTTTGTCTATCAAATGCCCCACGCACACCCTAGGTTCAAAGATTTTTCCATGGAAAAGTGTAGTAGGTATCCGCCCATGGAAATGCTAAGTGAGAATGATAAGAGAAAAGGACTTAAGTACACGCATGAAAAGAAAAAAAAAATACTATCGCGGGTGCTTAGAGTTAGGAGACGAGTATAAGAAAGATGAGGGGACTATTAGATGGCTCACACTTGGTTATGTGAGCATAAGCGATACACGATGACCCATGACTTTGAGTCTAGCTACAAGACTCGTAAATAAAGAAAAGCGCTTCTTGGGAGGCAACCCATGTTTTGTGTGATTTTATTTGTTTGTTTGTTATTTGCTTCCGTATGCATGCTTTATTTTTATTGTTGGTAGATCATGTTTCTAAACTAAATAGTGGAAATACTTTACTTTGTTGTTTTGGCCTAGTCTTAACTCCACTTAAAGGTATTTTTGCAAAAGATAAGTGTAAGGGGAAACCCCAAATATGTTTTTAAGAAACAAACCGATCATGATTCTCCATAATATTAAATGAACATGTATATTCGTATTTGTTAGAGTCAAATGCTTGTATTGAGTCATAATGAAGTTTTGCAGGATTTTCCAGGAAGTAGGACCAAGTTTTTCCAGAAATTTTCCGGAAACTTAACATAAGAATTTCTGCAGGTCAATTCTGACGGCGTCAGGAGTTTACTCTTGACGGCGTCAGGAATAAAAATCTGGAAATTTTACCGGTTTTGTTTTTCTAACGGAGTCTTATGGTTTTTGTGAATTATTAAGTTTTATAATCTCCAGGAGATCTGCAAACTTCATTCCACAAGCATTATATCTTATCTTGTTTTCTAGGATTTAGTAACTTATATAGGATGCCGCCGATTTTACGCGAGGTTGTCTTGTCTATTTTGTCAGGTTTTACAGGTTATGTATGACAAGAAGATGATTTATATTCTGGAAGGGGAAGCTTTGATTGTTCATTTTCTTGGAGGAAGATTTAACCTGGCCATCCTATTATCCATACCGAGCGAATCAGGGGAGTATTTGATTTCATTTTCTTTACTTTTTCACTTTTACATTCTTTACTTGAACATTGGGGACAATGTTCATCTTAAGTGTAAGGGGAGGGTAAAAAGATGATACCTTACATATGCACTTTCGCTTGAGTTTGTTTTGTTTAATGGTAGATGTGTAATAAAACTATGAGAAATACTTGTTAGTGCAATTTTAGTGCCAAATTTAAAATTTTTTACAACATTTAGGAGTGAAACTTTAGCCATAGCAAGCGTCTCATGGATAGGAGATTGTATGACTAGCACATAACCGTATATTCAAAAAAAATTTCCACCCAAAAATATGAGGTTCGCCTTTAGATTTGATAGGAAAAGCATTTACTATTAGTGCTTATGAGTGTACCGGTAGCATTTAGATTCTAGAACTTGCGTTAGTGATGCATCCCGAGACCGCTAGTGAGACTACATTCGTGTGGTAGGATTTACTACATGATAAGAGGCATTAGGATTACCCTTGTGTTAAACCCGTATTATAATTACTTGACCATTTAAGTCATATTACTTGGCTAGTTAAGTCAACTAATTTTTCCCACACCCTTAGCGTTGTACTCATTTTTAGTACACAATACCCCTAGTACACCCCTACGAGCCTATCTTTTCGTTTCTAACTTTAAGCATTTTACTTAAAGGAAGAATTTGTTACACCCCACTTAAATGTACAACCAAATCGCCTTAGCCTTCCGTGTATGCGCTCATTTTTAGTGCATTATTGTTATTTGTTAAACCCTAAGTTAACTATCTAATTGATTTCATGGTTGCTAAGTCGAGTCATATCCTTGTACATATTGTTTTGGGACGATTGGGACTCATGGGTGAAGTACTTATTTATGGAGTAATGGGGAAGAACATAATATTATTACCCCCGTATGTACGTTAATCTTAAAAGTGCTCCAAGTGTTTTGATTTTCTTAGTTTGAGTCATTAGTTTAGTTAATTGTAAAGTATGTAAAGATTCAAGTGTAAGGGGAATTCTCATTCCCTATGATGTATTATTTTGGATGGTAGGGTAAGAGTGTATGCAAAAAATAAAATAAAATAAAATAAAATAAAATAAAATAAAACATACGGACTACCATCCCTTTTTATTCTATGTTTATTTTATGTTTTTGTTATTTTTCATTTATTAGCATAAGTCGAGTCTAGTCTTGGCTTAGCAACGCCATCTTGTACATGTAATTAACCAAGATTGTTAACTCGCCACCAGTAAAACTTCCTTTATCCAACAAAACCGTGTATTTCATATCCCTACACCTAACGTTACAACCCTTTAAAAGACCTCTTTGATAGTTTATCCTAGGTGCTTACGCCATGTGGTGGAGGTTTGATCCTTTCCCAAGCCTATGGTAATCTATTTTGCTATGACAGGTAGTGAGAGATATCTTCCGTTTCCACATTGTAATTTACACTTTATTACACCCGAGAGATGTGAGTATCTAAACACTATTTGTGAGGTGCTTGTGTATGACCTCCGTGCTTGTCTATTGGTCTTTAGTGGAACGATTATTTGTTGTAATTACTTTTATATTAGTGTTAAATGACCCCTAACTTGTCTTTTGAGTAGAATAAAAGCGCATTTGCTTGAGGACAAGCAAATCTCAAGTGTAAGGGTATATGATGAGGCGAAAAATGATCCGTTTTTAGGGGGTCATTTAAGCCCGAATCCGAATTTATTTGATCAAATATTGCCCTAAATCGTTCCTTTTGTGATTTTAGGTACTTTGGGAGTGAAATCTGGAAAAGGAAGAAATTCAGACGTTTTTAGAGCATAAAAGTGAAGAAAACGCCAAAGTCTTAATTTTCCATGCTGGGAACAGTGCATGACGGCGTCAAGAGTAGTTCCCTGACGGCGTCAAGAGTAAAATTCCATGACGACCTAGAAGAGTTTTGACGGCGTCATGAAGGTAGGGCGTCAAGAGTAAAAGTCATGATGGCCTGGAAATAAATTGTTCTTGACGGTGTCAAATGTAGATCTAGGCAGTCCGAGGATTGTTTTGGCGGCGAGGTGACGGCATCACCTAATTGGTCTTGACGCCGTCAGACCCCTTTTCCTATATATAGTTTTCTAGTTTTTCACATTTAAAGAGAGAAGTTTTGGGAGAAACCCTAAGTACGATTTTGGTGTAACTTTACAGGTTTTTCAAGGGTTCCAACCCCTTGATACCTTGCATGATTAATCAAGATAAGTGTTCTTCTAATTCAATCAATATGTCTATGTGTTGGTTGTCTATATCATGTTCTTGTCTTAATTCCATCATGCTAGGCTAGATCTATCTTGTGTTTGCTTAGATCTAATGAAACCTAGATATTGATTATGTGTTGATTACTTGTTTATTCTTGTATTGGATGAATGATTTATATGTTAGGCTTAAGAAAACTGGCAGATCTCCAATTGGTAACATGCTTGAACATCTTAAGAAACATGAACCAACGCGCACTAGGTCTTTATTGGTTGTATTTAATGCATGAGCCACTGTTTACAATCCCTATAGTTGTGCTGGGCATGGTGTAGGAGGAGATAAGAGCTCATAGAATTGGGGAGTAATGTGTGCCACCCCATGAATGGTATTAAGGAATACGATCCGTCATCCATGCAATTATAACAAGTAATTAACATGTAAAAGATATCTAGGGAGTAGTGAAATCTAAGTAAACACATTTTCTCCAAATTACTGCTTACAACCTTAGTATAAATTAGTTTATTTTCATTTCTAGTATTTTATTTTGATTGCATCTTAGTATTGGGTTAGTTGATTAGCAACTAATTCCACCCAAATCTTTCAAACCCGAGATTTTAATTTGCTTTCCATAAAATATAAAAACACAAAAAAAATCATCCCTCACCTTTAGAACTAGTATTTAGGCTTTCTAATCCTAGCGACACTATTCCTAAGCTGAACGATCAATCCCCCGGTACTTGTTACTATACTATACTACAACGATCAGGTACACTGCCTGGTGGGGGTTGTAAGCTTCTCGAGATCCCTCTAGAGGTAAAGCCTGTTGCGATTCCCACGCAACATGCACAGGTCAGACCAAGGGTCAAGTGTTTAAGCCTGGTAGGAGGGGGTTTGTAAGAACCAAAATTGGGACTAGTGGGACCACTGTGGTGGTCACAATCAACCACCAAAGTTGGGTGGGTGAGATGGGGTCTGAGTGCACAGGGCAATGGGTTGCCCTGCAGGTCAGTTCAAAGGTTGTTTTAGTCCACTAAAAAATTTCACAAAAATATAACAACAATGGAAATCACAAGTACAGATGGTAGACTAATCACACAACAAATTTCAAACTCTAAATCCAAACACAAAAATCAGATTAATTCATGCCATTTTTGCAAAAATCTGAGATTGAACTTTTGACTTTTTAAGAAAAATTGCTAGATTGACTTTTATGAGTTTCTAAGGAGATTAATTGGCTGAATAAGTTATGATAGGTTATAATAATGCTAAATATATCTAAATCAACAACTTGTGAATTGAAAATGAGGCTTGTGGATCAACAGATTCACACAGAACACTGATATGAGATGTTTGAAGGTGTTCTTGACTTTTTTGTGTTAATACTATGGTTTTTATGATCCAACTCAGTTATAATAACCTAGTGAAACTTATCTGAACAAACAATAACAACTTTTATCAACTAAAACTCAGGTAACAACCATGAGCCAAACACCCCTTTTCTAACTGAGCATTGTGATTTTTCAAAGATTTAATGAGATTTAAACTAAACCATGCATGCAAACAGACTAATTAAGCTATTAGATATATTTGTAGACTTAAATTATGCAGAAATTAAGGCTAAGCTAGGTTATACTTATTTATGTATTTTTGACTGTGAAATTAAATGAACCAAACAACTTGAGTTTTAGTGATTAAATAAGAAACAACCAAGCATAAATCAACTCAACATAATCAAATAAGCCTAAAGATAGCAGATAAACAATCAACAAGCAGTGTAACAGTGATAAGCTAAAAAGAGATTTAAGCTTACAATGGATAATGCACACTGAGATCAAATGAACCAGGAACAAGAAACACTCCTAATAGGTCTCCACAGACCCACTAACCCATGGGCAATCCATTCTTTCCCATGCTCCAGCTTGTCTTCATCTTCACCATGAATTTTTTTATTTTTAACTATTTTTTTTATATTTTTCTTGTATTTTTCTTTCTTGAATGATACTGATTTTTAAAGTTTCTAATAGCTTCAATAAGCTATCTAAGGAGCTTAAGTTGATCTAGAAGTCCAATAACACCACTGCTAACAACATTTAACAACATTGGATTTCTAGTATGAAATTTACATAACATGAAATTGAGACTTGAAACTGAAATTGAAACTTGAAAAAGATTTATTTATCACTGAGAACATGAAATACAATATTTGAAAGCTTAGAACAACACTGGAATTTAAAAGTTTAACTAATCGACATACATAATTGAAAATTAAACTAGGTTATCTTCCACAATGCTTCCCACTTGATATATATTGATCATTTGTGTTCCTTGCAGTCTTCTCACACTTTCCCACTTCTCAAATCAACCATTTGATGAGTCAAACTCATCATGGCCGTTTAAATCAATTTTGGCGCCAAATCTCCACACGTGGAATTGGAGTAGTTTTAGAACAATTAAGGAACTTTGGTGGTATTAGGAGGTGGCAGGGAGACAATTTGGTCATTAGGCATGGATTTTTGGGAAAGTATCCATGAAAACAGGGTCTGTGAGGGTGAGGTGAAGTGTAGAATGGTGGGGAAGCATTAAATGGGGTATGGGTTGAAATGATGAGGGCTAGGAGTTGAGGTGGAAGTGGACAGGTGGTGTGGTGAGGTGGTTATACCACCCTGGTATTGGAGAAGAAGGGTGGAGGTGAGGGTGGTGTACAGTAAGGGTGGTTTGGGGAAGGAGGGTCAACGAGTCAACGCCCGTTTATATTATAAAAGGGTGGACTGGGCTGAGCTTATTTTGGGCCTAGGGAAAAAGGTGTTGGGTGGGCTGTTTGTGTTTGGACTGGATTTGGTTTGTGGATTTGTAATAAAAGGGTCCGGTTGGTTTTATTTTTATACAAGGACCAAAGTTGTAATTTGAGCAAAACTAAGGGACTGATTTTGCAATTTTCCTAAACTTCTTTCAAGGACTAATCCTGCAATTAAACCATAACAAAAGGACAAAAGATGTATTTTTTCTATTTTTTAAATCCCAGGGACCTTTTCTGCAAATTCCTCAAACTTCAGGGATCATTTATGTAAATTTGGATTTTCAAGGGACTGAAGATGTAATTTCTCAAAATGTTATCATAAGGACCAATTTTGTCAATTAAGAATAGTTCAAGGTTTATTTTATTAATTTCCCATTTTTAAAACCTTAAGGACTAATTTTGACATTTTTGAAACTTGAGGGACTAAAGTTGTCATTTTGCAATTTTTAACTTTAAAGGACTATACTTGACAACTTATGAATCCCTAAGGACCTTTGATGAAATATTTCATGTTTTTGATTTACCATGGACTAGTTTTGCCAATTTTTTAAAGTTCAAGGACTGAAACTGTAAATTATGTGAAATGTTTTGTTTTTCATCAGTTTTTCAATCCTTTTGCATAAAAACACAATCCAGGGATATTTTATGTATTTTAAGGCATTCCTGTGTGTTTTCATATGTTTTTGCAGTTTAAATGTAACAGAAATGATGAGTATTTACACACTCATCAATCCCCCACACTAAACTATTGCTAGTCCCTAGCAATCTTTTGAGAAAATTTTAATGGATTTTTACTCTTTACCAAAAGCCATCATTTCTGGAGTAGCCAGGTGTAAGAACTGTGGCACACCTGATAACCGTGTGATTTTTAGCAAACCACCAACTGTCAACGGATTTGATTTGTCTTTACCAAAAGCCGTTTGCTTCTGGACTAGCCAACTCTTGATGGAATAGTCAACATCTTGGTGAGCTGATTACCAATTATGGTTTTTCCACGGCCTTTACCACAAGCCATAATATTGCGGGCTAGCCAACTCATTCGCTTTATGGGATATGGGGAGTTGAGGAACCATACAATTTTGGGCAAATTGCAAGCCATAAACGGATTTGAGTTATCTTTACCAAGAGCCGTTTGCTCCTGGATTAGCCAATCCCTTTGTCGGTTAGACCTGGCAGACTGATTAACACAAAAATTTTGAAAAAAAATGAAAAATTTTTGAAAATTTTGGCCAAAAACGGGGGTACTAGAAGATATATTCTGATAAAAATTTGCTAGAATTCCCCCCCCCCCCCCCCCCCCCCCCATACTTAGAAATGAATATTGTCCTCAATATTCAAAGTCCCGGCTATTATGCCGACCCTTTGAACGGAAAAAGCTAATATTCGAATCTAAATGCGAAAATACCAAATTTCACTTTATTTCTATATATACGCATCCTTTTTTTTTTTTTTTTTTTTTTTGAGCTTATATACATATATACATTTTTCAAACAATGGGGGGGGGGGGGGGTTGGCCATTCCCCCACACTTAGGTGGTAGAAAATAGAAAGAATCAGAGATACGGGTGAAAACCCATATTGTGCTATTGTTTTTGTTCATCGAGTCACTAGCTTGACTCGATCCCCGAATTCAATTGTCCTTGGGGAAAGTTTGGAGATCCGAAACAACCATGTTTGGTATGTCCTCTCCAAAGTAGTGTTTCACACGATGCCCATTCACTTTAAAACATGGACCGTCATTTTGAGATAACTCAACAGTACCATATGGATAAACCTTAGTGATAGTAAATGGACCAGTCCAACGGGTTTTTAATTTACCCAAGAAGATCTTTAATCTAGAATTAAAGAGAAGTACTCGATCACCAACGTTAAAAACGCGGTTCTTTATTTTTGAGTCATGAATTCTCTTTGTTTTTTCTTTATAGATTAAAGAGTTCTCGTAAGCCTGATCACGTAGTTCATTTAATTCATTCATTTGAACTTTTCTGTGATCACCCGCAGTTTTGAGGTCAAAGTTGGCATGTTTCAATGCCCAGTAGGCTTTGTGCTCAAGTTCCATCGGTAGATGACATGTCTTGCCGTACACAAGCTTGTAAGGTGTACACCCAATGGGTGTTTTATAAGCTGTACGAAAGGCCCATAGTGCGTCATCTAATTTATCCGACCAGGCAGCACGGTTTTCACCAACAGTCCTCTCAAGTATCCTTTTGATACCACGGTTTGAAACCTCCACTTGCCTACTTGTTTGTGGGTGATACGCGGTAGAAAGACGGTAGGTTACACCATACTTTTGCATGACTTTGTCAAATTTATCATTGCAGAAATGCGTACCACGATCACTTATGATAGCACGTGGAGTTCCAAAACGGGCAAAAAGAGATTTCAGGAATTTTACTACAACTCGGGCATCATTTGTGGGTAAAGCTTTCGCTTCAACCCACTTTGATAAATAATCAACAGCCACAAGTATGTACTTGTTTCCTCTAGATGATGGAAATGGCCCCATAAAGTCAATGCCCCAGATATCAAATATTTCACATACTTGAATAGCATTTTGTGGCATCTCATTTCTTTGTGAAATGTTTCCATGACGTTGACAAGCGTCACAGGTTTTAATGAGATCCTGGGCATCTTTATAAATTGTGGGCCAGAAGAATTCGGAATCAAACACCTTTTTGGCGGTGTAATTAGGACTATGATGTCCCCCAGTGGGTCCAGCATGGCAAGCCTTGAGAATTTCAGTGGCTTCCTGACCATATACACACCGTCGGATGACTTGATCCGCACAGATTTTGAATAAGTAGGGGTCATCCTAGAAGTAATGTTTAACATCCTTAAAGAATTTATTCTTCTATTGGGTTGACATCCCTTTCACAACAAAGTTACCCGCATGGTAGTTTGCGAAGTCGGCAAACCATGGGGTAGTTGAATCTCCGCGAAAAGCAACCGCATTGAGTGTTTCGAGAGGAAATGTTTCATTTATTTCCTTTTTCTCATACACATCTTGATGAGGGTTCTCTAATCGGGACAAATGATCAGCAGCCAGGTTCTCAGCTCCTTTTTTATAACGAATAATGATATCAAATTCCTGGAGGAGTAGAACCCAACGGAGCAATCTCGGCTTTGCATCTTGTTTTGCAAATAGATATTTTAGAGCCGAGTGATCCGTATACACTATGCATTTAGTCAAGATTAAGTATGTCCGAAATTTCTCAAAAGCATACACCACGGCTAATAATTCTTTTTCCGTAGTGGTGTAATGAGTTTGAGCTTCGTTCATAGTTTTGCTTGCGTAGTGGATAGGCTGGAAGTGTTTCGTTTTGCGTTGCCCCAAGACTGCACCGATAGCAAAATCACTTGCATCGCACATAAGTTCAAAGGGTAAATCCCAGTCGGGGGCAACAAGAATGGGTGCCTCAGTAAGCTTTTTCTTCAATGTTTCAAAAGCTTCGATGCACTCTGGTGAGAAGATAAAAGGAGCATCCTTTTCGAGGAGATGAGTCATAGGCCGTGAGATTTTAGAAAAATCTTGTATGAATCGACGATAGAAACCGTCATGACCCAAGAAACTCCTAATACCTTTGACGGTAGTAGGGTGAGGCAATTTAGCAATGACATCAACCTTAGCTCTGTCAACCTCAATCCCATTCTTGGAAATCTTATGGCCGAGGACAATGCCCTCTTTGACCATAAAGCGACTCTTTTCCCAATTTAGACATAGATTGGTGTCTTCACACCTTTTCAACATTGTTTCTAAATTGGTGAGACATGTTTGGAATGAATCCCCAATGACCGAAAAGTCATCCATAAAGACCTCCATGGTTTTACCGATCATGTCAGTAAATATGGCCATCATGCACATCTGGAACGTACCTGGAGCATTACATAAGCCAAAAGGCATACGTTTATAAGCAAAGGTTCCATAAGGGCATGTAAAGGTAGTCTTTTCTTGATCCGATGGATCAATGGGTATTTGAAAGTATCCTGAGAAACCATCAAGGAAACAATAGTACTCGTTTCCAGCTAATCTCTCAAGCATCTGGTCCATAAAGGGCAGCGGAAAGTGGTCTTTGCGGGTGGCGTCATTTAACTTACGATAGTCAATGCAAACACGCCACCCGGTAACCAGCCGAGTTGGAATCAACTCATTTTCCTCATTAGTGACAACAGTTATGCCACCCTATTTTGGGAAGCAATGGATGGGACTGACCCAAGGACTATCATAGATGGGGTAAATCAATCCTGCATCAAGAAGTTTGAGAACCTCTTGTTTAATCACATCATGGATTTTTGGATTCACCCGTCTTTGGTGTTGCACCGCGGGTTTGAAGTCATCCTCCATTAAGATTTTGTGTGTACAAAACTCTGGGTTAATACCCTTAATATCGGAGAGCTTCCAAGCAATTGCTTGCTTGTGTGACTTCAAGACCTTTATGAGAGCAACTTTCTCCTCATCACTCAAACCTTTAGCAATAATGACGGGTAATTTATCACACCCTCCAAAAATGCGTATTCAAGATGAGGAGGTAAGTCCTTGAGCTCGACTTCAGGAAAATCATCAGTTTTCTCAACATATTTGATTTCCTGATTATGAAGTTGTACGGGAAGGAGTGGAGGAGAATTGTCTTGATTTAGCAATCTCTCAAGGAGAAGAATATCTCCCTCCAGATCAATCTCAGTGTTATCAATTCCCAATGGAACTGAATCACTTTTGAGAAAAGCCTCGACCTCTTCCAAAAGGAAATCACTTCCCTCAAACGGAGTGAGAGAAGGGGAAGAGTCGGAAATGATAGGTTCAGATGATGGAGTGGGATCCCCACTCACAGAATTATGAGAATAACCAAGAAACTCATGAGAGTACTCCTCTGAAGCAATGTCAATGATATCTATTTGATTAACTGCTTCAGAATCATAATTAGAGGAGTACCTCGAGGTTTGATCGAGGTTAAAGGTAACGGCTTCATTACCCACACGAAGAGTGATTTCTTGCTCAAATACATCGATAAGAGCACGGCCCGTTCTAAGGAAACCCCTCCCAACAATGAGAGGGACCCTTTGATCAGCATCGAAATCAACCACTACAAAGTCAGCGGGGAGATGGAACTTTCCTACTTTCACAAACACGTCCTCGGCAATACCAAGAGGACGAGATATCGATCGGTCTGCAAGCTCTAAAGTCATGCAGGTAGGAGTAAGATCCGGAAGAGAAAGTTTCTTCCAAACTGAATATGGCATTAGGTTGATACTTGCACCAAGATCGGCCAAGGCATAGCAATCAACCATTCCCGGAAATACACATGGTATTAGAAATTTTCCAGGATCTCCCAGCTTCTCGGGAAGCTTCTTTAAAAGAACTGCTGAGCAGTTCTCATTCAAGGGAGTCTTTGCCATTTCAAACAGTTTCTCCTTGTTGCTTAACAAGTGTTTGATTGTCGATGCAAATTTGGGCATCAGAATAATAGCATCCGCAAAGCTAATGTCAAAATGCAAATCTTGGAAGATTTGAAAGAATTTATCCATCTGGTGACTAGCTTTTTCATGGAGCTTTTATTCACTCAAGCGTGAGGGGTAAGGAATAGAGGAGGTAGAAGGCTTGGACTGAGGTGTTTCAACTGGATATCATTTGGTTCAAAAACAACTCTAGGTTTTGGTTTGGGTTTCGGGACAACATGAGGTGGGACGTCTTGGGTACCTCCCTTATGAGTAGGAAGTACTTCGTCCTTATTTACCTCGGTGTTATTTTCCACTACCTTGGGAGAAGGAGAAGAAATGGTAGTGGGAACAGTGGGTCCATCATATGAAACTCCGCTCCTGGTTGTGATCGCCTTTGCATCGCCCCTCGGGTTTACGATCGTGTTGCTCGGAAGTTTTCCAGAGCTCGAGGGTTGTTCATTTACAGATTTCTTGATTTCAGAAATCTGGCTGACCAACAACCTGTTTGTCTCTTCTTGAGTTTTCATGAACTGCTTCAACAACTCATCGGATGATGGTTGTGGAGCTGGGAGAATGGCTTGTGTTTGGTTGGGGAAATTTTAGACCCGGTTATTTTGATTACAACCTTGTTGTGGTTGAAAATTCCCTTGATTTGGATTACCATTTCCCTGAAAATGATTTCCCGGGTTGAAATTGTTTCTGTTAAAGTTTCCTTGATTGTGGAAACCTTGATTATGTCCAGGATGGAAATTCCCTTGGTTTTGATAACCTTGGTTCATTCGTGGTTGGTTCTGGTTTCGATTTTGCAAACTTGGGTTTGGATTAAACCCGGGTGGTCCCATATGTGTGTTAGCATGGTAACTTGGTTCCATTTGAGGACGGTATTGATTACCTCCCTGATTTGTAGTACCGGCTAAGGCATTGGCTTCAAAAGGACTACCATCGGTGGTAGTACAATTGTAGTAAGCATGTGGGCCACCACAAGTGACACAAACTTCCACCTTTTTTACTTCAGCATGTGAAGGGTTTTGTGTGAAAGTGACTTTTTTCTGGTTTGAGATAACCAAAGCTTGAATGGCGTCCGTGAGTTTGTCTAACTTAGCATCGGTGCTAGAAGTACTCACGGGTGATGAAGTAGAAGGACCAGCACTCACTTGGGAGTTATATGGCTTTGTGCGTGTAGTGCGGACTTTGGACTTATTTTCAATGATTTCTAAAGATTCTTTTGTGGTTTTGCTCAAAAAATTACCTCCCGCGGAGGCATTGAGAGAATCTTGGTCAGATTGACTCACACCATTATAAAACATGTCAATTTGCATCAATTCAGTGAAACCATGATGAGGACATCTACGAAGCAATTCTTTGAAACGATCCCATGCGTAACCAAACGATTCATCAAACCTTTGAGTAAATTTGATGATTTCATTCTTAAGACTTGTCGTTCTGGACGGGGGAAAAAATTCGTTTACAAACTTGGTAACTAAATCTTCCCATGACGTTATTGAGCGAGGAGGTTGTTTTTCCAGCCAAATCCGGGTTGCTCCCTAAAGAGAAAATGGGAAAAGAAAAAGTTTGACTGCTTCGGAAGGGACGTTCTTGTATTTGATGGTAGAGGTAATTTTATTAAACCATCGAATATGAGCATGAGGATCATCCCTCTCAAAACCATAAAATTGGCTTGAGGTTACTAGATTTAGTAACCCGGATTTGAGCTCAAAGTATTCAGCCACAATGGCTGGGACAACAATAGCGTCTTCGTAACCCTCAATGAGTGCTTGGAGAAGCTCATTCATCGAACGGTCTTCCGCCATGATAACTTTCTTTGGGGAAACAGCACGTACCTCAGATACGGCTGTTGGGGGAGAACGTCTACGGCGTCTTCGAGGAATACTGACAAGCTCACGTAAAGGGCTTGTTGACCTAGAAGAACGAGTGAGCATGCACTAGAGACGACTCTAAGAATACTTAGAGTGACGGGAAATTAAAAATAGAAAAGAAATATAGACAAAAAGATGATATATAACAAAGTGTCCATGAAAACAGGGTCTGTGAGGGTGAGGTGAAGTGTAGAATGGTGGGGAAGCATTAAATGGGGTGTGGGTTGAAATAATGAGGGCTAGGAGTTGAGGTGGAAGTGGACAGGTGGTGTGGTGAGGTGGTTATACCACCCTGGTATTGGAGAAGAAGGGTGGAGGTGAGGGTGGTGTACAGTAAAGGTGGTTTGGGGAAGGAGGGTCAACGGGTCAACGCCCGTTTATATTATAAAAGGGTGGACTGGGCTGAGCTTATTTTGGGCCTAGGGAAAAAGGTGTTGGGTGGGCTGTTTGTGTTTGGACTGGATTTGGTTTATGGATTTGTAATAAAAGGGTCCGGTTGGTTTTATTTTTATACAAGGATCAAAGTTGTAATTTGAGCAAAACTAAGGGACTGATTTTGCAATTTTCCCAAACTTCTTTCAAGGACTAATCCAGCAATTAAAACATAACACAAGGACAAAAGATGTATTTTTTCTATTTTTTAAATCCCAGGGACCTTTTCTGCAAATTCCTCAAACTCTAGGGACCATTTATGTAAATTTGGATTTTTAAGGGACTGAAGATGTAATTTCTCAAAATGTTATCATAAGGACCAATTTTGTCATTTAAGAATAGTTCAAGGTTTATTTTATTAATTTCCCATTTTTAAAACCTTAAGGACTAATTTTGACATTTTTGAAACTTGAGGGACTAAAGTTGTCATTTTGCAATTTTTAACTTTAAAGGACTATACTTGACAACTTATGAATCCCTAAGGACCTTTGATGAAATATTTCATGTTTTTTATTTACCAGGGACTAGTTTTGCCAATTTTTTTAAAGTTCAAGGACTGAAACTGTAAATTATGTGAAATGTTTTGTTTTTCATCAGTTTTTCAATCCTTTTGCATAAAAACACAATCCAGGGATATTTTATGTATTTTAAGGCATTCCTGTGTGTTTTCATATGTTTTTGCAGTTTAAATGTAACCGAAATGATGAGTATTTACACACTCATCAGTGTCGTAGGACCTGCGGGCTCTGCGTATGAGTGGGTGTAAGGTGGTATGTTCATGGGAATGCTATGGCATGGATTATAAGGAGTGAGTACCCCTGAAGAGGGTTGATTAGTATAGAAAGGATGAGGTGTACTTGCGTTTGGAGGGTAACCATTATACATTGTATACAGAGGGTATATTATAGGATGGTTATAGGGTGTAGCAGTTTGTGAGGGATATTGATTGCCATGTTGCCCATTCATGGGAGGATAAGGGTTTGGAGGATAACTCTGAACTGGGAACTGGGAATACAGGCCGACGGGAGGGAGACTTCCTCCTGTGTTGATTGGACCTGGGTTACCTCTTACGCCAGATGCTTGGGAGGGTTGTGATGGAACTCCTCCTTCGGTCCTTCCCAAGAGTGCCGTTAGTAATGGAGGTGGATTTACCTCTGTGTTCTCCCTCTGCTGGCTCCTCCCATTAGAGCCTTCAGCAATAGTCCCTTCTCTCCTCGTGGGAGTTCTTTCGGGAATTCCCTTAAAGCCTACATTCCTTCCTCCAGCCCTTCTCCACGTAGGAGACCCAATACGCAAGATGGGGTGTTGAGCCCTAGTGACCGAAGGTCTCGGCTCCATCTCAATCTCTTCATCATACTCGTCGCTGGAATATTCTAACTCCCTTCGCATCTCCGTGTTTCTAATTTGCCTCCTTCGAGCCTTTAACAAGGACTCTAGCTCTTCGTAGTTAGCATCGACAAAGGCGGGGCTAATGATGAGCTCTGGATTAGCTGACGTGGATGCATGGTGGTTGGGCGTTATTTCAGGGTGAGATCGTGTGGTAAAGGTGGAGGCCGTGATTGGCGGAAGGCTGTTGGTGTCAGTTACGGGTAAAGGGGTTAAAGACGAGAAACCCGGTGGGGGTGTAATCTCTCTTTCTGGATTCATGCCGAAATAATAGCGAGTGTATTTGACTTGGTTATTCTACATGGAAATAACGGGACTAATTATAGCGGGTCCCACGGATGGCGCCACTGATTGTACAATATTTCGCACTACCAGGCCTTCGATTATGTAGGTTGCGATCAGACTCGAAGGGGGATCCTTCGAGCTAATCGGAGGGTACATCATCAGAAACCTTTTCCGCAAAAAAACAGAGAGGGCTTCTAATCTACTTGGATTAATCAATATTGATGTATGTGGTCCACTTAGACATGTTCCAAGACAAGGTGCTAGCTACTTCATAACCTTTAGAGATGATTTCAACCATTGTGGTTATGTTTATTTACTTAAACATAAACATGAGGTTTTTGAAACATTTAAGGATTTTATGAATGAAGTAGAATTACAACTTGGAAAGAAGATTAAAGCTCTTCGATCAGATAGAGGTGATGAATACATAAGCCAAGAGTTTAAAGATTCTCTTAAGGAGTGTGGAATTTTCCAACATCTCACTCTTCCATATATATACCACAACACAATGGTTTGTCTGAAAAGAGGAGTCGTACGCTGATAGACATGGTTCAATGTATGTTTAATCTTACAACTCTACCTTTATCCTTTTGGGATTATGCTTTAGAGACTGATGTTTGCATTCTTGATATGGTTCCAACCAAGAACGTTAATAAGACTCCATATGAATCATGGTATGGGAAAGTTCAAAATTTGTCTTACTTAAAGGTCTAGGGTTGTGAGGCATTTGTGAAACGAGACACGCTTGACAAACTTCAACAAAGATCTGTTAAGTGTATCTTTGTAGGATACCCAAAAGAAACAATGAGTTACTACTTTTACTATCCACCTGAAAACAAAATAGTTGTTGCGAGGTATGCTGGATTCTTTGAAAAGAATCTCATATCTCAAGAAGTCAGTGGGAGGGTAGTAGAACACGGAGAAATTCAAGAAGATACATCACCTTCTGAAAACACTAGCCATGTTCAAGTGGAGCCACAAATTCTCACACCTCCACCTATAATAGCTTCCATTCGTAGGTCCAAAAGGGCACATCGAGCTCCTGAACGATTATGTATAAATGTAGAAGTTGAGGAGTATAGTTTAGGGGATCTTAATGAACATGCTAAATATAAGGCTGCCATGGTTAATCTTGAGAAGGATAAATGGCAAGCAGCTATGAATGCGAAGATCTGAATCCATGCATGGCAATGAAGTATGGGTTGAAGTAGACCTTCCTCCTAACACTAAAGTCATTGGCATCAAGTGGCTTTTTAAGAAAAATACTGACATGGATGGTAAGGTACAAACCTATAAGGCTTTTTTTGTAGCAAAGGGCTATACTCAAACCTTTGGGGTTGACTATGAATAAACCGTTTCTCCTGTAGCAGACATTAGTGCCATTAGGATTCTTATAGCCATAGCTTTGTACTATGACTATGAGATTTGGCATATATATGTCAAAACCGCCTTCTTGAATGGTCTCCTTGATGAGAACATCTTCATGGCACAACCTGAGGGGTTAGTGAATCCAAAATATCCAAAGCATGTATGCAAGCTTAAAAGATCCATTTATGGACTAAAGCAAGCATCAAGGCAATGGAATAAAAGATTTGACGTAGAAATCAAGAAATTTGGTTTAACTAAAAATCTTGATGAGCCATGTGTATATCAAAATGCTAGTGGGAGTAATGTTACTTTTCCTTATCCTGTATGTTGATGACATATTGATTATGGGAAAACATATTCTATGTTTACAAGATGTAAAATCCTGCCTTGGAAAATGTTTTTCCATGAAGGATATGGGAGAGGAAACATATATTCTTGGAATCAAGATCTACAGAGATAGATTTAGGCGGTTAATTGGACTGAGTCAAAGGGCTTACATTGACAATATCTTGAAAATATTTAGAACGGAGAATTCCAAAAAGATATATCTTCCAATACAAGAAAGAATTGACTTGAATAGCACACAATGTGCTTCTACACCTGTTGAGGTGGCGTGCATGGAGAATGTTCCTTATGCTTCGACTATAGGATCAATCATGTATGTAGTAAGATGCACAAGACCTGATGTGGTGTTTGCCCAAAATCTAACTAGCCGATTTCAATAGAATCTAGGTGAAAGACACTAGACTGCTGTGAAAAATATTCTCAAGTATCCAAGAGCTACTCTAGATGTTTCTTGTTTATGGTGGTAATCCTAGAGCAGAGCTTAAAGTGACTGGTTACTGCGACGCTGGATATCAAACCGATAAAGACGATAAAAAGTCTCAAACGGGTTACATCTTTGTTGTTAACGGAGGCGTAGTTGATTGGAAGAGTACTAGGTAGACCACTACTGCCATGTCTGCAACAGAAGCTGATTACATAGCTACTTCAGAAGTTGCGATGTTAAGTTGTCTGGATTAGGGAGTTCGTTTCAGGGCTAGGTGTTATGCCCTCAAATAAGAAACATATGGAGATGTATTGCGACAATTCTGGAGCAATCTTTATCGCTAATGAACTGGAGTTATCAAAAGTGCCAGACACTATCCTAGAAGATATCACTATGTTCGAGAACAAATTGAAATTGGTGAAATCAATCTACTCACAGTTCACATAGATTACAATCTAGCTGATCCTTTTACGAAAGCTTTACCTAAGGCAAAGCTTACTCAACATGCTTAGAGCATTAGACTTCGTTTAGCTGACAGTCTCATGTAAATCTGTGTTTAGTATTTAGATAAAGGATGTTAAACAATTATTAATTTTATAATGAATTAAAGTACTTGGTATGTTTATTTTTTTTCTATAATTAGTTGTATCCTATATTTGCATGTTTAAATCCATGAATGACTTATATTATTTTAAAACGTCAATTGTCAATCAACTATATAGGAATATGGTTGAATTAAGACAAATATGAGAGACTGGTTATATTCTTTGTATATTGATGGAAGATCCTACCAAACTCACATGGTTTACAAGAGATTGCATATCGGATTATCCTAACTAACAAGATTTTACTTTATGGATCTTTGTCATTAAGTAAAACTTGTATATGATTTCATTGCATATCCTTAGACTTGAGACGCAACCAGGAATGGCGTGGGTGGATCCCATTTCTTGATTATAGTCTAACGCTATCCGTAACTATTGGGCTATTTTCAAAAGTGTTGTGAAGCACATGGATTACGTTTACATTCAAGACAGAATTTGTTCCTTCAAATTATTTTTTTAAGTTTGATATTACTGGGCCCCTCGTAGGTAGTGGTGCACATTTCAAATTTTTTACAAAACCGAGTCGGTTTTTAAACCGGTTCCGGTTCGCGTTGATCAGTCAAAAACCGATTTTGACGAAAACCGGTCCGGTTTCAAACCGGTTTCCAGGAAGAAAATCATGAACTGGTAATAACCGGTTTCAAAATGGTCTAAACCGGTTTTGAGTCAATATGTCTTATGATGGTGTTTGTGATGAGGAATATGATTAAGTTGAAAATGTGTGAAATTGAAACTGCCATTGTTGGGAGTTTGGTAAAAAGAGAGGAGACCGGGGACGGATTCAATGAAATGATTGAATGATCTATCAGATGGGGGTGCTTTGAATCGGTTTTACATTGTGTTGAAAACTTGAAATGATTGAATGATCTATAAGATAATTTAGTAGAACGAGTAAATAAATGGCAGAAAGAATGGTGAAGAAAGTAAAAGCAAAACTTTGAAATGTTAAAATGTAAGAATAAATAAATGGCAGAAACATAAAAGAAGATGAAGGTTCATGTAGACTTTTAGAGAGAGAAATGTAAAAATAATGAATAGAATAATATAGGTCACGTGGCTCAGTTTTACACCAACAAAATAAGACTTGATATGTACTTGATGACGTATAGTCTATATATGGGCCACGAGCCCAAACGATAAACATTACTAAGGCCCAAAGCCACCATGCGTGGGCTATTATAACTTGGGCCGCATCAATAATGGGAATAGGCTCACGTAAGCCCAAACCCAATTAAGCTATACACGGTATAGATAAGGATCTTCTATCTATGGAATAGATATCCTTAACCCGGATAAGCACCACGTGTGTGAAACGTAAGGAGCACGAACCCTACATGGATTCTGCGCCTATATAAGGAATGGCATAACTCTCATTCAAGGTACGATTCACAAACCCTAAACTCTTTACGAGAACCCTAAATCGATTACTTACTCTCACGCCGGAGTCTAATTGTGGAAGACAATCCCACGATAAGCCTAACGGTGTTGTTTATTTTCTTAGTGCGCAGGTTACATGTACTAAGAAGCGAATTGGTACGAGAGCAAGAGCTTATAATCAGGAACGCCCAACTTTTGTATCAACAAGTGGCGCCATCCGTGGGACCCTACTAAGAACTAAGAACTAGAATGACGAAGAATAAGAATTCAAGCCAGCGGACTCCGCAGCCAGAAAAACGTGACCCCCAGAGGAAGAATCAACAAGATTCGTCCCCTAGGTAGGTTGTTGGGACAACCAGTGCACCTGGTCACCAAGAGGCAGGGACAACCCAACCTCTTCCAGCGGTAGAACTGCCTATAAGGACTACCCAAACCACCACAGTGGTCCCAAGCGTTGAGGAACTCCAGCGCACTCTCTTCACTACTCCTCACCAAACTTTACCCACAGTGAACAACACTGTGCCACCGGGCGCACCTAACCAAGATAGGGTGCCTAATACTGAGGCAGACATTCTTGCAGCAACTGAGGACACAACCAACCTAACGTTGGGAAATTTTGTATCCCAAAATTATGAAACCCTAACTGCCCTCATGCAAGAAGAGGCAAGGAGAAGGTCAAGTACGAGCCTACAAGCTCGACTTAATTTTGGTCCTGAACGTGAACCATCACAACCGCGCCACCCACGAGGAAGACGCGCAGAACGTACTACCATCCACGATAGGCTGGGTACGACATCCGATTCACAATACTCAGAAGACAGCGAGAGGCGGACTAATGTTCACTCCAGACTTGGCAGTCGAGGGATACAAGACCGATTAGGACCTCAGCATTCACCAAGCCAAGGGTCCTCCAAATCTGGGAGTAAAAGGATTCACGACATATTGGGGAAAAGAATGTCCCCAAGTGAAAGTCCCTCAAGCTCTTCTTCTGAAAGAAGCCGGCGCAAGCACCGAAAAAGAGACTACTCTTCCTCCAGTGACACCTCGGACAACGAGGATAAAGAAACAGGACACTGGAAGTCAAGAGGAAGACGTCGCGAAGAAGAAAATGAAGATATTTCTCTTCCATGGCGTCGCCAGAAAGTTGATGTGTTTACACGACGAATCAGCGATTACTCCGACCGCAAACGCAGGCGCATGCCCACTAATGTGAAAACATATGATGGAACAGGTGATCCGGATGATCATCTAAAAGTTTTCGAGTCAGCCGCCACTATCGAAAACTGGCCACAGCCTGTGTGGTGCCATATGTTTAATTCTACGTTGGTGGGGAACGCGCGCACATGGTTTAGCAAACTCCCACGAAGGAGCATCGGTGGGTTTGAAGAATTACGGAAAGCATTCCGTCTCAACTTTACCCATAGAAAGAAGTGCGCTAAAAACCCTGTTGAGCTAGCAAGAGTGAAACAGCGCCAAGGGGAATCAACCAGTGCTTTTATGGAACGTTTCAAGGATGAGTGCATACAGGTCAAAGCATGTCCCGAAATTCTAAAAATTTCAGGGTTCATGAATGGAATTAACAACCCAGAACTTATCCGGAAGCTAAATGACAAAGTTCCCCAAACTTTCGATGAGCTAACAAAACGCACCAGATCCTTCATACAAGGAGAAGCAGCTGCTGCGGACAGCAAAAAGGGTTACTCGAATTATAGGCAGCAAGAACAGCCTAGGAGACAATCCAACGATCAGAATAACAACCGCAGCAGGAATTACCGCAGCGGAAGAGACAATGACAAGTATACCCCTCTCACAAAAACTCCGAGGGAAATACTTGTAACAGAAGGTGCAAACTTTCCAAAACCTCCACCGATGCGCACCGCAGAGGAAAAGCGCATAGGGAATGGATACTGCGAGTATCATGGTCAAAAGGCCATACAACTAACGAGTGCGTCTAGCTAAAATAACTAATTGAAAAGTTAGTAAGGGAAGGCAGAACGGACCACCTTGTAAAAAACATCAAAGAGGGAAAAGACAAACAAAGGAACGGGGGTAAGAAAGAACCCCCCCCCCCCAAAGAAAAAGCTGATACCATATACATGATACAGTCATGGCAGCGTAAGATAAAGCAAAAAGTCAACCAAAAATTCTCTCCAGAAAAAGAGATATCTTTCCCTACTCTAGCTGCGGACAACGCAGTTGTAGAACCTCTAACTATTGAAATACATACGGGGGGCATGACATCCACCGCATGTACATTGACGGAGGAGCATCCGCAGACATCCTGTATGATCATTGTTTCAAAAGACTGCGACCTGAAATCCAAAGTCAATTGATACCAGCAACAATGTCATTGACTGGATTCATAGGAGAAAAGATTTGGCCCATGGGGCAGTTACGCTTGCTGGTGGTTGTAGGAGATGAACAACACTCAACTGCAACATGGATAAATTTCATGGTAATAAAGTCTCCCTCACCATACAACGGCATCATTGGGAGACCTGGAATATCATCCATGCGCGCTGTACCATCCACAGCGCACAGAATGCTTAAATTTCCAGTGGAAGGAGGAGTTGTCACCCTCTATAACACAACAGTACCACCAAAGGAATGCAACGCGGTAACCACTGAAGTAGAGAATATTCCAGAACAGCGCACAGAAAAAACACCAAACCTAAAGGTCGCTATTCATCCCGATTGCCCGGACCAACAAGTTTCGATTGGTGGATCTTTATCTGACAAAGGTAAAGCAGCCGTGTGTGCACTCTTGCAAAAGAACCTGGACATCTTAGCATGGGAACCAAAACACATGACAGGAGTGCCGCGCTCTATCACAGAGCATAAGCTACAAATCCGACAAGGATATCCCCCAATACGACAAAAGAAGCGCGGCCAGGCCCCAGATCGTGCAAAGGCTATTCTGGAAGAAGTACATAAACTCGTAGACGTAGGCATCCTGAGCGAAGTATACTATCACGACTGGCTCTCTAATCCAGTTATGGTAAAGAAGAGCGATGGCAGTTGGAGAATGTGCGTGGACTTCACAAACCTTAACAAAGCATGTCCATAGGACTGTTATCCACTGCCAGAAATAGACTGGAAAGTAGAATCCCAGTGCGGATACCCTTTGAAATGCTTCCTAGACGCATACAAAGGGTATCATCAAATTCAGATGGCAGTCGAAGATGAAGAAAAAACAGCTTTCCACACCAGTCAAGGAGTCTACTGCTACACAAAAATGCCTTTTGGCTTAAAAAACGAAGGCGCAACATACCAACGATTGGTGGACACAGCTTTCGAGAAACAAGTAGGCCGCAACTTGGAGGTCTACGTTGACGACCTTGTCATCAAAAGCAACACAGAGGATGAATTGGTGCGCGACATCGAGGAAACGTTCAGAACATTGGAACGAATAAACATGAAGTTAAACCCCAAGAAGTGCACCTTTGGCGCAACCGAAGGCATGTTCCTTGGATACTTAATAGAACCTGATGGAATCAAGCCTTGTCCAGAAAAAACAAAGGCTGTTATTGATCTCCCCTCACCGCGCACACTCAAAGAAGTCCAGTCATTGAATGGAAAGTTAGCAGGGCTAAACCGTTTCTTATCTAAGTCAGGAGACAAATCACTTCCTCTCTTTAAAACACTCACGAAGTGTACTAAAAAGGGAGACTTTCGCTAGACCGAAGAAGCAGAAGAAGCTTTCCAACAACTTAAACACCACCTGGCATCTCTTCCCAAACTTGTCGCACCGCGACCAGGGGAAGAGCTAATCATGTACTTATCGGCAACTCATGGAGCAGTTAGCGCAGTACAATTGACAGATAGGAACTCCGTCCAGAAACCCATATACTTTGTAAGAAAAGCCCTAAAGAAAACAGAGACTAACTACAGCGCTATGGAAAAGCTGGTCTTAGCTCTAGTATTCGCAGCCAAAAGGTTGCGCAGATACTTTCAAGCGCACCCAATCATTGTAATCACCGATCAGCCAATCAAACAAGTTATCTCTAAACCTGATGCATCAGGACGGTTACAAAAGTGGAGTATACTGTTAAGTGAATATAACATCTCATATAGACCGCGCACTGCAATCGAAGGACAAATATTAGCCGATTTCATCGTTGAGAAGCCAGATAAAGATAGCCCAACGTTTGCAACCAAAACAGATCTGCAGGAACCCTGGATTCTGTTCAAAGATGGGTCTTCATATGTAGATGGATCAGGCGCAGGCCTTATCCTCACAAATCCAGAAGGTATGGAATTCACCTATGCGCTGCGCTTCGAATTCACAGCCCCAAACAATGAGGCAGAATACGAAGCCCTACTAACTGGACTACGCATCGCAATCCAAATGGGTGTACGCAACTTGGAAGCAAACGTAGATTCCCGGCTTGTCGCTAACCATGTGCTAGGTGAATATGAAGCCAAGGATGAACACATGATCCAATACCTGGAAAAGACCAAGTCCTTAATTAAAAACTTTGACAGGTTCACAATAAAACAGGTGCCCAGAGGAGACAACAGGAAGGCTGATGCGCTCAGTAAGATCGCATCCACAAGCTTTGCGCACCTCTCAAAACAGGTATTGGTAGAAACCCTACAAAACAAGTCAATCTTGGAAATGGAGATATCCACAGTGATAGAAGAACAAGATCCTACATGGATGACACCTATCATTGAATTCATTAGCAAGGGAACCTTACCACAAGACCATAAGGATGCTCGAAGAGTGTGGCGCACAGTGCAACGATTTGAACTACGAGACAACATACTCTATCGACGCTCTTTCTTATAACCTTGGCTCAGATGTGTTGGACCTCTTCAAGCAGACTATGTACTCCGAGAAATCCACGCTGGATCATGTAGCATGCACTCAGGGCCGCGATCTGTAGTGGCAAGCGCTCTACGGTCGGGGTATTATTGGCCAACCATGCACCGCGACGCACGCGATCTGATAAAGAAATGCAGCAATTGTCAAGTACATAGGCCAATTCCGCGCCGACCACAACAAGAGCTGACACCCATTACCTCACCATGGCCATTTTACAAAATGGGGCATTGACATTGCGGGACCCTTTCTAGTTGCAGCAGGAGGAGTAAAGTTCCTCATCGTAGCCATAGACTACTTTACGAAGTGGATTGAAGCAAAGGCGGTGGTGAGCATCACAGGAAACCAAGTCAAACGCTTTGTCTGGGACAACATTGTCTGCCGCTTCGGACTACCCGGAGAGATTATATCAAACAATGGAAAACAATTCTGTGATAACCCATTCAAAGATTGGTGCGCGCAATTGAACATCACGCAACACTTCGCTTCAGTAAAACACCCACAAACCAATGGCTTAGTTGAGCGCGCAAACCGCAGTCTAGGGGAAGGAATAAAAGCGCGCCTTAACAGACACAAAGGAAGGTGGGTGGACGAGCTCTCACATGTCTTATGGGCGCATCGCACCACAATCAAAACCAGTACTGGCGACACGCCATTCTCCCTTGTCTACGGAACAGAAGCCGTCATACCAGCTGAGATAGGAATGCCAACTATACGAACAACAGAGGTCAACATCACAACAAATGACGAGGAGCGGCGCATAGACTTGGACTTACTGGAAGAAAGGCGTGAACGCGCAGCTATACGCGAAGCAAAGGCCAAGGCAAAAATGAAGAAGTATTATGATGCAAAGGTCAAACACACTTCATTCAGGCCAGGAGACTTTCTATACCGCGCCAACGATGCGAGCCACGCAGAAGACACAGGCAAGCTCGGACCAAAATGGGAATGACCTTACGAGGTTACTGATGCGCTCGGCAACGGTGCATACAGACTGCGCGATATGGAAGGTCACGACCTAACGCGCACTTGGAACATCTGCAATCTTAAAAGATGTTATTTTTAGGCTACGGCTATTACACAGACACCTTTGCACCCTAAGATGTGCCCAATAAGTGTTTGATTTTTCTTTTCTTTCCTAGGAATTGTATTTTTATTTTTTTTACAAAACTTGCAAGTATCAATAAAATGTTATGGTTTCTAGCTAACTCCATAACGTATTTCACTTTATTGCGTACATACTTATATATGTCAATATTGTTATCTTATATTTTTTGCCTACATGGCGTGTATGCACTAATTAAGACCCACGAACGCATAAAGGATGAGTAAACCTACTAATTCACTCGTTGAGTAAGAGGGTTGCAAACCCATCAACATTGGATCACGCATCCTTGCTAAGCGCCTTACTTTTGAGACACCGAGGTAAGTTTCACATGCGCATCCCACGAAGGGTGCGCAAATATTAAGTACACGGTACAAGCTTAGCAAATAACGAGCCAAGACACTTGGTAAAATAATAAAATTTAGCAAACATTAATGCAAGTATATCTCTAAGTCATGCACTTAATTTATACACAACAAGTTATCTTATTCCATCTTTTTGCATAAAAGAAAAAGACAACTACGACATCACAAAAAATATACACCTCGTTATTTACACGGTAAATATACAAGCTACAACAAGAAAGCCTATATGCTATGGCGGTGCTCAGGGCTATTTTCTGGTGCAGCAGAACTCCCCGCCTCTTGAAGCTTTCTCAAAATCAAGGCATCCTTGGGAGATACGGTGGGAACACTCACAGGAACCCCATCAGACCTGGGGATGTGTGCAGCACCCACACCGCATAATACTGCCTTACCCTGAATGCCTCTCTTCTGGGCAGCCCTCTGCGCATGACGCTCCAGCACCTCTTTCAGTGGAATTTCCCTCTCAAGGGCAAAAGGGTTGAGCATGTGGCGAGGCTGCGCAAACACGGGAACCTGCAGCTGCGACTCATCTGGCTTAAGGAAGCAATCCGGTTGCGCCTCTGCATCCTCTAAAATGTGGCGCTCCAAGGTCAACCCCGCCATAATTACCTTTATGGGGTTGTCTTGGTCGCGCTCCAACCGTGCAATATGAGGCAACTCAAGGACTTTCAACCCCTCCATAGCCTGC
This sequence comes from Artemisia argyi, assembly GCA_030686995.1. Taxonomy (NCBI): domain Eukaryota; kingdom Viridiplantae; phylum Streptophyta; class Magnoliopsida; order Asterales; family Asteraceae; genus Artemisia; species Artemisia argyi. Next base: position 73,165,979 of record CM060685.1, on the reverse strand, counting down.
ATCAGCTCATCATATGCAGCCGCATTATAACCAGGTACCTCTGCCAAGTCCTTGCTCAAAAGCTTGGCCTCATGGAGATCCTCCATAGCCTGCGACTTCCCACATGCCACCGCACAATGAACCACCTTCCCAAAGGCATCCAGTACCTCTTGGGACTCCAAAGTGCCCATAGCCACCAGGCGCAGCCCATGACTGATCAACCACCTACATCAACAAAGACAACTTATGTTAAGGAAAGGCATAGCAACAAAATATAATAAAAAGAAAAAGGCTAAAAAGGAAGTACCTGCGCTCCGCAATGGTCGACATCAAGTGAGGATATAACTCCTCATCGTACTCAATGCTTAAGCCACGCAGCTTGTTCTCTTGCATCTGGACGATCTCCTCTATGCGCTCCTTGAACTTAACAATGCTCGCAAGGTGCTCCTCCTTCTTCTCCTCCAAGTACCTCACAGCCCAAGTCATGTTGGCCTTGTACTGATGAAGTTGTCCACGCGCCTGCTCAACCTCAGCCATCGCGGTCAACTTCTCATGGATGACCTTCTCATTATACACCTTGGAGGACTCCACCTCCGCCTGCGCTTCAGCCAGCTGAGCGCGGAGCATAGCTATCTCCTCATCCTTCTGGGCGAGAGCGCTGCTCTCCCCAACGCACCTCGTCTTCAACTGAGCCACAAGCTCAGTCTGACGTGCAGCAGTCGCAGCCAACTCATCCATCAGTTGCTGCGCAGGTACGCCCTCATCAACCTTAGCTTCCCCCTCCTTGTTTTCATTCTGCGGAGGGGACACGATCTCCACGAAGGCTCCATCATCCTTCGTGGCATCATCCCTACAAGACATGAAGAAAACAGTTAGAACATATTACGACAAGTAATACAAAAAAAATACAAAAAAACAAAACAAAAAAAAAACAAAAAAAACAAAAACAAAAACAAAAATAATATTTAAGATGCAGATACTTACAGAAAGGGAGAGGCCTCTGCAGCCTTCTTATCCGCGCCAGGAGCGGATGTCTCTTCCTTCGCGGACGACTCCGCATCCCCTATAAGGTAGCGTCGTCTCTTCGTAGTGCCACTGCTCCCAGCCTCCCCTTTGCGCTTAAGATTCTGCGCCACCTCTTCCTTCAGCACCTCCTCAGGCATTAGGATTTCCACGCTATCAGATGATTCAGCGTGCGCCTCCTCCTCCTGCGCCATCTCCACATCCGGCGCCACGCTCTGAACGGGTGTCACTTGGAGCGGCGGCGTATCTTCATGACCAACATCCGGCAGCACAGTCAAACGACCCTGGGTCGCTTCCAGAAGTGGCTGCTCACCCTCCCTGAGAGGGCGCACTCCCACAGTCACCTGCTTTGGCTTTTCCAGCTTCACCACAGTGAATAGATCCATCTCTGCACACATAAACAAACAACAAACGGAAAGGATTAGTTACTAAATGTGCGCATTCGAAAAAACTTACATATTTGAAGAAGAAGGGACGAACACCCACCCCGGCCTTCCTCATCTATGAAGGTTGGCACCTCATCAACACCACCGAAGTAATTGCGACTCAACCCCATGTGCACCAAAAACTCCTCCGGATAAGGGTTAATGGGTATGCGGTTGGCATCAAGGGTCTGCGCATCGGTCAGCCTATAGGAATCGGGTGCGGGGCGCCCATCCCTTGGCAATGTATCTTGAGTGTAAAACTCAAAGGTTGAGGAAAACACCACGTCGTCAACCCAGAAAAAATGCTCCCTCCAATGCCTCAGGGAGTCTACCTTCTCAGTATAACACTGAAGCACTCCCGGGCGCGTCGCAAAGGACACCCATCCATTTGACCACGTTGTGTGGTAGAAAACGCGGAACAAGGCAATGGTCGGCTCTATCGCAAGTAAACGGCAGTTTACTTCAAAATTTGACACCTTAGCCGCACCTATACAGTACAGCTGTGAGATGTGGAGGCGATAGTGATTGAGCAAATCGCTCAGAAAAATGGATATCGGTACGCGGTAATTCACGTACTCGAAAAAACGCGTGTATAATCCTATTTTCCCTTCGGGGAAATCGGCTATACACGCGTCAACATCTGGAGCCTCTGGATGCACATCCAGAGAAATGAAGTAGTCAGATGTAAACTGATGCACATCATTCTCAGTCATCGCAGAGCGAAAATCTTCTAATTGGGCAACCATTTTCATAAAATTACTGAGAAACGCACACAAAATTACCTAATAAAACAGTTACTTTCTTTGCAAAAATACGCTTTCAAGAAAGTGGGCAAGGGTGAGTATGTGTTTTACTGTGTGTGTGTGTTTTTTTTTTTTTTTTTTTCCAAAGGTAAATATTATTAAGGAAAAAAAGGCCAAAAAGGCAATACAAAGAAATCAAGAAAATGCAAAGTGAAACAAAAGAACTAAGATACTAACTTAGCTCTCACTTTGCACAACAAAAAACAAATGGCATAGGACAAATCCCTAGCTCCAAAACACACTCCAAAAACACTAACCTAAGACTAGATACAAAAAATAAATGCCACAGAAACTAGATACCAAATAAAATCAGTCCAAGCAGGGAAAAGAGCATAAACTAGAGATACCACCATACTCTGAATACATGGGGTAGTGCTAAGGAGTCAACCAAAGCACCTCCAAACATCACCATATGATGATACCATCTAGGAAGCTATACTGCCAAGACTAAATCAAATGGATCTAATGCACAGTCCAAACCTTAGCTTCAACAGAATCAACATGAGGAACCGCAATAAGGCCAACAACAGCAACCATAATAACTTCAAACAACCTATCTTCAGTTGTGCAAATATGATATAGGATCAAAACCAGAAAAGTATCCATCCTCCCACTCTGTCTCATTAAAAAACCTTGCCAATCAAATCCCTGAGGGAAAAAATTGAACAAGGAAAAAGAGTACAGAGGTTAAAAGTAATAATAATGTAACAGTTCAGGTATAGACGAAACTTCTGACCATGATATCCATCCAAACCAGCATGTGAACACCAGATATAGAAAATATCAACACCAGAAAACTCCACTAAATCCAACTCTACAATACCATCACCAATAATACCTCTGCCGCTCTTATCTCTCCAAGTCATACTAGTAAAATTACCCCTCAAACCAGGAAACACAGCAGCAACCATAAAGATCCCCTTACTCTCCCAAATACCAGAATACACCCAGAGCACAATAAGAACACAGGGACACCTAAAATAATCCAATGAACCAATGTACTCCCAAAAACCATGGTAACAGCTCCAAAAACCAGAACACAAGCAGTACCTCCTACAATGCATAATCCACTGACTAATACAGGAACTCCTATCACAATAAAACACCAAAAATCCAGGACTAACCCACTTCCTATTCATAAAACTAACCATCATAAGACTATCCCTCCAAACAGTCTCAAAAAAATAGTATACAGCACTATTCTTACACATTATTATCAATATCCATATTATCATTAACCAACTCATCTAAAACACTTTGAAACTTATAACTGTTATTAATAGGAAAGCCCCATACCTTAGCAGCCGAAATGACATCCGGAGTGACTTTGAGTTTCAACCCCATTATCCTGAATCTGACAGCTTCAGTAATGCTCTTAAAAAGCTCGTCTTTAGTTCTATTATAACCCCCAAACAATCTCACATTCCTCTCTTGCCATATGTGGTAAACAGCAGCCCCCCACACTAACCTTTGGATAACACTCCAAATAGAGTTCTTAGCAGGAATGTTAACAATACTAGAACTTACTTGAGGCCAACAATTAGAAACAAAACCCAAATTAGCCATTATTTTCAATCTTTCCCATAATCTTCTAGCGAAATGACAGCTAAAAAATAAATGGCTATGCGAGTCTTTGCACTGCTTACAAAAAGGGCACTTCATATCCTGTATGTTCAACCATCTAGAAATCCTATCTTGGGTCTTAAGCCTACCTTTGACAGCCATCCAGAGAACAAAAGAATGACGAGGCACACATTGAGAAAACCATATATGATCATACCATATAACTCTGGGATAACTCACCTTCATCACTTTCCAAGCTTCTTTGACAGAAAACTTCTTCTCTTTACCTTTCATGTTAATCCATACAGCCTTGTCATCAACATTTAACGTCAAACATGGAACTTGGACATCAGCAATCTCAGCAAATCTATTATTCCAACTAGTCGGCCAATTCCACTGACCATCATAAACAAGCTCACTAATTTTGACCTGCATATCTTCTTTATTGTGCACAAGAGCTGTATAGTTAATCAGATTTGTTGGGAATAGACTTTATTGTTTCAAGTGTCGGTCATTGAGTTTTGGTATAGGTTGCATTATTTACTTATAACATTAGTTATATTATGTATTTTGTAAGTTTTATGCTTGGTTTATAGGTTTGGATAAAGTCTAAGGGCTAAGTATGTCATATTGTCTAAGTTTAGAGAAGCCCTAATCCTTACCTATAAATACCTATGTATAACCTCATTTTGAGGTTGGTTGGTTCACTAGTAAGGTTATTAGTCTCATATTGTTATTAGGTGTTCCTTCCACTCTCTCTCTAAACTCTCTTTCTCTCTCTAGAATTCTTATGTGATTATGATGTAGAAATGGTGACCTAACAAGTGGTATCATTCGCCAAGGGATTATATAGGTTGATTTAGGTTTGATTTGGTAGAAAAACTAGGTCTAAAAGTGATATTGTTAAATTCGGTTACTGTTCATCGGTTTCTCCATCGAGTTAGGATCATTAAAACCATCGAGTTAGGTTTTCTAATTTATCGAGTTAGGTTCACTTTGGTTATCAAGTTTGGTGTTCTATCAAGTTTGATAAGTTTTTCTATCGAGTTAGAGGTGTTTCTTTCGAGTTAGGTGTTTAACTTAATCTTCTTTCGAGTTAGGTGCCTAAGTTATCGAGTTAGAGGTAGTCAGTTTACTATCGAGTTTGAAGTTGGATTTTGGTGAGTTAGCCATGTTTACCTAATCGTTTATCGAGTTAGGATCAGCGTAGCTACCTTCTAAGGGGATACTCTGCCAAAATTTTATTACCTTATCGAGTTAGAAGCAAAGCGCTTATCGAGTTAGAAGCAAAGCATTTATCGAGTTAGAAACCAAAGAACTTATCAAGTTAGAAACCAAAGAACTTATCAAGTTAGAAACCATCTTTGAACTTATCAAGTTTGGAACAATATTTGGACTTATCAAGTTTGAAGACAAATTGACATACCGAGTTTGATATCAAGTTTCTCAAAACTAATTTCAACCTTTATTAATCTTTAACGATCTTCGTTTACCATAATCACAAAGATGTCTCAACCACCAAATTATTATTTTCCTCATTCTTCGCAACATCATCCGCAGTATCAACAATCGTATCAACAACCGTTTCAACAACCGCAACAATCATATCAACAACCTTCTCAATCACACGTTCCAAAACAAACGTATAATCCACTACATCATTACCTAATGATGCAACAACATCAGATCATTCCTCAACAACAACCATATCAAGTGCCACAACAAAACACTCAGTTTTCCTCCAAACAACCTCACTGGTTTGACAGAATGTGTGAACTTATTACAACTCAACAATCTCGACATGAGGCAGGATCACTTGAAACACCTCCAATGCTAACACCTGGGAACTATGTTCAATGGTCAAGTCGATTCTTACGATTTCTTGAATTAAAGAAACCTCATGGGAAATTCTTGAAGCAAGTGATACTTGAAGGACCATTTGAGTGGCCAACAAGATTTGAAATTGGTGATCCAACTGCTGATCCTCCACGTCCTCCTGGTGATCGACCTCTTCCAGAATCTCAACTCACAGAAGAACAGAAATTACATCGTGAAGCTGATGAGTATGCAATGGCTTATATACTTCAAGGAATACCAAATCCAATTTATCGAAGTGTCGATGCTCAGAAAATAGCCAAAGCTATGTGGGAACATGTTCATCTCCTTATGGAAGGCACTCAATTGAACAAAGATGATATGGAATCCAAACTCTACATGGAATACACCGACATCACAATTGAACCAGGAGAGTCCCTTGAATCCTACTATCATCATTTCACAAATGTGGTGAATGATCTGGAACGTCACAAAATCACAGTACCAAGGATCGCTGTGAACTCCAAATTTGTTGGTAGTCTTGGCCCTGATTGGCATAAATATGTGACATTTGTTCGTCAAACAAAGAATCTTCATGATGCTCCATATGGTTTGTTGTATGATTTTCTGAAACACCATGAACCTGAAGTTGAAAAAGATCGAGCTCTACGAGGAGGATACACACCAACACCAACACCAAATTCTTTGGCACTTGTAGCTCAATCTCCCTATGCTCCACCACCAATGTCAAATCATGCATATGTTCAAGAGCAGAACTACTTCAGTTATCCACAATCTTCTACCTCGAACCAAATGGTCCCTTATGATTCATCTCCACAGCATGCTTCTACTCAACTTGTTCCGTCAAACAACAATGATGCTGTGTACTACTCAAACTCCAATGACGATGACGATGATGACTTTAATACATTGAATCAGGGACTTGCTCTTATTGCTCGTGCTTTTAGCAAATTCTCCAACAAAACAAACAACCGTCAACGTTCATCTTCAAACACAAGGAATCAAGTTGTTGTCAATGATGGAAGAGTGGAAATTCAGAATCGTAACTATGGTCGATCTGGTTCAGGAAGTTCTTCAGGAAATTATGGGAATGGTCAGAGGTTTAGTAACAATGGAGGGTTCAGGAACAACTCAGGATCTTCTCAGCAAAGGTCTGAACCAGTTGCTACTAGAAACTCCAACTCAGGGAATGCAGTGTGGTGTTATAACTGTAATGAACAAAGTCATATTGCGACTGCATGTCCTAAACCGCGAACTCGGGGTAGTAAGTTTCACAAGCAGGCATTACTCATGGCTCTTCAAGATGAAAAGGATGGACATTTCCCTGAACAGGACAACAACTTCATGGAAAATGTGCACAATGACGATGACATGGAAGATCTAGAAGCTAATGCAGCTGTGATGCTTATGGCCAACATGCAGGAACTTAAGCTTAATGATTCAGGTCCAGTGTATGACACTGACGGCTTGTCTCAGGTACATGACCTCAATGCATGCTTTATTAATGATATAGTCTCACCGTCTGCTTATGAATCAGATATGGCGCAAGTTGTTCCATCTAAATCATCTTCATCTTCTCAAACAGATGAACAAATAAGCACAGTTGTCATATTTGATGATGACACAGTTGTTTCATTTGATGATCCTATTGAGAATGATAAAGATGATCATTTAGAACAACATGAACCATCATTTGATCCAGACCCTGACCTAATATTGTTATCTAGACAACTGGATGCTCAACAATTGCAAATCATTAAATGCAACGAGAAAAATAAAGCTTTAAAAGAACAAAATGCGTCACTTGCAAGAGATATTGAGTGTTATAAAATTCAGCTTTCAAATCAGGAAGACAAGATTAAAAATGCAAAAAGTTTTGAAAAAGCTTTTCAAGATTCTTACAACCAAGAACAAGATCTTCAATGCAAAATGCAAGATTTAATTGAGTCAAACGGAAAGTTGATTTCGAAACTTGAAAGTGAAAAGTGTGAATTGAAAATGCAAGTTGAACGTCGTAAAACAGTTCTTTCAAAAACAGAAACAGAATTGTCAAATTGCAAAAAGGAGTTTTGTGAACATAAAAAACGAAAAAGGAAGTATATAGATGATTTACTCGGTGATATTGTTGATCTTGAAAAACAACTCAAAGAATTTCGTCACATTGTTTACAAACACGGGAACTCTGTCACAACAATTCAGAAATTTGCTTTAAAACCGAGACCCGATAAAGGATTTGCACTTTGCGATTTCAAATCAATGTTTCTTCACAATGCATTCAAAGAAAACCCTAAGATTTACAGTATGGACCACATGTTTGATAACACAATTGTGCGTGCTGTTGTTTTTGATACTGAGGAAGAAGAAGAACTTGAAGACGAGAGTCAATCAAAAATGAGTTATGTTCAATATTGGACACCATATGACTATTCAAAAGCTCCACCTCTGTCTAAATCTTTTGTTACTCAAAAAGAATTACCTAAGAAATCATGGTTTGTCGAAGAGTCATATGTTTCATCCTCTAATGCGGTCCCTGTCCAAACTGTAGCACAAATAAATGGTCCTTTACCATCATCCGGTGAACTTACACCATTACCAAAAACTTGTCGTGTCTTAAATTATTTCAAAACTTTCATGGAAGACATCGAAATTTTGGAGGAAACAATTGCACGTAATTCTGAAATAAAAATTGAAACTTTTCAATCCGCTTACGAGCGAGAAAAGAGAGATATTTTTCAAAAACAAATGTTGCCAATTGTCAAACACCTCCGTCTTTGTGCTACACGTTGGGAACAGGAACTTCAAAACGAGGTCAAAAATATGATACACGTTTTCAACTCAACTGAAAATGAGATTTTGGTCCAAAAGCAAAGAACTAGAATTTTCAAAAATGATGTTGATCGACTCTTGGAACAAGTTCTCTGTGCTGATATTCTGTCTGTTATCATGAATGATCTTTATAATTCTGGTACTGCTATGCTTGTGGATGATCTCTGCGTGGATAATAACCTGTTGAAAGTGGAATTAGAGACACTTAAAGATGAGAATGACAAGCTGAGAATAAAGAATGATGATGTGACAAAACAGTTTTCAAAAGAAATTTGTCAACTCAAACAGAGGCTTGAATGGTGTCAAGCTCAAAGTCTTAAAAAGGAATTGAAATTTCAAAATCAAAATGTTTCAAACTCTTGTCAGCTTTGCAAAAACAATGAGTCTTTAAAAAGTCTTTGTCTCAAATACGAGAAAGAAATTGCGGATTTAAAAATTGAAAACGCCGAATGGCAACAAAACCGCGATGACATCAAATATTGCAATGGTTTACTTGAGTCTGAAATTCAGGATAAAAATCACATCATCATTGATTTAAAAGAGAAAGTTAAGCTACTTGAAAAAGGAAAGATGGTTGACACCACGGTGATAGCACCAGGAATGTATAAATTAGACAAAATTGATAAAGGAAAGGTTGTTCAAAATACTAATGTTGCTAACTCCACTTCTACAGGACTAGTCTCCCCTACTAGCGTTAGCAGACCCAAGCGAAAAAGTAAAAAGACGAATAGGCTCTGGCAACATAAGAGAGGATCACTAGAAGCTCAAGGAGTAGAAGAACAACTTAGGAATTTGAATAAAACTCATGTTGCATCAGATTTAGATTCTAATCTGGCAAATTCTAATCCAAATCTAAATGTAACGAATGATGAACCTTTGAATGTTTTGAATATTAATGCATCTTGTGTGTTTTGTCGTAAAAGCGTATCGTCTGGTGAACATACTAAATGTATAGCTAATTTTCTTCTTAATCGTCATAAGAAACGTAGGACACGCATTCCTTCTAGGCCCACTACTGCCTCTAAGTCTATTTTAGGAAAGCTGCCCTCTACGGTTTCTAATGAAGTAGAAGTTACTCCCATAAGTGCCGAGAACAAATCTAGGACACAGCCAACCACTAGTGAATTCACCATTAAGAAAGCACGAACTAGTTGGAATTGGCAACGTTGGTTACAACACAAACCAGAATTTAAATGGATTCCTAAATTGTTGAATACATGTGCTTCTAACCAACAGGAACCCGCACTTTCAATGGGTTCCACCCTTACTTCTGTTCCATCCGTGTCTTCTTCTTGTGATGCAGGTGGTACAGATTGTTCTCTGGATTGTTGATAGCGGATGCACCCGACATATGACAGGCAATCTCAAACTGCTACAAAACTTTGTCTCAAAGTTCATTGGTACTGTCAGATTCGGGAATGATCATTACGCTTTAATCATGGGATATGGTGACTATGTCAGTGGGAACATTGAAATAAGTCGTGTTTATTATGTGGAAGGCCTTGGACACAACCTTTTCTTAGTTGGTCAATTTTGTGATGGGGATCTAGAAGTTGCATTTCGTGAGAAAACTTGCTTTGTTCGTGACTTACAAGGAAACGATCTAATGTCTGGCTCATGTGGCTCCAATCTTTATACAATATCAATGTCAGATATGATCGCAACATCTCCGATATGTCTTCTCTCCAAAGCGGAATCGACTAAATCTTGGTTATGGCACAAACGTCTTTCGCACTTGAATTTCAAAACGATGACTGACCTTGCTCGTTATAAACTTGTTGATGGATTTCCAAGATTCCGATTTACCAAAGATCACTTATGTTCAGCCTGTGAACAAGGAAAAAGTACTCGGGCTCATTTTCCCTCTAAACCAGAGCACAGTACGAATCACGTTCTACAATTGCTTCATATGGATTTGTGTGGACCAATGCGTGTTCAAAGTATCAACGGTAAACGCTACATTCTTGTAATTGTGGATGATTACTCCAGATGGACTTGGGTTTATTTTCTACGAAGTAAAGATCAGGCTCCTTCAATGATCATCACCTTTCTCACTAAAATTCAAGTTCAGTTACGCAACACGGTCCGAATAGTCAGAACTGACAATGGAACTGAATTTAAGAATCAAACACTTCGGTCATATTTTGAGAAAGTGGGAATTGAACATCAAACATCTATTCCTAGAAGCCCAGAACAGAATGGAGTTGTTGAAAGACGCAACAGGACGTTAGTGGAAGCTGCTAGAACTATGTTGATTAATGCTCAATTACCAGATTACTTATGGGCGGAAGCTGTTTCAACTGCATGTTATACCCAAAACCGTTGCATGATCACAAAACGCCATCGCAAAACACCTTATCAAATTGTTCACAAAAGGAAACCGAACATCGATTACTTTCATGTATTTGGAGCACTTTGTTATCCGAAGAATGATCGTGATGATTTAGGTAAACTTAAAGCAAAGGCTGACATCGGAGTGTTCATTGGGTACTGTGAAAATTCCAAAGGTTTTCGGATATGGAATCGTCGTACAAAAGAAATTCAAGAAACCATTCACGCTAATTTTGATGAACTCACACAAATGGCTTCTAAGCAACACAGCTTAGGACCCGAATTCAACCGTCTTCACTCTCCGGAATCTTCGGCTGAACCATTGCCACTCAACCGCAAAGAATTGGAAACCTTGTTTGCTCCACTATTTGATGATACAATTGAATACCGTTCTACTGAGGTCTCACCTAATTCCGCTGCTCAACCTGAAGACATTCCAGTACCAGACTCACCTCAACAAACTACAACAACTGTTGAGAGAACCGGTCCTCCAATTGCATCACCATCTACAGCAGAACAAAATGTTTCTAACTCCCGCCATTCAGCTGAAGATCCTACACCACAATCAGTTCCACAACCCGCAGAGCATGATCCTGATGCGTTCTTTAACCCGTTTGCACCGGCTCCTCCATTTCCTGATATAGCTGAGTCATCTACACGTAATTTGGATCCTGCTAACATGCTATATACTTATCAACTACACCCTTCAACACACAAATGGACTCGAGACCATCCACTAGTTCATATTATTGGTCATCCAGATGCACCCGTTATGACAAGACAACGCCTTCACAATGATGGAGAAACTTGTATCTATGCACTCACAGTTTGTCAAGAGGAACCAAAGAACATTAAAGAAGCAATGACTTATGACAACTGGATTGAATCTATGCAAGAGGAATTTCAGCAGTTCATCCGATTAGAAGTCTGGGAATTAGTTGAAAGACCTGACGGAGACTTTGTCATTGGGCTAAAATGGATTTGGAAAAATAAGCTGGATGCAGAAGGAACTGTCATACGTAACAAATCACGCCTGGTAGCGAAAGGATACTCCCAACTAGAAGGACTTGATTTTGCTGAATCCTTTGCTCCAGTGGCCAGACATGAAGCTGTTCGGATCTTTTTGGCCTATGCTGCACACAGAAACATGGTTGTTTTCCAAATGGATGTTAAAACAGCATTTCTCAATGGAGACCTCCGTGAAGAAGTGTATGTCAGCCAACCAGAAGGCTTCGTTGATCCTGAGCGTCCTAATCACGTTTACCGACTCAAAAAGGCACTCTACGGACTCAAACAAGCCCCACGGGCGTGGTATGACAAACTTTCTACTTTCTTGCTGACCAATAAATTTACTAAAGGATCGGTGGACCCAACATTTTTTACAAAAACCTATGGGGAGGACTTACTCGTTGTTCAAATATATGTCGATGACATTATTTTTGCTTCAACAAAAAGAAGTTACTCTAATGATTTTGCAAAACTAATGAAAGATAATTTTGAAATGTCCATGATGGGTGAACTTTCGTTCTTTCTCGGACTACAAGTTCATCAATCACCCCGTGGAATTTTTATAAACCAGTCCAAATATGCTCTTGAAATTTTAAAGAAACATGGGATGATGAGTTGTGATACTTATAATACACCGATGGGCTATACCACAAAACTAGACGCTGACTTACATGGGACACCTGTTGACCCTACCAAATACCGAAGTATGATTGGGTCCCTCATCTATCTCACGGCTAGTAGACCTGATATAGTATTTGCTATCTATATGTGCTCTCGCTATCAGTCCAAACCAACTGAAAAACACCTCAGTGAGGTCAAAAGAATCCTTCGATACATTAAAGGAACTATTAACTTGGGAATCTGGTATCCGAAGGATTCTGGCTTTGAACTAATTGCTTTTTCAGATGCTGACCATGCAGGTTGTTTAGACACACGCAAAAGTACATCTGGTGGATTACAATTTCTCGGAGACAAACTTGTGTCATGGCAATCAAAGAAGCAGGACTGCACATCACTGTCGTCTACAGAATCTGAATATGTAGCCATGTCTGCTTGTTGTGCTCAAGTCATTTGGATGAGATCACAACTTAAGGATTATGGCTACCTATTCAACAAGATTCCTATCTACTGTGATTCCAAAAGTGCAATTGCTATCTCCTGCAACACAGTACATCATTGCAAATCCAAACACATCGATCTCCGATATCACTTCATCAAAGAGCACGTTGAAAAGGGTACCGTTGAACTTTATTTTGTTGGGACTGAGTACCAATTAGCGGACTTACTTACCAAATCTTTAGCACCATCAAGGTTTGCGAGTCTAGTTCACCAAATTGGTATGCGATGTTTGACTCCAGATGATCTGGAAAAGTTTTTAAAACACAATTGATCGTCAAACATCAAACTATCTTTGTAAATATTTTCTCATCTTAAAAAAAAAAAAAAAAAAAAAAAAAAAAAAAAAAAAAAAAAAAAAAAATCCCTTATTCAAGATATGCAAGTTCACAACGTTTTTTCTAAAAAAATCATTATACAATGCATATCTTGAGGGGGAGACAGAATTTTTTTTGTTTGTTCACTTCTTTATTTTTTCTTTATTTCTCAATTTTCTTCATCTCTATTTTCTCTCAATCTCGACTCCTCTTGAACCATTGCTTGTTAAAAATTGTCCAAATTACTGCTTATGGTTGGTTCAAGAGGGTGCCACATCCATTACTCTCGTAACATTTTTTTCTCTTCACTAATAGAAAAGTCATTAAGTAGTTTTTTTTTAAAAAAACTCAAGGGACTAAATGTGACTTATTTTTTTAACACTTTCTTTGGTTAGACAAGTTGAGGGACCAAATGTGTTAATACACTTAACTTCTAAGTATATCATAGGGTTATGATAACTGCTACTCTTATTTCCTGCTATTCACACTTAACCATACGCGACCCTTAATTTTTTTCCCTCTCAAAATCAAGACTTTCAAGACCCAAGTTATTCACTGATTGTGAGTGTTCACAATTGACTTATGTGTTATCTTTACTTGCATTCTAATTGTTAAATATGTGCTTAATCGAAGGTCTAGGGTTTGGGTGTAATTCGATTTGGGTGTTTTTGGTATGTTGTGATTTAGGCTAATTAATTGATATGGTCAATTGCGGCATGTCCCAATGTGCTTTAATCCACTATACCTTGACTTAGGTTGACTCATCCTAGTGTTTATAGGTGGTGTTTAACTTTCATAAGCCCAATTTTGTTTATGGCCATCACTGGGATTAGGAGTAGTTGATGAGTGTTAGAATTATAAGCTGGACTCACAATCATTGTCGAGCTTGAATAATGGATTATCGAGTTTGAATAATGGATTATCGAGTTTGGTTTCTTTTACTCTGCTTGTCGAGTTAAGTTAAAAGTTATCAAGTTAGGTGCACTTCATGTGACTTAGTGAGTTTGAAATTATTCATGCTTAATCGAGTTAGTGATTGTTTGTGTTAAAGTTATCGAGTTTGATGATAATTGTACATTTCGAGTTTGAGACTTGTCTTGTCTATCGAGTTTGAGACACTTAGAGTTTATCGAGTTTGATGCGTATAATATAGTGACTTTCAAGTTTAAACTGATGTGGGTTTCGAGTTTGGAACCTGGGCTTATCGAGTTTTACATGTTCTTCAGAGTTTGAAACATATTTGTGCTTATCGAGTTAAAAACACTTAGTGACTATCGAGTTTGACGATATGTGGTGTCTATCGAGTTTGATACATCTAGTGCTTATCGAGTTTGGAACCACTTTATGACTATCGAGTTTGGAACCACTTTGTGACTGTCGAGTTTGGAACCGCTTTGTGACTGGCGAGTTTGGAACCACTATGTGACTATCGAGTTTGGAACCACTTGTGACTATCGAGTTTGGAACCAAACTGGCCTATCGAGTTTGAAACTTATTTTTGTCGAGTTTGAACCAAACTGGCTTATCGAGTTTGAAACTTATTGTTATCTAGTTTGAAACTAATGTGTTTAACAAGTTTGGAACCAAAAGAACCTATCAAGTTATGTACAAAACTGTTTCCATGTTAAGTCAAAACTGTCTTTCGAGTTGAGTTATTAATTTCATACTTATTTCACTCCGAGACAGAAGTTTCATAATGGAACCATCACGTATGGGTTCTAGTTTTTCCAATTTTATGAAAAGAAATGCTGCCGAAATTTTTCAAAATTCAAAAGTTATGAGTATATTGTCAACTTAGAAGGAAATTTGTTCACGTTACATCGTTATCTAAGTGTTGTGATTATCTTACGTGGCTCTTGGATTGATTTATCATGTGTAGTATATGTGATGATGAATTTATCTTAGGTGATTGCTTTGGGATATTATTCTTTTGTCTAACACTAACGAGCTAATCACCACGTGGCTTTTGTTGGTTTATGAATCATTTCAGGTCTCGATATGGCAAAGAAATCAACACCTAGACACGAATTGATTCAAGGAGATGAAAGAGTGATCGCTAAGACAAACCATATGATAGATCTTGAATCAATCACATGTCATGATACTTGTGAAATCATTCTGGAAATCCTTAAGAAACACTTCATTTACAACCTCCTCACCATCACTACTGAAGTATCGGAAGTCTACTTAATACAGTTTTGGGAGAGTACTGAAATCAGCAAAGATGAAAAGTCACTGGGGATCACTCTTGATCACAAACTTGTGGTGTTTAATGTACAAACTCTCCGTACAGTTCTCGGTTTTCCGAATCTCAAGAAGTTCTCTCATATGCCGTCATTATCAGATGTTATCAAACTTCTTCGGGAACTTCAGTATGATGAATCAGTTATCCAACTCAGAAACATATCTCACGTTGACAGGAAATACATTCCACAACCCTAGCTCACACTTTACTCAATTCTCGCCAACAGTTTAACTGGCAGAGAAACTGGACATGAACATCCTACTCTAGAAACGATGCAGATCTTCTGGGGGGTTGTCAAACAAGCTCAAATAGACTATGCTCAACTAATTTGGGTGGACATGGTTAATCACGCAAGACAGTTTCTCAAATCGTCTACCTCAAGAATTCCATTCTACAGATTCACAAAGTGTCTCATTGCTCATTTCATGGAAAAACACCCTGATATTGATCGTAGATCGGAAGACAAGAAACACACCCCTTCTATAGATCATAAATACTCTAAAACCAGGATTCAGAAGACAAACACTGAAAAACAAGGAATGAGAATTCCCGATAATCTTATACCTGATGATGTTCGTGACACTGAGGCATACATTTTGTATGATGAAGCTCAAAAAATTGGTAAAGTGGGTTTGACTCAGACGAAGAGAAGGAGAACTTCTAAAAAGACTCAACAGCCTCTACAATCAAAACCATTCCCAAATCAAGAACCAAAAAGGTCACAAGAGAGCGGAAGAAGATAGTGACAACTCTTCAAGATGAGCCTACAGATGATGAAGGAAATGCTCAACGGGAAACAGAAACTGAAAAACTCGCAAAGTCTTCAAGCAAGAAGGCAGATAAGGGAAAAGATTTAATAACTCAAGAAGAATCAGTAACCTCACCAATGTCTGAATCCGAAGAAGATGAACAAATGCAACTAACCTTAAGGAAAAGCAAAGAATCGGAAGCAGAAAGAATTGCAAAAGTTACTAAGAAAGGTGAAGGTTCTGGAACTCAAGAGCCGGTAAGCCCAACTCTAGAATCAGTAAGAGATGATCAAACATCAGAAGAAACACATTCACAAACCGAGTCATCCTCTGAACAAGGTGATGATAACTCTGAAGATGAAGCTGAATCATCAAGTTCTGATCAAAACGAATCACTCGATAAACCGGCTGAAACTGAAGTTAAAGACAAAGACGATGAGGAATCCGAGAATGAAGAAAGTGGCGATGAGGAAGACGAATCGGAAAGTGAAGAAGTCAATGATGAAGAAAAAGTGAATGATGAAAAAGAAGTAAATGATGAAGATGATGAGGAGTCAGATGGTGAGAAACAGGATGAGCTGCTGGAAACCAGTCAAGATACCCCTATTGACATTGTAGGAGTTGATGAAGGACAACCAACAGTACAACCACAACAACAACCTTTATCACAACCTCAAAGTCATCCGCAGCAAATCCCTAACACAACTGTGGTTCACTCAAGCCTGTTGAAATCATTACGTGATCAATACAATGCACTCCAGTTACAAGTAAATGAGCAAAAGCTTGAGATTGAATCGTTCAAAACATATAAAGTTGATGAAGCAGTTGAGGAGCAGGTGAAACAGAGGTTACCTGGGGAAGTTCAGAAGTACGTTCAGAAGGAACTTCCTTCTGCTGTGAGACATTATGTCAACAGGAATCTTGCAGAGCTCGTTTCTAACCGGTTTCAAACTACACCAATCACTGTTCAGACTGTTCCTCCAAAACCTTCCATAAGTGATCTCAAAGGTAAATTTCTGGAAGCTATTGTGAATGATCCGGAAGAAAATGATCTACGCAAGGCACTTATCAGGTCTATCAAGAAAGCTGAAAAGAAAAGCGAATCCTGCAAAAAGACTACTGCCACTAAGCGTCGACATGATGATTCCGACCCTGACGATCAGCCACAACCTGACAAGAGGAAGAAAGTGTCCGGTTCCACCTCCAGTGCTCCTACCAAAACAGCAACCGCTACCGTTTCTGCTGATCCAAACCCTCCACAATCTACTGCGGATCCTAACCCCTCACAATCATCTGAAGATGCTGATGTCGATGTGGATGAAATCCCTCCGCTTATCACCGAAACCATTACGGAACCGCCCAAGGATGCTCAGTTAATTCCTGCTCCTGAATGGATTAACCCTGATGCTCCTTCCTTTAACTGGTTTGATGAAATGGTTGATGCTTACCCGGATGACCCTGAAGCTGAAGAAATGACTGAAGGATCAATTATAGGCTTCACAAAAAGAATTAAAAAGGTGATGCAGACTCAAAGACTTCAGCTGTCTGATTTAGTTAAGATTCGCAAAGCAGGGTTCACCGAGTTCAAGACATGCACTACATCTGAACTTGAGTTTGAATACAACGAGGAGGAGGTTGCAAGAGCTTTTTCTGAAAACATTACTTGGGAAAAGAGACCGTCTTGGGATAAACTCTATCATGGCACGGAACCCCTCGTTGATGAATTCCATTATCAAGACTTCTCACAACCATTACCTCTTGTTGGTCCTCCAAGTGATCCTAAGCTCCCTAAGCAATACTTCTTCAACAAAGACCTCCTCTATCTTATTCATGGGAACACGAATCCGAATCACCGTTATGCAACATCTCTCACCAAATTCAGGGCCGCCTCATATCCTCTGGAAACACTCGAAGACCAAATGAGAGGCTTGCATTCCACCTCTATCTCCAAATATAATCATGAAGCTGCCTTGTGTACACTTCCCTGGCCAGAGATGCGTAAATGGTTCTACAAGTACAAGCTGACATTCCGATCCAATCACAGAGTCTTCTCAAACCATCGTATTCTTGCCATCACAGCAGTCCCAAATACCGAGAAAAGATATGGTTATAACTTTCTTGATAAAATTGAGGTCCGCCGAAGTGATGACCAAGTTTATACATTCAGTGAAGCTGACTATCATCGCTTGAACCTCAATGACATTGCTGACATATACTTGCTCAAGGTTCAAGGCAAACTTCATAACCTGTCCGGTAGCCTTCAGTATGATGTCATCAACTCCATTTTGCTCTTCATGCGCCAAACCATCATCAAAGCAAGAGTCGAAGATGCACAACTCGGGGTCGAAAGTTATCAAAAGTCACTCAACTTTACTGCTCCACAATTATATCCTCCTAACATTCGTTTAAGACCTTTCATCTTCAACAACAAACCTTTTGGAGTGATTTACCCGTACAATGATGGTTACCGTTTCATGAAATACGAAGAGGTTCATAAATTCGGGGATCAGACTCTCAGATTTGTCAGAATTAAACTGAATGAAAAGATCAAGGAACATAATAGTGGGATTAAAGTGGGATGGAACAAAAGAGATGTGAAAGAAGCACTTAAGTTCGTGGTTAGGATTGATCAAAAGCTTAGGTTCAGGGAGCAGATACGCAGGTTTGAGAGCTTGATTGGAGCAAGGGAACCGATTCTTGACATTCTCACTTACCGCCGTCCAGCTACTCCTCAAATATGATCAATTTGGTATAACATTAACCTTGTTTCATCATAAATTTTCTCTTCATCTATAACTATGGTTTGTGCACACATAACAGTGTACAACCCGTACTTGTAATTAAAGGACCCTGAGGTACGCTTCAGTGCCTCAATCCTCATATAAGGAGCGAAGGCTTCTTACTTTTGAGTAGAATTAATCAAACACTTTCTGATTTTCATAATTCTGCTCAAAAGACAAGTATTTCACCTCAATGAGTATTCACTTGTTGAGGGGGAGCACTTGAAAACTCATCGTTTTGGAAAACAAAAGTTCTTGTTGATATCTCCCCATAAGACTCAAAAAGCATATTTTAATCAAATGTTTCTCCAAAAACAACATCTTATATGCTATTTTTGAGGGGGAGAAAAGGAATGTGATTAAAATATGAACGTTAAAAGTTGCTGAAATGTCAAATCTCATGCGAGCTAGACTCAGATTCACCCAGGAATTGACAAAACATAAAAGTTAGTAAAATCGAAAAGACTTTTCCTCGACGGGTAATAACATCAAGTTAGTTACTAGAGCTAGTTGTCACCTAAAAGCTGACAATGGAACTCTTTAACTAGCCACGTAAGCGTGTCTCGAAAAGGATTAGTCTTAGTAGAAATGTACCATTTCGAGAAACTTTCTGTGGACTTGACCAGGCCGGGTAATAACTTCAAGCTAGTCTAACTAGTGATGTAAGCGTGTCTCGAATCGGTCTTGTTCACTGAAAGTGGATCAATTCAAAAAGTGCTCGCTCCTCCCGCATGTGCAAATTTATTCAATACATATGAGCACATGTGAAGGGGGAGCCCTTCATAAACACAAAACTCTCAAAGTGTTAACCAAAATGTTTGATAATCACAAACACTTTGAGAGATTTTCAATCAAAGGTTTCTTGGCTATTGTCGGATAATCATGGAGTTATAAGGTGATTAAGATAGGAATTACCGTCCTATGATCCGCCAGAGCCGGAGGGATCTACCCAAGGACACCACCAATAGTTAGAACTAGAAGTCCTTAGGTACGATACGAAAAAAAAAACAAAAAAAAAAAAAAAAAAAAAAAAAAAAAAAAAAAAAAAAAAAAAAAAGGAGTAAAGAATGAAAGGAGAAAGAAGGGGTTGAAGAATTAAAAAGAAAAGTAATGAAAAGGGTGAAAAGAAATAGCCCTCCATGTGATTCAACCTTAGGGCAGACACCGGGTTCAACTCATATGCTACTGGTTGTTGCTAAGGCAACACCAGTATTGAAGATTAAGCCGTCATGGACCCAGTGACGCAATGCACTAAACCTTCTTAACCACTCAAGTTCTCTTAAAAGAGCTTGTTTCATTCTCACGGGGAACCAGCGTAATCTATCGACTTATCTCGTAGAGATAGTTGATATTGAAGCAGGAGACCTCTTCCTAGTCTCCGTATAGGAAACCTAAGTGAGCACTTATCGAGTCTAGAGCCATGAGATACATCAAAGATCTCTTAGGAACACTTAGTATTTCTACAACTAGTGCTCTACATCAATGGGCACCAGCTGTAACTTATCGAGTCCTTCGCAGATCTTAGCAATCTGCCGAGAACATTTATGAGAGAATTACATATGTATTTCTCACTGATTGAACGGAAATTCCTGCCAGGGTCAACATCTAACAGCCCTGACAGCAGGTCACTTCGGTAACCCCACAAGGGTTATGCTTAGTGTTCATGGTGGTTCTTTAGCGATCTACAGTCGTGGAGTGATCCCCAGCAACTCACCCAGTCATTGAGCTACCTAGTAGGTCTCGTAAGCTCCTTCGGGAGTATCTGATATGGGAACGGCCTGGATAAGGATTAGAAGGAGTCTTCACAATATGCTGTTGACAAGCTC
Organism: Artemisia argyi; assembly: GCA_030686995.1. Lineage (NCBI taxonomy): Eukaryota > Viridiplantae > Streptophyta > Magnoliopsida > Asterales > Asteraceae > Artemisia > Artemisia argyi. The sequence continues at coordinate 73,145,152 of CM060685.1, read as the reverse complement.
TAATTCCTTATCTGTAAGTACCGGTTGATTATTGCTAACTGTTTACTTGCAGGTACATCTCCTCCATGATGGTAGATTCCAGCATGCTTATACATACATCTTGAAGCATATGAACGCTCCCCCAAAGATCTTAGCACCACAAAGTTCAAAGAAAGATTCTACGCCAAAAAGAAGAATCTGCAAAGTATAAAAGACTAAAGATCTAAGTGTATGCAAAGGAACTTTCATGATTTCATAAGTCAAAGTCCAAAGATGTATAAGCATGTTGGAATGGCGGACAACCACCACAGACACCGAAGGGACAATTGGCAGACAACTTCATAACATAATCAACATCACATCAACAAAGAACAAAGTACAAAGAACGATGAAAGATTATTCTAACTATTTTTGAGGACGTCGACCACAAAGTCAAAGTATAGAAGATGACGACGTCAAGCAACCTTTGATGACCGACCCTTAGGGGGATATTGTTGGGAATAGACTTTATTGTTTCAAGTGTCGGTCATTGAGTTTTGGTATAGGTTGCATTATTTACTTATAACATTAGTTATATTATGTATTTTGTAAGTTTTATGCTTGGTTTATAGGTTTGGATAAAGTCTAAGGGCTAAGTATGTCATATTGTCTAAGTTTAGAGAAGCCCTAATCCTTACCTATAAATACCTATGTATAACCTCATTTTGAGGTTGGTTGGTTCACTAGTAAGGTTATTAGTCTCATATTGTTATTAGGTGTTCCTTCCACTCTCTCTCTAAACTCTCTTTCTCTCTCTAGAATTCTTATGTGATTATGATGTAGAAATGGTGACCTAACAAGATTACAAAGAGGACCCCTCTCATGCCATCTGTCAAACCAGAAGAAACATTTATGACCATTACCAATTCTACAAGAAACAAAGCTTCTAACCTTATCTCTTAAAGCTATAATCTGTCTCCAACTCCAAGAAGTATCTTGGTTAGGCTTCACAACCCAGACACTATCACCTTTCAACCATTGTGTTTTGACCCACTTGACCCAGATAGAATCTTTATCAATGATCACATTCCATAGGTGTTTCGCCATTAAAGTCTCATTCCAAATATGTAACGATTTAAGTCCCAGACCACCTTCTCTTTTCTGCATACAAACATCCTTCCAGGCAACACTATATCTGTAACTCTTATTATTGTCCACCTTCCACAGAAACCTTTTTAATAATTTATCAATATCGTCACAAATTCCCTGAGGCAAAATAAACATAGAAGCCCAATATACATTTAACGAATTAAGGACAGAGGCAATTAGTTGAAGTCTGCCTGCAAAAGACAGACTTTTATTTTGCCAAGCATCAATTCTCCTTTTCACATTATCCAACAACACATTACAATCATTTCTGTTGACCCTGTTAGAATCAAGAGGAATACCCAAATATTTAACTGGCAACGTACCTTCAATGAACAGCATAACAAGTTTCACCTCCTGCTTGATAATATCATTAACATTACCAAAAAAGATCATACTTTTATCCATATTAGGCCTTAAACCAGACGCTAAGCAGAATTCATCTAACGCTCTTCTAATAACAGAAGCCGAAATCTTGTCACCATGACAAAATAACATAATGTCATCAGCAAAGCATAAGTTCAGAATGCCAAGTTTTTTGCAACCCCAATGATACTTAAATTTCTTCTCATTTGCAACCTGTCTTTTAAGCATTAAAGTGAATATTTCCATGACAATAGTAAAGAGGTACGGGGAGATGGGGTCACCTTGTCTAAGGCCTCTCTTGGCTTTAAAGAAACCGTGAGACTCACCATTGATGGAAATAGAGAAGGAAGCAGTCTTCAGACAAACCATAATCCAATTCACCATAACACTATGAAATTCAAACTTAAGCAGACAGAACTCCATAAATTGCCAAGAAACCGTGTCATACGCCTTTTGCAGATCAACTTTGAAAGCACATCTACCAACCTTCTTCTTGCTCACATAACCACTCATTAATTCTTGGGCCAGCATAATATTGTCACTAATTTGTCTACCTTCAATAAAAGCACTTTGATTATTATCAATCAAGTTCTTCAAGACCCCCTTAATTCTATTCGTTAAAACTTTACTAATACATTTATAGACCACATTGCAACACGCAATTGGTCTATAATCAGTAAGTCTAGTTGGCACTTTACACTTCGGAACAAGCGAAATTAACGTAGTATTAAGCTCCCCCAACATCTTACCACTCATGAAAAATTCCTTCACAGCATCACAAAAATCCCTACCAATAATACCCCACGACGCTTTGAAGAATTTGGAAGTGAAACCATCCGGACCTGGGGCTTTATTATCCTCAATGTCAAACAAAGCCACTTTAATCTCCTCATCCGACACTTCTCTAATCAAATGCACCGCTTCATCAGGACTCAGCTTCTTACTAAACAACTCATCAGCAACTTCAATGGGAAACACTTCCTCACAAGTACCAAGAAAAGTTTGGAAATGATTGACAAATTGGCTAGCAACAGCATCATCACAGAAAACATTACCCTGCTCATCTTGAATACATAAAATTCTGCTTCTACTAAACCTTCCTTTCAACGAATTATGGAAAAAAGCATTATTATGGTTACCCTCTCTCAACCATTCAATTTTAGTTTTCTGTTTCAAAACCTTTTCTTCATCCATCACCGCCTCCCTATAAGCACTATTTAATACCATTTCAACCTCCCGAAGACTGCTATTGTGGGAGTCCTTATCTAAATCAATCTGAACTTTCTTAAGCTCAGTTCTTAACATATTCACTTTATCAAACACATTACCATTGCTCCAGTTCAGTCTTCTAAGGTACTTTTTCATGTTTTTAAGCCTCTTAGCAAGAACAAACATAGCAAATCCATTAACCGGTTCAGCCCAATTCTCTTTAACAACCAGATTAAACTCCTTATCAGCGAGATAATTCATGAATCTAAAAGATTTCTTCTTACGAGGAGCCAAGGTAGGGATGGTTAACATGGCAGGGCAATGATCTGAAGTAACATAAGGAAGAAACTTTGCAAAACAGGCACTATAAATATCAAAGAAACCACTGTTGGCCATAACTCTATCAAGCTTTTTCAAAATTCCACTTTCCGGGTCCTTTCTCTTCTGAACCCAAGTAAAAAATAAACCATTCATAGCAATATCCTCCATATCAAGCTGGTCAATACAATCTCTAAACTCATTCACCCCATGATTATTATCTACAATGCCCTTAGAATGTTCATCAGAATATCTAATTACATTGAAATCCCCCAAAATAACCCAAGGACGATTATCAACTAACGCCCTATGATCACAAAGATTGCTCCAAAGTTTAATTCTATCTTTGGCATCATTCTCACCATAAATGAAAGAAACAAAAAAGCTTCTATTATCCTGGAAGATTCTAACCTCAAAATGCATAACCTGACTACTACTAGCAATTAATTTAGCATCAACAATATTATTATCCCACCCTACTGCAATTCTACAACCCTTATTACTCTCAACAGAGTTAGAGACCCAACTCCAATTACCAAAAACCTTATTACAAATAGGCACAACAACTTTCTTAATCAATCTAGTTTCAATAACAGCACACATATTTAACATATTTTCAGAGATCAATAACTTAACCTCATCTTGTTTAGAGGTATCAGTCATACCTCTAATATTCCATGCTGTAATTTTGATATTCATGAGATAGAAGAAGTAAATGCAACAGCACCATTATTCATCATACTTGCTATACTACCATCAACTACATTAGATACCTCATTCTGTGTCATAAATTCAGCATGAGCAGAAGTATCCTTGCTAACATCTTCCTCCATAGCACATGCTGAACTTGATGCTACATAACCCTGATTCCTACCATTAACATTCTCCATAACCTTGGTGTTATAGAACTTGATCATCTCATCATTCCAACCCTTCTTAATATCATCATCAAGAGACTTACCAGACAATATAAAGAGCTCCACTTCAGCAATCTGTTTCTTTAACAACAACCCCTGAATTCTCATTACTTCCTGTCTATAAGCCTTATCATACACAACCCCAAAAGCTTGTTCCCCAGCAACACCTATACTTTCCATCTCAAAAACCACATTATCATTAGCAATTTTCTGAGAATTGATCAGAATGTCTTTTTTACTCGTAATAATATCATTATCAATGATCTTAATTTTGTTCATCAGTAAATATCTTTTATCACTTATCTTCATAGCATCATACTTAATCTTATAGTAATCTTGCATATCTTTTGGCCACTTCAACATCTCTTCCTCATCAAAAGGAATACCCATTTCTCAAGCAACATCAATATTCACCTTCACTCCCTGCTATTCATTACCATTGCTATCATCAATATCATTAGCTAAAGCAGAATATCTATTCTGTGTTTTAAATTTCCTTTGAGCGATAAAATTCACATGAGGCTCTTTATTGCTATTTCCACCTTTATTCTTCACTTGCTTATGCTCCCCTTCCACAACTACTTCTTTGTTCTTATCTTTACTGTGTGTTTTTGTTAAAATGAGGGCGGTGACTCTTATATAAGGGGACCAAAAACCCTAGATGATGCCCACGTAGATCCCACTCACAAAAACGTGTGGCTAGAACCAAAATGGTACATGCACTTTTTCCTGATTTACGAGGGACACGTGGACACAACCCCTGATTTTCGAGGTATTTCTTTGAAATATCTATGACTAGGTACATTGCACTCCCAATTGGGCGGCAATCTTTCAATGTTCTCCCGCCACGCTTACCACTGTTGTGATTAGTCTAGCATCCGCGGCTATGAACCGCCACACTAGACTGGGGGGACATGATGACGTATAGTCTATATATGGGCCACGAGCCCAAACGATAAATATTACTAAGGCCCAAAGCCACCATGCGTGGGCTATTATAACTTGGGCCGCATCAATAATGGGAATAGGCTCACGTAAGCCCAAACCCAATTAAGCTATACACGGTATAGATAAGGATCTTCTATCTATGGAATAGATATCCTTAACCCGGATAAGCACCACGTGTGCGAAACGTAAGGAGCACGAACCCTACAAGGATTCTGCGCCTATATAAGGAATGACATAACTCTCATTCAAGGTACGATTCACAAACCCTAAACTCTTTACAAGAACCCTAAATCGATTACTTACTCTCACGCCGGAGTCTAATCGTGGGAGACAATCCCACGATAAGCCTAACGGTGTTGTTTATTTTCTTAGTGCGCAGGTTACAAGTACTAAGAAGCGAATTGGTACGAGAGCAAGAGCTTATAATCAGGAACGCCCAACTTTTGTATCAACAGTACTCTTGAGAGTCTTTTACATGAATATTAGTACTCCAAACTAAAAAATAGACAAAGGTTGTTGCCTCCTGCTCTCATGCCTGTCGCGTCACTTCAGTTTGGGTAGAAAACATAAAACCTGTTTAAACCGATTTTAAAACCATTTTTCAAACTGGATCAGTTTAAACCAGTTTTTAAACCGATTGGGCACAAAAATAGTAACCGGTTATAAAACCGACGGTTTGGTTTGACTCAAACCGGTTTTCCCTAAACTGGTTTTTTAAAAAACCGGTTTTCGTTTTTTTTTTTCAAATCGGATCGGTTTTCGGTTTTTTTGTTCACCTCTACTCGTAGGGTTGACAAATATTTGTATGGCCATACCCAAAAGAGATCTAGATACGTCCTGATGATTTTAGTAATCTTGATCAATCGATGAAACGAGAAACAGAATCGTTAAATTATGGAAAGACTTAGATCCATATCAAAATTTAACACAGTATTGGTAACGAAGGGATAGTAAAATGATAAATCATTTATTGTGACTTTATGAAACCATGCCCAAGTATTTCTGGGAGCATTGGCATGTTGTTAGACGCTTACTAATGTTATTATGTTTAAATGAAACATGTCCAAGTTGGAGCTGTTAGATTCTGAACATGTTTCATAAACGTATGTCAGGAAAGTGCTCGAACATATAGGATTTCATGCGTTACGTTTAAGATTCAATTTATATAATTAATATATATAATGTATTATATTAATTATTTCACAAAAAAACCACTTAACAATCGTTAAACACTTAACAGTATCTACTAACGATCGTTAGACGATAAATACAAGGAGTTAAGTGTAAAATAGAGGAAAGAAGGTTCTAGACCCCCTTCCCCTATAAATCGGTCAAACACCCGCATTGGAGGAGGGATTGGGTTTGCTTGCACTCCAAGTAATGAGGTAACTATATAATGAAATTTTTAGTCTTCATTATTCTCGTAACTTGAAAACCTAGCAAACCAATTTTCTCTTTTTCTTGGATCAATCGCCCCCCCCCCCCCCCCTCTCGGCAAGGGTTTCAGTTCGATTTCTTGAATACAAGTAATTGGTTTGTTTCGTGATTGAGAACTAGCATTGTAATTGAATCGCTAATAAAACGTGTGTGTAAGAACATAAAGGAATCATCCCTTTGATTCTTGTGGTTCTTATTTAATCGATCAATACTAAACCCTAATTAGGGTTCTTGGTCGATTTGGGTATTTTAATTAGTTCTTGATTCGATCCGACTTTCGAACAAAGGTAAACAAGGTAAAGTTAATTAGGTTAATTTACTTGCACTATATGATCTTTAATCCACTGTGTACTCTTGATAAATTATATGTTTATATTATCTGATTTATATGTCTAAACCCCAACAAAAACGTCATGTTGATTATATTTAGCATTAAAATGAGTAGTTTTTTCACACTCAAAATGCCAAGGTGACCATGTATATCCCTTTATGGACTTTACGGTAATGGAGAAAGTATGGTAAGAAAGTAGTTACCAGCCCTTTGCATTCATCCCTTTCAAATCAGCAACTTGTGTAAGTGCTTTCTTCCATATTGCTATCTTTTGAGCCCATTCATTCTTTTTCTCTGCATTTGTTTCTGCCTCCATCTTCTGCTTATGGTCTGCCATTGCATCTCCAAAGCTGTTTTGTTGCTTCCTGACATCAGTGGGCTCAACATGATAGAATATGGGAATAACAATATGGTTGGAGGTCCTGAGTTGCTCAAGGATTAAAACAAGTTCATTAAGGCACCATGTGGAAGTAGCGTAATTTTTGGACAACATAATAATAGAAGCCCTTAATGCTCTTATTGCACTCTCCAATTCAGGTTTCAAAAACAACCCGGTATCAATCTCTTTATCATCCAAAAAGGTTGTCAGATTAGCATCGACAAGCGCTTTGTGGAGGTGATTTGTGAAACTAAGACGAGTGTCGACACCACGAAAACTTAAAAAAATATCATATTTATGATCATTAGCTGATGAAGATGCTTGAGAAATGTCTGTGAGAATAACCATAATGAGTTATGGAAAGGTATGGGTGATAATTTGAGAGATGAGGAAAGAAATTGTATGAAATATGATTAGATATATAGAGTAGCAGATCGAGAAAAGGTCAACTACGACATTTGATAACTGCAGACCAACTACATTTGATAACTGCAAGTTGAAAAATACCTCATTCCATTTAAGTTACCGTATATAAAAGAGCCTTGCTACACCCTCCTACCATTTAATCCTACAAATCCGTCTACACACAACATATAGTTTTTTTCACTCATTCTCTTTTTGCATCCAAACCATCAATTTTACCACATGGCAAGATCCTGTGAGGCGGACTTGTAAGATGTTTTAGTAAGAATATTTAGCATTTCTCTGTATAAAAATAGGTATGAACAATCATTAATAACATTATAGATCCATAACATGTACTTCCATATTGTTTCTCTTCCCTTGCTCCTAGATTCCAAGCAATAAGGTGTTTGGATGCTTTTTGTTTTGGGATTGCATTTTGGCATGAGATTAGGTGTCATTTGTTTTTTTGTTTTTTAGGTTTTACATTTTCATCTGCAAACTATACAGTTTTCATATGACTTAATTAATTTAGTTTTTTTTCATATTAAGTTGATCAAACAACCCCTTAATATAAAATTTGAACGAACAAGTCCTTAGCCTCCCACTTGGTGTCTGTTGAGTGTATATGTGTCTATATTTACTAAATTTCTTGCTATTTATAAAGGTTTTTATTTTTATTTTTTTTTAACCATGATTTTTGACTTTTTAATCAACTAATTTACAGGGTTTGAGTTCATCGCCACATATACTAGGGGTAAAGCCATCTCTTTTTCCCGAAAGGTTTGTGTAGCCACTTCAGAGTTGTTTGATTTTTTGGACCCGCAATAATTAAACTTAAGTCTTTTGACTTTTTGATCAACAAATTTACAGGGTTTGAGTTCATCACCACATATACTAGGGGCAAAGCCCTCTCTTTTTTCTGAAAGGTTTGTGTAGCTACTTCAGAGTTGTTCGATTTGTTTGCACCCGCAAGAATTAAACTTAAGTCTTTCACATTGTAATGGTAATGGTTGCACGCTTTTCACCACTAAGACACAGCATAGTCTTAAGGGTTATTTTTAAGGTTTCTATACCTAAGGGATTTTTTTGGTAACAATGGTTTTTGACTTTTGCCGACGAATAGACGGGATTTTAACTCATTGCCACACACCCTCAAACCAGGTAAAACCCTCTTTTTCAGAAGGTTGACGTGGCCACTTCAGAGTTATTTGCAATTGACAGAAATTGAACTTGACACCTTACGCATTTTAGTATGATTGTTACAAAGTAACCGTTTTCGTCAGCAGACGTTGTCAACAACTTGAGGTAGTTATTATTATCCGCCTTATATAATGCATGTCATAGGAATAATTACGTACATATACCCACTAAAACTTACATATTTGCATATCCTATATACATGTGTTTACCAAATCCGATAAAATCAGAAACTTAAAAAAAAATAAAAAAATAAAAAAAAAATAAAAAAAAATAAAAAAAAGGGAAAGAAATCCTCACAACTTGCAGTGTTTTAATTTAGGACCGGTGTTCACGCAAATTCGATGGCTGTTTGAGAAATTCAAAAGCCAATGTTAGTATCCACTTGAGATTTTTATTTAATATAATATACATCTGGACATCAAGTAATCAAGTATCATGCGTAATTCAAAACTTATTCCAAAAAGTCGTCTTTTAGGAAACTGTTAATCTGTTATCATAACAATGTTGGTTGTTTAGCTGCAAAACAGTTCCCAGATTAGGGTTAAGATAATCAATGAAGGTACCGGATATTCACTTGAAATCATGGTATCACTTTCCAATAGAAACTATTCGACCCTATGCCTGGGTTACACGAATATCTCTATGGGATAAGACCAAGTGATGTTCTTGCTTTAGGCACAAACCAAGAACCAGATGCGTATAGAAGTGTTTAGGGTTTTGTGTTAATCGTATTGTTAAAACGTATCTTCATGCAGAATGATGTGATCTCTATTTATAATAGAGCATACTCAAAACCCTAGCCCATGGTATTACGTATAATTAACGGCCCATTAATTATAACATAATAATTTCCATAATAATAGGATCGGTGGTTATCAGTGGAAACATTATCACTTGCAGTGGTAATGTTAACACTATCAGTGGAAACTTTAATACTAGCAGTAGAATGCCAGCAGCAGAATCACACTAGCAGCAGCATCTTGCTTTCAGCAGAATCCTAGCAGCAGGATCAGCTAGCAGCAGAATCATGCTATAAGCAGATTCAATACATAACCACTATTGAGTCAGGGGATTCAGTGACCAAATGGGTGTATACTCCATACCTCCAAACCCATTACCAGGTGTGAATTGATCCCTCAAGTGTACTAAATTTACTAACAATCCTCCCCAAATTTAGTTCACTACCTTTGCATGAAAATTCAAACACAAACCAAAACAAGTGCATAAATGAAAATATCCTGAGGATTGAATTTCCACATTAGTACATATACTTTCAAATATTCGAGAATCAGGGTGTTCTAAGAATTGAACCCTTCAACCCATTTGAATACCTGATGATAAATACACACAAGTTTTCAAACACTAAAATACTCCTGACACTATACAAGCCATGTGTCCATATCCAATTCATAAATGTTGTAAAAGCTAAAAGTCCAAAGCTTCCTGAAGCGGCAAAACTTCAACATTTACATAGGTGGTTCATCTTTAATTCATGCTCCTGCTCAGCACTTTTTCAAAGAAAATTAACCATTAAGAAGTGAAGACTTCATCCTCCTTTCAGCAAGTAACAAGCACAACCTTGGGATGTTTGTAATACATGTGCTTCAGTCTACCAAATGATCAGCTTTCCACATTGAACTCAGCTTCCAAGTTTCCTTAGAAGGGAGTTGGGTATCCTTGCATTCAGTGACTAGTTGGACTTAAACCCATCCCTTTAGCAGACTTCAAAACCAAGTCTCTAGCCAAACCCTTCGTCAAGTGATCAGCTAAGTTTTGTTGAGATTTAACAAACACTATAGATACCACCCCATTCATGATAAGCTCACGAATCATGCTATGCCTAACAACTAAGTGTCTAGACTTCCCATTGTACATCTGGCTATAAGCCTTTGCCAATGTAGCAGCACTATCACAACGGATAGAAATAGGTGCTATAGGTTTAGACCACAATGGAATCTCAAGAAGCAAGTTTTTCAACCATTCAGCTTCTTTGCCAGCAGCAGCAAGAGCCACAAATTCAGATTCCATGGTTGAACTGGTAATGCAAGTTTGTTTCTTGGATGCCCAAGAAATTGCACCTCCACCAAGTAGGAATACCCAGCCACTAGTAGACGAATTGTCTTCAGTGTTACTGATCCAACTTGCATCAGTATATCCTTCTAATACTGAAGGATAACCAGTATATGAGAGACTATAATCCATAGTTCTCTTCAAATACTTAAAGACCCTCTGAATTGCTTGCCAATGATGAGCACTAGGATTACTAGTATACCTGCTCAGTTTACCCACAGCAAAAGCAATATCAGGCCTTGTACAAGTCATGGCATACATCAAGCAGCCATTCACCCTAGAATACTCAAGTTGAGATACAACTTTGCCAGTATTAGGAATTAGCTTCTCACTTGTGTCCATGGGAGTACTCACTGGAGTACAATCAAAGTAATTAAATTTCTTTAACACCTTCTCAATGTAATGAGACTGTGAGATAGAAATTTTGTTACTTTCATGTTTAATCCTTATGCCAAGGATAACATCTGCCTCCCCCATATCTTTCATGGAGAATTTTGATGACAAAAATTCTTTTGTAAGATCTACTTGATTTTGGTCAGTGCCAAAGATCAACATGTCATCAACATATAGACAAATGATGACTCCTTTACCAGATTCATCAAATTTGCTATATACACATTTGTCAGCTTGATTAAGTAAATAACCACTAGACAAAACCACTTCATCAAACTTTTGATGCCATTGCTTAGGTGCATGTTTTAGTCCATAAAGAGACTTAATCAGTTTACACACCTTGTTTTCATTGCCAGGCATGATGAAGCCCTGAGGTTGGTTCATGTAAACCTCCTCATCTAAATCACCATTCAAGAAAGCTGTCTTCACATCCATCTGATGAATAATCAGAATGTGAATTGATGCCAAAGCAATTAGCAATCTTATGGTACTGATACGTGCCACTGGAGCATAAGTATCAAAGTAGTCTATTCTTGACTTTTGTTTAAAGCCTTGAATAACTAATCTTGCCTTGAACTTTTCAACAGTTCCATCTACCTTCATTTTCTTTTTGAAAATCCATTTGCTACCTAAAGGTTTGCAACCAGGTGGTAGATCAGTCAACACATAAGTGTTATTGCCCATGATGGAGTCCATCTCATCATTAATTGCTTCTTTCCAGAAAGCAAGATCCTGGGACTTCATTGCTTCTTCAAATGTTTTGGGATCATCCTCCACAATGAAGCAATAGGAGTATTGGTCAGAGACCTCACTCCTTGTACCTTCAATTAAGTATAATTGAAACTCAGGTCCAAATGACTTTGGAGTCCTCACCCTATTGCTCCTTCTGAGCTCAGGTTCAGGTTGTTGTTCCACAACCTCAGCAGGAACCTCATCAGTAGGAACCTCATCAGCAGGAACCTCTGAAACACCATTGTCATTGGTTCCATTTGGAATCCTTTGACTTGGTCTAGGGATAGATGAGAATCTGTTCTCATCAAAGATTGCATCCCTTGATTCAATTATTGAGTTAATTGAAACAGATTCATTAGGTTCTATAACATAAAACCTATATGCCTTGGAATACTCAGCATATCCAACAAAGATGCATTCAATGCCTCTTTCACCCAAAGTTTTCTGCTTTGGATCAGGGAGTCTTACAACAGCCCTACAACCCCATATCCTAAGATAATTAAGGTTAGGTTTCTTTTTAGTCCAAAGTTCATAAGGGGTAATTTTGTTCCTTTTGTTGGGAACCCTATTTAATAAGTAGCAAGCTGTTAACATAGATTCACCCCAGAACCCTTGACTCAGCCCTGAATAGGACAACATGGAATTAACCATCTCCTTCAGCACCCTGTTTTTCCTTTCAGAAATACCATTTTGCTGAGGAGTATAAGGGGCAGTCGTTTCATGGATTATTCCAACAGACTAAAAATACAGAGTATCCATGTACTCACCTCCCCTATCAGTCCTTAATCTTTTGATCAGGGAACTTTGTTGCAATTCAACTTCAGTTTTAAATACTTTAAATTTATCTAATGCTTCATTTTTAGAATGTAATAAATAAACATGACAAAACCTTGAAGCATCATCAATAAAAGTCACAAAGTATTTTTTATTCCCCAAAGAGGGAGTAGCATGTAAATCACAAAGGTCACTGTGAATTAACTCCAAAACTTTAGTTTCACGTTTTACTCCTTGAAAAGGTTTCTTAGTTATCTTGTTCAACATACAAGTTTTACACTTTTCAGTGTTCACATCAAAGGCTGGAATTAACCCATCCTTAGACATATCTTGCATCCTTTTAAAGTGTACATGGCCAAGTCTTGCATGCCATAGGTTTGAATCATAAAGTTTAGATATAAATATAAAAGCAGAATCAATATTATCATGAACAATATTAAGTCTGAACATTTGATTACATAAATAACCAAAACCAATAAAAACACCATTTTTAGACAAAACAAACTTATCAGATTCAATAACCTGTTTATAACCACAATTATTCAAAACACAACTAGAAACCAAATTCTTTCTAATATCAGGAACATGTAAAACATTAAATAAAGAAACACTCTTTCCAGAACTAAACTTCAACTCAACACATCCTTTTCCATGCACCAGGGCAGTTGACTCGTTTCCCATGTGAAGAATAGAACCATCATTCATTGACTTGTAGGTCTTGAACCAGCTTCTATCTTTACACACATGAATTGTTGCTCCAGAGTCAACCCACCATGCAACATCATCATCCTGCACAAAGTAAATATCAGATATATATGTAACATAATAAATCTTAAAAGACTTATTAAACACATTCTGACCTTTCAGAGAATTGGTGTTACCATTCCCTCCACTTGTGCCTGATCCATTGGATTTGGTTCCAACTTTACCACCCTTGCAATCTTTCCTGAAGTGTCCAGGTTTCCCACACTTCCAACAAGTCACCTTAGGTTTCTTGTTAAGATCAGATTTGGTGTTATCTTGATGCTTACGCTTACCCTTGTTGTCATTGTTCCTGGAGGAGTTGTTATGCTCCACCATATTGACAACTGATGGACCAGTAGCAGTGCTACTCTTTGGCTTCAATGTCTTGAGATTTGAGTGAATCCTCAATGCGCAAGTGACTGCCCAACTCAACAAGAGTTAACTCCTCCTTCTTATGCTTAAGCATATGCTTGAACTCTTTCCAAGAAGGAGGTAGTTTATCGATGATACAAGAGACTGAAATAGCCTCATCCATGTTCATCTTGTGTTGTGTGAATCGACCAAGTATACTAAGAAGTTCATTGTATTGTTCCATGACAGGTCTAGAATCAACCATTTTGTAATTGTTAAAATTACTTACAAGGAACTTCTTACTTGATGCATCCTTAGCCATATACTTGGCTTCCAAGGAATCCCATAGTTCTTGAGAAGTTTCAACATTCTGATAAATATCAAAAAGAGAATCAGACATACCATTGAGAATTAAACCTCTGCATATGTAGTCATCATTCTCCCATTTGCTCCTTGCCCTCATCTGATCCATAGTAGCATCATCTCCAAAGTCTTCTGGAATCTCAGTCGTGAGAACATACACCACATTCATACTTGACAACAAGAAGTGCATCTTCTTTTGCCATCTTCTGAAATCAACACCTTCAAACTTTTCCAACTTGGAAAAGTTAGCAGCCATTTGTCTCATAGCAGCAGCCATTGATTATCACTAATAGTTTCTATTGATTGTTGGTTGTTTAGCTGCAAAACAGTTCCCAGATTAGGGTTAAGATAATCAATGAAGGTACCGGATATTCACTTGAAATTGTGGTATCACTTTCCAATAGAAACTATTCGACCCTATGCCTGGGTTACACGAATATCTCTATGGGATAAGACCAAGTGATGTTCTTGCTTTAGGCACAAACCAAGAACCAGATGCGTATAGAAGTGTTTAGGGTTTTGTGTTAATCATATTGTTAAAACATATCTTCATGCAGAATGATGTGATCTCTATTTATAATAGAGCATACTCAAAACCCTAGCCCATGGTATTATGTATAATTAACGGCCCATTAATTATAACATAATAATTTCCATAATAATAGGATCGGTGGTTATCAGTGGAAACATTATCACTTGCAGTGGTAATGTTAACACTATCAGTGGAAACTTTAATACTAGCAGTAGAATGCCAGCAGCAGAATCACACTAGCAGCAGCATCTTGCTTTCAGCAGAATCCTAGCAGCAGGATCAGCTAGCAGCAGAATCATGCTATAAGCAAATTCAATACATAACCACTATTGAGTCAAGGGATTCAGTGATCAAATGGGTGTATACTCCATACCTCCAAACCCATTACCAGGTGTGAATTGATCCCTCAAGTGTACTAAATTTACTAACAAACAACAAGTGACAATTATTTAATTTATGATGTTCTTTG
The DNA here is from genome assembly GCA_030686995.1 of Artemisia argyi. Taxonomy (NCBI): domain Eukaryota; kingdom Viridiplantae; phylum Streptophyta; class Magnoliopsida; order Asterales; family Asteraceae; genus Artemisia; species Artemisia argyi. The sequence goes on along the minus strand of CM060685.1, from coordinate 73,130,110 downwards.
ATACTATTTCATTGACTTTGCAATGTCTTGATGTTTCCTCTACATTACACTTAAAAAAAATCCTATTATTATATCACCGCTTAAAAAATATCAGATTATTGTCTTAGAGTCATGGAAAGCTTTTAACTATTCTCTAATCGCTATACGTGTTATGTCATGGTTAGAAAAATGTAGATTCTATATGTTTGGTAGTTTTATGCGTAAAATGGAATTTGAATCGGATTGACAAACATGTCAAAGGAATTAGCCAATACATAGTATTTTATTTATTTTAGAGTAAATTACACCGTTAGTCCCTATACTTGGCTCATATTTCATACGACATCCAAAAACGCTAATTTTTTCATTTTTGATCCAAATTCAAGATTAGATTTCCCAGTTAAGTCGGTCACACGCCAGGCACATGAGGATGGATATGAGGGTGGGTTGGTCTTTTCACTGTTTTTGCTTTAACGCATTTTTTTATTTTTTACTTTTTCGTCTTTTTATTAATTTGTTTTTGATTTTTTCTCCTTTTACAAGTGGGTCCTACCACCACCACCTACACAACCCAATCACCTCCTTCTTCTACTTCACCACTCTTCTTCAACCTCCATCCCCCATCACCACTGTCACCCACCACCACCATCTATGTAACCACTTTTGTTTTTACCCTTTTATATAAAAATGAACAACAAAAGTTCCTTGGATGAGCCTACAGTTCCAACCCCAACGGCGGTCTCAGAGTCCCCAAGTGGTGCATTAAAAAGGTGTGCTATCATATTCACACAACGGTTCTGCATTCATTTAAATTTAACATAAATTCAAAGACAAATAAACAAACATGTAAACGATCTATAACGTTGCATCACAATTTACAAACATGCAGAAAATCAATGTTTAAGTGAAGGGTTGGGTCTTATTTCCGTGGATTTGGATACGGTTTTATAACCAAGTTTAACACGAGTCCACTATCATTTTGGTCATCACCATAGTTCATATGACTATATATTTTGATAACCAAAAAACAATTTGGGTAAATTGCAAAAATGGTCCTTAACGTTCCGCAAAATTGCAAAAACGAGACCGAGACAAAAAGTAGCGCAAAAAAGCCACCCACGTTCCACATTTTCGCAAAATCGCCACTGAGAGGCCTTTTCCGTTAACTTCCGTTAGTTTTCCTCTTTAAGTGCAGTGAAATGACTAATATACCCTCGTCTTCTTCCCCATTTGAATTTCTTTTTAATTTGCAATTATTTTTAATCTCAAATGAAGAACATCAAGAACATCAAACCCAGACATTCAAATCAAAACCAAGATCTAACAATATAAAATCAAGAACAAAAACCCACACATTTAAATCAAAACCCAAAAGCTCTTCGGATCTGGTTTTCTGACATCTAATTAAATATATAGGAAAGTAAAGATTGATACACTAAACAGGTTATTTATTGTCATCATGCTATAACAATGGCATTGATCAATCCGGTTCAAAATACTCACCGATGCTGTCAATCTTTAGCTGAAGTGGATCAGCAAGTGGACGAGGAATCCATGTGTTAGCCTATGAATAACAACACATGAGATGGGTCAACATATAGTCTTATGCAAAGGTGGCGAATTTGATCTACTAATGATTTGGGTTGTCTTCAATCTCAAACGGGTCAAATAATTTAACTAACCAGTTAGCTAAAAGGGGAACGAGCCAAAAGTCATCCAAACTCTGTTCTACATACAATCTCATAAATCATTTTACTCGTACAGGGTGTGAGAGGGACGAAGAAGTTGAAAGGGAGGCCAAGAGATGGTTGTAGTGGTTTTAGGTGAATGGTGGGTTGCGAAATGGTGGCGGTTATGGCATTCATGGTGCTGTATCAATAAGAAGAAATATGCATCATCATTCCTTCCTGTTAAAAAAGAGCAATATGTTATAGCAGCAGCATTTTCATGTTGAGGAATTTTATCAAACACTTGGTGGTCATGAGAATTTATTTATATATGAAAAGAAAAGTAGAAGCTTGCATTATGATTCTATCAATATCATAAACAAAGAAAAGAAATGTGAGTAGATATATTATATACCAGCAGCAGCATCAGTTTTGAAGAATGATATGGTCGAAGAGCAAATCAAACGCATCCCACTAAAAGATACAGTACTAACTCTTATTTTCTTTCATAGAACACAAAATCTCCTTGGTAGTGGGATTTTTTTACTTTTTGATTATGTATTTTTCATACAGCTTATCTTTTTTTAATCAAATAAATAATTTCTTGTGACCCACCTTTACGGAAATGACCAGTTGATCGGACATGAGTAGGAACAGAATGAAGATAAACTAATAACTAAAGCAAAAGGTGAAGCCTCATGACCAGTTGACTGGACATGAGTAGGAACAGAATGAAAAGATTCAAGTGTGCTTTGGACATGACAAAGAGTATTGTTGGATCTGGGTTTTGATTTGAATGTCTGGGTTTGATGTTCTTGATGTTCTTCATTTGAGATTAAAAATAATTGCAAATTAAAAAGAAATTCAAATGGGGAAGAAGATGAGGGTATATTAGTAATTTCACTGCACTTAAAGAGGAAAACTAACAGAAGTTAACGGAAAAGGCCTCTCAGTGGCGATTTTGCAAAAATGTGGAACGTGGGTGGCTTTTTTACGCTACTTTTTGTCTCGGTCCCCTTTTTGCAATTTTGTGGAACGTTAAGGACCATTTTTGCAATTTACCCAAACAATTTGCTTGAATGACTTGAACTATATAGTTATAGCTTAACGCTATATGAGTGGCTAAGAAATTGAGGGTTCTAATCTTATTTGTCTCAGAAATATAATTTGAGAAAATAAAAAATAAAAAAATAGAGTGCTAGCTTGAACTATTTACGGTATTGGTATCCTCGTTATCAGTCCAGATTTTTAATTAGTGTGAGTACTCTTTTAGGTAAGTTATGGACTAAGACGTCTAATAGACATGACACGAGTGTACCTAAGATATAAATCAATGATCACATGTAGGTGTTTGTTTATTCGTTGAGATCAATGATTGTTGGAAAATTTAGTGCACTTGAGAGATTAATTCACACCTGGTAATGGGTTTGGAGGTACGGAGTGTACACCCATTTGGTCACTGAATCCTCTGACTCAATAGTAGTTATGCTCGTGTGAATCGGTTTCTGCTAGTATGAATATGTTTCTGCTGATTTGATTCTACTGATGATGGATTCTGCTGATGATGGATTCTGCTAGTGGAATTCTGCTGCTAGTAGAATCTGCTGCTAGAATGATTCTGCTGATTGCATCAGTTTATTCTGCTGCTCGTTTTTAACCACTGATTCCTACTATTATGGAAAGTATTATGATATAATTAATGGGCCGTGAATTATACATAATTCCATGGGCTAGGGTTTGAGTATCTCTATTATAAATAGAAGTCATAATACATCTGCATGGATACGACGATTATCAACACAAACCCTAAACACTTGAATACTATTCTGTTCTTGATTTGTGCCTAAAACAAGAACATCACTTGGTCTTATCCCATAGAGATATTCGTGTAACCCAGGCATAGGGTCGAATAGTTTCTATTGGAAAGTGATAACACGATTTCAAGTGAATATCCGGTACTCATTGATTATCTTTACCCTAATCTGGGAATACTCATACACATTATAACCAACAATCAATAGAAACTATTAGTGATAATCAATGGCTGCTGCTATGAGACAAATGGCTGCTAATTTTTCCAAGTTGCAAAAGTTTGAAGGTGTTGATTTCAGAAGATGGCAAAAGAAAATGCACTTTTTGTTGTCAAGTATGAATGTGGTTTATGTTCTGACAACTGAAATTCCTGAAGATTTTGGAGATGATGCTACTATGGATCAGATGAGGGCAAGAAGCAAATGGGAGAATGATGACTACATATGCAGGGGTTTAATTCTCAATGGTATGTCTGATTCTTTATTTGATATTTATCATAATGTTGAAACTTCTCAAGAACTATGGGATTCCTTGGAAGCCAAATATATGGCTGAGGATGCATCAAGTAAGAAGTTCCTTGTAAGTAATTTTAATAATTACAAAATGGTTGATTCTAGACCTGTCATGGAACAATACAATGAACTTCTTAGTATACTTGGTCGATTCACACAACACAAGACGAACATGGATGAGGCTATTTCAGTCTCTTGTATCATCGATAAACTACCTCCTTCTTGGAAAGATTTCAAACATATGCTGAAACATAAGAAGGAGGAGTTAACTCTTGTTGAGTTGGACAGTCACTTACGTATTGAGGATTCACTCAAAGCACAAGACATTGACAAGTCAAAGAGTAGCAATGCTACTGGTCCATCAGTTGTCAATATGGTGTAGCATAACAACTCCTCCAGCAACAATGACAACAAGGGCAAGCGTAAGCATCAAGATAACACCAAATCTGATCTTAACAAGAAACCAAAAGTGACTTGTTGGAAGTGTGGTAAAACTGGACACTTCAGGAAGGATTGTAAAGGTGTTAAGATTGGCAATAAAACCAATGGATCAGGCACAAGTGTAGGGAATGGTAACACCAATTCTCTGAAAGGTCAGAATATATTTAATAAGTCTTTTGAGATTTATTATGTTACATATATATCTGAAATTTATTTTGTGCAGGATGATGATGTTGCTTGGTGGGTTGACTCTGGTGCAACAATTCATGTGTGTAAAGATAGAAGATGGTTCAAGACTTATGAGTCAATGAATGATGGTTCTATTCTTCATATGGGAAACGAGTCAACTGCCCTGGTGCATGGAAAAGGATGTGTTGATTTGAAGTTTAGTTCTGGAAAGACTGTTTCTTTATTTAATGTTTTACATGTTCCTGATATTAAGAAGAACTTGGTTTCTAGTAGTGTTTTGAATAATTGTGGTTATAAACAAGTGATTGAATCTGATAAGTTTATTTTATCTAAACATAGTGTGTTTATTGGTTTTGGTTATTTGTGTAATCAAATGTTCAGACTTAATATTGTTCATAATAATGTTAATTTTGCTTTTATATCAACCTCTAAACTTAATGATTCAACCCTATGGCATGCAAGACTTGGCCATGTACACTTTAAAAGAATGCGAGATATGTCTAAGGATGGGTTAATTCCAGCCTTTGATATGGACACTGAAAAGTGTAAAACTTGCATGATGACCAAAATAACTAAGAAACCATTTCAAAGTGTAAAACTTGAAACTAAAGTTTTGGAGTTGATTCATAGTGACCTATGTGATCTTCATGCTAGTCCCTCTTTGGGGAACAAGAAATACTTTGTGACTTTTATTGATTATGCTTCTAGGTTTTGTTATGTTTATTTGTTACATACTAAGGATGAAGCATTAGATAAATTTAAAGTATTTAAAACTGGAGTTGAATTGCAACAAGGGTCTCTAATCAAAAGATTTAGGACTGATAGGGGAGGTAAGTACATGAATACTCTGTATTTTCAGTCTGTTGGTATAATCCATGAAACGACTGCCTTTTATACTCCTCAGCAAAATGGTATTTCTGAAAGGAAAAACAGGGTGCTGAAGGAGATGGTTAATTCCATGTTGTCTTATTCAGGGCTGAGTCAAGGGTTCTGGGGTGAAGCTATGTTAACAGCTTGCTATTTACTAAATAGGGTTCCTGATAAAAGGAATAAGGTTACACCTTATGAACTCTGGACTAAAAAGAAACCTAACCTGAATTATCTCAGGGTTTGGGGTTGTAGGGCTGTTGTAAGACTCCCTGGTCCAAAGCAGAAAACTTTGGGTGAAAGAGGCATTGAATGCATCTTTATTGGATATGCTGAGCATTCCAAGGCATATAGGTTCTATGTCATTGCACCTAATGAATCTGTTTCAATTAACTCAATAATTGAATCAATAGATGCACTATTTGATGAGAATAGATTCTCATCAATCCCTAGACCAAGTCAAAGAATTCCAAATGGAACTGATGACATTGGTGTATCAGAGGTTCCTGATGAATTATCATCTCAGGCTCCTGATGAGGTTGTGAAACAACAACCTAAACCTGAGCTCAGAAGGAGTAATATGGTCAGGACTCCAAAGTCATTTGGACCTGAGTTTCAATTATACTTAATTGAAGGTACAAGGAGTGAGGTCTCTGATCAATACTCCTATTGCTTCATTGTTGAGGATGATCCCAAAACATTTGAAGAAGCAATGAAGTCCCAGGATGTTGCTTTCTGGAAAGAAGCAATTAATGATGAGATGGACTCCATCATGGGCAACACTTATGTGTTGACTGATCTACCACCTGGTTGCAAACCTCTAGGTAGCAAATGGATTTTCAAAAAGAAAATGAAGGTATATGGAACTGTTGAAAAGTTTAAGGCAAGACTAGTTATTCAGGGCTTTAGACAAAAGTCAGGAATAGACTATTTTGATACGTATGCTCTTGTGGCTCGTATCAGTACCATAAGATTTCTGATTGCTTTGGCATCAATTAACAATCTGATTATTCATCAGATGGATGTGAAGATAGCTTTCTTGAATGGTGACTTAGATGAGGAAGTTTACATGAACCAACCTCAAGGCTTCATCATGCCTGGCAATGAAAACAAGGTGTGTAAACTGATTAAGTCTCTTTATGGACTAAAACAGGCACCTAAGCAATGGCATCAAAAGTTTGATGAAGTGGTTTTGTCTAGTGGTTATTTATTTAATCAGGCTGACAAATGTGTATATAGCAAATTTGATGAATCTGGTAAAGGAGTCATCATTTGTCTATATGTTGATGACATGTTATTTTTAGCACTGACCAAAATCAAGTTGACCTTACAAAGGAATTTTTGTCATCAAAGTTCTCCATGAAAGATATGGGGGAGGCTGATGTTATCCTTGGTATTAGGATTAAACATGAAAGTAACAAAATTTCAATTTCTCAGTCTCATTATATTGAGAAGGTGTTAAAGAAATTTAATTACTTTGATTGTACTCCAGTGAGTATTCCCATGGATACAAGTGAGAAGCTAATGCCTAATACTGGCAAAGCTGTATCTCAACTTGAGTATTCTAGGGTGATTGGCTGCTTGATGTATGTCATGACTTGTACAAGACCTGACATTGCTTTTGTTGTGGGTAAACAGAGCAGGTATACTAGTAATCCTAGTGCTCATCACTGGCAAGCAATTCAGAGGGTTTTTAAGTATTTGAAGAGAACTATGGATTATAGTCTCTCATATACTGGTTATCCTTCAGTATTAGAAGGATACACTGATGCAAGTTGGATCAGTAACACTGAAGACAATTCGTCTACTAGTGGCTGGGTATTCCTACTTGGTGGAGGTGCAATTTCTTGGGCATCCAAGAAACAAACTTGCATCACCAGTTCAACCATGGAATCTGAATTTGTGGCTTTAGCAGCTGCTGGCAAAGAAGCTGAATGGTTGAAATACTTGCTTCTTTAGATTCCATTGTGGCCTAAACCTATAGCACCTATTTCTATCCGTTGTGATAGTAATGCTACATTGGCAAAGGCTTATAGCCAAATGTACAATGGGAAGTCTAGACACTTAGGTGTTAGACATAATATGATTCGTGAGCTTATCATGAATGGGGTGATATCTATAGAGTTTGTTAAATCTCAACAAAACTTAGTTGATCACTTGACGAAGGGTTTGGCTAGAGACTTGGTTTTGAAGTCTGCTAAAGGGATGGGTTTAAGTCCAACTTAGTCACTGAATGCAAAGACACCCAACTCCCTCCTGAGAAAACTTGGGAGCTGAGTTCAATGTGGAAAGCTGAACATTTAGTGGATTGGAGCACATGTTTATTGTCATCCCAAGGTTGTGCTCAGAACCTGCTGAAAAAGGAGGATGAAGTCTTTACTTCTCAATAGTTATTTTCTTTGAAAAAGTGCTAAGCAGGATCATGAATAAAGAGGAACCACCTATGTAAATGTTGAAGTTTTGCCGCTTCAGGAAGCTTTGGACTTTTAGCTTTTACAACATTTATGAATTGGATATGGATACATGGCTTGTATAGTGTCAGGTTTATTTAAGTGTTTGAAAATGTATGTGTATTTTATCTTCAGGTATTCAAATGGGTTGAAGGGTTCAACTCTTAGAACACCCTGATTCTCGAATATTTGAACGTGTAATGTACTAAGATGAGAATTCAATCTTCAAGATATTTTCATTTATGCATATGTTTTGTTTTGTGTTTAATTTTTCATGCAAAGGAAGTGAACTAAATTTGGGGAGGATTGTTGGAAAATTTAGTGCACTTGAGGGATTAATTCACACATGGTAATGGGTTTGGAGGTACGGAGTGTACACCCATTTGGTCACTGAATCCCCTGACTCAATAGTGGTTATGCTAGTGTGAATCTGTTTCTGTTAGTATGAATCTGTTTCTGCTGATTTGATTCTGCTGATGATGGATTCTGCTGATGATGGATTCTGCTAGTGGAATTCTGCTGCTAGTAGAATCTACTGCTAGAATGATTCTGCTGATGGCATCAGTTTATTTTGCTGCTCGTTTTTAACCACTCATTCCTACTATTATGAAAAGTATTATGATATAATTAATGGGCCGTTAATTATACATAATTCCATGGGCTAGGGTTTGAGTATTCTCTATTATAAATAGAGGTCATAATACATCTGCATGGATACGACGATTATCAACACAAACCCTAAACACTTGAATACTATTCTATTCTTGATTTGTGCCTAAAACAAGAACATCACTTGGTCTTATCCTATAGAGATATTCGTGTAACCCAAGCATAGGGTAGAATAGTTTCTATTGAAAAGTGATAACACGATTTCAAGTGAATATCCGGTACTCATTGATTATCTTTACCCTAGTCTAGAACACTCAAACACATTATAACCAACAATGATGAGTTAAACGAAGACTATGAGATCTCTTTTTTATGATTGAGTTCATCTTTCTTTGTTAAACAGGAAGCATCAACATATACCCCTTTGGTATTGATTTAAACATATTCTTGATTACATAACAAGAGATTCATATTTTTTAGATGGCTTAAATATGAGAAAATCTTGTTACTAATTAGATAAACATTTACGAAACAATCACCACCACCAGATCCGGCGATTGGTGGTGGTTTTCGATGGTTGGTTGTGGTGTCCGGCATCAAAGGTGCCCGACGGTGGTGGGAGGGTGTGTTTATTAGTAGACTTTTTGTCAATTTCTCCTCGTCATGCGCCATACAAACATCATCGAACGAGTACGACGAGCTGAAGAAGTACACCGAGAAAACGATGACTTATAAAAGGTTTTTTTTTTTTTTTTTTTTTTAAAAAAAAAGGGTTTTCGGGTATCTCACTTCCGGGCTGTAAACGTGTGTAGCACCACTTTTTTCACCTTTTGCCATTTGTTAGATTAAGAATAGAAAACAATTGACTTTGTGGTCTTGTTGTAATAGTCAAGGTTGTTCATTATATATATCATTACGAACAGATTGACAAATGTGAATTGCAAAAGGAATTGCACAAAGAAATAAGATTTGATAAAAATATGTAGAGTAAAATAAATATTTAATGGTGACAGAGATTGTGGTGTTGGGTGACGGTGGTGATAATGGTGAGGATAAATGGAGTTTGAAGAAGAGTGGTGAGGAGGGTTGGGTTAGATATTGTGTGTTAGTGTTGGTGGTGGTGGGACCCACTTATAAAATAGACAAACAAAAACATTAAAAACAAATTAATAAAAAGACGAAAAAGTAAACATAAAAAAATCAATTAAAGGACAAAAACATTAAAAAGAACAACCTACCCTCATGCATCCTCATGTGTCTGGCATGTGACCAATATAACTGGAAAATCTAACGACCGTCAGGATTTTGGACTCGAGGCGTAATAAAAACTTGATTTTGGATAAAAACGAAAAAAATAAGCGCTTTTGGATGTCATATGAAATCTGAGCCAAATATAGGGACTAACGGTGTAATTTACTCTTTATTTTATTTTGAAGGACAACTAACGATCTCACAATATATACAACAAATATATCTCACATGTCCTAACACTCCTAACGACTTAAACCTACAATCATTTGATTTGGGAGCTTCTTGTTATTATTGAGATAATGATATAACAATTGTATTGATTTTATTGCTGTTTGATACAAGAGGATAGGTACATATAGGGGGAATTACAAGAGTTTTATTTGGTAAATAGATATTTACCCACAAATCATGCAAATCACACTAATATACAACTCATAACATTAAATATGCCTACTAGACTCCAGGTAATATACGGTCTAACACTCCCCCGCAGTCGGAGCGGGAGGACACCGAACGCTTAGACTGGTACGAAATTCTTCAAATAGTGCTAATGGCAAGCCTTTGATGAAAATATCAGCATACTGATAACGTGAAGGAACATGGAGAACCCGAACCTGACCAGTGGCAACCAAGTCTCGAACAAAGTGAATATCAATCTCTATATGCTTCGTACGCTGATGTTGAACCGGATTACAGGATAAGTAGACTGCACTAACATTATCACAGTAGCCAAGTGTAGCGGAAGATAAATGTGTGTGTAGCTCACGAAGTAAATTCCGTAACCAACAAGTCTCGGCAACTGCATTGGCAACCCCACGGTACTCTGCTTCTGCACTAGAACGAGAGAGAGTCGGTTGACGTTTAAAGGACCAAGATAGAAGGTTGTTGCCAAGAAAGACGCAGTAGCCTGAAGTCGATCTCCTAGTAGTAGGGAAACCAGCCCAATCCGCATCTGAATAGGCAACCAATGATGAAGTAGAAGAAGCAAACAACTGCAACCCATAGTCTAAGGTACCCCGTACATACCGCAAAATCCGTTTAAGAGCCGAGAAATGGGGTTCTCGAGGGTCATGCATGTGAAGGCAAACCTGCTGAACTGCATAAGATATATCTGGGCGAGTAAAGGTGAGATACTGAAGGGAACCTTCAAGACTCCTATATAAAGTAGGATCAGATACCGGATCACCATCATCCCCCAGTTTAGACTCAGTGTCAACAGGAGTCCGACTGGGATTACAATTAACCATATGTGCTCTCTCCAAAACCTCAATAGCATATTTCTTCTGAGATAAAAACAACCCTGAAGAATCATGTGTTACAGAGATACCCAGAAAATAATTAAGTGGACCCAGATCTGTCATAGCAAACTCTTGATGTAAGGATCCAGTAATCTGCTGCAACAGACTCTCAGAAGAAGCGGTGAGAACAATATCATCAACATATAATAACAAGTAAGCAGTATCCGTCCCTTGTCTGTATATAAATAATGATGAGTCACAGCGACTATGAGAGAACCCAACTCGAGTGATATAAGATGCAAATCACTGAAACCAAGCTCTAAGGGCCTGCTTCAGTCCATACAGAGACCGCTGTAATAAACACACATAATCAGGATGCTAAGAATCCCGAAACCCTGGAGGCTGATGCATATAAACTGTCTCAGATAAGTCACCATGCAAGAAAGCATTCTTGACATCAAGCTGATGAATCGGCCAATGTCGAGAAGTAGCTAAACTCAGAACAGTTCGAATAGTGCCCAGTTTAACCACCGGACTAAAGGTCTCATCTACATCAACCCCCTCTAATTGATTACTACCATTCACCACAAGACGAGCCTTGTAGCGACTAAGAGTGCCATCAGCCAAAAACTTATGGCGAAAAAGCCACATAGAACGAAGAATGTTGGCGTCTCTGGGTCTAGGCACTAGAGTCCAAGTTCCGTTCTTAATAAGTGCAGTGTATTCATCATGCATAGGATTTTGCCAATTTGGATTAGTAAATGCATCACGATAGGTTTTTGGTAATGGTGAAACCGAAGACACATGCATATTGAGACGTTCAATAGGACGATTAGTCCCGACACGAAATCGTGTGACCATGGGATGAATCGAGACAGGGTTTGGGTTGTGAGGAGGGTCCGAGATAATGTGTTGGTGTTGGTTTACGGGTGGTGACAGATTTGGTGTATGTTGTTGGGCGGCGGGTGGTGTTGGGGATGGGGATGGGGATGGGTCATGGACTGCATCATGTTGGGTTGTATTGGAACTGGTGGGAATTGGTGTTGTTGGCTCATTTGTGGGTTGAGGCACAATGGGGGCGGATGGAATGAATGGAGGATTTATATCGGGTAAGTCATCCAAAAAATTGTATTTGGGTGCCAATGTTGGTTTAGAGGTGCCATATGGAAAAACAGTTTCATCAAAGGTTACATGACGAGAAATGATGATTTTATCAGTATTTAATTCGAGGCAACGATACCCACGATGATTTGAAGCTTGATCCAAATAGATGGAGGGTGTGGCGCGTGGTTCAAGTTTGTGATTAGGGTATAAGTGGGGGTAACATAAGCAGCCAAATGTGCGTATGAGGCTATAATCCGAGTTTTGGCCAAATAGTCGGGTATAAGGGATTTCGTTGGCAATAGCAGTTGAGGGCAAGATATTGAGTAAGTGAACAGCCATATTGAGAGCTTCAACCCAAAATGTTGGTGGAAGGTTGGCTTGAAAAAGCAAGGTACGAATGAGATTATTGATGGTGCGAACCATTCGTTCAGACTTGCCATTTTGTTGGGATGTTTTGGGGCATGAAAAGCGAAACTGAATGCCATTGTCGGCAAAAAGTGTATGTAGGTTACGGTTGTCAAATTCACCACCATGATCACACTGAAGGGACCGGATTTCACTCTTAAATTGAGTGTGAACATAATTACGAAATATTACAAATTTAGACAGAACATCAGATTTGTTTATTAAAGGACAAACCGAAACAAAATGCGAATAATGATCCAAGAACAATACATAATATTTGAAACCTGAAAGACTCGGAATTGGTGAAGTCCATACATCTGAGTGAATGATGTCAAAACAAGCATTAACGACGGTATTGGAACTAACAAATGGAAGTCTAACGTGTTTACCAAGCTGGCAGGCATGACAAAGCACAGGAGGCTTCTCTTTATTACATGAAATGAAATTATTTGAAACTAGACGACGTAACACTTCGCTTCCTGGATGTCCAAGACGCTGATGCCACGTATGTTGACTGACTAGGAGGGCCTAAGGAATGGGAGACGGGGCTGTGACTGGATAAAGGTCCCCCGTGCTATCACATAGGAGAAGTACCCAACGTGTCATGAAATCCTTAACAGAAAATCCAAAAGGATCAAATTCAACTGTGCAGTTGTTTTCACGAACAAATTAACGAACAGATATTAAATTTTTGACAATATGGGGGGTAATAAGTACATTGTTTAGGTGAAGGGGTCGAAAGGGAGTAGGCAAAATACTATGACCCGTATTGGTGACAGAAATAGAATGCCCATCACCAACCGAGACGGACGGATACATGCACGTATTAAAAACATTACTAAGACTATTAACTGAAGCATTAAGGTGTGAGCTCGCACCTGTGTCCATGTTCCTTGCACCTGTGGCCGGATCATGAAGTGTCCCGGTAGTAAAGGCATGAGGTAGACCCGGATTATGTTGACCTGCAACTGGTGAACCAAAAATTATCTGACTCGCGACTGGTGTGCTTGACCTAATCTGACCCGAGATAAAATTACCCGCAGTATGTGAGTCCAAGGTTGTATGTTGCTAATACATTAAGGGATTGGGCTGGTGGGCTGTGGGAGTAATAAAACTCAGTGGGTAGGGTTGGGCTGGTGATGGTTGGAAGCCTGGTGGGCTGGTATATGTTGGGGAATGAAACGTGGGCTGTGAAGGCCAAAATGGTGGTGTTGGGTTCACATTAAATGACATAGGTAGGTAGGCATTACTCGTATTTTGTTGCATTGTACTAATACCACCACTTGGTAACACAGTAGGTGTAGCATTTATCCCTAACTTTGACAAAAGATCAACAACTTGTGCCAGAGACAAATTAAAACCATTTGAAGCCCCACTTTGTTGAGACGTAGACCAAAAAGATGTCATGTTCATGTTACTATCGTGTACAAACTCACAACTTGATCGATATTAATAGGTTCGTGACCTAAAGCACGAACAACACCAACAAAAACGTGTGGATTTGTGACCTAAGCACAAATCACCAACACCAATTAGCAGTTAAAAAAAAAAAAAAAAAAAAAAAAAAAAAAAAAAAAAAAAAAAAAAAAAAACGCAGAAGTAACAGTAATGAATGTGTGGATTTGTGACCTAGCACAAATCACCAACACAATAACAAATATGAGGAAGGAATCGTTGGTGGCTGGAAAAAAAAGAAATAAAATAAAAAATTTGGAGCGGCAGTTTAGGGTGTGGACAGTGGAGGATCGTTATTATGGCTTTGATACCATGTTATTATTGAGATAATGATAGAACAATTGTATTGATTTTATTGATGTTTGATACAAGAGGATAGGTACATATAGGGGGAATTACAAGAGTTTTATTTGGTAAATAGATATTTACCCACAAATCATGCAAATCACACTAATATACAACTCATAACATTAAATATGCCTACTAGACTCCAGGTAATATACGGTCTAACACTTCTCACACAACAAGAAATTAACCTATACTATTAGGTGGTGAGGTCGTTACGATACACTTGTTTGTGGGGTGTATACAGTGCCGTCTCTACGTTTGTGGAGGCCCGGTGCGAAATTACAAAAATGAGGCCCCAAAATAAAAGTTCACCAATTTTTTAAACGGATACAATTTGACTAGTGCAGAATTACAAAAATGAGATCCCCAAACGAAAGTTCAACAATCTTTTTAACGGATGAAATTAGAACTACTTATGTAAATAACGCCATTCTCCTAGCATTTTTTGATGCAAATTCTTCAATTAAATCTTTGTAGTCAATTGTCTTCAACATGTCCTGCTCAATTGATATCATTGCTAGTCCGTTAAGCCTTTCCTGTGACATTGTAGAACGTAAGTAAGTTTTTATCAACTTCAATTTAGAAAAGCTTCTTTCAGCTGAAGCAACGGTGACGGGAGTAGTTAATAAAATTCTATAGGCAATAGTTGTGTTAGGAAAACAATCCAAATGTTTAATCGATTCTAAAATGCCAACAGGTCCCATTTTTTCTTTAGGCATCGAGTGAACTAGCAATTTCAACTCCACATATAAGTCGGTTCCATCAATATCATATACCTCATCGTGTTTTAGCGCAGCCTCAAGACGTAGGCAACAAGATTTTAAATCTTTATCTTCTAATGACCGCAACTTGTCAGAAGTAAACAAAAAGCCAAAAGTTTTTTCATACTCATGATATTGCTCAAACGTACTATTAAGTGAAACAATTGCCTGGTCAACAACAGCTAGGAAATAGTTTATCTTAAAAGATTCCTCAAGAGATTGTGGAACGCTTGATGAAGCATCATTTTGATTCTCATCAAAATGTCTCTTTCGTATAATTTCACGCTTTCGAACAAAGACCGGATCTATATTCATTTCTATAGCTATTTCTTTAGCACTCTCCAATGCCTTAGAAAATCCAGTTTCTCTATAAGTTTTAAAGAAAGAAACTAAATCTTCTATCTTTTTCATTGCATCATCAATTACCATATTTTTTGATCGCAACTGTTTTGAAACCACATTGACTACGGATAATATATCATACCAAATTACTATTGCAATAAGAAACTCATATTTACCAAGCTCATTTTATGCTAATGATTCAGATGTACTTTGTATTAAACAATCATTGTCATTTTCAAACACTTGAAGTAAAGCTTCACGAATATCTGAGAGTTGGAATCGTATAGCTTTAACACTTTCAACACGACTCTCCCACCGAGTAGCTGATAAAGATTTAACAGTTAGCCCTTTTACATTCTCTTTCAAAATAGCCCATCTTTTAGTAGAATTTGCAAAGATAGTATAAATTTTTTGTATGGTACCAAAAAAATTCTTAGCTTTAGGACATGTTTTGGCCATGTCACATAATGCTAAATTAAGGCTATGACTACCACAAGGAGTATAAAATGCTCGAGAATTGAGATCTAAAAGTTTTGTTTGTACTCCTTGATATTTTCCTTTCATATTTGAGCCATTGTCATATCCTTGACCCCGTACATCATTTATATCAAGATCAAGTAATTTCAGCTCACTTTGTAAGACATCAAACAATTCTTGTCCAGTTGTATCATTCACATTTAAAAATCCTAAAAATGACTCCTCAATGATAATAGAACTTGACGACATATCCACATATCTTATGATTAATGACATTTGTTCCTCGTGGCTAATATCAGGAGTACAATCAAGAATAACTGAAAAATACTTAGCTTGTTTTATTTTGTTAATAATTGGAGTCTTGATTGCATGCGTAAGCAAAGTTATTAACTCATTTTGTATGCTAGGACCAAGATAATGCGCACACATATCTTCATTTTTAATACGCTCAATATGCTCTTTAATATACGGATCAAACTCGGCCATCATATCCATAATACCCAAAAAATTTCCATTGTTTTTTTCATTTAATTTCTCATTTGAACCACGAAACGATAAAGTTTTCTTGCCAAAATATTTAACAGCGGCAATGATTCTTACCAACACATGTTTCCAACGATTTGTTTCTTTCTCTAATAGTTCTTGTGCCACTTTGTCAATAGTATGATTAGTTTTTAGATTTAAGCACAAATCATTCCATTCAATCATATTCCTAATATGTTCCACACTTGTTTCATGTTCTTTTAGCCGAAAATTAACATGTTGCCAATCACAAAATCCATCACTTACTAATAGCCCTCTTGGATTTCCTTTTCTTAATAACTTACAACAAAAACAAAATACTCTATCAAGCTCTTTAGAATAAACAAGCCAACTCCTATCACACATCTCTCCATTTGGTAAAACTCTAGTAAATAATGAAGCAGAAAATCGTATGTGAAATTTATCTTTGGGGCCTTTTTTGAAAGAGATGTCTCTTTTGGGACCATTTATTAATAAGAGTTCTCTCAATTTAGAATCAAGGGCATTCCAGTTTCTTGGATCATATATATCAAGCATATTACACATTTTTAAAGGCACATCTCTAACATCAATATCAATATGCTCATCACCACCAATCTCGCAATTATCACCCTTAACCTTAGCACCACTATTATCACAATCCACACTTTTATCATCTATATGTTCATCACTTGAATTATCACCCTTAACATTAGCACCACTATTCCCGACATCAACGCCTTCATCATTTATATGCCCATCACCACTAGCCTCACCATAATCACCCTCAACATAATCATTTTGGTTATCATTGATCTAATTATCATAATCACTATTTAAGTTCTGATCATCCATATTTTGTTTGTTATCATCAGTTTGTCCTCTTGGAAAATATTTATGAATGTTACCTTTTTGGGATTGTTTTAGTTCTTCAGCCCCTTTCTTTTTTTTACGTTTATCATTTCCACTTTCAAATTTTCTAATTCTTGAAGACATGATTCATATAAATGAAAATAACAAACCACAAATGTATCAATAAATTATAGATGCAATAAGTAAGAGAGCAAGAGACTTAGCAGGTATAAATGTGAGGACTGAGGCACTGAGGATGAGAAACAAAAAAAGTTATTGTAGATCATGCAACAAATTGGCTCTGATGAACTGTTAAAATAAGGCAAACAGAAGTGATAAGCACTAAATATTAGAGATTAAATATCACAATAGGTAAGAAAACAATATAGAAAAATATTCAAATATACCTTTGATCATCCTTTGTTCCTAACTTCCTTTAATGAGATCAAAAGATGTTGCATAAAATGAAACAATGATTCAATGAAAACACCATTTGTTTTTTTTTACTTCTATGATGACTAATGAACGTGAAGTCGTGAACCGCCACCGAGAATAAAGCAAAAGAAAGAGGCAAAGGGAGAGTAATTGATTGGTGACGTTACAATTTCTTTTTTTTAGTAAATAAATATGATAAAGATTTAACATTTTTATGGGCTTTTTTATATAAAAGATTACTAAACAGCCCATATTGCCAAGAACATAAATAGGCCCTTTTTTTTTAAATTAATCATCATTCTATTTATACAACTAAAATTTTAAAATAAAAAAGTTTATAAAAAAGTTTAGATACACATATATTGATGTGTATATATATAAATTGTATATAAAATTTGAGGCCCCTGAAATTTGGATGCCCTGTGCGACAGCACACTTCGCACACCCTCATATTCGCCACTGGGTGTATAGTATGTGTTTCAGGAAGTTCATAAGCATGCAGTTGCTTTACTATATTAACATAACATGTTTTTTGTTTTCTCGCAAACAAGAAATTTCATGACTTAGCAGAGTTGAAGAGAAATTACAGGTATGGGAAAAAATCTTAACACAAGTGACAGCTCAAATGACAAAGTATCAACTGATGTGAGATCCTGCTTACTCGAGAATCACAAATGAAAAAGTAAAGAGAAAAATACCAAAAGAAGTTGTACATGGCAGAACCGAAGCACCAGCGCTTGTATGTATTGAGTGAATCACATGTATTAAGGTAGTAAGAATCGGCCCCTCGCAGAGATGGACCAATGGGTGTTGCACAATATTTTTATGATTATCAGTACAATGTTGCATCTTAAATTTTTTTAGATGAAATTGGGGGTTGCATGTAAAAAAATAAACACTTTAAAAATTTTAGACTTCCATGACCTAAAAACCGAGTGTGACCTGTGCCAGGCTCCCAAATGAGTTCGTCCATGCCTGGTAGCAAGGGCCAAGGAAGTTGTAAAGAACTTATTTGTGAAGTGGTGATTAGAAGAATTAAGCTATTGAAGTATATATCCACAGTAAATTTCAAGTTTATTGGTATCTATTTTAATGTAGGTTAGCGAGTCCCTCTTGTGCTACCTTTGAGGTATTGTGGACTACCCACTTGTAATTTGGTTATTTTATGGGGTTTTGTATGGTAAAGTTCATGAAGCCCAAATGGAAATCCTACACGCTTTGGTTCTATTGGTTCCATAGTTTATAACAACAAGGAAAACGGCACCCGCCGCGTTGCGGCGGGGCTCCGATTTGTGAGATCGTGGTATTTTTTTTTGCCGACACATGTTGTATTTGTTTCGAATAAATGTTGTGTCAAGCTATATTCGTAATTGTCGTACGACGTCCTTTTTGGAATTAATATTGTGTCCGGCAGCAGTGGCAGGGCTAATTTGTTGCTAATTTCAACTTATTTTTTTAAAAGCGCACGTATGTCAAAAGTATATTAATATTAAATTTGTTTTGTTTATAATGCGGAGGCGTTTCTAGCGGAATAAATCGTTAGATATTTGGTAAATAAACTTTGCTATATAAACAAAAGAATTACATATAAACTTTTATAGAACCGCATGTATTTGGCCCTTATAGTTTAATAAAAAAGTTAAAACAATTTTTAAAGTTATTTCATAAGTTAAGGGTGCATCTTAAAAGTTCTTTTATTTAAAAGCTATATATATTATATATATTAAACTTCAACATTTCTTATAAAACCGTACGTACGATAAAAGCATATCAATATTGGCCTTGTTTTGTTCGTTATCGACACGCCTTTTTGACAGTATTTTTTTATTCAAAAAACCGCAAGATATTTGTTAGATATATGGCAAATAAAATTCGTTATATAAAAAAGTTGTAAATATTTAAAAGTTGAGGGTATGTTTTATAATTTTTTTTTTTTACTACTAATACTAATATTTTAATACTCCTTATTTGTTTGCTAACAAAAGGTAATGGATTATTTTACTAACAAAAGGTGCTGGACTATTGGACCAAACTGTGCCTCGTGAAAGCCCAAAAAAATGACGGAATACTTTGTTGTTGGGCCGAAAAAAAATTCTGCAGCCTAGCTGACGTAAGCTTGCGTCATTTGACCAGGAATTATATATATAGTAATGAACAAAAGCTGTTGATAATTCGTATATCTTAACTACATTATAATGCATTTAGTTCATTCCTAAAAAGAAAGTCTTAAAAAAATAAGACAAAAATCATTTCTTTAATTGGAAAGATTTCAAACTAATATTAACTACATTTAAATATTAGGAGTTAAGTTACATTATGAATTCTAATCTCTTTAATTGTAGGAGCCACTAATATTTATAAACATCATTAACTTGCAATAACACATTTAATGAATGTGATATAACAACCCAAATAAAATAAAAAATAAAAAATGCAATGTGATTTTAATGCATATTTCATATATATAAAACCTACAAACTAACACAGTTTCATCTCAGCTTCTAAACACACACTACACTATTAATAATTTAAATATTATACTTTTAAAAAACATGTATCTATTATGTTTTAAAGTATTTAAGACAATACTAAATAAGAAAGGTTTAAAATGAAAAACATTTGCTCGCCACAAATATAGTCACCGGGTACCCGCCGCCGCATTGCGCGGATACCCTTCTGGTTAATATAGAATTAGTTCTTGAAAAATATACAAATTCACATAAAGATTATTGGATAAAATATAACAATCTCCATGTGTCAATTCTCAACACCTTAACACCATCCTTGTACAATAACAAAAGAACACTTTTAATTGACACAAATAAAACACACAATAATAAAAGAATCTCAAAAGTTGAGAGAAATCCCATAAACAGACAAAGACTAGACCACTTCTAAAATCTGCTAGTATTTTATAAAACACCTCCTATCACATTGTCTTTTTCTCCATTCTTCATAACCATGTCCTATCTTTCACATATCACTGTTTTCTATTAAAGAAAATTCAACATATATATACTATCGCCATGGCCATAAATAAACCATAGATCAAATCCTCAGACACACATTAAAACCATGTAACACTTGACTTCTTGAACCACGTTGTATCAGTCGCTCAAGTCGAAACTGTCACTGTGAGAACTGCTGGCATTTCGACTGTGCAGAGAGAGCCCTCTCATGTGACCTCCAAGGCCAGAACCGTCCTTGTTTTCTTGAAAGAATTTCTCCCTTTCAACATGTTTTGCAGGCGGGGGTGGGATTGATGCAGCTCCTGCAGGTGCAGGTGCAGGTACAGGGGCAGGTGCAGCTGCAACTGCAGCTGGTCGGGTTGTTGTTGGTTCTTGTTTTGGCTCCAAGCTGATAGGCCTAATAAGTGGTCGGTTAAGCCTATCTGGTGGAACTGATAACCCAAGTAATCCTAGAGGCCGCTCTGTTTGATGATTCTCAGCCTCGGGTCTTACACAAGCTTTTCCTTTTCTCATCCTGTCAAAATTGTAGGGGTTGGATTTTATAGAGACAACACTATGGATGCATGTCCAACTAGAATTAAATATTAAAGAGGCAGATGTTGCAAAATCGGTGGGCCAGGCTGGTTGGGTAACAAGTCAACCACGGTTCAGATCAAAACGCATACATTTTTAGTGCATGGTGAAATGGACCAGGTTGACTTAGTGGCGCAAACATTTTTTTTATCTTTTCCTCATATTATAGTTGTATTGACACAATAATATTCTATACATAAACACACATTCGGCATCTTTTGACCTGTTCAACCTGTTTTCATTTTGTTAACCTATTTGACTCGTTGAAAGAAAGTTCAGCTCAAATCGACCGATTTACCAATAAAACAGGTCAACAGTCGCCTGGGGTATAAGTAAATGCTTATAACCTCCAAAACAGTTTTATTTGAATCACATATAACTATTTTAATATAAAGTTTGTCAGTTTATGTAACCATATTTTATACAGAAAGTAAAGAATCGGGAAAATGGACAGGAAGCAATGGTGGCTAAACCCAACCCCGCAACCAGACCCAATTTAATCTGAACCCATTTGACTTGTTACCAACCTGCATGTTTTGCTACCTCTACAAAGAACCGAGTGATGAATGCATACCTTCTGAATAGTTGTTCGGGATCCTCTTCTTCTGCCTCTTCCTGATCAATTTGGGCTAGTGGAGGCAGTGATCTACCAGAAACGAGGGAATCATGTCTGGAAAGTGCTCTCTGGAGCTGTTCATTTAGCTCGACTGCTTGAGATATTGTCTTCTCATCCCTAAGGACAACCCAACATGCCAACAAACATCAATTAAAGGTAAGACTCTGTGTGTTTGCATAAAGGTACTCTTTCATTCTTCTTTTCGAACAAATTGCTTGGTTCCATTGATGAAACTTTGCCACCTACCCTCAGTGTGATGGTGATGATTTTGCTACTATATTTAAATGATAGTAACTAGTTACCAGTTACACCTTTTGTATGAGATTAAATAATTCCATGCGTTTTTTTCTTAGTCTATCCACATACTGATACTTACCGAGAAGTAACTGCTAGATGCATAACTCGTTGTTTATGAAATGAACATTGTTCGACAAGATCAAGTGTGAACTCATCCTTGGCTTGCTGCAAGAATGATAGGAAGAGAATTAGCAACAATAGAAACTCATTATATAGTAGAGGTGGCAATTTTGACCCATTTATTTGAAATTGGGTCGATTCAGGTTATCTTTTATCTCTAAGGGCCAATCAGGTAAAATAAAATATAAATAAAAATAATAATAATAATAATAATAATAATAATAATAATAATAATAATAATAATAATAATAATAATAATAATAATAATAATAATAATAATAATAATAATAATAATAATAATAATAATAATAATAATAATAATAATAATAATAATAATAATAATAATAATAATAATAATAATAATAATAATAATAATAATAATAATAATAATAATAATAATAATAATAATAATAATAAATTTAAAAAAAAAAAAAAAAAAAAAAAAAACACTTTATAAATGGGGCAAACAGGCCCCAAAGTGTATATAAAATTAATAAAACCTATTAATATCTTGTTAATAAAACAGTATAATGCAATATTTGCTTTCCTATCTAGAGTGTTTGAGGGTGCGTTTAGTTGGAGAACAAATTCTCTTGTTTTCTATCTCTAGTTATGTAAAAATTTGGAAGAGAAATTTATCTTCACAAAACACTTGAGAATATAAAAAACGTGTTTAGTTGTTGTTTGTATTTTCTATTTTGAAGAGGGGGGTGGGGGGTTTGGGGTTACAAAGAAAAACAAGGAAACAACCAAAATTTGTTTTGTAATTTTCTTTAAGTTAGGAAATAGGGGATTTTTGTTTTGCGGAGAATTTTTAGGAAACAAAGCGATTTGAACGCGATTTCTGTTTTCTTTGTTTTGTACAAAACATTTTTTGGAAAACATGGATGTTTTCCTCTAACTAAACGCAACCTGAGTGTTTCAATTAAACAAGCCTGACCCGTTTCCACCAATAAGCCCAACCTGCCCTGCCACCCATTTCGCCACCTCCAATCTTCTATCAAATAGGAACAATGTTCACTAAACGAAAAAAAAAATTTAAGCAGGAGGCACTCATGATACAATGAAAGTCAGTATATGACTACTTTATGAACAGGACACAAAACATGACAAGCCTGTCTACATTCTTAAACTTCTAAACAGAGGTGACACGTGAAAATAAAAAAGTTATATAATGTATTACACCAATTACCTCCGGATATCTGGTATCAATGGCATCAAGAACATCTCTTAAGACTTCCAGTGCTGATCCAGCTTTTTTAATGATACTGTTTGAAGAAAGATTGGTAACAAACTCTTAGAAGTATGCAAGCAAAACAATACAATCCGCAAGATTCATTATATGACTATAGATAAACGCATATAAGCATCAACCTTTTTAATATGAACATATTCTTGACCAATGCCACAGTACATAACTATCAACTACTCCATCTGTTCAAAATTATATGCGAACTTCCCATGTTGGTAACTTCCCCATGATGGTAAATATCCCATTTCAGATTCCACGAGTAAAACGCCGTACCAACTTTTGGCCCAGTTTTGTATAAAAGCTATCGGGAAGCAATAACAGTAATTTTATGGAAAGTGGAGTAATCAACTTCATCTTAAGCAAAGTAATTTCTATTTCCTAATCATTTTTTCTAGATTTGAGAAATTCTATTTCAAGGTTCAGTTAAGAAATATGTGATAAGAGTAGACAAATTCTTTGTAAGCAAATAACTATTACTCCTAAAGGTTTTCAAACATTCCATAAACTTCAACATTGGATTCCTAGATTTAAAAGATTTCCGTAACACCGTGGCAAGGATAATATAAAAAGCAACCAATTCACACACCTATACCACCTAGCTCACAAATGTTTCCAATGAGACTTGAACCAACAACTTCTTGGTTAATGGGTACAAGTGTGTTGGTTAGTTCCATGTCTGCAAGTGTGGGGGTTATGTGCCAGTAGATCATGGTGGTGATGATTACTATAAAAAAGGTAAAAACTAACTAATATTATTTACTATTTAGAAGGTTATCAGTTATGATTATGTTAGTAACTTAGTATCTTGGCGATTGCCAAATATAAACTTTATAATTCTATCACTGTTTAAGACGAATATCAATTAGAAGTTAGATAATTTTCGCAACGTATGTGTGCTTTATTTCTGTGCTGATGGTGGCCCATGATGGAGTTTGTGGGTCAAAATCTAACTTTCACTAACAGCCACATTATTCAGAAGATTCATGATCCTTAAAGAATCAATGAGGCTACCTTAGTCAATTGTATTCCCTAGTGAGCAGTCACCTACTATGATTTTCTCTGACCTCAGCTCACTAATCAGGTATAAGTTATGGTTTCAAGATCAGGAGTCTTACAATATTTAGAATAATAAGGACTGTCAGCGAAAAATTTTCTGATCCTGACAATTAGATGCAAGAATGTAGATCAGAGCATTAAAGCTAACAAATCAATGTATTGGCTGCCACTTGATATCTTATTTCTAGCTGCTATTGAAAAAGATCGACATGTTTACACCAATTTTAGTACACTGTGAGATTTAGTTCCATAACTAAGAGAAATTAAGAATTTAGCAACACATACCTAGATTCAGGAACAACTTGTGGAGCAGTCTGTGGCACAGTTGGTGGTGCACTCCTGTCATGTCCAGTGGTTGCAACTTCACCATTACTTGAATTGCTTTTACCACTATCTGAAGTTGAATGGTTTGGGGGGAGAACTTCAGGTCTCTGGGAAAATGTTACTCCAGAACTCTGACAATGCAATAAAGTTATAAGAAAATAACGCCACGTTGTTATGACAATCAATTACATATGTGTAAATAATGATGTTTCAAAGTTTAACACTTGTTTAAACTATAGAAAACAAGAATAGATGGAAATTAAGTAAGAACAATAAAGTGTGCCAATTTGGTTGTAGGTTTCCGTGATATTAAAAGAGTGATTTGACATGCAAGGTTTTTGAGTGGCGTGACCAGAGTAAGCAACTTATGGTTTTAATCGTATAGGACTATAGGGACCTAGTTATATTCAATTGGCTAGATCTTGAGATGCATTTCGATACGTAGGTTATCTACGTTGAAGGTTAACTTATTCGAAGATAATTTATACTATTGAGATGATGATAAGTCACCACCTACTGTTTAGTTTCAAATTTAGTCTATTTGACTGCTCAAACCTCAACATTGGTCTAAAAGGTTAGAAGGTAGCATTTTTAATTTATACAAGTCTTGGCTATTTTCTTCACATTAGAAACCAATGAGGAGGCATATAAAAGGGAGATTTGCAACAAAGAAAAGCCATGCATCTTCGAAGCTGCTTGTAAGACTTTTAAATGGGGCTTTACACATATATAGCTGCTAACTTAATTCAAATTTGTGTTAGCATAGATCATGTTAGATTTTTTGCGCCTCCCAGAAAGTTTCATGAAGTCAATTGGTTTGGCCCATACCGTCCCATCACATATATTTTTGTTCATTACTCACATATAAAACAGTTCAGATTAACTTTGCTGCATTAGGAAAAATTAATTTCACCTAAAAAAAGATAAGCAAGCAAAAAAGCAAAGTAAATTAGATGAAAAGTTCCCTAACTAAGCTAATAAGAATCAAGAGAACTTGCTTGGACTTCATTTGATATCAAAAGCAAGATTGCACCAACGTGTATCCAATTTTTTCTTAAAATAACTCTTAACAATATAAATTACCTAATTTAATCAACAAACGAACAAGTAGAGAGCGTAGCTACATTTCATTAAACCAACATTATTATGCTAACGGACATAAGCTCAAATGCAAATATACCTACCACCAAATCATAGTACGCAGAGTAATACTGAGGAAACCTCCCTTTAGCTCCACCAAGGGATGTCTGTGTTGCATCTAGAAGAAGAAATATTTTCTCACGTACAGGCAAATCGGATGTGGACTGCATAAAGTAAAATTAAAATATAAAAATGAGTAAAAGATGAATTATATGTATACATCCGAGTTATATATTAAATAACATCTATAAACAATTTATATACCTTTTTCTTAACTATTTTGACAAGTAAAGGAAGGAGGCCATTGTCAATCACTTGTGTATGAATTGGTTCCCCAATGTTATTCATCAATACCTCGAGCAACTAAGAAAACAATAAACAATCATAAAAAGTCAGCATATAGTCAGATTAAAATTATAATTGTCAAACAGAAAACTTGGAAATCGAACTGCTCAAAATATTCACATGTTTATCAAAATATGCATAACTCACCATAACAGCAAATAGTTGAGTATCTTTGCTCTTACTTCCTAGCCGCTTTTTAATGGCTTTAATAACATCTCTAGCTTGCCTGTAAATTCAAACACGTAGAAATGACATGTAAATCATTAATTGAATTGTTGTAATGATCAATAAATTCCGTTGAATTATTCTAGATATACGCATGCCAAAATCCTAGCACGAATCTATAATAGATTATAAAAAGAATAAAGATTTTCTATAGTTGGACTGGAATTGCCGAACACTTAATACCAATATTATTCTTTAATAGTATAAGTATCCAACATGTACACATTGATAGGTTTATTAAATGTAAATTAGACATGTAACTGGACAATGGACAGTAAGTTTATTGGGAAAAATCGATATGGATGAATATAAATAACTTCATATATAGATATTAGCATATGTACGTACGTACTCTAGTTTTGTTACCCCTATCCACGAAGTTTATTAATTAGAAGCATTAGAGAAGAAGCATCTGTCCAATTACAAAGGATATGAAAGTAGTTTGTCTCAATTTCAGACCTAACTGAACTCAAAGTTTTGTTTCCATTTCGCGTTTTTACCAATTTCTATGGCAGTCTGTCTTTCACTTAAGCAAAAGGTCTAGGAAAAATGGCATGTGACAGAATGAAATCAAGATACAAGGACTTTGGATTCAAAAAGAACTGGGTATTCAGCTAAGCTTCAGAAAACAAAAAGGCGTGAATTGGCGGGAACACCCCGACCCCAGGTGCCTTTTGGCACCAGCCATTGTCCACCCCACAAGGAAAAGCTCCGGCAACTTTCCTGGCCCAGTGGGGCACCAACTGGAGTGACCAAGAGCCGAGACTCGAACCCTTGACCTTTTATCACAAAATCTCTCGAGCGGGCCCATGGGTTTTTCAGAGATGGGTACCAACTGAGCCAAAACCCTTTGGTGCTAAGCTTCAGAAATGAAGTATAGTGCATATGTCTCGACTCTCGACAATGTAGGGTTTAAATATGATAATTAGTAGAAGTAAAAACTAACATAATAATCACTGAATGTTAACAAAAAGAAAAAAAGTTGTAATTGTAATAAATAGTACAGTATATTTTGAGCAAAAAAGAAATTTGTCAAATAAAGAAAGTTTGGCATAAGTTACCAAGAGACCAATTCAAGTATATTCATAAGCAATATAAACCGCACACAGAATGATAAATTTTCGACTTTTACCTATTATCACGAGTAACTAGTTCACAAATTTCGATGCTTTTGGTCCAATCCATTCCCGACAGTTTTTCGCTTGTTGCCGCATTAACAAGTTCAGTTGCCATGTCTAGAAAAATATATCTGAGATAAACACGGGAAATTACCAAACAGTAAATAACTTAAAACTGAATTACATTTTAACCCAAAATCATCCACAACCAGTTTCTATAAAGTACAAAAGCAGCCAAGTAGATCAAATCACATATAGTTATATATTAATGAAATAAATCAACCCAAAAACATTACCCACAAGCAAATGATCATGTTAATTACTACTGTATGAGATCTAATATTAAGCATCAATCAAAAAAAAAAAAAAAAAAAAAAAAAAAAAAAAAAAAAAAAAAAAAACTAAAGTACCTTAAAATAACAGTAACGGAAGAAGAAAAAACAGTTGTACAACTAACTGAAAGAGGTGCTAAGAAAAGGCAAGGAGGAGGATAATAGTTCACGTCCCAATAATTGATTGATTCATTAAAAGTGAAAACTAGGAGGTGTAAAGAAAGATGATATGTGTGTTTAAAGAAGACAGATAGATAATAAGTGTACAGATGTATGTTTGTGTTTTTTAAAGGTGTGTGTAAAAAATAATGATATGTTTTTGTTGTGGTGTGAAAATGAAATAAAAAAAGGGGGAGGGGGCACGAGATTGTGTCTTGTGAAACACATACAAATGTACTGACAAACAAGTTAAGTACTGATTCTGCTTGTTGTGTGTGACTTTGTTTGTTACCCTTACTCACCTGCGGGTTTTTCTTTTTTTATTACTCTTTCACACGGGTCTTTTTCACTCTTTTGTTTTAGGGTGTGCTACTACGCGCTTCCATATATTTCCGCATAGCTCATGCCTCAATATTAAGGCTACTCGGCAAGGATAGGTGAAGGCATCACCATTTTGCCATGTCATTGGTGATTCTCCTTACCCTCTTGTCCATTTCACGCGGGAGCACAAAAATCAAAACAACAATTGGTGATCTGTTAACCAAATGAAAAAGAAAGAAAAGAACCACATTTATATTGTTTTATATTTTGTGTATGATTGTGTGTGAGTTATTTAGTGGGGTATATTTGTATAAAGTGTGTATTTAATAAAAGGTGAAGTTGGAGGTAACCTTGACAACTAATTGGTAAAGGGTGGTGAAGGGAAGTGAGAGGAGAGAGAAAACTGAGGTGGTGCTGAGGTGTCAGGTGAAGCCACCACCTCCTTGCCCACTAGTCTAAGGAGAGGCGTTGTTTGGAGGACAAAGCTGTCAAGATCATGATCTCATCTGAGATCATTTTTGTTTTTACAGGATCGAGATCATAAGATTGGATCGAGATTCTACGATTCTATCAATTTGTCATATTTTATAAACAAAAGATAAACGATTCAAACTGTTTTACATTTATACTCAACAACAAAGATAAAGTTATATAATATCCTCTTGAAAATGATGTGCATGAGCATTAGACATCCAATATGAAATATCGTGCACCCCATATTACATATATAAGAATCAATAAGAAAGATTGCTTACATTTAATTTAAATTAACTATTAAATGGTAAGTGTAAACTCTAACTAATATAAAGGTATATACATAAAAATCAAGAACAAAAAATAATTACGAAATTACCTGTTGGCTGTTAAAATATAAGAACTTCAATCTAGTGATGAGATGAAAAGAAGACTTCTATAGTTATCTCTTGAAATTTGATTTGGGGTAAATGAGACGTCACGAGTTATTGACTTATTACTACTTGTCTATTTTCTTTGGGCTTAAGCAAAAAGATGGGCTAAAAGCCTAAAAGATTAGGAAAAAAAATAAAATTGATTTGGGCCTAGGTAAAATCGGGTCGACACGCGATCTTACGATCTTACGTTCGATCCTACGATCTTACTTACGATCCACCTCAGCTGCGATCCTATGACGATCCTACACGATTTTAGCTAGTTTACACGCGATCTTGACAGCCTTGACTTCAAGTGTTTGGTTGAACATTTATTGCTACAGTATGATTTTAAGAATCATAGATGCATATCAATGGGGAGGGGTGACTTTTATTAACCATTATTATAGGTTCGCATATTTTATTCTTCTTACTACAAAATTAATGAAATTTGAGCACTTAAATGAACCATACTAAGACTAGTGGGCAAAGGTGTGAAAATAGGATAGTGACTTCAAAAGTCACACGTGAACCAATTGGCCAAAGAAAAAGTCACACACTAGTTTCAAAACCCAAGACAACTTAAGGTGAAGCACTCACTAAGTTTACTTCGGTGTCATGTGGGGCCGAATATATTGTTTTATAGTTTTTTATTTTGTTTATAAGTGTGTGTGGGGTAATTAATGAGGTATATTTGTATAAAATGTGTATTTTAATGAAAAGTGAGGGTAAGGTGATCTTCTCCACAAATAAGTGAGTGTGTATGAGGGGAAGTGAGAGGAGAGAGAAAACGAGGTGGCACTGATGTGTAAGGTAAATATATAGTATACTTGCCTTCTAGTCTAAATGTGATACAAATACTTAAAATTTATACCAAATAACAATAATAATATCCCTAATCTCATACACCCTTCTAATCAAAACCATACCTTTAATGATTTCGGATAGCTTGATTAGAATTTAAATTTAATACAAGTTTTAAGTTTTTTTTTTTTTTTTTTTTTTTTGTACTTTAATATATAAGGACAAATGTAAACAAATAAAAAATACTAATGAGACAAAAAAAACAAAATAAAAATAAAACAAAATAAAAATAAAAAATAAAATAAAAAACTTGAAAAAAAAATGGCAGTCCAAAACTTGTAAAAATTGGCTTATGTGTTAGGATTTATGAAAACCCACATTGGATGGGGTGGGGTATTGTTTCAACCCCTTTGGATAAACAACAAACGACACTTTTTAACTTTGAGTCCATTCCTCCTCACCAAAATCCCACATCCTAACATACTGGTGAAGGCTAATATTGTATCCTTATACGGTTTGTTAGTTCTTTTAAACTAGATGCGATCTTATTTTCACTTTCCTTTGTATTTACATTTGTAATTGTCACTGTTGGAACATTACTAAACAGTTTGTTGTGTTTTTATAGAGATCCATGAAATGGATAATAGTGACAGATTTTATGTCACTAAACCGTCTCTAATTGATCGTTATTATGGTAAAGATGTGTCTAATCGCAATGGTTACGGTTAGATCTATTGAAAAGGAATCAAAGAGTGAACCATCGCGACTGTTTGAACCAGTAGCAGTTAGAGACGGCTTTTCTGTCGCTAGGTCGTCGCGTCGCTAATTCTGAACAATTGTTACTGTTACGAAAAGAAGTGTCTCTAAAGCCATTTGAAGAGGTATTGTGACTGTTTTGAAGGGTCACCATGTGCCTATAATAAAGGACGAATTTGTCACTTTGGAATCATCAAAAATGTTAGGAATACAAATATTCCTATAAAAGACTCGGTCACCTAAATATTGTAATAGCATTAAGTTAGCTCGTAGTTAGTTTATTATTTAGTTAGTTTTAGTTTAAGTAACACCGTGAAAGAAGGACGGGTCTTTACCCATTGTATGCCTGATCCACAGCCTGGGTGTGGGCGTTTTTATTTGTTGTATAAATACCCCTCTCCCACCAAGGGAGAGGGTTGGACCTTCTCATTCACTTAATCTAATATTCTCTATTTTCCATCAAGGTTCCAACTTTCTTTCTTTCCTCTTCCTCTTTCTCACTTAACGCCACCAACACCACCATAATCATCATGTTTGTGACTTAATTAGTATCCTACAATTGGTATCAAGAGCCAAGGTTTCATCTTTGGGCCTTGGTAAATCATATTTGGTGTGGTTTTGTGTGGTTTTTGTGAGTTAGAAGTGTTTTTATTGAAAACATCTTAGTTTGATCATTCTAGTGTTATTTGATATGTTATGGGTGTACTTTCGTGATCCTTGGTGTTAGTACGATATAGTTTTTCAGTTGGTTTTGCTACATCAAACGTTTATTTGAAGATTGGATTGAGTTTGGGTCGTTGTTCTTGATTGCGGTTTGCTCCACTGCTTCATTTCGTGGTTGCGGTTTGCTACTGGATTTTGTGGTTTGCTAGATAGCGATTACTATTTTGGGTATAAGGACAAAATGCAAGGACAGTGACTGTTTTGGACTTTTGTGAATTGCGGCTTGCGTTAGCGGTTTGGTGGTTAGCGGTTAAGTGTTTGTGGTTTACTCCTATGGTTTGCATTTTCTGCGTTTACCTCACTAGCGTTTAACTCAACCTGTGGTTTACTTCTTATTGCGGTTTGCTCCTAGCGTTTAACTCACCTTGCGGTTTGCTTCTTTTGCGGTTTACTCCTTGTTGCGGCTACCTTACCTGATCTTGCGTTTAACTCGCATCTGTGTTAATCTCAGAATAGCGGTTACTTGTACTTAGCGGTTTGCTTACTTTTTAGCGAGTATCTCTAATTTATTGCCAATTAACTAAGTGGTGAGATTCGTGTGATAGGTTAATCATTTTGCAATTCGTGAATTGTTGTAACTTAAGTCGTTTCGATTAATCTAATTGTGATCTGACGTTGTGAGTTAATCCTTACGACTTGACTAATCTCAATTGGATATATTGTAACTTGACTTGTCACAACTCGACACTTGGTGCAAACTGTGACTCATCCGGTATCTCTCTCTTAGTTTAACTTGCTGAGTATATCTTCCGGTTTCTTTTGTTGACTTTAGTAAAATCCCTAGAAAGAATCATTTCTCGGTTTAAGTCACAAAAGTTGTAAAATCCCGTTTGAAGACTTTGAGATGGCAACTGTTTCGGATGACATTCAAGCTGCTGGGTCCGATACCCGACCTCCTATGCTAGACATGACAGATTATGAATCATGGGCACAAAGAATCAGATTGTATTGCTTGGGTAAAGAGAATGGTGAGAACATTCTGCGATCAATTGATGATGGTCCTATGCAGATGGGTACTACCAGAGATGTTATCTCCACAGCAGAGGATGGATCTATTACCCATGGAATTGACAGGCCACGTACTTACAATGACCTCAGTGATGCGGAAAAGAAGCATTATGATGTAGATATTCGAGCCTCTACATTGTGATATAAGGGTTACCCAAAGATGTGTACAAGCTTATCAACTTCAATACCGAGGCTAAAGCTGTTTGGGACAACGTCAAAATGCTTCTGTCTGGATCAGAGTTGACCAAAGAAGACCGTGAGTCTCAGCTGTATGATGAGTTTGAGCATTTCAAAATGAATCCTGGTGAAAACATTACCGACTACTATGTCAGATTTCACAAGTTGGTTAATGACATGAGAATGATCCGAATGACAATGCCAAACATCCAACTCAATTCTAAGTTTGTTAACAACATGTCACCTGAGTGGGATCGTTTTGTGACTGCTGTAAAGCTCAACAAAGGATTGAGAAATACAAACTATGAACAGTTGTTTGCATACTTACAACAACATGAGAAGCATGCAGCTTTTGATCGACAATTAAGAGAGAAGCTCAATCCAACTGCTACCAATGACTCACTTGCATTCATGACTAATATGTCACCAAATACTCAACCTGGGTCATCAGTGGGTCACTCATCTATACAGTCACCTACTGCCATGAATACCCATCTTGACTCAGGGTATTCTCATACTGACAAGATGATTGACAACCTTTCCAACCAAGTGTCTCTACTCGTTCAACACTTCAGAGCTGCTCTTCCACCAACCAACAATCAACTCAGAGCTTCCTAAAATCCACGTAATCAGGCTATTGTGGAAGACGGAAGAGTGATGGTACAGAATGTTCAGGGCAGACAAAATATGAATCAGAGGAATGCTGCACGGCGTAACTTGCAGAACAGGGTTGGAAATGTGAATCAGGGACAAGGAAGGCAACCAAAATGTTACAACTGTGGCGGGTTAGGTCACATCGCCAGGAACTGCACTCAGCCAAAGCGTCCTCAGAACTCTGACTACTTCAAAGACAAGATGCTGCTCATGCAAGCCCAAGAGAATGGAGTTATTCTAAATGATGAAGAATTGGCGTTTATTGCTGGGGATGATGGAAAGACATTTGATGATGATGTGGATGAGCAACCTGTTCAGGACTTAGCTCTTAATGATCTAAACATCTTCCAAGCTGAAGATTGTGATGCTTTTGACTCAGACGTTGATGACGAACCCACTGCTCAGACAATCTTCATGGCCAATTTATCATCTGTTCCCTCACCATCACAACATTCTGGTCCCCCCAAATCATCCATCATATCTGAGGTACTGAAGTTATATGATGAATGTGATGTTAATCATGTTAATCATGAACAAAATACCTTCAACAATATACGACAAAATAATGTTGATGAACCAAATGTGACTCAATTGGAAAAAATTAATGTTTTTCCAAATGAACAACATTCGGATCATAACAGTGATTCTGACGTATCTTGTGGAATGTCTTCTGTTATTTGTGATAATGATGTGATTCATGAACAAAAGATATATAACGAAGAACAACAAACAAACGTTGTTGAATTAGATATTGCTAATATGGGAAATAGCAATTTCGTCCCATATGAACAATATGTAAAGCACAACGTCGACTCTATTGTTTCTAGTGATATATCTAGTGCTGATGACTATGTGTGTGAACTTGATGAATATACTGTTGTTGCACCCGATGACACTCTGACCACTAGGATTAATATTCTTAAGGATCAAGTTAGGTGTTATGAACAACGTGCAAAATTTGAGCTAAATGAACGTGAACAAAAAATGAATTGGCAAATGCAAGCATACATAACTGAGCAAAACTTAAAGGTAGAGGCCCTTAAGCAAGAGATAAAATCTGCTCAAAATCAACTTGATCATGCTGTTAAGGAAAAACTGGAAATTCAGGATAGTTTAAATGTGCTAAAAAGTGAATTTCAGGAAAAGGAAACTAAACTATTAAATGAATTTTCCAACCTTAAGCAATTGAAAAACAAACTTGAAAACAAGTTGTACATCCAAGGCCAAACCAGTCAAACAGCTCAAATGATTGAAAAACACACTAAACTGCGGGATAAGCATAGTGATAAGGACTTAGGGTTGCCTAAAACTAACTTCCTTAAGAGCGTTAGAGCCTCTCAACCTGCCCTTTATGATGCTAAGGTTATGCTTACTCCCAATCATGACCCTCCAAATAGTTGGTCTGGTAAAGAACTAGATGATCTTGAGTCTGTCAATAGAGAAAGATTTGATAATAAAATAAAGGATCCTAAGTGCATTAAACACCGTGTCATTGTTAAGCCCCATGACTATTATGAACAAAACCAAGTGACTGTGTTTGCACCTCAAACTAAGTTAACACCAGAACAGGTATTTTGGCCATTAGACGTTGAGAAAACGTAATCTGAGGAAGTTAAGGCCAAGACACCTCAAAAGTTAGCTGCCCCAACGGTGTATCCTCCCAATACACCAATGCACTTAGTTCAGTTGTCACTTCCCACGCAATGTAAAACTCTTATTAGCATATATGTCCTTTGTCAAATGTTCGTTGATTTTGATAAAACTTGCAAAAAGAGAATTACACCAACGGGAATCACTGAGGGTGAACGGGGATTTGAGCTTACCAAAGAGTGTTACTTAACCAAAGTCATCCCGTTTTTTAAACTAATCAAAGAACACTTTGAGGGTTTACGTCAGTCTCTTGATGTTGAACTAAAAGAAATGAAAGAGGTGTTTAAAAATATGGAAACTGCAATAGATCTTCAGCATAGTGAGATAGCTAGGAAAAATATTCTTATCATGAATGACAATCTGATTGCTAAATGTATTTCTCAAGATGTGTTCTATACTGTTACTGATTCTTCGATAAATGCTTGTCATTTTCATGAAATGTCTATTGCTTTGAATGATCTCCAAAATCGTGTTGTTGAGCTTCAGGGGGAGAATTTGAAACTGCATGAAAAAATTCAAAATGATGATCATGACAACATGGTCAAACACTTTTCTAAACTAGAAGTTGATAATCTTAACCTGCAATTAAAATATCAACATTTAAAAGAAAGGGTTAAATTATCAAAGGCTAAGGCATCTTCTGATGTTCCTGAATTTGATACATATTTTGAATTGGCAAAAAGGGATGAAAAAATTCAAGCTCACACTAACACGATTAGGAAATTGAGGACTCAAATTGCCCAAATGAAATCTCCCATGTATGATGTAATCGACACCCATAAACCTCAGTCTGCAGATTCTCAGAGTGTTCAACTTCAAAACATGATCAACAAACTCAAACATGAAAATGATTGTTTTCAAGCTGAAAATTCCAAAGTTAAACAACATTACAAAGAGTTATATGATTCAATTAAGATCACTCGTGATAAAACCAAAGAAAAGATAACTTCTTTGCTAAATGAAATTGAGAATCTAAAGACCAAGGTGAAAGGGAAGATGCCGGTCGGTGCAAGTGACCATATCAATTCAAAGGTCTATGAATGTAAAAATTATGCATGTGAGGTTGTGTTCATACCGCTTCCACTTAAGAACAATGAGTTAGTCCATAGTGATTACCTTAGACATCTTAAGGATTGCCTTGATTTGACTCGTGAGACCATTGAAGAAGACAGGATGGTGAGACCCTCTAAAAACATATTATCAGACCTTAGCTTTCTCACCAAACAGTCACAAGAATTGTTAGAATATGCCATAGGTACGTGCCCCAAGGTTCCCAACATGCGAAACAGAAAGGGCACATCATTACCTAAGAGTTCGAAAAAGCATGTTACGTTTGATATACCTTTGGCTAGTTCTGATCATAGCACATTACCACCTAGAAACCTAACAACTATGCAACAATCTAATGTTCCCATCGTCAATTCTACAAGAGTAATCAATGTCACTAAAGCTAGCGGGTCAAAGCCTAAAGGCAATACAAGGAATGATAGGACTTCGCCTGCTAAGAGTGATCAAGGGAAGAAAGTAGAAGACCACCTTAGGAACAATAAGATTGATTTGAGTGAAAAGAATCGTGTTGATTCTAGTATTTGCGTTAAGCGTACTATAATTAATTCGAATTCTAATGCTACTTGTAAGACTTGTAATGGTTGTTTAATTTCTGGTAATCATGATGAATGTGTTGTGTCATTTTTGAATTCTTCTTATAAATCCTCAGTTAAATTTGCTAAGACACACAAAATGGAAAACCATACTTGGAAAGCAACAGGAAAAGTTTTTACCAATGTAGGATATCAGTGGAAACCTACTGGAAGAAAGTTCACTTTAGGAAGCCAGTGCCCATTGACAAATATGCCCGATCCTAAGTCTTTAGCGGTTAAGAAATGGAAGGCAACTGGTAGAAAATTCCCTTTAGTGACTCAATGCCTTGATATTAAGTCAATGGCATCCACTAGTATCGGTTCATCTGTGAGAGCCAAAGAAAATACTAATCCTGCATCTCTTAAGTATGCGTGTGCTAACCTATTGGATCCCAATTACACTTGGGGATCCATGTTTTTCAGTTATCCATATCTGTCTGGTTTTAAATGCAGGTCGTACAAATCATCCTGTGGTATTTGGACTCAGGATGCTCAAAACATATGACTGGGGATCGCTCTCGGCTCAGAAATTTCGTGAAAAAGTTTATCGGGACAGTTAGATTCGAAAACGACCACTTTGGAGCCATTATGGGGTATGGTGATTATGTGTTTGGTGACACCATGATTTCTAGAGTTTACTATGTGGAAGGACTTGGGTACAATCTATTCTCTGTTGGACAATTTTGTGATGCCGATCTCGAAGTGGCCTTCAGAAAGCATACATATTTTGTTAGAGAATTGGATGGATTTGATCTTCTTAAGGGAAGTCGTGATACTAATTTGTATAATATCTCTATCGAAGACATGATGCGGTCCTCTCCTATCTGTTTACTCTCTAAGGCCTCAAAGAGCAAATCATGGTTATGGCACCATCGTTTGAACCATTTGAACTTCGGCACCATTAATGAAATTTCTCGCAAAGATCTTGTTCGGGGCATGCCCAGATTGAAGTATGAAAAAGACCATCTTTGCTCTGCATGTCAATTGGGTAAAAGCAAGAAGCAGACTCACAAACCAAAACCCACCAACTCCAACACTGAAGTGCTCCATACCCTTCACATGGATCTGTGCGGACCCATGAGAGTGCAAAGCTTCAATGGGAAAAGATATATTCTTGTTATTGTGGATGATTACTCACGATTTACATGGGTGAAGTTTTTAAGATCCAAGGATGAAACTCCCGAAATCATCATCAAAATCATCAAGCAGTTGCAAGTAAGGCTCAACAAAACCGTTAGAATCATTCGCACTGACAATGGAACTGAGTTTGTTAACCAACAACTCACTCAATTTTATGAAAGTATCGGCATCAGTCCTCAGAAGAGTATTCCTCGAACTCCTCAACAAAATGGAGTTGTTGAAAGACGGAATCGGACACTAGTTGAAGCTGCTCGCACTATGCTGATATTCTCAAAGACACCAATGTTTCTATGGGCTGAAGCTATAGCTACTGCATGTTACACTCAAAATCGGTCATTGATACATCCTCTCCACAACAAGAAACCTTATGAGCTGGTGCATCTCAAAAAGCCTGATCTCTCCTTTCTTCGTGTGTTTGGTGCTCTGTGCTATCCAACTAACGATAGTGAAGACTTAGGGAATCTTAAAGCTAAGGCTGATATTGGGGTATTCGTCGGATATGCGCCAGATCGAAAATGGTACCGAATCTACAACAAAAGAACCCAAAAAATCATAGAAACAATCCATGTCACGTTTGATGAGTTGACAGAGCATACGGCTTCAGGACACTGATGCGTGGGAATCGCAACAGGCTTTACCTCTCGAGGGATCTCGAGAAGCTTACAACCCCCACCAGGCAGTGTACCTGATCGTTGTAGTATAGTATAGTGACAAGTACCGGGGGATTGATCGTTCAGCTAGGAATAATGTCGTTAGGATTGAAATTAATCTAACTAGGTCTAAAGGTGAAGGATGATTCTTTTTATGTTTTTATATTTTATGAAAAGCAAGTAAAAATCTCGGGTATTGGGAGAGTGGGCGGAATTAGTTGCTAATCAACTAACCCAAAAGCTACTAATTAAACTAATAAACAAGAAAATAGACTAAGGTTCTACAAGATAAGTGAAGCATGTCTACCCATGATATGTTACTCCTTGCTAGCTATCCAATCCTACCTATTGAATTGTAACCTTGTTTTAATTGACGGGTTGTATTCCTTAATACCATTCATGGGGTATCGCACATAACTCCCCAATTCTATGAGCTCTTATCTCCTCCTATACCATGCCCAGCACAACCATAGGGATTGTAAACAGTGGCTCATGCATTAAATACAACCAATAAAGACCTTAGTGCAATAGGTTCATATTTCCTAAGACGTTCAAGCATGTTACCATTTGGAGATCTGCCAGTTTTCTTAAGCCTAACATATAAATCATTCAATCAAAACAAGAATCAATAGGAAACAAGGATTATAAACTAAACCAACTAGATCTATTGAAGTTGTCACGCCTTAATTGATGGAGATAGACACAACATCAACAAGAAATCAATGAGATCTAATCAATTATATACAAGTTTCACATAATCATAAGTAGACACAAGGTGAATTAGCAAATCATCATCAAAGAAGAGCAAACAACAATGATAATGGAAAACATAATTAAGATAGAATCATCAAACCAATACATGATGTTTATGGAGTGATTGAAACCCTCTAAGTTGCTGGAAAAACACCCACCTAAACCCAGGAATCGACCTTAGGGTTTAGGGCTTACAAAAAGTGAAGTTATGATGTTATATTTATAGGCATGTTTTCTGTCGGCAAGGCTTGACGGCGTCAGCCCGTTACTCTTGATGCTGTCACCACCATTTTTTCACCAAATTGTAGATCTCTTCGTCCTCTTCGCGTGGGCTTTTGAATCACCTCAATCCGAGTTCGTATGCAAAAGTTATGACCAAAACAATATCAGCTACTCCGCGCGCAAGTTTTGACAAGTTTATACGTGACGGCCTTGGGTGACGCCTTCATTTCTGTACTGGGCCGTCATGCAATTTACTCTTGACGCCGTCAAAATGTTGCTCTTGACACCGTCACCTACTGTTCCCAGCTTGGAAAATTAAGTCTTTGGCGTTTTCTTCACTTTTATGCTCCAAAAACGTCCGAATTGCTTCCTTTTCCAGATTTCACTCCCAAAGTACCTAAAATCACAAAAGGAACAATTTAGGGCAATATTTGATCAAATAAATTCAATTCCGGGCTTAAATGACCCCCTAAAAACGGATCATTTTTCGCCTCATCAGACACACCAGTTCTAGAACCTCACATAATCTTTTATCTCCTGGACCAATAAGTTCGGGACTTGTACAGAACTCCAACCATGTCACTCCTATGTTCCTCCCACGTGTGAAGAATTGAAGACGTTATTTGACACTATGTTTGACGTGTACTTCGAGTCACAGCCACCTCATGAACCAGTACAGCCGGCTGCTGAACCTAATATTATGGTTGTAAATGCACCTCATGATACAAATGGTCCATCTACCTCCATCTCTCTTGATCTGGATGCACCAGAATTTAGCAACTCTCAAAATGAATCAAATATACAATCGTCTTCTGAACACCAAGGAGTAACATCTGAAAACTCATGGGAAGTTAATCCTTTTGCTCCACCTGAGGAAGAACCATTTGAAAATATTTTTGCATCTGAATCCTCCAACGAAACATCATCCTCAGGAGAGTCAAACAATGCTATATCAGTTCACTATCCTCAAC
This sequence comes from Artemisia argyi, assembly GCA_030686995.1. Classification (NCBI taxonomy): domain Eukaryota; kingdom Viridiplantae; phylum Streptophyta; class Magnoliopsida; order Asterales; family Asteraceae; genus Artemisia; species Artemisia argyi. The sequence goes on along the minus strand of CM060685.1, from coordinate 73,089,533 downwards.
CTCATGAACATCTCAGAAAATGGACAAATGATCACCCCATTGACAACATCATAGGAAATCCCTCACGACCTGTGTCCACCAGAAAACAACTTGCCACTGATGCCTTGTGGTGCTTCTTCAACTCCGTCTTGTCCAAAATCGAACCCAAAGACTTCAAGGATGCTCTGACTAAAGTATCTTGGTTCACTGCAATGCAAGAAGAAATCCATGAGTTTGATCGTCTTGATGTATGGGAATTAGTACCACCACCTGAATGCGCAATGATCATTGCTCTCAAATGGATTTTCAAAGTAAAGCTTGATGAGCATGGTGATGTGTTGAAAAACAAGGCTCGACTAGTTGCTAAGGGATACAGTCAACAAGAGGGTATTGACTTTGAAGAATCGTTTGCACCTTTTGCTCGTATCGAGGCCATTAGAATCTTTCTTGCCAATGCTGCCAGCAGTAACATGATTGTTTATCAAATGGATGTTAAAACTGCCTTCCCGAATGGGGAATTAAAAGAGGTGGTCTATGTTACTCAGCCTGAAGGTTTTGTGGACCCTGAAAGACCAAATCATGTATATCGGTTAAATAAGGCACTCTATGGTCTTAAACAGGCTCCTAGAGCTTGGTACAACACACTATCCAAGTTTCTCCTTGCAAATCGATTTACCAAGGATGTAGTTGACCCTACCTTGTTCACTAGGAAGACTGGAAACAACCTACTTCACGTTCAAAGTTATGTTGATGATATTATCTTTGCGTCGTCAGATTCCAATGAATGTGATCGCTTTGCTAAGGAAATGAGTTCCAAGTTTCAAATGTCTATGATGGGACAAATTTCTTTCTTCTTGTGGTTACAGATCTCACAAAACCCGAGCGGCATCTTTATTAATCAAGCCAAATATGCTAGTGACATCCTTAAGAAGTTTGGTTTTGATTCAAGTGACACGGTTGATACACCCATGGTTGAAAGATCCAAACTTGATGACGACTCTGCAGGAGTATCTGTTGATCAGACCAAATACTGAAGCATGATTGGATCTCTCATGTACCTCACAGCAAGTAGGCCAGACCTTCTTTTCGCAGTATGCATGTGTGCCAGATATCAATCCAAGCCCACCAAAAAGTACTTGGAAGCAGTCAAGAGAATATTCAGGTATCTCCAAGGGACAATTCACATGGGTCTTTGGTACCCTAAGGACAATGCAATGGCTCTTACGGCCTACTCAGATGCTGATCATGCGGGGTGTCAAGATACTCGTAGAAGTACTTCAGGAGGTGCTCAATTCTTGGGTGAGAAACTTGTAAGCTGGTCATCCAAAAAGCAGATGTGCACTTCGATATCATCCACAGAAGCTAAATACATTGCCATGTCCTCGTGCTGTGCTCAAATTTTGTGGATGAGATCGCGGCTATCAGATTATGGGTATGACTTCAACAAAATCCCAATGTATTGTGATAACAAAAGTGCCATTGCCCTGTGTTGCAACAATGTCCAGCACTCCAGAGCCAAGCATATTGACATTCGTCATCACTTCATCAGAGAACAAGTGGAGAAAGGGATAGTGGAACTCTACTTTGTGAGGACAGAGTTTCAGCTGGCTGATATATTTACTAAGGCTCTTTCTCAAGAAAGATTCTAGTCCATCCTTCCACGACTTGGGATGAAGAGCCTCACTCCAGAAACTGTTAAGTCACTCCAGGAAGAGAATGAAGATTGAAGGATTGGTTTCTCATATCTTTTGTATATAGATTCAAAAAAAAAAAAAAAAAAAAAAAAAAAAAAAAAAAAAAAAAAAAACATAGAAATCTGAAAAATCTTTAAAAAAAATATATTCTTCTCACGACATGTCTCTTGTGTAATCAATATTATGTACGTCTCTAGAAATGTCATTCAATAATGACACGGATTCATACATATGCTTGAGCAAGAGTTTTTCGGTCTCAAATAAAGTTTTTTTCTAAAACATGTCGTATCTCAAAACATTCTTCTTAAAATTATGGCTTACAGTCATTTCAGGCTGTAACCCGGACTTAAAAAATATGGCTTGCTATTACTTCAGATAGCAACCCGTTTTTCAAAATGGGGAAAACACGTCGCCAAAAAGACGGTTGTTCCTTTTACCGGGTGAAGTTCACCTGGGCATGGATTACTTTATATCCATGTTTCCTCGATCTAATTTACGCTTCAGTGCATTATTTCTTGATAAAGAAGAGAAATCTTCTTTTTATCGCCAATACTTTCCCTTCTATGATTTTCCGGAAAGTATTTGTGCAAAACTTGGTGGTACCATGAGATTTTGTTTGGAAATCAATTTGAGCTCAAATTTTGATAAAATTTTTCACTCAATCAATGACATCACTTATTTAAGTTTTAACATCCGTCATTGATTGAGGGGGAGAGTGATTTCTCAAAAAATTTATGTATCATCAAAACTCTCCACACTTTGTACAAAAACCTTGCAATAATGAACTTTGTGATGGTTATGTGTCAGAATGAGAAATTTTTAAAGAGTTTTCGTTAAAACTTCAAGTCTTTTGTAAACTCATCAAATCTGACACATAACAACCTCCCTCACAGATTGAGGGGAAGCATGAAAAAAGTTCTTTTTATCAAAAAATATTAAAATTGACCGCATTTCTCTCCCAAACGTTCTCTAACTTATTTAAATCAATTGAGATCCAAAATCTCGAATGATTTGAAATTTTTGATCGGGGGAGAGAATGTGATTTAAATATGAAATCTGATAATCAAACGTTATCTTTTCGACTCAATAATTGGCTCCCACATACGTGCTAAACTCTTTCGAATATCGATGCACATATTGAGGGCGAGCAAAAGGCGTTTGTGGAAATAATACCAAAGACCAACCATTTATCTTTATGCATGGTGTTATAAGGATGGTTAAGGTTAGGTATGAGTTCCCATGATCCACCAGAACCGGAAGGATCTTCCCAGGGACAATCCATAGATAGATTAGAAGTCCGTAGGAATGATTGAAAAAAGGAGTAAAGTCAGAAAGGGAAGAGTGCGGACTGAGATAGAGCTAGGACTGGAACAAACCCAACAAGGTTCTAGTGATGAAGTCTCGGTAAGCACTGAAGGGGTTGAAGAATGAAAAAGAAATGAAATGTGAAAAGGGTGAAAAGAAATAGCCCTCCTAATATTCAACCTTAGTGCAGAAACCGGGTTCAACTTCATATGCTACTGGTGGCTACTAAGGTAACACCGGTATTGAAGACAAGACGTCATGGACCCAGTGACGCACTACACTAAACTTCCCAACCACTCAAGTTCTCTTAAAAGAGCTTGTTTCATTCTCACAGGGAACCCTGTGCAATGTATCGACCGCTCATAGCGAGCTATGTTGATACCTAAACAGGAGACGCCTCCCCAGTCTCCAGGAGCGGATCAAAACGCACTATTGAGTCTAGAGCCAAGAGATCATCCATAAATCTCACTAGGAAACACTTCCAAACATGCTTATTGTTTCACACAATGTGGAAAATAAGATAAAATATTTAGAGTCCTACGCATTATCCTTGTGGTATTGCTAGAACATCCGAGTGATATGTAAATATTCACAATGAAGATGGAAAACCTTCTAGAGCGAACATCTTTCATGCTCTTGGTAGGTGACATGTGAGATCCATCTTGGATCAATGATCAAGTGACAACTGGAAAGCAACAATGGTGCGATTCAACATTGAATCAAACTTGTTCCAGGATATGGATTGACGGATACTTTTGCAAAAACCTTTCAATGTGCTCACAAATTAACTTTAGAGCACATTGATAGTGTAAAATCTTTCAAACAAAAGTTTTTTTGATGGAAATGTGATTCAAAGTATAAAACTCTCGTCGTGTCTCAAAAATGTTTATCCTATGACACGCGAGTGATTTCTATAAATCAATTTCTCATCAATACGTGAATATCAATTCATCGATTCACTGTATCATGATGTCTGCTTTGAGACGTTCCGGAATGATAACATGCTTAGTATGAAGATTCCGAAGTGGATTCTTTGGAAAATTCATTACTACAAGCTGGAAATTACTGTCAAGGAGAGTCTTCTTTAAAAGAGTCTCTACCTGATCACAGGTCGGTTTTCACAAAACCGGAGGGTAGTCTGTCCTCGCAGAACGAATGACAAAGCCATATTCGTTCTCTATCTTTATTGCTAACTGTTTTATTTCAGGGACACATATAAAGATGGCGTTGATGGTTCCTATTTCCATCTGAATCGGGTCAATCCATACCTCATGCTCACACATCCTACGCGCTGTCAATGATGATCATGAAAGTTAAAGAGACTACCAAAAACATTTTTGCGACTCTGATGAAAAGTCTCCTAATATAAAAGGGTGTGAGCATGACGGTCCTAATGTCACTATATCACATGAAGGCAATACGACTAAGGATGAGCTTGGAGATTTACTGTGGCTGATGATCTCAAAGAAGCTCAAAGATCACACATCTCAAAGGAACTCTAATCACAAGTTCATTGCTTGATGTACAAAGTGTGGTGAAAGTGAAGAATCAGATCCTACGGGCTACAAAGACTAAAGAATGCTTGAAGATCAAAGAGCTTAATTTCCAAAGGTAACCTCGCTTAGGGGGAGATTGTTAGGAATACAAATATTCCTATAAAAGACTCGGTGATGAGGCAAAAAATGAACCCTTTTTAGGGGGTCATTTTAGCCCGGATTCGAATTTATTTGATCAAATATTGTCTTAAATCGTTCCTTTTGTCATTTTAGGTACTTTTGGAGTGAATTTTGGAAAAGGAAGCATTTTGGACGTTTTTGGAGCAAAAAAGTGAAGAAAACGGCAAAGTCTTAATTTTCCTTGCTGGGAACAGTACCTGACGGCATCAAGAGTTATCAAGTGACGGCGTCAAGAGTAATACAAGAGGTGGAAGTGGATAAAGTCCATGACGATCCAGAAGAGTTTTGCACTATGGACATGACGGCGTCACCATAGGCTATCATGGTCCAAATATGAGTGACGGCCCAGAGTAGAATTGCACATGACGGCGTCAAAAGTGGATCTAGGCAATCCGATTTCATTATGAACGGCGAGTTGACGGCGTCAGAATTTCCTTCTTGACGTCGTCACCTTGTAAAATCTATATATAGTTTTGCAATTTTCATACATTAAAGAGGAACAAGTAGGGTGTAACTTTGGAGAGAAACCCTAGTACGAATATTACAGCTTTTTCAAGGGTTTTTACCCTTTGAAACCTTTCATGTTCAATTGAGATAAATACTTTTTCAATTCATTCAATATGTCTATGTATTGTTTGAATATATCTTACACTTGTCTTGATTTTAACATGCTTGGCTAGATCTCTTGTGTGTTTGCTTAGATGTAGTGAAACCTAGATGTTAATTATGGGTTGATTGTTTGTTTATAGTTGTTACGGATGATTGTATTCGATGTTAGGCTTAAGAAAACTAGCAGACTTCCATTGGTGACATGCTTGAACGTCTTAAGAAACATGATCAGAGGTGTACTATGATTTTTGGTTGTATTTAATGCGTAGGAGAATTCTAATGATCCCATCTTAGGAGCTTCTAACGGCTCGACATAGGAGTGAAGTAGGATCCTATAGAGTTAGGGAATATTGTACACGGTCCTACGACTAGTATTAAGGAATACGACCCGTCATCCACGCAATTGTAACAAACTATCAACCTGTAAAAGATATCTAGGGAGTAATGAAACCTAAGTAAACACAACTCTCCCTATCATTGTTCACACCACTAGTTTAAGTAGATTTCATTTCATTTTTGTTATTTTATTTTGATTGCATCTTAGTTATTGGGTTAGTTTATTAGCAACTAATTCCGCCCACTCTTCCAAAAACCGAGATTTTAATTGCTTTTATAAAAATATAAAAATACAAAAAGAATCATCCCTCACTTCTAGACCTAGTTTTTAGGCTTTCTAATCCTAGCGACACTATTCCTGAGTTGAACGATCAATCCCCCGGTACTTGTCACTATACTATACTACAATGATCAGGTACACTGCCTGGTGGGGGTTGTAAGCTTCTCGAGAGGTAAAGCCTGGTGCGATTCCCACGTATCACTCGGTCACCTAAATATTGTAATAGCATTAAGTTAGCTCGTAGTTAGTTTATTATTTAGTTAGTTTTAGTTTAAGTAACATCGTGGAAGAAGGACGGGTCTTTACCCACTGTATGCCTGATCCACAGCCCGGGTGTGGGCGTTTTTATTTGTTGTATAAATACCCCTCTCCCACCAAGGGAGAGGGTTGGACCTTCTCATTCACTTAATATAATATTCTCTATTTTCCATCAAGGTTCCAACTTTCTTTCTTTCCTCTTCCTCTTTCTCACTTAACGCCACCAACACCACCATAATCATCATGTTTGTGACTTAATTAGTATCCTACAAAAAACACACAAATATCATCTATTTCCATCATCATAACATATTATATTCGCTAGAATCAAGTTTCATACTTGATTTGATTGTTGTATCCTCTAAACAGTTCATGCTAGATAGGACGAAAATCTGTTTAAGGACACTGCTAATCGCAGGCCTCAATCTGTTGTTGTAATATTACAATTTTGTACAAAACAATTTGTATTACTTTTATATTATTCCCAACAATGTTAAACATAAATTTCAAGATGGATCAATCGATTCTGAAATCACATGTTGAAAAACATGAAAAGTTCAAAGGGTCTGATTTTCGTCGTTGGCAACAGAAGATGTTATTTTATTTGACAACGTTGCATTTGTCAAATGTTCTCACGGATCCTGAACCAACAGATCCCCCGGTACTTGTCACTATACTATACTACAACGATCAGGTACACTGCCTGATGGGGGTTGTAAGCTTCTCGAGATCCCTCGAGAGATAAGCCTGGTGCGATTCCCACGTATCAAGTTTTTGGCGCCGTTGCCGGGGAATAGTTATTGTCTAGGTTAGGATTTCTTTTTATTAGGTCTACTTGCTAGATTCCTTTCTAGTAAGATTTTATTTTTATTTCTAGGTTTTCTTTAGTCTATCTCATTTCTTCGTGTCTTTGTTCGTAACCTTTACCATCCGACATCATGGAAGGTGGTAACATCTTTGAACCCATCAACCCACCACAACAAAACCACCCACAAAACCCACCACTAGCAAACCAACCTCTTAGGCCCCGAACCCTAGGAGAGTATTCCCGTCCTAGCCACAAAGGCTATCGAAACACCATTGAGCTCACCCAAGGAGCCAATGTGACCCCCTTGCGATCCGACACCATCCGGTTGGTGCAAAGCAGATGTGCATTCCATGAACTTCGTTCCGAAGATCCTAATCAACATCTCAAGGATTTCCTTAAAATCGTAGATTCTATAGACCTTGATGTTACAACTAGAGAGTCGACCCGATTACGCCTATTCCAATTCTCTCTACGTGATCAAGCTAGTCAATGGCTTGAACGTTTACCCGCGGGATCCATCACCTCATGGGATGATCTCACAACTCGTTTCCTTGCTTAATTTTTCTGACCGGGGAGAACTACCAAGCTTAGAAATGATATCTTGATGTTCCAACAACGTCAAGGTGAAACTCTATATGAAGCATGGACTCGTTTCAAGGACTTACTCGAAAAAGTCCCTCATCATGGCATAGATCTTTGGCTCCAAGTCCAAATCTTCTATGACCATATCGATCTCTCCATAAGGCGAACCATTAACCAATCGGCCGGTGGCAAGCTACGTGATCTAAGTGCAGAAGAATCATGGGAACTCATAGAAGATCTTGCACTCTATGACAACGAAAGTTGGAATGATCCCCGTGATTTGAACAAAATAGTCAAGGCAATATCTTTGCCTTCGAACAATTCTAGCACTCCCGACCGTAGGATCATGGAACTTGAGGACCAAGTCAAGTTTCTCATGAAATCTTACGAAGCTCCTAAGTATTCAAGCCAAGTGAACAAAATCGCTTCTTCATGCGAATTATGTAGTGGTCCCCATGATACTCATGATTGCGTGGAACTCCCCAGAACAGCTTTTGCGGACTACGCATCCTCGCGTACCGACGAAGCAGGAGACAAGTGGTACACTTTCAAACCCGAGACAAATCCTTACGGTGACTCCTACAACCCTTCTTGGAAAAATCACCCGAACCTTAGGTGGAAACAAAACCAAAACAATTCTTCCAATCCGCCTAATCGTTACCAACCAAACGGTCCACCCTCCAACCGTACTTTCAACAACAATCCTTCTAATAACTATGGTAGTACCAATAATCTTGAAGGGTTGATGTCCAAGTTTATGGCATCTCAAGAAGCTCGCATATCTAAGTTTGAAACCGAATTCAATCAACAACAAACGGAGATGACCAATAAAATTGACAACTTGTTGAAAGCCCTCAACAACCAAGCGCTAACTACACCTAGAAAGGACACTAGGGACGCCAATAGCGGAATCCAAATTAAGGACCCCTCGTCATCCAAACACGTCCACTTTGTCAATGTTGTCACTATTAAGCCAAAAGATAAGGATATAGAAGAAAGTGACAAGGATGAAGTTGGAATAAAAACCGAAACTAGGGATGAAATTAAGGAAGTTGAGGTTAATAAGGGAGAAAAGTTAGAGGAATTAGAAAACGTAGAAGAGTACTTTGATAAGTTGCCCACCAAGGAAGAACGGGAATATCACAAGGATTTATTTAATGATCCCGAGACACCATATATCCTTGGTTCACCCCATATTAAAGTAGGTGACCCCTCTAACAGCAACATACCATGCAACATTGGGCATATGCATATATGGAAAGCTTATATCGATCCTAGGTCTCCTATAAACATCATGACTAGGACCTATTATAATTGGGTAATGAAGAAGCAACTTGGTTATAGGATGATGCCCAACAAGAATTTGATAAGTAATTTTGTTGGAAGAGTGAAAGGATTACATGTATTTGTAGGAAACTTCACTTATGTTACCGACTTTGTGATAGTGGAGGATACTCGTCCGGTAATAGATGATTGCCTAAGTCAAGTAGTGTTCGGAAAACCGTTTGTTGAGGCCTCTAAGATGAGTTATGATCCGACCCAAGTGATAGTTAGATTCAAGGAAGAGAATGGTGAGATTGCTTACCAAATGCCCTATAAGATTGAACAATACCGCCTCTTATCAAACATAGAAAAGGAACACAAACAAGCGGTTTACTATAGGAATGATGAGGATAGATGTAGAGGAGTAGAATATGTTATGAATAGAATACTTGGTTTCTACAATGAATGCTTGCAACTAGGTCCGGAATACAAAACTAATATTGGAGATGACCTAGAGAATGAGACCAACGATGAGGTCACGTAATTGCCCATGACCTTGAGTCTAGCTACAAGACTCGTAAATAAAGAAAAGCGCTTCTTGGGAGGCAACCCATGTTTTGTGTGATTTTATTTTGTTTGATTGTTATTTGTTTTCGTATGCATGCTTTATTTTATTGTTGGTAGATCATGTTTCAAAACTAAAATTTTGAAAATGCTTTATTTTGTCGTTTGACTTTGTCTTAACTTCATACAAAGGTATTTCGCAAAAGATAAGTGTAAGGGGAAACCCCAAATTTGTTTTTAAGAAACGAAATTGATCATGACTTTCCACAATATTAAATGAACATGTGTATTAGTATTTGTTAGAGTCAAATGATTGTATCGAGTCATAATGATGTTTTACAGGATTTTCCAGGAAGTAGGACATAAGTTTTTCCAGAAATTTTCCAGAAACTTAACGTAAAGATTTCTGCAGGTCACTTCTGACGGCGTCAGGAATTAATTCCTGACGGCGTCATGTGTAAAATTCTGGAAATTTTGCTAGTTTTGTTTTTTCTAACGGAGTCTTAAAGTTTTTGTTAATTCTTTAGTTTTATAAACTCCAGGAAATCTGCAAACATTCATTCCACAAGCATTATATCTTAATTTGCTTTCTAGGACTTGTTAGTATATATAGATTGCCGCCGATTTTACGCGAGGTTGCCTTGTTTGTTTTCTCAGGTTTAACAGGTTATATATGACAAGAAGATGCTTTATTTTTCTAGAAGGGAAGCTTTGATTGTTCATTTTCTTGGAGGAAGATCTAACCTTGTTACCACACTATCCACACCAAACGAATCAAGGGAGTATCTGATTTCATTCTTTTACCTGTTTTACTTTTACATCCTTTAATTGAACATTGGAGACAATGTTCATCCTAAGTGTAAGGGGAGGGTAAATGATGATACCTTATAGGATACACTTTCACTTGAGTTTGTTTGTTTGATGGTAGGTGTGTAATAAAACTAAGAGAAATACTTGTTAGTGTAATTGATGAGTGCTCAAACACTCATCATTTTTTGTCAAATCTGAAGTACAAAACATACAAAAATACTCAGAAATGCATCAAAATACTAAAAATATTTCAAAATCGTGTTTTATATGTTTTAGATGCAAAATGAGCAAAAACAGACGAAAAACGTACAAAGTTTGCAAAATTGGCAGTTTCAGTCCCCCAACTTTCATAAAATGACAAAACTAGTCCCTGGATATTCAAAATATGGGAAATTATCACCAAAGGTCCTTTTAAAATCATAAGTTGTCGTATTTAGTCCTTTGGTGAAAAATTGGAAAAGTTTTGAGAATTTACAGTTTTGGTCCCTGGAGTTTCAGATTTTGGCAGATTTAGTCCCTGGTGGGATAATTTTGAATGAAAAATCATTTTGGGTCCTTGGGAAGTTACAAAAATCATTTTTAGTCCTTGGTGTGAAGTTTTTGGAAATTACATGTTTGGTCCCTCAAGTTTGGCAACTTGTCAAATTTGGTCCCCGGGAATTTGAAAAATGAAAAAAATGCAAATTTGGTCCTTTGGCTATTAAAACTTGGCTAATATTACCCTTGGGAGGATTTTGGAACAAATCACATTTACAGCCCCTCACTTTCACTTAATTACATGAATGGTCCTTGTGATTTTGTAACTTAAATAAACCAAACAACCATGGCCTGATCCACAAATACAAATCCAACCCACCTTAAACCCCTGGCCCATTCCCTTTAAGCCCAAATACCCTTCCCTGTTTTAATATTACACCCAGTCAACACCAGGTCAAACACCACCCCAAGACCACTGTTCACCCTCCACTCTCCCTGATTTCCCTCCCCCTGCTCCCTTTTCAAATCCCACAAAAACCTCACCAAACTTAATTAAGACTCTCACCAACCCAAACCAACCCCCCTCCTCATTTATTACCCTCACCTAAACCACTACAACTCCCAATCCTGTTTTCCTGCCATTTTTCATTTGAACGACTGGGATCAATCTAAAGCAATCCAAGGGTCCACAAAGGATGGGAAAGAAAGAGAAGAACCTCAGGGGCTATAAAAGAAAAGAAAAAAAAAGTAGAGATGGGAGAGTTAGTTAGGTTTTATTTTCTCTTAGTGTAGTTTTTAGGTCGACTTTATGTAATGTAACTTTTTAGTTGTTAAAATTAGTTTAAAAGGTGTGTACTCAGTCTCATTTATGTAATTCCAACTTAATTTAATATCAATTTCAGTTTATTTTAGCAGAATCAGTTTTCATCATTTTTATTTAAAATCTCAAATTATTGTTAAGTTGTCAAAGGTTGTTGTTCATATGTTTTTTGTTGTTCATGTAAGCTCAGTGATAAGTTTCCTAAAGCTTTCAAAGTAATTTAAGTAGTTTGTATCAGTAATTAAAAATACAAATAAATAGAAGAAAATTGAAAAATCAAGGTGCAAGAAAGAAGGAGCAAGAAACAGAGTTGGATTTAGATTCAATGGGTATTAGTTGCCTCAGGGAGGCTGTAGGTTAAGTTTTTCTGCTTGTTCTTGGTTTGGAATTCATAATAACCTCACTGTAAGCCCATCTCAGTTTCATTTCATTGAATTGCATATGTAGTAAGTGCTAGTTGTAACTGTCCTTGTTAGTTAATCTATGTTTAATTATGTTTAACTTGTGTTAGTAGAAGATAAAAAGTGGTCATTATGGTTTAAAATCTCATTTTGTTTCACAAAAATCCTATTTTCAGTTTCAAAAGGGGTGTTTAGTTAATACTGTTTGGGTGTGTTTTTGTTGTTATTTGTGACATTTGTTGGTTCAACTAAGTTCCTTTGGCCTAAGTAAACTTCTTTTGTTCATCCTTGTGGTCAAAATCTTATTAAAAGTCAAAATCCAATTCCAAAACCCTTGACAGTTAACTGTCAAGGATGTGAGACCTCAAACCTATCCATTTAGCTTATAATTGATAAATGTAACTTAGATTAGGCTTGTTTTATCATATTATAACATAATCAGTAGATTATAGCCTTTAGAAATCCAACAAAGTCAATTTTCAAGTTTTACTCAAAAAAGTCAAGTGCATGATTTTCATATTTTACTAAAATTTCAAAGAATTGTTTTGATTTTTATATTTGTTTCCAAAGGTTGAAATTTGTTTCCAATGGTAGTATACCAGCTCTTCTCCATAATCCCACATAGCTTGTAATTTTTTGATTTTTTTCCTGGGTTCCACACTTCACCAAAGCGAGTTGCAGGGCTGCAATCTCCCCTGTTCACAGCTGCACATCAGTCCACACCACCAACTTTGTGGTGGTTTTCTGGCCAACCCAGTGGGTACCATGGCCCCATATTTGTACCTTTCAACCCCCCCCCCCTGGTAGGCTTCAAATATTGACCAAGCATTTGACCATTGGATCTGTGGACCCCATCTGAATCAGTACCTCAAGCTTGTCCCATTTTCAGACAAGTTTCAAAGTGTCCAAGTGCTTATTTTGACCCATTGGCTTATTCTGTGGTGACCCATTGGCTTATTCTGTGGTCACAATTGCTTTTTTCTTGCTCACATATGTTCCTTAAACTCAAGTGAACCAGAATTACAAAGAGTGGGTCCCACTTAAGCTAGTTTTAGCTTATTTTGCTTGTTGGTCAACAAAAGTCAACTGTTGATCCAATAAGCATTCAAAGTGCTTAATTTTGATTTATAGAAAGTTTGTTTTTACAAAAGTTTTTCATTTTTAGGTGTAAATTAAGTTTCCAAAAGAAAAATCAAGAAAAAACAATTTAATATTAAGTGATAGTTTCTATTTAATGTAATTTAATTTTAATTTTCATTTTTATATTTTTATTAAGAACTTAGCTTTTTTATATTTTTATTAATTACCTCTTATATTAAAGTATTTATAGTAATTTTCTCAGATTTTTATTTTATCATTTACTACTAGTATTTATTAGAATTAATCTTAGTTTTATTAAAAATTAATTAATATTAAGTATTAAATAGCATAATTAGTTTTTATTAAGCAAAACCTAGTTTTTATATTTTTTAAATAGCTTTTATATGTTGTAAAATAATTTTAGAAATTTTCTTGTAATTTTTACTGTTCATTTACTAATTTTTATAATTTAAAATAGTTTAATTAGGTAATAAATAATTAATTAGTAATTAATTAATATAAAAAGCACAAAAAGACAAAAATACTTATTCTTAATTTTAAAACTTATTTTTAGTTATTTTATAATTTTAGAAATTTTATTTTCATTTTTCTAGTATTTAATTAATATTATATTATATTTAAGTGTTTTAAATCTTAATAATTAGAGTTAATTAGTATTTAATTAATATTAAATAATTAATTAGTGTTAAAATTTATTTTCTTTTTCTAAAAAATTTCTTTTATCTTTTAGTTTGTAAAAAAGTCATTTTCACCCCCTGGGTGTTTTCAGATTTCAGTTTTCACTTTTTATTTTGTACGTTTACGTTTTATTCAAATGTAAACGTTCACGTTTTAGGTTTTAATCGTTTCTGGTTTTTCCTAGCTTCCAGTCTTATTCATATAGCTTGCTTAAGCTATTTTCTTGTAGATTCCCTAGCTTAATCACACACAAACCCTTTTCCTGTCCAAATTCAACCGATCACATAACCGTTTGTTAACCATCCACACCTCGTCGAGACATAACGACCCGGGGAAACCACTATATTCCGCGGAGCATTGACTCTAGGCTGTTTGACCTTGTTGACCATTCCCTGGTCAGTTTAGGTTGACCGTTTGGAGCCAATCAATTTTTGGCGCCGCTGCCGGGGAGGTTGTGTGCGTTTTCTAAACGGTTTTTCTGATTAGTGAATCGGGATATACATCCATTGTATATTTACCACCCTTGTTCATATTATCTTATTATTATCATATAAAAACAAAATCGTTCACGAAAACATTTTTAACTCAGTTTTCAACGAACACAAAAAAACACAAAAACATTTTCTTTATCATTTGTATAAAATGTATTCCAAAAACACCAAAAATATCCTTCTTCACCCTCCTACCCTTTTGATTCTCATTTCCTCACCCTCTATACACATTTGATTCTTTCTATGTCTCATCCACACTTTCTGCCTTGCCATTGGTGTGGTAATCCTTATAATGGTGGCAATTGCCCCAGTTGTGGCATGGTAGAGTCGGGAAACGGGTCTTTCTATAACCAGAATCCCTATTCCTACCATGACACGACTGATTCATTCCATCAGTTACCACACCATGAGACTCAGCAGTTTTACTATTGTGAGTACTGTGGTGGTTCACACTACAGTTCTGATTGTCAATCGGGAAATACGCTTGTCTATGAGCAGTTTCCCGATAACGATTATGACTCTAGCACATACGACTCACAGCCTCAACAGTTTTACTGTTGTGATTACTGTGGAGGTCCACACTTCAGCTCAGATTGTCAATCAGGGAATCCATATCCTTGTGACAATTTTGACACACCTTATTACGACCAACCTCCACAGTACGATATGAATCAAGCACTTCTTCCAGAAATGCAAAATATGATGAAAATCGTTGATGAGCTTAAGGGTTTAGTTAAAGACTTTGCCCAAAGACATACTCATCAAAAGTCCATGGAAGAATTGCTAGCTGAAGAGCAGGCTGCTAGAATAAATTCCCAAGATGCCTATGAAAAATCTGTTAGGGAATCCATTGCTAGAGAAAAAGCAACCAGATCTAGCTCTTTGTTCCGTTTTATTCCTGATGACAGTGATGATGAGGATACACTTGATATCCTTCAATTCTATAAAGATCCATCAAGTTCATCAGTTGATATCCCAGCAGTTGAGATTCCATCTCAAACAACTGCTATCACACCCGAGGTTCACACTCACTCTCTGAACATGGGGGATGAGCATCTTAGCACTGTTCCTAATAAGGAATCGGACGAATTAATAAAGTCTAGTGTTGAGATCCTTGTCCCTATCCCAAGAGAGTTACAGGGAACTCTTGATCATATGTGTGATATTCCTTCCCCTCTTGAGTGTTCAAACGATCATTTTGAGACTTCTCTCAGATTTTAATGATGATTGTACATCTCATGGAGACATTGAGTATATCGAGGCATCACTCCCTCAGTCTGATGTTGATCCTCTTCTTGAGGAGTTCGCTGATGAACTTACTCACATCAATCCACTTTCATTGGAAAGTGATGATGGTCTCCTCGACTTTGAAGCCGATCTGGGAGAAATTGAAAGTCTCCTATATCATGATCCGTCACTCACTTCTGATCCTAACAGTCCAATTGAGAATAATAATCTCTTTGTTCCCGAAACATTCAATACTACTCTCACCAATCCTCTATTTGAATTCGAATCTGAATTCACTTTGATTTCTGATAATCCACTCTTTGGTAGTCGGAATGAGGATTGTGATGAGTCTATTCCGGAACATGAATTCACAGATTCACATCTTGTGAATAATTCTCTTCATGAGGAGTTCTCCGGTGAACTCACTCATCATATCATGACTCCTCCGGAGTTTGATAGCCCGGGGGGAGATGCACTCAATCATGAGGATTTGAAAATTCCCACCCACCCTCCCGGGTTGTTTACGAGCTTAACCTTTAAAATCCAAACTCAGGCTATTGAGCCTCCTCTTGAGGAAGAAGATTAACTCATGATTTTCATCATGGTTTTCTTCCTTTTCTTCACCTACAAGGTGACTTCTCTTGTTCTTCACTCCTTCGGGAATGAGGACACTATCTTTGATCCCGGCATTTTCATGTATCATTATCTTGAGCCGGATACTTATCTCATCGGTGTGGAACTTTCACGTGCTTCATATGTTTGTCCAAACATTTTGAATGAAAGTCCGATTGAGATTGCTTCTTCCACATCATGCTTCCCCAAGGACAAATGAATTCGGGGTCGAGTCAAGCTAGCGACTCGGTAAACAAAAACAGTAGCATGCTTATAGGGTTTTCACCCTAAGTGTGGGGGAGTCCCCCATGCTATGGTTACAAATGAAGTGAAAAACAAAATGGTGTTTTCCACGCTTAGCTTGTAATGTTGCCCTTTTACGTTCAAAATGTCGGCATAATAGCCGGGATTTTGAATATTGAGGACAATATTCATCCTAAGTGTGGGGGGGGGGGGGGATTTCGCTATTCTAGCGAATTTTATCACATTTTACTATCTCATACCCCCGTTTTTAGCCAAAATTTCAAAAATTTTAAATTTTTTTCACTGGTGCTTCAAAATTTTTGTGGTAATCAGTCCGCCTTGTCTAAACGACAAAAGGGATTGGCTAGTCCAGGAGCAAACGGTTCTTGGTAAAGACATCTCAAATCCGTTTACGGCTTGCAATTTGCCCAAAATTGTATGGTTCATCAACACCCCATATCCCATTAAGCGAATGAGTTAGCTAGCCTGCAAGATTATGGCTTGTGGTAAAGGCCGTGGAAAATCCATAATTGGTAATCAGCTCACCAAGATGTTGACTATTCCATCAAGAGCTGGCTAGTCCAGAAGCAAACGGCTTTTGGTAAAGACTAATCAAATCCGTTGACAGCTGGTGGTTTGCTCAAAATCACACGGTTATCAGGTGTACCACAGTTCTCACACCTGGCTACTCCAGAAGTGATGGCTTTTGGTAAAGAGTTTAAAATCCATCAAGTTTTCAAAACAGTTATTGCTAGGGACTAGCAATATTTTAGTGTGGGGGATTGATGAATGCACAAACACTCATCATTTTTGGTCAAATCTGAAGTGCAAAACATACAAAAACACTCAGAAATGCATCAAAATACTAAAAATATTTCAAAATCGTGTTTTATATGTTTTAGATGCAAAATGAGCAAAAACAAACGAAAAACGTACAAAGTTTGCAAAACTGGCAGTTTCAGTCCCCTAACTTTCATAAAATAACAAAACTAGTCCCTGGATATTCAAAATATGGGAAATTATCACCAAAGGTCCTTTTAAAATCATAAGTTATCGTATTTAGTCCTTTGGTGAAAAATTGGAAAAGTTTTGAGAATTTACAGTTTTGGTCCCTGGAGTTTCAGATTTTGGCAGATTTAGTCCCTGGTGGGATAATTTTGAATGAAAAATCATTTTGGGTCCTTGGGAAGTTACAAAAATCATTTTTAGTCCTTGGTGTGAAGTTTGTGGAAATTACATGTTTGGTCCCTCAAGTTTGGCAACTTGTCAAATTTGGTCCCCGGGAATTTGAAAAATGAAAAAAATGCAAATTTGGTCCTTTGGCTATTAAAACTTGGCTAATATTACCCTTGGGAGGATTTTGGAACAAATCACATTTACAGCCCCTCACTTTCACTTAATTACATGAATGGTCCTTGTGATTTTGTAACTTAAATAAACCAAACAACCATGGCCTGATCCACAAATACAAATCCAACCCACCTTAAACCCCTGGCCCATTCCCTTTAAGCCCAAATACCCTTCCCTGTTTTAATATTACACCCAGTCAACACCAGGTCAAACACCACCCCAAGACCACTGTTCACCCTCCACTCTCCCTGATTTCCCTCCCCCTGCTCCCTTTTCAAATCCCACAAAAACCTCACCAAACTTAATTAAGACTCTCACCAACCCAAACCAACCCCCCTCCTCATTTATTACCCTCACATAAACCACTACAACTCCCAATCCTGTTTTCCCGCCATTTTTCATTTGAACGACTGGGATCAATCTAAAGCAATCCAAGGGTCCACAAAGGATGGGAAAGAAAGAGAAGAACCTCAGGGGCTATAAAAGAAAAGAAAAAAAGTAGAGATGGGAGAGTTAGTTAGGTTTTATTTTCTCTTAGAGTAGTTTTTAGGTCGACTTTATGTAATGTAACTTTTTAGTTGTTAAAATTAGTTTAAAAGGTGTGTACTCAGTCTCATTTATGTAATTCCAACTTAATTTAATATCAATTTCAGTTTATTTTAGCAGAATCAGTTTTCATCATTTTTATTTAAAATCTCAAATTATTGTTAAGTTGTCAAAGGTTGTTGTTCATATGTTTTTTGTTGTTCATGTAAGCTCAGTGATAAGTTTCCTAAAGCTTTCAAAGTAATTTAAGTAGTTTGAATCAGTAATTAAAAATCTCAAAAAAAATACAAATAAATAGAAGAAAATTGAAAAATCAAGGTGCAAGAAAGAAGGAGCAAGAAACAGAGTTGGATTTGGATTCAATGGGCATTAGTTGCCTCAGGGAGGCTGTAGGTTAAGTTTTTGTGCTTGTTCTTGGTTTGGAATTCATAATAACCTCACTGTATGCCCATCACAGTTTCATTTCATTGAATTGCATATGTAGTAAGTGCTAGTTGTAACTGTCCTTGTTAGTTAATCTATGTTTAATTATGTTTAACTTGTGTTAGTAGAAGATAAAAAGTGGTCATTATGGTTTAAAATCTCATTTTGTTTCACAAAAATCCTATTTTCAGTTTCAAAAGGGGTGTTTGGTTAATACTGTTTGGGTGTGTTTTTGTTGTTATTTGTGACATTTGTTGGTTCAACTAAGTTCCTTTGGCCTAAGTAAACTTCTTTTGTTCATCCTTGTGGTCAAAATCTCAGTAAAAGTCAAAATCCAATTCCAAACCCTTGACAGTTAACTGTCAAGGATGTGAGACCTCAAACCTATCCATGTAGCTTATAATTGATAAATGTAACTTAGATTAGGCTTGTTTTATCATATTATAACATAATCAGTAGATTATAGCCTTTAGAAATCCAACAAAGTCAATTTTCAAGTTTTACTCAAAAAAGTCAAGTGCATGGTTTTCAGATTTTACCAAAACTTCAAAGAATTGTTTTGATTTTTATATTTGTTTCCAAAGGTTGAAATTTGTTTCCAATGGTAGTATACCAGCTCTTCTCCATAATCCCACATAGCTTGTAATTTTGTGATTTTTTTCCTGGGTTCCACACTTCACCAAAGCGAGTTGCAGGGCTGCAATCTCCCCTGTTCACAGCTGCACATCAGTCCACACCACCCACTTTGTGGTGGTTTTCTGGTCAACCCAGTGGGTCCCATGGCCCCATATTGGTACCTTTAAACCCCCCCCCCCCTGGTAGGCTTCAAATATTGACCAAGCATTTGACCATTGGATCTGTGGACCCCATCTGAATCAGTACCTCAAGCTTGTCCCATTTTCAGACAAGTTTCAAAGTGTCCAAGTGCTTATTTTGACCCATTGGCTTATTCTGTGGTCACAATTTCTTTTTTCTTGCTCACATACGTTCCTTAAACTCAAGTGAACCAGAATTACCAAGAGTGGGTCCCACTTAAGCTAGTTTTAGCTTATTTTGCTTGTTAGTCAACAAAAGTCAACTATTGATCCAATAAGCATTCAAAGTGCTTAATTTTGATTTATAGAAAGTTTGTTTTTACAAAAGTTTTTCATTTTTAGGTGTAAATTAAGTTTCCAAAAGAAAAATCAAGAAAAAACAATTTAATATTAAGTGATAGTTTCTATTTAATGTAATTTAATTTTAATTTTCATTTTTATATTTTTATTAAGAACTTAGCTTTTTTATATTTTTATTAATTACCTCTTATATTAAAGTATTTATAGTAATTTTCTCATATTTTTATTTTATCATTTAGTATTTATTAGAATTAATCTTAGTTTTATTAGTAATTAATTAGTATTAAGTATTAAATAGCATAATTAGTTTTTATTAAGCAAAACCTAGTTTTTATATTTTTTATATAGCTTTTATATGTTGTAAAATAATTTTAGAAATTTTCTTGTAATTTTTACTGTTCATTTACTAATTTTTATAATTTAAAATAGTTTAATTAGGTAATTAATAATTAATTAGTAATTAATTAATATAAAAAGCACAAAAAGACAAAAATACTTATTTTTAATTTTAAAACTTATTTTTAGTTATTTTATAATTTTAGAAATTTTATTTTCATTTTTCTAGTATTTAATTAATATTATATTATATTTAAGTGTTTTAAATCTTAATAATTAGAGTTAATTAGTATTTAATTAATATTAAATAATTAATTAGTGTTAAAATTTATTTTCTTTTTCTAAAAATTTTCTTTTATCTTTTAGTTTGTAAAAAAGTCATTTTCACCCCCTGGGTGTTTTCAGATTTCAGTTTTCACTTTTTATTTTGTACGTTTACGTTTTATTCAAATGTAAACGTTCACGTTTTAGGTTTTAATCGTTTCTGGTTTTTCCTAGCTTCCAGTCTTATTCATATAGCTTGCTTAAGCAATTTTCTTGTAGATTCCCTAGCTTAATCACACACAAACCCTTTTCCTGTCCAAATTCACCCGATCACATAACCGTTTGTTAACCATCCACACCTCGTCGGGACATAACGACCCGGGGAAACCACTATATTCCGCGGAGCATTGACTCTAGGCTGTTTGACCTTGTTGACCATTCCCTGGTCAGTTTAGGTTGACCGTTTGGAGCCAATCAATAATTTTAGCGCCAAATTTAAATTTTTTTACAACATTTAGGAGTGAAACATTAGCCTTAGCAAGCGTCTCATGGATAGGAGTCGTATGACTAGCACAAAACCGTACCATTCAGAAAAATTTTCCACCCAAATATGTGAGGTTCGTCTTTAGATTTGATAGGAAAAGCATTTATTATTAGTGCTTATGAGTGTACCGGTAGCATTTAGATTCTAGAACTTGCGTTAGTGACGCATCCCGAGACCGCTAGTGAGACTACATTCGTGTAGTAGGATTTACTACATGATAAGAGGCATTAGATCACCCTTGTGTTAAACCCGTATCATAATTACTTGACCATTTAAGTCATACTACTTGGCTAGTAAAGTCAATTAATTTTTCCCACACCTTAGCGTTGTACTCATTTTTAGTACACGAAACCCCTAGCACACCCCTCCGAGCCTATCTTTTCGTTTCTAACTTTAAGCATCTTACTTAAAGGAAGAATTTGTTACAACCCACTTAAATGTACACCCAAATCGCCTTAGCCTTCCGTGTATGCACTCATCTTTAGTGCATTATTGTTATTTGTTTAAACCCTTAGTTAATTATCTAATTGATTACATGGTTGCTAAGTCGAGTCATATCCTTGTACATATTGTTTTGGGACGATTGGGACTCATGGGTAAACTACTTGTGTTTTGGAGTAATGGGGAAGAACATCATTTATTACCGCCATATGTGCGTTAATCTTAAAAAGTACTCCAAGTGTTTTGATTATCTTGATTCGAGTCATTGGATTAGTTCATTGTAAAGTATGTAAAAATTCAAGTGTAAGGGGAATGTTCATTCCCTATGATGTATTATTTTGGATGGTGGGGTAAGAGTGTATGCAAAAAAAAAAAAAAAAAAAAAAAAAAAAAAAAAAAAAAAAAAAAATCGGAAAAATCAAGAAAAAAGAAAAAAAAAATAGAAAAAGAAAAGAGAAATAACATACTGACTACCATCCCGTTTCATTTTATGTTTGTTTTAAGTTTTTGTTATTTTTCATTCATTAGCTTAAGTCGAGTCTAGTCTTGGCTTAGCAACGCCATATTGTACATGTAATTAACCAAGATGATTAACTCGCCACCAGTAAAGATTGCCTATATCCAACAAAACCGTGTATTCCATATCCCTACACCTAACATTATAACCCTTTGAAAGACCTCTTTGATAGTTTATCCTAGGTACTTACGCCATGTGGTGGAGGTTTGATCATTTCCCAAGCCTATGGTAATCTATTTTGCTATGACAGGTAGTGAGAGATGTTTTCTATTTCCATATTGTGATATATACTTTATTACACCCGAGAGATGTGAGTATCTAAACACTATTTGTGAGGTGCTAGTGTATGACCTCCGAGTTTGTCTTTGGTCTTTAGTGGAACGATTATCAGTTGTAATTACTTTTATATTAGTGTTAAATGACCCCTAACTTGTATTTTGATTAGAATAAAAGCGCATTTGATTGAGGACAAGCAAATCTCAAGTGTAAGGGTATTTGATGAGACGAAAAATGAACCGTTTTTAGGGGGTCATTTTAGCCCGGATTCGAATTTATTTGAGCAAATATTGCCCTAAATCGTTCCTTTTGTCATTTTAGGTACTTTTGGAGTGAATTCTGGAAAAGGAAGCATTTTGGACGTTTTTGGAGCATAAAAGTGAAGAAAACGGCAAACTCTTAATTTTCCTTGCTGGGAACAGTACCTGACGGCGTCAAGAGTTATCAAGTGACGGCGTCAAGAGTAATACAAGAGGTGGAAGTGGATAAAGTCTGTGACGATCCAGAAGAGTTTTGCACTATGGACATGATGGCATCACCATAGGCCGTCATCGTCCAAATATGAGTGACGGCCTAGAGTAGAATTGCACATGACGGCGTCAAAAGTGGATCTAGGCAATCCGATTTCATTATGGGTGGCGAGTTGACGGCGTCAGAATTTCCTTCTTGACGTCGTCACCTTGTAAAATCTATATATAGTTTTGCAATTTTCATAAATTAAAGAGGAACAAGTAGGGTGTAACATTGGAGAGAAACCCTAGTACGAATATTACAGCTTTTTCAAGGGTTTTTACCCTTTGAAACCTTTCATGTTCAATTGAGATAAGTACTCTTTCAATTTATTCAATATGTCTATGTGTTGTTTGAATATATCTTACACTTGTCTTGAATTTAACATGCTTGGCTAGATCTCTTGTGTGTTTGCTTAGA
Source organism: Artemisia argyi (assembly GCA_030686995.1). Classification (NCBI taxonomy): domain Eukaryota; kingdom Viridiplantae; phylum Streptophyta; class Magnoliopsida; order Asterales; family Asteraceae; genus Artemisia; species Artemisia argyi. The sequence continues at coordinate 73,066,577 of CM060685.1, read as the reverse complement.
AGTAGTGAAACCTAGATGTTAATTATGGGTTGATTGTTTGTTTATAGTTGTTACGGATGATTGTATTCGATGTTAGGCTTAAGAAAACTGGCAGACTTCCATTGGTGACATGCTTGAACGTCTTAAGAAACATGATCAGAGGTGTACTATGATTTTTGGTTGTATTTAATGCGTAGGAGAATTCTAATGATCCCATCTTAGGAGCTTCTAACGGCTCGACATAGGAGTGAAGTAGGATCCTATAGAGTTAGGGAATATTGTACACGGCCCTACGACTAGTACTAAGGAATACGACCCGTCATCCACGCAATTGTAACAAACTATCAACCTGTAAAAGATATCTAGGGAGTAATGAAACCTAAGTAAACACAACTCTCCCTATCATTGTTCACACCACTAGTTTAATTAGATTTTATTTCATTTTTGTTATTTTATTTTGATTGCATCTTAGTTATTGGGTTAGTTGATTAGCAACTAATTCCGCCCACTCTTCCAAAAACCAAGATTTTAATTGCTTTTATAAAAACATAAAGATACAAAAAGAATCATCCCTCACCTCTAGACCTAGTTTTTAGGCTTTCTAATCCTAGCGACACTATTCCTGAGTTGAACGATCAATCTCCCGGTACTTGTCACTATACTATACTACAACGATCAGGTACACTGCCTGGTGGGGGTTGTAAGCTTCTCGAGATCCCTCGAGAGGTAAAGCCTGGTGCGATTCCCACGTATCACTCGGTCACCTAAATATTGTAATAGCATTAAGTTAGCTCGTATTTAGCTTATTATTTAGTTAGTTTTAGTTTAAGTAACACCGTGGAAGAAGGACGGGTCTTTACCCATTGTATGCCTGATCCACAGCTCGGGAATGGGCGTTTTTATTTGTTGTATAAATACCCCTCTCCCACCAAGGGAGAGGGTTGGACCTTCTCATTCACTTAATATAATATTCTCTATTTTCCATCAAGGTTCCAACTTTCTTTCTTTCCTCTTCCTCTTTCTCACTTAACGCCACCATAATCATCATGTTTGTGACTTAATTAGTATCCTACAAAAAACACACAAATATCATATATTTCCATCATCATAACATATCATATTCGCTAGAATCAAGTTTCATACTTGATTTGATTGTTGTATCCTCTAAACAGTTCGTACTAGATAGGACGAAAATCTGTTTAAGGACACTGCTAATCGCAGGCCTCAATATGTTGTTGTAATCTTACAATTTTGTACAAAACAATTTGTATTACTTTTATATTATTCCCAACAATGTTAAACATAAATTTCAAGATAGATCAATCGATTCTGAAATCACATGTTGAAAAACATGAAAAGTTCAAAGGGTCTGATTTTCGTCGTTGGCAACAGAAGATGTTATTTTATTTGACAACGTTGCATTTGTCAAATGTTCTCACGGATCCTGAACCAACAGATCCGTATGTGGAGGAACAAAATGTTCCTACTGAGGCACAAATAGCAGACTATGAAAGGGCCGCCTCACTATGGAATCATAATGAATATAATTGCAGAAATTATCTTCTGAATGGTTTGGATGATTCCCTGTATGATATTTATTCTTCCTTTACAAGTGCAAGGGAAATTTGGGAATCATTGGAAAAGAAATTTAGGACTGAAGTTGCATGTTCCAAAAAGTTTGTTGTTGGAAAATTCTTGAACTTCAAGATGAATGATGCAAAGCCTGTTGTGAAACAAGCGGAAGAACTCCAAATCATAGTCCACGAATTGGAAGTAGAAGGCATGGGTATTAACTCTAACTTTCTTGTTGGTTCCATTATTGAAAAATTACCCTCATCCTTGAAAAAATTGAAGTTATATCTTAAACATTTGACTGACGATATGAGTTTTGAGCAACTTGTTCTCAAAATTCGTGTTAAGGAAGATAACAGGATGCAGGAAAAGGCTGATGCAAATTCAATAGAACCAAATGCAAACATGGTTGGAGAAAGCTCTTCCAAATCAAAGAATCACCACAAAAACAACAAAAATGGTGGTGGTTCTGGACAGAATTCTTCCAAGGATAAAAAGAAAAATTACACCCAACAAAAGAACCACAACTTCAAGAAAGTTTATCACTGTTGAGTTTGTGGGAAATCTGGGCATAAAGCCAAGGATTGTCGCCACAAGAAAGAACATGGAGGTGGAAATTCTGGAGGAAATTCCAACCAAGCAAACCATGTGGAATCTCCCAAAGAATTTGCTGGAGTAATTGAAGCCTTCTTGAATACAAATGATGTTGATTGGTGGTTGGATACTGGTGCAACAAAGCACATATGTAATTCAAGAAGTATGTTTGTTTCTTACCAAAGGGTGAATGAAACTGAACCAACGTGTATGGGGAATGGAACTTCTTCAAAGATTGAAGGAAAAGGCAAAGTCATATTGAAGTTGACTTCTGGAAAAGAACTTGTACTCTCAAACGTGTTACATGTGCCAAACATCACCAAGAATCTGATTTCTGGCCCTATTCTTAGTAATAAGGGATTTAAACTTGTATTTGAATCAGATAAATTTGTAATTACCAAGGGTGGTGTGTATGTAGGAAAGGGTTACTTTGATCAGGAAATCTTTAAACTAAGTGTAACTGAGGACAATGTTATTAATAATAATAACGCGGGCACTAGCACTGCTTCTGTGTAGATGGTTGATCCTTCTTTCTTATGGCATTCTAGATTAGGCCATGTTAATTTTCGTTCCTTACAAAGAATGATAAACTTAGGCATGTTGCCTAAATGCACAATGGATAAAATATCCAAGTGTGAAATTTGTGTTGAATCTAAATGCACAAGTCATTCACATAAATCTGTAGAAAAATCAAATGAAATACTTGGTTTAATCCATACAGATTTATGTGATTTCAAAGCAACACCATCAAGAGGAGGAAAGAATTATTATATCACTTTCATTGATGATTACATCAAATTTTGTTATGTGTACTTAATAAATGCCACATTCTCAATATTTAAGTATATCTTACTTAACCACATGCATATTCGGTGGCGGAACCAGGGGTGTCCCGGGGGTCCGAGACACCCATAAATTTCCGGTTCTTAAAAATTGTGTTTGTAGTCCTTTTTTTCTTTTGGTAAAAGAGTGAAATATATTATCAACAAATAAAGACATAACCAATCCATGCCAACCATGAACATACTCATGAGGCATAGATGGCCATATACAGAACATACAAAATACAACTAAAGCATCTATACAATCAAAACACAATACAAAGACTGCCCAAAACAAAGAATTGCCCAAAATACCAAACAGAATACTTAGAGCAACATCTAAGATATAGACCATCAGTCATCCACACTTAGAGCTCTAAATCAATCCCAGCCAGTCATCAATGAAAGCGGGCTAATGCAAACCATCCCGAAAAGATTGGATTCTTAAAAACCTTCTCAATTAAAACTCGGTAGGAAAAACCTTGGAGAATGAAAAACAGTGCAACTCTCAATAAGATGAGCATATAGTAATGCAGAAGAAATGACATATTACCATATTGCAAGCTAAATGAAAGAAAAGGTGGACAGAGCACCACAAATAGGACCCAAAAGAGGAGAAAGACACCATCATGTACTCATAAAGTAATCACATTTCAAGCATAGAAGGCAACATCTTTCAGCACTCTCCTGTTGGGACAAGAAACTTTACAAGTAGAGGAGATAGCTTAATCATTTTGCCATCTATTTATCCACCAAAAAAGCCAAAGACTATCCATCCAACAGAAAAAGAACCATCCCAGCCTAAAACTAACTAGGCGCATTAGAAACTATAATATGAACAAACATACCTTCCCAATCCAACCAGTAGCTTCCAATTTTTCCCCAAACTACATGACAACAAGAAACCTTCCTTATGTGAATTACTAACCAAATATTTAAGTTTCCCCTTCATAACCCACTCAAAGCATAAACAATATGAATCAGAGATAAAAGCTTTCCTTCACATGGTACAAGGCTATCTGATACACAACAAAATCAACATATCCAAACACTCCATACCCATCACAAGCACTAAGTCACGAAACCTACATTTTGTGAATTACACACCAATAATACTTAATACGATCTTGCCTTAATAAATTGTCCCATCCAGACCCATTCATCCAAACAAACTTGATTAATACTAGAGATTATCCTTCACAAAGTACTAGGTCATCTGAACCAATACATCAATCAAAAACTGCTAACACTTCTGATCAACATAGGGTATCCCTTCAGCCCTGAAATTACTGTCAATCTCAACTATTCAACAAGATCAGAAACGTTTATAAACTAGAGCATATGGGTGGTTTAAATAAGGAATTGGCTTATGTCCACTACAAAGTAAGAAACCAAATTAGAAAATAACTACACATCCTTAGACTACAAAAATACCAAGGTATTTCAGTAGAAAGGCTTCATTAGTATCAATTTAAGCCATCTACCGAACATCCCTAGGACCTTATAACCTCACCACTGGAGACTACAACAACATGACAATTCCCGTAGTCAAAAGTATGACTATTTAAAAGAAAAAGAGCCCATATTACATTCAAAAGATCCAAAGCATTACCTCTAATGCACATTCTAAATTTTAGCCACCTTCAGCACAACATAAGTTTGAACCACCCTCAAACTTAGAAGTTTCAATCTAACATCATCCACAATAGCCTTCTTAACATAGTCGCAACTTCTGTCAATATTTTGGAAGAGTCTTCTATTTCTTTCAATCCATATATGGTAAACAGTAGATGCAAGCACCAGTCTTCTAAGTACACTTAAGATATTATTAAGAGCAAACATGTTTCTAATTGAATAAAAATTTCTTTCCAATTATTGTTTAGTTTATTCTAAGTGTACCTGATCATTTTGTGTCTTGGTTCTGTCCGTGCGCATATCTCACAAAAGTTTTATTTTTATCGATAGTGCACTACCGAGATTAAATTCTTTTAGGTTCTTTATGGGTAAACCTTAATATCCATAAATCGGCCGTCAAGCGTGAACATTATAGAAAATTCCCCTTCATGCATGGTGAAGGGCATCTTCTATGTCTAGTCTTAGTTGAAATAGTAAAGACAAAGCTTAAAAAAGTGTGATTTAAGGGGAAAAGTTTTGTGGTTTTTGAGAAATTAAATGTTCAACAGATCTATGTAACATGATAGATTTTATTATGTAGTTATCATTTTATATTCATTTTTTCATAATACATTTTCATGATATATGTATTATTCAGCTTAACTAGATTGGACCAATCATTACTCAAAATAATAAGTTAGCTCAAGTATCATTTACACTTCAGGCAAGCCATCAACATATCAAGTAGTACGGTAAACAATCATCCAAACTAATTGAAGCTTTGAGAGTTTCCATAGCACTCAAATATAGGAGCATATGCTTAACCATTAGTGGTCCATATAAGGTTGGTACCTACAAATACCACGTAACATGCTCTAAGTTGTCAAACGCCAAGATTATGACAGAAACACGAGGGACGTGCATACACGATCAAAATAGCATGACCTTAACTAATGAGAGAGCAACATGTGTCACTCTTGTTTGCTCAATAGATAATCGACACTTATCATCCATCTATAAGTGAGCTCAACCCCTAATCACGTTATATAAATAGAGAGGGATCATCATCATTTTCATACAAGTATATGGGCATCTGATAATACACTCGCACACTCATTTTGATATTTTGATATATGTGAGCGTTACCCAGGCTACGAGATATTATTTTTTTGACGAGGTTCTTATTAATCATTAATGAGATATCAAGCATACAATCAATCCATACATCAAATATAACACATTTCACATATCATACATGATCAAATATGTGAAAACTCTAGATCTTTTTATGCAATAACATATCAAAGAATACTTAGGCTATGTTTGGCAAAAGTAGCTGTGAGAAGTAGCAGTGAGTAGTAGCAATGAGCTATGAGCAGTAGCCAAAAAAGCTCACAGCTTCATAAAGAAGCATTGGGAAAATGAGCTTTCCTAAAAAATAGCAAAGCCCACAGCTCTCATGCCAAACGAACACTAAAAATCAAAAAGCTCATTGTTCACCGCTCCTTGCTCAAAAAAGCTTCAAAAAGCTTTGTGCCAAACATAGCCTTAACAAATAATAAGGAACTTTGGAGTTTACGTTGATTATCATGTGGCAAATATGGTGTGTAAGAAACTCCAAAACACATGGGTAGAAGAGATTGAGCCGAATAAAATGAAAGAGTCAACGCATGTGATATTGAAAGACTTTTATCAAGCATATGTAGATTTGGAAGCACATATTGTTACGCCTAATGTTCCATCTCAGGTACCCTGGTCTCCTCAATCTTATAGAGTGATAAAAATTAATGCCGAAGTTAGGATATCAAGTAGAAATAGTGTTGTGGGAATTGGTTTTGTCATGAGGTGTCACAACAGGCAAATTCGGGTGGTGGTAAATAGACCTCGATTATTAAGATCGAAGCAAATGCTATTCTTTGGGATATCTAGGTGGCTCTCGCTAAGGGTTTCAGGAATGTTATTTTGGAGACGAATTCAAGTATTCTTGTCGACACATTTCTACGTAAAAAGGGATTTGCTTCATATTAGGGACCTCTTCCTAAAAATACTCAATTATGTTGCTCGTTTACTTCATGTTCTTTGTCCATTCTGCGGCGTGATGAGAATCGAGTGGCTCATGAGCTAGCTAGACAGGCGTTATATGACATTGTAGATAAGGTCTATGATGGTTTTGTGCCGCCCTCAGTCGACCCACTGGTGCTTTAAAAAAAATTATGTCTTATTGTGAAATTTAAATTAAAAAAAAATAATAATAATAATAAAAATAAAAAATCTATCTTACAACTTTTCCTCTAACAAATACTAAGTTACAAATGTAACGTTTCATATTTATATTATTTCTTTTCTCAAAAATATTGTACACATTAAATTTTTTTACTTGTCTCAAAAACTATACTATTTCAGTAATATGGGTAATAAACGTTTAGGGTGCGTTTAGTTAAAAAAAATAATATATAAAAAAAAAAAAAAAAAAAAAAAAAAAAGGATTTCCTACTTTTTTGTTTTCAATTTTGTAAAAAGCCAAACAAAGGGGGAAATAAGTTTCCACAAAACATAGAAATGTGTTCATATAATAATAATAATAATAATAATAATAATAATAATAGTAATAATAATAATAAAAGGAAGATGAGTTATGAGTTTCAAGGAACCCAAAGAAAAAAAATGTTTTTAGTAGTAGAAAATACAGCTTTTCTATTTTGTAGAGAAGTTAGTAGAAAAACTTTGATTTGAACACGGTTTTCATTTTTCTTATTTTGTACAAAATATTTTATAAAAAAGATGACTGTTTTCTTCTAACCTAAACGGCTAAACAGACCCTTCAAGCTTTACCCTTTCATACTTGTTATAGTTGAAGTTATTGTAGTTAATTTGTGTATGATGCAAGGGCGAAATTAATATTTTGTTAACTAAACTCTAGTTCTATTGTACATTAGTACATATCACTAAGTGTAAACAGATTGTTGATAAACAATAAAAGTGAGATTGAGTACTATTTTGGTTTTGCTAAAAGTACCTGTTTTAGATTTCTAAGCCCAATATGATAACATGCCATGTACTTTTATGTTAGATACGGTTACATCTTCATCACAAATGACAAATCACAAGTCACTTATTGGGCTAGGCTCACAACTAAATAATTTATCGGTCAAATATGTACAGTCGAGCTCAATTATTTTGGTAAGTTCAAAAAAAAAAAAAAGGAAGAGCTCAATTATTTTGGACTGGACTCATCTATTACTAGCCCAAAGATTAAACAAGAAAACTGGTTATTTTTCCCCATCCAAATTCAACTACTTTTCGCCCTTAATTCCTTAACAAGGTTTTTAAAGTTCCACGTACAAAAAACCGACAAGAATAATTTGGACTTCTTATTCTAAAATACGTATAAACGATTAGTTTTGGGTCTCAAAGAATTGAACCAAATCCGATGTTCATTGAGATCCAAAACGTATCATTTTCCTTCGATATTTATAATTTTCTAATAGATTTTGTAATTTTTACGTGCAGTATGCAGTGTTTATCCTTATTGTAAGGCCAAATTGCCAAAATTATAATTTTAGTTCTTTATTGGTTAAATTTCGATAGTTACTCAATGTTTTTGACAATAGTTAAATTTATGTAAATTAACTGTTTTAAATACCTGAGTACCTGACATTGAACTTTTTTATTTTTATGTTATCTTTTGTTGGCAATTGTATAGTTTTTTTTGCTTCTAAACACACAGTATTCAGGAGCTTTCTAAACATGTTTATTAGGATTTGTTTAGTAGTTCATGTACTAAGAATCTTTGCCAATAATATTGCACCAACAAGTCAACAAACACCATTTTGGACGGTCCGCCAATTCTTTAGTTTTTTTATTTGCTTCTTTGTTATGATTGCACAAAGAAAAAAATACTGAATTATTTCACTATAATATAAAACTGAATAATAAATAATAAGTTAAACCTAAAACGTTTCTAGAAGGTAGAATAGTACCCATAAAATAGTGGATTGATATTAAGTCACCATCACATCTTCACATCATCCTTTAAAATACTCGTCACATAAAAGATAATATGAAATGATTCACCAAACAAGTTACTTTTAATAAATGAGGTTTATGACAAAGTTAGCAATAACCATGGTAAGGTTGTCGTAGGTGTTTATGCTTCATTTTTTTTTTTTTTTGAGCAAAGTTTATGCTTCATTTGCTACGCACACTTTAAAAGTAAAAACCCTGTAACTTATTGGTCATAGCTTTAGGTTAAGTTTCACATCACTTGCCCTAACTACCTAATTCCGTTTTACTTTTAGCTAAAATTTTAACTTTACACGTTTTATTAATATATTTTTTTACAGAAATGGCAACAGGTTTTCTAGAAGCAAATAAGAGTAGAAACAAGGATAAAGGATAACAGTTTTTTATACAACAAATTTGAAAATAGTATTAAAGTGTGACAAAGAAAGAAAGAAGTCAAAGGAATGGAGAAAGAAACAAAAAACAAAAAGTTGTGGTTGGTAGTGGGTCAACAACCTAACTACCTAACACCTACCCACATTCTCCATTTTTTTCATTTCACCATGCCATTTTGAATAGGGAATTGATTTGCACACTTCTGTTTTTGATTGGGACACTCTAAAGACTGCATTAAACAGTTGTACCATATTTATAACATGCTTTAATTACTTATACTGTGAGTGTGCCAATAAAAAAGAGGAGTGTGCAAATCACCTCCCTTTTGAATAGGGTACCCATTTTCTTAAACAAAATAATAACGCCTTTATACTACCATCTACCAAATAAAAATATTTCACTTAAACACAATTACAAGTATAAAGTATACACACAAACAAACAAAAATAATTCGGTTGTCCAAACTAACCAAGTTGGTTCAAAACCAGTCCTTCATGTGTCGTTAATTGGTGGCATCACAAGGTACGACGCGTCCTTAATAGCCTTCACGAGTTTGTTTGATGCTTTTTTACAACTACTCTTAGAATAAAATCATTGAACTCATCAAATAATCAAATATCATCTCTAAAGCCTTATTTAATTTGGTTGAACGAGAAATGAACAATTATTTTAGAACATTCAAAAATAAAAATGTGAATTATAATCTTAGGTCGGATGAAGTATGTGTTAAGGAGAGTGCTGCACATATTAATCTATTATCTTTCATTTGTACATCTCCCACCAAAGTGTTTTAGGCTAGTCTATGTTTGGTGCGAAGCTTTTTTGGAGCTTTTTGGGGTAATGAGCGGTGAGAATGAGCTTTTTTATTTTTAATGTTTGTTTGGCATGAGAGCTGTGGGCTTTGTTATTTTTTAGAAAAGTTCATTTTCCCAATGCTTTTTTATGAAGCTGTGAGCTTTTTTGGCTACAGCTCACAGCTACTGCTCACTGCTACTTTTGCCAAACATAGCCTATGTTTGGCAAAAGTAGCGGTGAGCAGTAGCAGTGAGCAGTTGTCAAAAAAGCTCACAGCTTCATAAAGAAGCATTGGAAAAATGAGCTTTCCTAAAAAATAGGAAAGCCCACACCTCTCATGCCAAACGAACAAGATTAAAAAGCTTATTGTTCACCGCTCATTACCCAAAAAAGCTCTAAAAAGCTTCGTGCCACCTTTTTTACACAACACGTCTTAAGTTTGAAGATCTACTTGATTAACATTTTATCTAAATAACATGAGCAGTTAAAATCTCATCCATTTACTTGTTTGTCTTCCATTTGTACCTCATATCTTTAAACATAGTTCGTTTATTATTAACACTTTCAAGTTTTATTTTATAGCTTTAAATTATTACTTTTTTCTTCATATATATTACAAAATGTTGCCGAAAATACCCAAAACCCACTCTAAATTAGTTTTAATCAATTAAAAAGTCGTTGTTTATATATATATTACAAGATGTTTTTTGAGACAAATCATTTTGAGAATACTCAAAACTTGACGCAATTGTCAATCCAATTAATCACCAATTACCCCGCTTAGACCGATTACAAGCTACAGATAGGTCGACCGCCGGACTACCAATTCACGATTTTTGCAACCTTATATATATATATATATATATATATATATTTTTAATTTATTAATTTTATTATTATTATTATTATTATTATTATTATTATCATCATCATCATCATCATCATCATTGCTTTTTTAAAAGGAATTTCTAACTTTTTATGATTAGTTTTTTATCTTATTATTATTATAGTTATCATCATTATTACTTTTATATTATATATTTCTATTAATATAATTATTTATTAACTTTTTTTATTATTATTAAATATTAATATTATATTATTATTATTAAAACGCACTTCCCATTTTTTAACACTTGCACCTTATTTCTTCATCTTCTTTAAGGGGAAAAAAAAGTCTTTTTTTAACAATATCATCTTTATCCCACCTAATTCATCAACAAATATGATTTTTTTTTTAAAAGGGGTTTGTGTGTATTTTCAGTTTGAAGAAAATGAAGAAAAGGAGTTTAAGGTGAAAAAGATGAAAAATGAGTTTTAACAATGATAATAATACCTAATTCATCAACAAATATGATTTTTCTTTTAAAAGGGGTTTGTGTGTATTTTCAGTTTGAAGAAAATGAAGAAAAGGAGTTTAAGGTGAAAAAGATGAAAAATGAGTTTTAATAATAATAATAATAATAATAATAATAATAATAATAATAATAATAATAATAATAATAATAATAATAATAATAATAATAATAAGCTTTTGTATTCAGAAAAGAGTGAGAGCATAACTTGTCTCTAAACTACCTTCCAAATTTATGCAAGCTTATTATGTTTAAATAATAATAATAATAATAATAATAATAATAATAATAATAATAATAATAATAATAATAATAATAATAATTTTTAAAATTTGAAAAAAATATAATAATAATAATAATAATAATAATAATAAATATTTTTATAATGGCTAGCCATATAGTGACTCGGATTTCTTGTCCTCTACAAGGTTGTGAAGGGTGTAGCGGTGGTAATGGTAAAGGGCTTACTAAAAAATATTTTATTGACCACTTGAGTACTAGTCATTTTAAAACCGACATTTTGAAGGTTTCACACAAAGATCGGTTTGCGAGTGATTTTTCCTTATTTTCTGCACTTGACCAGGCACTTCATGAGGCAGGCATCTGGCTTTGTGGTGTGTGTTTCTGCACACACACTTTTAGTAAGAATTGTAAACATGCCGACGGTGATGTGATACTTGCACCTGGTTTTGATGAAATTGCGATCTATGGTATCCCTATGCCTCTTAGACCGGTCTTGGGTGTGGTTGATAGCGCCGTTGTTGAATCGGATAGTTCTCTTGCTACTGTTGAGGATGTCGGAGAGGGGGTCGTTTCTGTGATGCCCTCACACGTTGTTGAGTCAGCTTGTTTTGATATCAACCTGCTTGGTCGGGTTTTCTTGAAGAAGTTGCGTACGGTTAAATGTATTCCCCTAGGTTACGGCTCGGGTTTGCTAAGATTTTTCGTAGTGCGCTAGACAAGGTCCTTGCGTGCCCAGGGGATTTATCGTTATGGGTGCAACTCCTTATCATGCCATGTTGTGTTTTGACTGCTTTCATGCCAACTAACAGAGCTCAACGACGTTCTGGTGAGCGAGAACGGTGTCAGTTTGAATCTAGCTCTCGTGTTATTCTTCGATGGAGGGACCCCGCAGACAGGTTGGGTTTGGTGATGGAACGTTTGGCTGGAGTAACTTCATCACTTGGTGGGGTGAAGAAAACCAAAGATCATGATGTAGCTAACCTGGTTCAATGCAAACGTAAACTAGGAGATGGACACTTTACCGTTGCTATTAAGGTGCTCACATCTTCTGGTGTCACCCCAGCTACCCCTGACACCCTGCATGAGTTAGAGATCAAACACCCCTATGCCCCACCTCCGACTTCGTCTTCTTTTCCACTAGGTGAGGATGCTCTTTTTGTCCATAAAGACTTGGTGTTGAACAGGATCCATGATACGTGGGAATTGCGCCCTTGCAACAGGTTTTACCTCTCAAGGAATCTCGAGAAGCTTACAACCCCCACCAGGCAGTGTACCTGATCGCTGTAGTATAGTATAGTGACAAGTACCGGGGGATTGATCGTTCAACTCAGGAATAGTGTCGCTAGGATTAGAAAGCCTACTAAACTAGGTCTAGAGGTGAGGGATGATTCTTTTTGTATTTTTATATTTTATGAAAGCAAGTAAAAATCTCGGGTTTTGAAGGAGTGGGCGGAATTAGTTGCTAGCCAACTAACCCAATTTACTACTAATGCAATCAAAATAAAATAACAGAAATGAAAATTAAGCTATTATACTAATGTGGTGAAAACAATAATGAGGAAAGTTGTGTTTACTTAGATTTCATTACTCCCTAGATATCTTTTACAAGTTGATTAGCTTGTTACAATTGCATGGATGACGGGTCATATTCCTTAATACTAGTCGTAGGGCCATGTACAATATTCCCTAACTCTATAAGATCCTACTTCACTCCCATGTTGAGCCGTTAGAAGCTCCTAACATGGGATCATTAGAATTCTCTTACGCATTAAATACAACCAAAAATCGTAGTATACCTCTGATCATGTTTCTTAAGACCTTCAAGCAAGTTACTAATGGAAGTCTGCCAGTTTTCTTAAGCATAACATCGAATACAATCATCCGTAACAATTATAAACAAACAATCAACCCATAATCAACATCTAGGTTTCACTACATCTAAGCAAACACAAGAAAAATCTAGCCTAGCATGTTAAAGAGAAGACAAGCGTAAGATATAATCACACAACACATAGAAATATTGAATGATTTGAATGAATACTTATCTTCAATTGAATATGGAAGAATCAAGGGGTTGAAACTCTTGAAAAAAGTTGTAAATTCGTCTAGGGTTTATTCCCTCAAAGTTGCACCCTAATGAATGAAATTTGGAAAACTATATATAGAGTTTACATCTTGACGGCGTCATGTATTAGCTAGTGATACCGTCAACTCGCCGCCATGATAAAAATCGTATTGCCTAGATCCAATTATGACTACGTCATGTAGGAAATTACTCTGGGCAGTCACTAGTATTTGGACCCTGACGGCCTTGGTGACGCCGTCAGGCCATTAAGCTTGAAAACACTCTGGGCCGTCACGTTATAAGTCCACATCCACCTCTTTTGTAACTCTTGACGCCGTCACTTGTAAAAGCTTGACGCCATCAGGTACTGTTCCAGCAAGGAATTTTGAGACTTTGTCGTTTTCTTCACTTTTATGCTCCAAAAACGTCCAAAATGCTTCCTTTTCCAGATTTCTCTCCAAAAGTACCTAAAATGACAATAGGAACGATTTAGGGCAATATTTGATCAAATAATCTCGAATTCGGGCTTAAATGACCCCTTAAAATCGGTACACTTTTCGCCTCATCAATCCGCAGTTTTCTAAAAGGGACATCATGTGGTCGCGATGGGCTTAGAGCTCAACATTTAATGGATATTCTAGGAGGGGCTGCTTCTGCCATTGCTGATGATCTCCTAGGTTCTATCACTGGTGTTGTCAACTTGTTCCTTAGTGGAAAGTGCCATGTTCCTTTGGGGGAGTATATTGCTAGTGCCCCTTTGACTTCCTTGGTCAAGCCGGGTGGTGGTATACGCCCTATTGCTGTTGGTACGGTTTGGCGTAGGCTTGTTTCTAAGGTGGCTTCTTCTTCTATTGGTAACTCTATGAATACTTATTTACAAGACTTTCAAATTGGTGTTGGCGTTCCGGGTGGTTGTGAGGCAGTTCTCCATTCTGTGAATAGGCTCATTGAGTCTAAGGGTCACGAGGTTGGGTCTTCTATGCTCTTGGTGGATTTTCATAATTCTTTAAATCTTGTCGATAGGAGCGTCTTACTTCAGGAGGCTAGGGTGCGTTGCCATTCCATTGCTCATTGGGTCGAGTTTTGTTATGCCCGACCCGCTAGGCTTTATTATGATGACTCTATCCTTTGGTCTTGTCAAGGGGTGCAACAAGGGGATCCATTAGGTCCTTTGTTGTTTGCCCTAGCTTTGCACCCTTTGGTCCAGACTATTAATCAGTCTTGTGAGCTTACCCTTTAGGCTTGGTATCTTGATGACGGTACCATTGTTGGAGATGCCCTTATGGTTTCTAAGGCGCTTGACATTATTATGACGGATGGTCCAGCTCGTGGTTTGTTTTTGAATGTTGATAAGACTGAACTTTTCTGGCCTGTAGAGGATCCTAGAAGTAGGGTGGAGGGTGTTTTTCCTATAAATATCTCTCGTCCGCTCAATGGTGTCAAACTTCTTGGGGGTTCTGTTAGTTTGGATGAAAGCTTTTGTCGTGATTTGGCTTTGAAAAGGGTAACTAAAACCATCTTTTTAATGGAGGCAATTCATAAACTTAATGATCCTCAATGTGAGCTCCTCCTTCTTCGTAATTATGCCGGGGTTGCGAAACTATCTTATTCTTTGAGGACATGCTCCCCTTTGTATTTACTGGAGGCCCAAGTTCAGTTTGATCAGATGTTACGTACCTCATTGGAGAAGATTGTTACTGCTTCAGGACCAGGGTTTGGTGATTGGCAGTGGCGACTAGCCACTCTCCCAATCAAGATGGGTGGTCTTGGTATCTTTTCAGCGGGAGATATTATCCAGTATGCTTTTCTCGCATCTCGTATGTAAAAGAGTGTTCTACAAGACAAGATATTGACAAAAACTGGTATTATCTCTCTTGGTTCTTAATTTCAGCATGCTCTTGATACTTTCAACATTACTTGCAACATAGATGTACTCTCTATCACCACTGGCGCTTCTGCCCCCCAAATGATGAAAACATTGGCAAAGTGTTACTTTAGTGTCATTGAGAAAGACCTTGTTTCCAAGTACTCGTTAAGTCCAAGACAAGTGGCCATTCTCAGTAGCATCCGCGCTCTGCATGCAAATGATTTTCTTTTCACCATACCTATTGAGGGATTGGGACAGAGGATGAATCATCGTCAATTCCGTTCTATGTTAGGTTATAGGCTTACTGTACCTATGTTCTCTGAAGGTAGCCTTTGCCCAAGTTGTAATGTGCATCGTATGGACCAATGGGGGTATCACGTGGTCCACTGTTCTAGTGAGGTGGGTGTGAAGTTCAGGCATAATTTGGTGCGTGATATTCTTATTGATATATGTTCCAAAGTTGGGATCATGGTGCGGAAGGAGGCTCCAATGGGCTTTCTTTCAGGGGATGGGAATGAGTTACGTCCTGCAGACTTGTTATTATTCAATTGGCTCCAAGGTAAAGATGCATGTTTGGATGTGACTGGAATCTCTCCTTTTGCTGGTATTGATGCGACTTCATGGGCCCCTGGGGTAGCCTTGCATAATGATGTGGAGAAGAAAAAGAGAAAATATGCGACTAAATCTGAGAATAACGGATACAAGTTCATACCATTTGCTTTCTCTACATTCGAGGAATTTGATACGGAGGCTCTGGATACACTTTCACGTATCAAGTCCATTGCCATTAGCCACTCAAATAATGCTAAGAGTGGTGTTTTTATCTTTCATAGAATAAGCTTTTGTATACATAAAGGAGTGGGAGCACAAGTTGTGTCTAGACTCCCATCCAACTTTATGTAAAATTCTATGAATCAAATAAATTATTATTATTAAATAAACAAAAATAATAATAATAATAATAATAATAATAATAATAATAATAATAATAATAATAATAATAATAATAATAATAATAATAATAATAATAATAATAATAATAATAATAAATTTAAATTAAAAACAAAAAAATAACAATAAAAGTAGAATGTAAAATACATCCCTTTTACAAGTAAAAAGACGAAAGTACCTTTCATGTTAGATAACGAAAATAATTTGCATGGTTCGTCTTTAGGGATGTCTATTGTCTTACATTTTTCGACGAATAGATATAAATTTCCTAACTTTTCAGAAAAATATGTAAACTATAAAATTTAGCAAAACACGAAGATGTATTTTGAAGTTTACTCTTATCATCACCATCATCATCATCATAAAAATTCATCGTAATACTAAAACACCATCAGCATACGGCCTATATGTTGTTGAGTATATGCACGAGATTAAATATATAAATTATATAAATATTTGTATTCGATGAACTTGAATTATGTTAAAATACCAAATTAAACTACTTAAATTAGAGTATTAAACAAATTTGATTATATTTTCAAACCCAAGCAAATATAGTTAAAATGTTATTATTAGTTACAGTCATTATCCGAATATAATCCACACTTAATAACCCACGTGTACACTGGTCATAAACTAGAACATAGATAACGATAAATCAAGTTAATTGTAATACAAAAAATCAGTTGATAAACAGGATTATAAATATCAAATGAATACGCACAAAAAAAATTAGTTAAAATATAACTATTATTTGTACTTATCAGTGACGAAGCTAGAAAATTTTCAGTGGGGGGTCGGGATCTAAAATTTTTTATTGCTTAATGTATAAAAAAAAATTCACAATTAAAATGAGAGGTCGAAACCGAATATATCAAAATTTTTCTACACGAAAACTATATACCCCTTACATCGCAAAAAAAATTTCGGAAGGTCGGGCGCCCCCCAGCCCCTATGTAGTTGCGCCATTGGTACTTATACTTGAACCCCGTATATATAATATCACTTTTACAAAACATTAAACACTACCAAATTATTATATATCCGTATCTCTATCTAAAAATATAAAAATAAAATTGATTTATATATTAAACCCTATACTTGTACAGAAATTATAACTACTACTAGTTAAAGGAAATACAAAGGTGTACAGAAATTATAACAACTACTCACTAGTTAAAGGAAATACAAAGGTGGTTAATGTGTCGTAATCAAAAACTTAAATTGTCAACCATTGATCTTCTAGAACTATTCTTCTCTTCCATTGCTTAAGAATATCTACAACAATTAGCATCACATATGAATCAAGATAGAATTAAAAATAAATAAATAAAAATCATGGATTCATTTCATTACCCATTTCTCACGTATATATGTACTTTATTTTACGAAGAGAAAAATCCCGCAAGGTATGATGTTCATCCCAAAACTCATGCAAACTATGTAGCCACGGTTAAAAGTTCAAAAAAGTTCCAATGTTGTCACCGAATTAAAGCTTCGATAAATATTGTAGAACTGTAAATTGGTGAATTAGTTCTTTTCAACTTATTTTATGTTTAAGTACATTAAGTGTCAAGTTTGTATATAAGTATGTAAACAATTAAACAATATAAATCGTAAGTAGAGTAATAAAAGAGCTAAAGGAAGAGAAAACAAACATACTGATTTATATTGGTTTGGGATGAGGGGTCTAGATTATCCGTATGTCCAGTTTCGAATTCGTGACATCTATATTATTCACTAGTACCAAATCCTTGTGGTGGATAAACTGTACACATTAGCATTCACCAATCTACACCTAGACTCAAACTAGCACCTGACGGAGTCCACAACTGGAACCACACACAAAGACCTCGCAATCTCTCCACATGTTAAAGTTTGCAAGTGAACTATAAACAAGCAAACTCAAACGAAGGTTAAAGTTTGCAAGTGAACTCTTGAGTCTCTAATTGGATCAAGGACAATAGCAAGTTCAAATGAGAGTAAATGCTCTTTTAAATGATACAATTAATGTGAAAGCGATAACATTTACTCCGATCAACATTCTCTTTAAATATGAGGCGTACGAGGATGTCACGTGAAGGTTGTGAAACGTGTTAATTAAGCATTTAATGGAGAAGTACATCTTCTATTAAATATTTCTATTTTGAAAATACGAAAACTTTACTTTTGTGAACAATGCTGTCACTTGTTCAATGTTTTTTCACCAACTCGTAATTGTCTTAACTTTCTCAAGGATACACTTTATCCTACTCATTTGCAATCTTGAAAAGTCCCGCCTAAGTATCTAAGAGATATTTCGAGCTAAGCTTTGTTGGTTGGATCCAAGAGCTTATAGGTTCATCAGGGCATTGTCGATCTCAGAAGAACCTTTGTCATTCAGCTTCTAGTTCTAATACATACTAGCTGACTCCGCATTAGTTAGAGAGTATCTTCAAGTTATCTTTGACTCCTTGACGAAGTCTCTGACTTGAACCTTGCTGAGGTTGTTCACTAATTTTCTTATCAGTGAATCTTCTTATAATTAGTCTAATTTATGTTTAAATCTAATTAGAGACCATTAGACACTAAATTGACCCAACACATTCTAGTAAAACTGCCAAGGGTTTGACTATTATTCTCATGTTCTCAGTCTGTATGTTTTAACGCACGCGTGAGAGAGAGAGAGAGAGAGAGAGAGAGAGAGAGAGAGAGAGAGAGAGAGAGAGAGAAAGAGAGAGAGAGAGTGATTTGCAAAAATCGTACTTGTAGTTTGGCCAAGTTGTATGTTTTGTCTGTATGATTCGGAAAAAGCATGCGGCATCCTTGTGGGACACATTGGGCTCGATTTCGTCCTTCCCTAAACTAGAATTACTAAAATAGCCTTACCATCTTCCTTTGAATAGGCAGAACAAATGGATATTTTAGTAATTTCAGTTTAGAGAAGGACAAAATCAGATCCAAAGTTTCTTCACAAAGATGTTGCTTGCACTTTTCAAACCATATGAACGAAACATGCAATTTCGCCCAACCACAAGGACGTTTTTTCGCAATTAACTCAAAAAAATAAATAAATAAATAAAATAAAATAAAAAAGAAAAATCTTTAGACTAATGATATACCTATAGTTCGAAGAATGAGTATTTTTTTCTTATGCGATATATGTTATATGTTGTAAGTTATAAGTTTTTCGTCTCAAAACTCTTTTTAACATAAAAAATAAAACAGGTTAGAAAAGTTATCATCACAGTGTGCTATCAATTATAGTTTAATATTAACATTTTAAAGTTTGTTCGATTGGTTGAGGTTTTACGCAAAATTATTTTGACACATACTAAAATGTAAAGGTTAGAGAGTCTTGGAACATACTTCATGTCAATGTTCAAGATACCCGAGACGGTTAATAGGAGGATTGATGCTTCCCGAGCCCAATTGTTTTGGGGAAGAGATGGTACAGACAAAAAGAAAATAGCATGGGTTCAATGGAAGAAGGTGCTAAACTCTAAAGAAAAAGGGGGTCTTGGAATAGGAAGTCTAAAAGTATTGAACTTAGCTTCGATTCAAAAATGGAGGTGGCGGTTTCATACGGATACAAAAGGGATTTGGAAAAACATAATCGTAAGTATATATGGTCCTAACGGCGGGTTTGGAAACCAAGGTTCTATTTCGAGAGGAAATGGGTTGTGGAGTTCTATAGTCAAAGCTATTGATCAGATGCATGGCCAACACATTGTAGAATACACAAATATGAGAAAATCAATTGGGAATGGTCTCAACACTAGATTATGAATGGATTTATGGGTAGGTGACTTGATATTAAAGGAGAAATTTCCTAGGCTATATGCGCTCGAGTCTAACAAAAATTGTTCGATAAATGATAGATGGGGAAATGGTCAATGGTTATGGAGTTGGCTGAGAAACATTCCAAATGGGGGTCGTAATGTCAACAACTCCAAGACATGCAAGATGTGCTTCAGTCCTTGGAGTTGAACAATCGCGAAGATGCATGGAAGTGGCAATTGGCGAATGATGGGGTCTTCACGGTGTCTTGCACTAGGAAACATATAGATAATATCTTACTAAACTCGGGAGACATAGCTACAAGATGGAACAACCTCGTACCCATAAAGGTAAATATCCTAGTTTGGAGGATTAGACTTGATCAGATACCTACTCGGATCAACTTAATAGAGAGAGGGATTGACGTGCCCTCTTTATTATGTCCTTCGTGTGGTAATCAATAGAAGATGTATCTCATACTTTTGTGACATGTGAGGTTGCGTCTTGCATTTGGGATAGAGTGTTCAGATGGTTAGATATGTATCATCCTATGTTCAATAACATCGAGGAACTCTTGGGTTGACTCGCTAACCATTCGTTTCAACCGAAAGAAAGTATTGGATGTTGTTATCAACACGGTTTTGTGGGTGATTTGGAGGTATCGGAATAACAAGATCTTTGGGTTAGAACAGGAGTAACATGTTTGATGACATAGTTTCTACTGTTTTTGATTGGTGTTCTAGTATAAGCAAAGTCTTCTAAAAAAAATTGGACGTTGTGGTTGCAAAACCCAATGTTACGTACATTGTATTTGTTTTTCTAACTCCTTGCTAGCTTTTTATAAAATTTTGCCGCTCAAAAAAAAAAAAAAAAAAAAAAAAAGCAGTGTTGATTTACATGGAGTAGTTAGCAAAACTATCCTAAGAAAATCTTACTCTTAATTCTTAGAAGACCCATGTCCATTCAGAGAAATCGTAGAAGCTGGAAACTAAAAACAAGTAAAAGTCTAAAAATGCAAACATTGTCATCATGTTGGGTTTAATGTAAAGCTATGAACTCAAAGGTTGTTTGTGTAACACTTTCTTTGTATATGTCTCTCTAGTGGAAATTTTGGAACATTGACACCAATTGCTTCTTAAGGAATGGGTCATAGTTTGTTCTTTGGACCACAAGGACGATGACCAAAACAGTTAGGTTGTTTGAATAAGTTTTGATGTTCAAAGAGATGTTAAATGCAATAAGACCCGCTTCTATAAATCTTATATGGTAGTTGAACTTTAAAAATAACCAACCTAATGTATATTTTATTGTGACACTTTATTGTGATTCAAAAAATGGCAAAAAGATTTTATTGTGATTATAAGTAACTTATCACTTTTTGTAACTTTTTGTAACATTTTATTGTGATTCAAAAAGATTTTATATAAAAAGGAATAAGAAGAACTATAACCACAAATCCGAGATGCACCGACCTAAATTAGATGCATCCCTATAATCTTAGATGCATTATAACGCACCATAGTGTGTTTTCTAACTTTTAATCAGATGCATATACGCATATTAGATGCATTTCATGATTTCTCTTATTTTTTGTTCTTCTGCATGTGCTAAAATCATGAAAATAAATTTGCATAATCTATACATCAAATTAACTTTCGAAACTCAAGATGTTGCATCTATATGAATAGAAATGCATCTAATGCAAGTTGTTGTATCTCAAATACATGGTTTTGGTCACTTCTTACCACTTTTTATTTTAATTTACTTCTTGCTGGATCCCTACTCTCTCTCTCTCTCTCTCTCTCTCTCTCTCTATATATATATATATATATATATATATATATATATATATATATATATATATATATATATAACATTACCTCAAATACTCCTATTTCTCAAATTTCGTAATAAAATTTCTAGTGTGCATTTACTTCACAAGTTTTAATAACATATATCTTTTATATAACAAAAGAAAACGCAAAATCGATATTTTTTTGAAGAAAAACCAAAATATACCAATATAAAAAGCTCGATTTTATCATGTAGTAAAACGGAGCTACCAAATTAACTAATAAAATGCAAAATTAGATAATTAGTTGGTCAAAACTCAAAACCGTCAAAAATAAAAGTGATAGAACAAACCCATGAAAACAGGTGTTTCAAAAGAAGAAACTTTTTAAAAAATTGTTAAGTTATAAGACTTTAAGAATTAAATGTAAAATAATGTTATATTTCAATAGTCGAATATAATTAACATACAAATCTAAAACTTCATAAAAGAGTCTAATTTTGAATTTACATATTTAAGTATATAATTTTTTATTTCTATAACTTTTTATAAATTTAGCATTGGCCCCTACACTTTATATATATAAGATGAACAATGTTGTTGTACCCAAAACTTGCTATATGCACCGGATTATAATTATCTAAATGAAAAAATAGGTTTTTTTATTGTAATTAAATACACAAGATTTTACGTATAACAATATTTATATAAAATATTAATTAGTGATTTATTATCTAATTTCTTCAAAATATGTTTATAACAGGTATATGAGAGGAACCTTCATGGAAACAATCACAAAGGTATTCATTTTTCGTTTGTGAGAGGCAACACATACATATAATATCACTTAGATAGGTGTAAGGAGGTTAAAGTGGCGGGTCGGGGGATATGGGGTGATGATGGGTGGACATGGGTTTGGGATTTGGTGAGGGAACCACGGGGGAGGGTGGTTGGAGAATTAATAGGGTTAGAAGAATTGTTATGTCCTGTTAATCTTACTTGTAATGACAGGGACGCGTGGAATGGGATCTCGATGAGGATGTCAGTTTTTCTGTTAAGGCATTATCATCCTTGGTGGAGGATAAAATTTTGAACACCGGGTATGTAAATTTTGAGATAGTGTGGAACAAACTCATTCCAAAGAAGATCAATATTTTTGCTTGGAGGACGTTGCAGGGTAGATTACCGGTAAGAGTTGAATTGGATAAAAAGGGGATCGACTTGCACTCATTGTTGTGTCCGTGGTGTGATGATGCTTGTGAATCTATAGATCATTGAATTGTGTTATGGAATGAAATGATGAAGGTGTGGTCTTTGGTATTTGGGTGGTGGAAACTTGGAAATGTGAATGCGTTTACGGCTTATGCTCAACCAAAATGGTGATTGTGTATTGTCGTCAAAAAATTCAGTTTTATGGCAAGCAGTGGTCTGGACAACAGGGTACTTTATTTGGAAAAATCGTAATTGTAGGGTGTTTGGGAAAAAGGTTGACTCGCATGTGAAATTATTTCAAGAAATACAGTTAAGGAGTTACGAATGGATTATGAGAAGATCTAACAAATATAAACTGAGATGGAACCGGTGGGTGGTAGATCCGGGTTCATGTACAGGTTAGATCAACATATAGAGTTGGTATTGAGGGATATGATGAGGTTGATGTCTTTACAACAAAGGAGATGGTTTAGTATTGCTGGGAGCGACATCTCTTTTATGTATATTTTTGTTATATACAGTTTGAGGTTTTAGTTGTGTGAGGATTGATGTGACTGAGATGCGTATCCTTAGCTGTAATATTGTAACACTATTTTGAGCAATAAAATTTTGCCGATTCTAAAAAAAATAGCAAGAAATACTATATCCTCTTACATATCTTCTTATTTATCCTCCTACTTCTTAGGTGTCAATCATCTAATGGTGAAAGAGAAAATGGGTCATGTTTATAAGTTTATAGATTTATAGATGATTGACACTTAAGTGCTAGAAAGATAAATAAACTGATATGTATGAAAATATAACATTTCTCTATAATAGCTGGTAGTTAAACAAAAGAAAATATATTACTCAAACAAGCAGGGGCGGAGCCATGTTGAGAGTACGGGGGGGAGTTGCCCCCAACAAACCTCTCGTAAACATACAAAATCATGTAGGAAAAATATCAAAATTGTAGAAAAAAATGTCAGTGCCCTCAGCTTGATAATCCGAGTGCCCTCATCATTGAAAGTGTGAACTAAGCTCTAATGCTCAAAACCATTTTTCCGGTGGTTTTGTTTCGTCGGAAAAAATGAAAAAGGATGGTTGGAAAGATGAAATAGGAATATGGAAAATGAGAATAGGTAGAGGGAAGCTGGTAGGCATTAGGAGTAGAGAAAACAGTCAAAAGTTTACTGTGTTTAATTTTGTACTATTTATTTACTTTAGATTTCTTTTGTGTATTTCTATTTAAAATTTACAATCAATATACGTACAAGTTTAATTTATGACCATTCAAATCAAGGTTGTCAATTGAAATATCAAACATGATATATTTGTTTTTGTAAATGATGAGACTATATGTAAAATTTTAAGGTTTTCTTAAAGGTATTGTGTTGTACGAGTATTGGTTACAATTAAATTTTTAAATCTTATACAATATATTTTTTAAACGTTACAAGAAACATTGGTATGATGTTGTTGTCATCTCGAATAATAATAAAAACTTGCCAACGTCAATTGCAAAACGTTACACGGAACACTTAAGAATATCTCAACTATAATTATTTGCCGCTATAAACACCGTCGATATGCACAGATACACGTCTAATTTTAGTTTAATTCTTAAAAGATCCTATTGAAGATTAAAAAAAAAAAAAAAAAAAAAAAAAAAAAAAAACTTCGATAAAAGTGATTTAGAGATATCTAATTATTTTGACACAAGTTTAATTACTTTCAGCTTGCAATACTTTTATTTGTAGTTGGATATACGTGAAATTAGATTGCGAGTTGGTTGATATTACTTACTGTGAAACTTGATAAACTTACATTATTGGTTGATTTTCTTTATATAAATATTTCATTTAGTTAGTGTCAGTTGTCTTAAAAAAGGTGTCTTTATTTATTACAACCGACCCGACCCGACTCATTTTGAATTTTACCTAAAAAACAATCGGATCCGTTATCTTATTTTTTTTATCGCTCGTTGCCCCTTCGGTTAAACTTCCTGGCTCCGCCACTGCAAACAAGATAAACTTTTTTCAAAATCTGACTTGACCTCTACCATTTACAAAGAAGTGGTATCGTGGTAAGTTGGTAACACATAGTTAGAAACAATATTATTCAAAGAAAAAGAAAATAGAAAAGAGGGGAAAAAAATAAAAATAAAAAAAATGGTGTAGTCACTACAGGGTAATTTGGTAAGTAGGTGGTTGGTGATTGGTTCTAGAAGAGGAATCTACATAAAAGAAAGGTGATAATGTTTCTCGACTAAATTATTGCGTACCACTACTTTTATTTTCACTAGTTTCTGACCTTTAGATTTCGCAATAAGATGTTATGCACACAAAAAAGGTAGGTACTTATTTATGCATTACAATTTTTCAAATTGAGTTAAACATGATAGATTATGTTCATTAATTACAAACAAAATTAATACATAAACATTTTCTTTTAACAAAAATTGCGGATTTTTTTTTTTTTTTTAATGAACGGCATAAATAAATATAAATAAAAAGCTATTAGCAAAGCGCTAAAAATCAAAGAGTACATAAACAATACCATAAATAAACAGAAACTAAATATTCTAGAATCTATCACAAACTTTAACTGCGAGGACTACAAAAGAGATGAAAAAACTCTTGACAATTACAGTAAATTCGAGACAAGAGAAAAATCAACATTCACGTTCGAAGTGTTTTTGATGTAGACCCAAACAAGCCCAGGGAAAATAAACACACAAGACATAGAAACAAAAAGAACCAAACAATCTCGATATACTCTATACTCCCAGAGTCCCAGTAGCAATCAATAGGAACTCGTAAGCAGCAAATGATTCTTTACCCATTCTAACCAATTATACGACATGTGGCCCTTATGATATAGTCAAGAATAAGAAGATGAACCGATGTTGTCAAAAATATCACTCTTTCTCATCGAACGCGAACAAGAAGTGATGTTGTTGCGGTACCTCAATATCCACCAAAAAGAAGATGCAAAGATAACGTATAACCAACGAAATTTCTCTTTTGAAGCATGCCACGTACTAAACCAATCTTTCCATTGCTCATGAGACGTAAATTGATCAAAAGGAATCTCACACCAATTACGAATAAGCACCCGAAACTCCCTAGTGAAAGCACATTCAAAGAAAATATGAGCGGAGGATTCCACGTTACCATTGCAAGAAGAACATGCTATCATGGGAATATCAATTACTTGAGCCGAGAGTTTCAACCGATGAGGCAATCGATCCAAAGACAGTCTTTATTAAAAAATATTAACTTTGCGCGGAGAGTTTTATCCCAAATAATCGAATGAACCAAGGCATGGAGAATCATAGAATCAATGAGACGACTTGTTTCCCTAACTGAAAATACACCGTCTTTAGCCAACATCCAAACACACTAGTCTTCTACCACATTAGTATCAATATGACTTATTTCCAAAAGTAAGTCTCTCAAATAAGCCATGTTACGAACTCCAATATCGGCCCTAGACCAATTTTAATTCCAATTATGGCTAATCTACTAATTTACTCTTATAATAAAATAAACATGATCAATCATGTTTGACTATAATTTTAGAAGATCTTTATAATCATTTTACAATTCTATCTAAACATTAAACTATTTAACCTTTAAAAGTTAAAATACAAAATGACTTAATCAAATAAATTCACTTTTGATCACCCGTGTGAAACACAAAAATAAGTACTCTATAAGCTGAAGCTAGTTACAAGAGTATCACTTTCTATTACTCCGTATAATATAATCATAACAAGTAATTTGGTGGTAACATGTGTTTGAATAACTCGACAAGCTTTTATTAAAAGTGGTGTCTAATTGACTATACAACAACTTTTTCAATATTCCTTGTATTGATTAAACATAAACCACGTTTCCCGTCTCATGTTTTAAGTAATTTTGCCTATTGTTTTTGCACTAATTATTGTGTTTGAAAAATTATGCTGCAATAAAAAATAGTTTCATGTAATAAATTATGAATTCGTGTCTCGAAACTAAATACTTAAACAAAATAATCATCCACATCAA
Organism: Artemisia argyi; assembly: GCA_030686995.1. Classification (NCBI taxonomy): domain Eukaryota; kingdom Viridiplantae; phylum Streptophyta; class Magnoliopsida; order Asterales; family Asteraceae; genus Artemisia; species Artemisia argyi. The sequence continues at coordinate 73,039,529 of CM060685.1, read as the reverse complement.
TCAAGTTAATTTTTTCATCAGATAATATATATTTTTTTAAAGATAAAATAGTTAAAATAGAATTCTTCACTTGGAAATTAACATGTGTCATTGCAGCAAGCAATCAACGTCTTAAAATAGAACATCAAATGACAAGAGACATTACCAAATACTACAAAATCGAATGATGTAATTAACATGTTAATGGTTGAGAAAAGTTCATTTAGGGACTATTTTTTTTTACATATCCCCACCATCCATTTAGTTTGATCTAATGGTGAGAATTAACCTAAGATTAAACATAGAAACCTAAGTCCATGTCTTTTTCTTTCCTTTTTCTTTGTCTTTTTTATTATTCACTTTCTTTATTTATTATTTATTTATTTTTCTTTTTTTTGGCTCTTTTCTCCAATTAACGTTACTTTATTTTTTATTTATTTTTCTTTTTTTTTTAAATAAGTCAAGCTTTTCTTTTTTAAATAAATTCATGATTTTTTCTCATTTTATTACGTTTTCGTCCGTTTTTGTCTGTTTTCACATGATTATATACGTTTTCAGACGTTTTTGTCCGTATTCAGATGTTTTTTACCGTTTTTATACGTTTTCGTCCGTTTTTTTACGTTTTCGTCTGTTTCAGACGTTTTTGTTCGTTATTATACGTCTTCGTCCGTTTTTTTACGTTTTCGTCTGTTTTCAGACGTTTTTATCCGTTTTCGTCAGTTTTTATATGTTTGCAGACATTTTTGTCCATTTTCATACGTTTTCATCCGTTTTTATACGTTTTTGTCCGTTTTCAGACGTTTTCGTCCGTTTTTATACGTTTTTGTCCGTTTTCATACGTTTATATACATTTTCGTTCGTTTTCATATGTTTTCATCCGTTTTTATACGTTTTCGTTCGGTTTTATATGTTTACATATGTTTCCGTCTGATTTCATATGTTTTCCTCTATTATTTTATGTTTTCGTCTGTTTTTAGACGTTTTCGTCCTTTTTCCTACATATTCATCTGTTTTCTTACATTTTTGTTCATTTTCATAGGTTTTCGTCCATTTTTCAATTTTTTTGGCCAATTTTAGACGTTTTCATACAAGTGATATTCGGTGATACTCATACGGTTTTGTCTGTTTTCATCCATTTTTGTACATTTTTGTCTGTTTTCAAACGTTTTCGTCTATTTTCATACGTTTCGGCAGTATTTATACATTTTCAGATGTTTTTAACTGCTTTCAAACGTTTTCATCAATTTTTTACATTATCGTATGTTTTCAGACGTTTTCGTCTGTTTTTATATGCTTTCATCCATTTTTATCTGTTTTCATACGTTTATAAACATTTTCATCCGTTTTTATGTATTTTTATCTGTTTTCATACGTCTATCACTTTTGATATTCAGAATATCACTTGTGATTTTCATGTTACAAAACATTAGTTGAACATCACTTGTGATATTCGGAATATCACTTGTGATTTTCTGAATATCACTTGTGATTTTCTGAATATCACAAGTGATTTTCAACTAATGTTTTGTTACATGAAAATCACAAGTGATAATCTGAATATCACAAGTGATATTCAGAAAATTACAAGTGATATTCATGTTACAAAACGTTAGTTGAAAATCACGTGTGATATTTAGAATATCACTTGTGATTTTCATGTTACAAAATATTAGTTGAAAATCACTTGTGATATTCGGAATATCACTTGTAATATTTAGAATATCACTCGTGATTTTCTGAATATCACTTGTGATTTTCTGAATATCACTTGTGATTTTCTGAATATCACTTGTGAATTTCATGTTACAGAACAATTGTTGAAATTCAGAGTGATATTCAAAATATCACTTTTGAAAAAACGTGAATTAAAAAAAGCGTGAAATCACTTGTAATATTCTGAATATCACTTGTGATTTATATTCAGAATATCACTTTTGATATTCAGAATATCACTTGCGATATTCTGAATATCACTTGCGATTTTCATGTCACAGAACATTTGTTGAAAATCACTTGTGATATTCAGAATATCACTTGCGATATTCAGATATCACTTGCAATATTTTGAATATCACTTGCGATATTCTGAATATCACTTGTGATTTTCATGTTACAAAATTTTAAAAATCACTTGTGATATTCAGAATATCGCGAGTGATATTCAATATCACTCACGATATTCTGAATATCACAAGTGATATTCTGATAATCACAGTATATCACTTGTGATATTCAGAAAGGTATGAAAACGTTTGAAAACATTTAAAAACGAACTAAAATGAATGAAAACGGACGAAAACGTATAAAAACGGACGAAAATGAATGAAAACAGATTGAAACCATATGAAAACGTATAAAAATGGACGAAAACGTAAGAAAACGGACGAAAACGTATGAAAACGGGCGAAAATGTATGAAAAAAATTCAAAAACAGATGAAAACGTAAGAAAATGGACGAATATATATATGAAAACGGACGAAAACGTATGAAAACGGGCAAAAACGTAAGAAAACAGACGAAAAAGTATGAAAAAAATTCGAAAACAGATGAAAACGTAAGAAAATGGACGAAAACGTATAAAAACGGACGAAAACGTATTAAAATGGACGAAACGTATGAAAACGTAAGAAAATAGACGAAAACGTATGAAAACGAGCGAAAACAGACGAAAACGTATGAAAACGGACGAAAATGTATGAAAACGAACGAAAACGTAAGAAAACTGACGAAAACGTAAAAAACCGACGAATATGCATGAAAAACGAAAAAAATGCAAAAAAAAAAAAAAAAAAAAAAAAACTGAATTATAGAAAAAACGTGAAGTTAGAAAAAAAAAAAGAAAAAAAAGAATAAAAAAAGAAAGAAAAGAAAAAAGGAAAAAAAAATGAATAAATAAGATAGACAAAAAGGACAAGAAAGAAAACATGGACTTATGTTGTCTTATTAAATCTTAGGTTAATCCCCACCATTAGATCAAACTAGATGGATGGTGGGGATTTGTCCCTTAGTTTGTAACAAAAACTTAGTATGTAAAATAACTCACCTCGTTAATGGTTCATTGGTTCCCAACATAGTCTATTCGGTTCTTTGTTGTAGTAGTGATGGTTTTGGAATATCTAATTGACTAATAATATTTGGTAACGCATATTAAGTTGCTTGTGTTAGTCGTTACTTGAACAAACATAAAATTAAGTCATTAGATGTTTTAACTGCCAAATGAAAAATACATATTATGGGGACCATTTAAAAGTTTATAATCTTTATAAGATTTTCTATTTAAAATTATCTGTGTTGTCCGCAGGTTTACATAGACCCTGTGCATAATTCCTTTTAACTACAAAAGCGAGGCTTAACATAAAAGTTGTAGTTAGTATTATAGGAAGGTATACATTATTTAAAAAATTCTATAGAGATCCTATAAATTACACACCTCACATATCGTTGTATACGGATTTAAATATAACTTACTAATAATTTCAATTGTCACTTACCAAACGTCTCATACCTAAATACTGCATGTGCATACAGAGATGATGTGCAATTGACTATTATAAATCTAGAGTTGAAGATGTAGTTTATCATGAATTGTTAAGTGAAGAAAAATAAAAAGGTGGGTAATAGTATTATTTTCCATAGGTTAGAACACACATAATTTGACTAAATTATAAAGTATATTTTTGTATAATGGAGTGGTTGAGACCTTCTAGAACAAAACCATCCAAATGGCATAAATAGTAAATTCGATGTTTTGAGAGCACAAGGCGCAGTGACTCAGTGAGCAACCTTAGCTTCTTATTTGTGGTTTACGGGATGACACATCACTTTAAATACTCACTAACAACTAACCCTTCTCACTAAGGGTGAGCAAACGGACCGGATGGACCGGACCGACCGACAAAACCGACCGGACTGGACCGGACCGACCACATTCGGTCCGGTCCTCGGTCTAGGCTTTTTGGCTAATTCGGGACCGGACCGATCAAAAAACCGAAAAAACGTGCCAAAATATGCCTAATTGGACCGGACCGACCGAAGACCGGACCGACCACATTCGGTCCGGTCTCGGTCTATGGTTTTTCCGGTTCTCGGTCCGGTCGGTCCGGTCCGGTCTTTGGACCATGCTCACCCTTACTTCTCACTAACAACTAACCTCAACTTATTCATTTGAGGCCCACCACTTACAACTTTATTTTATTTTCCACTCACAAAAAGAAAGAAAAAAAAGTACAAATGTCAGTTATGTTGCTTCGTCGTGCAGACGAGCAACCCGAACTTGAGGAGCTTTGAGGAGGTTCACATGGTGCAGTGGCTAGCCATGAAGAGCTTTGAGGAGGTACACGTTGAAGTGGTGAGTATCATTGAGCAATTGCTGCGTGTTATTGTTATACGTAGTTTGCTTAAAATGATTAAAAAATGTTACTTGAGAATTAGTTACATGAATAATAAAGAATGTTGTTGCATTACATACCATTAACAGGGTATCTGGGCGTTGCAGTGGCAGGTACCTTGAAATAAAATTTTGTGGCGAATCATGTATTTTAGTTTATTATATTCTTTTTGACAATTTACATTTACAGATATCAAAAATTTCGTTTATCCAGTGCTCGTTCAGGCTCGAGCTTGTTTGGCCCGTACCCGTCGGGCTCGAGCCTTTTTGGCCCGTTGCCCGTTCGAACTTGAATATTTGTATAATGTATTTTATTATTTGTATTATTGACATTTAATAATTGTATTTGAGTTGCTCGTATAATATGCTTGATAAATTGTATATCTTATATAAGGTGTGTTTTAATAATTGCATTAATTGTAGTTATTGACCAATTAATTAATTGACTACATTAAATATCTTGATCACGTTAATTGTGTTTTAGTTGTATTTTTTACTACTAGTATAATAAGTATTGCTGAATTAGTTGTACTTTGAGTTTAAGAACTTGTAATTATATTTAATGTTAGAAAATGTGTTTTAATTATTATAACTTGAATTGTTGAATTTTAAAAGTTTCTAATTTACGTAGGCCTTAATGCTTTATAATATAGTAAGATAAATATTAGTTCTTCTTGCAGGGACATATGAAAATGAGGTCTTGATAATAAATAGTTCTCTCGATCAAATTATTATCTTGTTTGGTTGAAGAAAAATTCGATGTAGATTTTGGTCATGTTATCACTACGTTACAGAATAAAATTGTTCCAAAAAAGATAAATGTGTTCGTGTGAGAGCTTTAAGTGGTAGATTACTGGTGCGTGTAGAACTAGACAAGAAGGGTATTGATTTTCCCTATATTTTATTCCCAATGCATGACGAGGTTTTGGAGTCCATTGATCATGCGTTAGTATTTTGTAATACATCTATGAGCATTTGCTCCAAGATTTTCGAGTGGTGAAATTGCGGGAATGTGAATGCTTTTACTACTAGGGACATGTTTCAATATAGTAGTGGCAATTTACTCCTATTAAGAAGTACATTTTTGTGGAAAGTTTTTGGATTACTAGATACTACATTTGAAAGAACTGAAATTGTTGTGTGTTTCGGTGAAAAGGTTAAATCGGTGACAAATGTTGTCCAAGAAATTCAGGTAGGAAGTTTTGAGTAGATTAAAAGGAGATCGATGAAGAGTAAATTTATTTAGGAACGTTGGTTGAGAAGCCCCCGGTTCGTGTGGCAAATCCTGTCAAATGGTTGATGGCGTAAGGCTAGACACACTAGTCGGTCTTGTGTTTCGGTCGATGATCGGTCGAGGTCGGTCGACACCATTGTGGTGTTTTGGTCTTTGATCGGTCGAGCATGGATCGAAAGTCAATTAGGTCGGCAAAACGACTGAATACAAACTCCACTATTCTCTCTTTTTCTTTATTTTAATTCGTTAAAGAAAAATGTGTGTAGATTTGCAGGTAATGAAGAAGTTATGAAAAAGAAAAGTTTATTATTATTATTATTATTATTATTATTATTATTATATATAAATAATTAATTTACAGTTTAAACCCTTGAAGTTTGATTTCATTATCATTTTTACCTTTTAGTTTTAACTTTCTTACATTTTAGTTTAAGTTTTTAATTAGTATTGTAATGTTTTTATTTTCAATGATGTTTAAATTTTTTGTTTAAAATATTTGAATTAAAAAAAAAAAAAAAAAAAAAAAAATCGGTCGACCACTATGGCAGTTTGGTCGTCATCTGATCGTCGGAAAGAAAAAGCTGATGTGGCAGGTCGTCTGCAGGTCACGAGTGTGTCTAGCCTAATTGATGCGTGATCAAGTTCAAAGCATTTTTTTTCATGGTGGTTTTTGGTTGCTGCATCCATGTACTGAGGCGTACATGGATTTCATGGCACATGGCCATCCTTTTCCTGTCAGTGCATTTTTTTAATTTTTATTATTTTTTTATTTTTTTATTTTCTAGTGGTCATAAAGCAAAGAGAGATGATTTGCACACTCAATCAAATGATTGAGATGCTCTAATTAATTGTGTTTGGACATTTATACCTTCACACAGGTGAAAGTGTAAAGGTAACTGAGAGGGTATAAATGTTCAAATACAATTAATTGGAGTGTCCCAATCATTTTTTAAAGTGTGCAAATCACCTCCCTAAAGCAAAGGTTACCATCACTAAGGTTAAACTTTCACCCACTGTCACGTCAACGTATATCAGCTTTAACCTTTTCACCTTAAAAAAAAAAAAAAAAAAAAAAAAAAAAAAAAAAAAAAAAACCTTTTATCATAACTCAACTTTAACTCGTCAACAATTTACAAAAACTCTTCTTCATTTAGGGGGCAGAAGTGAAAATTTGAGAAGGTATAGTGATTTTTTTTAATTAATTTTATTTACGTTTTATTCATTGATGCCCTTTAACGCAAGGTTAAAGCTTTAACCTTCAACTTTAACGCACCTTTAGCCTTGGGGGCGGTATGGTTAACGCACCTTTAACAAAAAAAAGTGAAACTTTCACCTTCTTATTTGGTTAACATACCCTTTGCTCTTAGGGGCTTATCCCAGTCATCTCGTTGATTTTTGTTTCCTTTTGGCCACTAGTCTTGCTTTTGTTTTTTTAGTTTGGCCTTCATGTATAAGGAACTTTAGGCCGGATGGCAAGGTAACCACCCTTTCAACATACACATCAGCGTCACGTCAGTTTTCTGTCTCCTCTCACTTCCCTTCATCTATCTTCACCTTTTAGTGGGCAAGGGAAACCCATCTTCACCTTAACTCCCATTTTTTTTAAACTTACACAATTAAAAACGTAAAACGTAAAAATATAAGAACAACGTACGAAACGAAAACGTTACATAAACTTAAAATAAACATTACATAAACTTCTTGGAATCAAAACATTACATAAAGATAAAATTAAAACATTACATAAACATAAACTTAAGTTTTATAGATAATCCGGGAGATCCTAAGTTTGAGAGTTGTCTGAGCGGTAGCCATCGTCGTACGCAGAGTAGTTCGCAAACTTCTCTGCTTCTAACTCTGCTAAGCTCCCACTCCTTACTCTCGTTCCAGCCCCCATCTTCTTCATTACTTGGTCGAAATTGATCTAGATGAGGTTGATTTTGTTGTTGCTCAACAAATCTTGGTGCATCAGATGAAGTTGATGCACCTTGCACAAATTGTTGGTTCTGTTGTGATACAGAACCAGCTGCCACATTTTCCTCAAAACTCCAACGGATCTTGTTGGAGATTTGGGCATGTATCTGATTCACACAACCCCATAACGTCTCACTAACGACAGCGTCTTTGCGAAATTCATCGTACAAAAACTGGTCGATCACAGCTTTTCTATTACAAGATATTTTTTTAAGAAAAATATTGCCAAGAATACCTAAAATTTGCTGAAAATACCTAATACTTGCCAGAAATACAGAAAACTTGTCGAAAATGCCAATCCGATTAATCTCGTCTAGACCAATTACAAACTACAGGAATGTCGACCGCCCGACTACCGATTCACAATTTATGCAACCTTAATTAATTCATAACTTACCCAAATGAACTCCTAAAATAATGTAACAATTAATCGCTTGGCTCCCAAACATGCTCAAATATAAAAAAAATATAGTCATTATCATGTGGTATCCAAAGCATTTGATCTAGTGATATGTGATTTATCCACCAATTTAAAGTTACGAGTTCAAACCTTAGCATTGCTAAGGGTATTTGAATTGTCGTTAAAACTAGAATATTGTATCTAGAGGCTATCAAAATAACAGACTTTTTCAATAAAGCCGTTCATCTATTAAAAGTAACTTATAAGCCATTAAGAATATGTAATTGTTTTCGTTTATACAAACTCCCGTTAAATTTATGTCGAAACCTTATGAAATTTAAGAATAAAGGTAATCTTAATGTATCAAAACAATACCAGTATGACTTTGAATGTAAAAACCCTTCTAAACTTATTTTGGTCAAATAAAAATGCACTCAAACAAATGATAAAACCAGTATTTTACATTTCAACTAGTACTTTTATTGCTTAGATATGTTAACATTAGCTTTATTCTTGTTATCTCATAAATTTTCAACAATTTTTTTTAGTAATTAGTATAAATAAAAGCAAACACAAACTTGGGTGACCTATAAATCTATTATAATAATAAAACAGGGTTTTAAAAATTTGATCTCTCCCCAAAATTCTTTAAAACCTAACACCTGGATATTACTTTTGATCCAACGCCTATAAACAATTTGGTACTTTGACTTTCAACAAAAAAGGGGCGGAACCAATGTTTACCTCTTCATTTGATACAACTCAAAAAATAAAACACACCTACTATCTCTCTCTACAACTACCGTATAAACACAATAAATAAATTCAATCGCAATATCCAATTACAATCCAAAAATTAGAACACAATATCCTGTTTATAATTTCCTGTAATCAAATTAAAAGGTAAACATTGATTCTACTTGGTTCAATTTCTGCATTTCCTTTTTACATATTAATAGATTCACAATCATCTTTGTAAACAGAAAATTGTTCTTTTGATAACAATTTTTGGGGAAAAATTATAAATCTTTATCCAAGAGTTCTAAATGAGTTCATTCCACATTTATTAACATATTAATTTAGATTAATAAGCATGATTGTGTCTAATCCAATAACGGCTGCACCAATTTTTTATAACAATTTTTGGGGAAAAATTATTAATCTTTATCCAATTAGCGAGTATGATATCAACAATCATTAATCCTTGATCCAATTAGGGATTATCATATGAACCCTAATTTTGCTTATTTTGTTTGACTCAATCATTATCATATGAACCCTATACAGTTGGATTGCGATTTTCTTGAATATGGAGCAGGAGAAACATGTTAGCTTGTCCACACAGGTTCTTTTTATATTCATTTTTTATACGGTTTTTTTTATTATTCTTTGCATTATTTTTACTATCATTTGATTCTTTCTGAACAAGTTATATTTTTGCGAGGTTATTAATTGAATTAGGTTTAGTATCATTTGATTCAAATAAACATCCAATTTATTATTCAGGAAAGTTTGAAATAGCTATTATTAGGGATAATTTAAACACCTAATTTTTTATTAAGGAAAGTTTGAAATAGCTATGAATCAGGGATAACATTTGATTCAAATAAATGCCCAATTTGTTGGTCCCTTTTACTTGGTTAACAATAACTACAAAGCTAAAGTAACCAAGTTATATGACTTTAAACAAAGATGTATAAAATGATTAACAATAAAGTAACGTAGATATAAGAGACAATATTTTTCAACGTTTAATTCTTTATTAGAAGTTAATCAAAAAGAATCGTACCCAAGTGTTTGCGGAATAACACTTGGGATTGAAAATGACAAGCGTGGTATTGACTCCTCACTAAACTCAAACTATGTTGAGTGACAACTTTTAGGACCCACTGAGCTATCTCAGGGGTTGTGTTGTTCTTTGGAGGAGTAAAAGTGGTTTGTGAATGCTTTGCATTAATTGCACAAACTTGTCAACTTTTACTCCTCTCTTATACTACCTATTTATACACAAATGTGAACAACCCTATTATACAATGGACCTAAGTGTTCCTCAATAAAATCTTGATAGATTTTATTCTCTGGCAAGGGAAACTTCTTTGGGTTAAGTCCAAAAGGCACTTTCTGATGACAGCCTGGTTTTAACCATTTGAGGAAAGTTTGACCTTAAAGTGATAAAGCACTTTAGATCAAACTTTCCCGCCCAGTCCCGCCAAAACTTCAGTCTTCTAGTCATCAGTCTTCAGTACCATGAAGTTGTTGAGGAGTCTTGGGGTTCAGTGAGTTATTGTCATCCTCACTGAACCCATCACCTTCTTCTTGGCTTAGATCACACTTCACTGAGTTCCGCCTCACTGAATGGAGAACCTTTCTTCTTAGGCTCGGTCTAAGCATCCTGAAGATGACTCACTGAGTTACTGTTCACTCAGTGACTTGTTTACACTTAGGTTATTTTACGTTCAAATCCTTGTTAGAAGAAGATTGGGAATTTAGTGACCCAACAATCTCCCCCTATTTGAACATACAAATAGCCTAAGTGTTTCTTGATTTAGTGTGAGTTGGCAGGGGTCTTCATGTCTTACTGAATGTTGTTGTAATTATAAGTAGGACACATAATTTAAACAAAACATCAAAGTTTATTCATAGTTATTACAAGTCCTACAAATTAAAAAAAAAATAAAAAAGATAGTTGTTGCAGATCAGATGTTCAGGTGGTATCCAAGGTTTTCAAGCTTTGCTTTCTTTGATCTGAGTAGGTGCCTTTCAGGATGTTCATTGATCATTGCTTCCAAGTCCTGGCAGAATCTTTTGTTCTCATCACTCATGATGGGGGACGCCAACATGAGGTACATGAGCATTGCTTTGATTCCTGCCTTATCCATATTAGACCACCTTTGGAAAGCCAGGCTTCCATACTCATCAGTGAAGCATAAGCCTCTTTCAGGAGCTTCAAGGACCGCATTGTTCACGAACGTGATCCCTTCAGGAAGCGACCTGTCACACTCTAACCCTGGTACTTTGATCTCAGGCTCCATCTCAATTTGCTTCCTTTTCCTCTTGGAAGCCTTAGATGGAGCAGTCTCTTTTGCTGAGTCAGGAAAAAGAGAGGGAATGTTAAGAGCTTCAGGCATTGCTCTTAGTCTGTCGTACCTTTCCTTCAGTGATTCAAGAAGTTTAGGAACCACAACATTGTTCTTTTTGGCAATGATAGAACGAAGCTCATCAAGCTCAGTGATGCCAAAGTCAGCAAACTTGAAAGGCTTATGGATGTCAAGTATTCTTTTATCACGTCCCCTGAAGACGGTGACCATTGCAGGATCGGTGTTTCTGTGGATTTGAATGTCAGTGATGGTTTCAGGTCTTAACCTTTCTTTCATCACCCAAGTATACTTTTCGATCCTGTGTTTTCTGATTTGAGCGTCCTTCCTGAGCTTATTTTCCCTTTCCCTTTTGAGAGCGTTAAGCTCTTCTTCCTGAGCCTTTTTAAAAGCTGCACCAACTTATACAGTTGCTAGTGCCTCAGTATCCAAACCAATCTTTTCAGCTTCCTCATGAACAACCTTAATGAGAGCAGGCTTGCTCATTCTCTCTTCTTCAGCCACCTTTAGTAGTGTCTCAGTCCTTTCCATGTGAGCTTGAATTTCGTCATGAGTGAGATGATGTACTACTCCATTGATTTCAAACGGGACTCTGATAGGTACATCAGGGTCAAATCTGACCAAGGTTGAGGCTGGCTTGAGCACAATTTCAGGACTAGAGGTGGTAACAATACTTTTGCCTCTGTCCTGTCCGAGAGTAGAGGAGACTGGTTCCTCCTGTGGTGGAACTTCAATGATTGGTGTGGCTTCAGTGACATGCTTCCCATCAGTGTGAGAGAGCTGTCCAGCTTCTTGTTCAACAGTATTAGGGGCTTCAGTAGCATTCTCCCCCTCAACATTTGCCTGAATGTCAGTGATGGCAAGTGTTAGCTGTACTGAAGAAGTAGATGATCCCTTGAAAGCTTGAAAAATTTCAGTCATCATAGACTTGATCTCCTGAGTATCCTGCTGAATGATGGACACCCTGGAGTCAAGTGTAGCCTGTGCTTGTTCAAGAGCTGTCATCCTTGATCCCAAGGTCCATGCCAGAGAAGTAGACCTTTGGGACTGAGCTGTCACTGATTCTTCCATTTTGATGAAGGAAGATTTGAGAGACTCCACAGTAGTGGTGAGACCCTGAAAATTAGAACCCTTTAGCAAGTCAAGTAACTCAGTGAGGGCCACTGAATTTACCTGATACGTCTCAGATGCCTGAAGTAGCTTCCTGGTGAGTTCAGGATCATCCTTGACTGAATCTTGAACCGACTAAACCCCTACATTCAGTTGGTTGAGGGTTATCAAAAACTGATTCAGGCGAGTGATCATCTGTGTCAGGGATTGGTTAACTGAGGCATGTTGTTCCCTGACATCTTCATCGAAGTCTTCGACAGCATCTTTGAGATTATGATAGTGAACCGCCTGTTCAGTGTGCATGTCAAAGACCTCATCAGTGATCCCCCTGTACAAAATGTTAGTAATCTTTTTGATGAATTTGGTGAAGGTTTTCACAGTGAGAGGAGCCTGATCATCTCCTGAGGACTCTGGCTCGGAATGTGTGTCAGCATCGTCATGGTTAGAGGATTGAGGAGACTGAGGAATTGGTCCAGGGACTATCTCCTCAAGCTCCATGTCATCTCCGGCCTGAAAAACTTCCTCATCACTGTTGAATTCATCATCAGAGTACAAAACTGCCTGAGCTTCAGCTAGGGACTGAATCTGCAAAGTAAGGTTATCCGGCTCCTCTTCATAAGAAGACTTGCCTTCGTTTTGGCCAGGTCCTGACCCCTCAAATCCGGTAGATTGGGTTTTATCTACCTGGTCCTCAGGGTCAGTTCCCGAGTTATGCGCACCTTCGGGGGTGGTTGTGGGTTCCATATCAGCGGGTGGTATGTGTCCCTCTGAATCTTTGTCCCCCATGACCCCTTCAGGCACTGATGGGTGTTTCTCAGTACCATCACTAGGAGCCGTGAATGTTGTGTCCCTATCAACGGGTTGTATGTTTCCCTCTGAGTCTTTGGGATGAGTTTTTGTGCCCTCAGACAAAAGCTTTGATTTTCGAATGTCCTCATCAGGCACCTGAGTGGTTATGCCCCCTTTCCAATAGGCTTATGCTGGCCTGTCGAAGATTTAGGGGCGAGAACTCCCTGTTGCTTGGGTTGTGATTTACCCGAGCTTTTGGCAGGATGTGAATGTTTGTGGGTCCCCTTCTCAGTGGAGTAGTGCTGCCCCACCGAGGGTATAGGACCCCTTACTCCCTGATACTCTGGTTGTGATTTGCCAGAGTCTTTAGCAGGATGTGAAGGTTTAGTTGGTTCCAACCCTACTGACTTGTTTATGCCAGCAGGGCCTTTGGGAACGGGTTCGCCAGAGGACACTGAGTGTGATGTCTCAGTGCCCTCCGTTGGCCTTTGTTTTGTGGTCAAAGATTGGATAATGATCCTGATGGTGTCAGCAGTCAGGGTTTGTTGTTGTTGCCCCTTATTGTTAGGCTTAGGGGCAGAGGTCTCAGTGGCGAGTGGCTTGGGTTGAGCCACCTTCCTGGACCCTTGTCCCTTCTTCCTCTTCACCTTTTTGGTGGGAGAGGGAATTGGTGAAACAATATTGTCACCCTGGATAGCAGTCAGCATGTATGTGGTCAGGGCGACAGGTGTTACCTCATTAGGGTCACGTGAGTAGTTTGCCTAATGTAAGACATCAGGTTCAAAGCCGACACTGTCAGGCTTGATATACTCAGACCCTAGTAGGTCATTCAGGGCACAGGAAATGAATCTAGGGTAAGACATGTGTTTTTGCCTAGACTTCTGTAGGACCTTAAATATCACAACTTTATCACACCAATATAGAAGCAAATATGAAGTAGAGATGAAAGATGGTGACTTGATATGTATATATATGTATGTTAGAGAGAGAAAGTAGAGAGAGTAGAGAAAGAAAGAAGAGAGAATATTATTAGAGAAACACACACAATACACACACAAGCACACTTACAAATGACTAGGTAAGTGCCTTATATAGTTAGAGAGAAAGGCCTCATGGGCTTTCTAATGGACTTGGTTACATGATTGGATAACAAGGCTTATGAAACATAGCACATAACATATTAGCTTGCCAAGTCCAAGGCCCAATGACTAAACTATTACTAATCTTAGCAAACGACACAAAGTTACAATATGAGAATGACCATCACTTCTATATATATATATTTTAATGCTAACAATCTCCCCCTAAGGGGTGGTCATTCGAATGATGCTCCACGTGAGTGGGTCTTCCATGTTCTTTGTCTTTAACTTTGTGTGTCATTGTAGAATAGTCTTTAGTCTTTGTTCCTTCATGCTTTGTGATCTTTGATAACTGATTTTCCATCGTTCTTTGTTCTTATGCGATGTGGAGTTATCTGCCTTTCGTCACTTCTGCGTCTGTGGTGGTTGTTTTCCATTCCAACATGCTCATACATCTTTGGACTTAGATATTCATATGCACGTAGTTCCCTTTCTTTCACTTTGATCTTTAGTCTTTATACTTTGTAGATTATTCTTTTTGGCGTAGAATCTTTCTTTGAACTTTGTGTTGTATAGATCTTTGAGGGAGCTTTCTTTAACTTCCAGATGTATGTATGAGCATGTGGAATCTGTCGCCATGGAGATGATGTATAGCTGCAGGTAAACAGTTAGCAATAAATCAACCGGTACTTACAGGTTCGAATTAGAGATCGTCAACAGCATAGTGTGAAGACTCCTTCTAACCCTTACCAAGGCCATTCCCATGTTAGATACTCTCGAGAGAGCTTACAAGACCTACTAAGTAGCTCAATGACTGGGTGAGTCGCTGGGGATCACTCCACGACTGTAGACCGTTTGAAACCACCGCGAACACTAAGCGTAATCCATAAAGAATTACCGAAGTGACCTGCTGTCAGGGCTGCTTGATGTTGACCTTGGCAGGAATTTCCATTCAATCATTGAGAATCACAAAGGTGAATCCTCTCATAAATGTTCTGGCAGATTGCTAAGATCTGCGTAGGACTCTAAAGTTAACATCTGGCGTCCTTAATAATGAACAACCAGTGTAGAAATATCATGTGATCCTATGAGATCTTTTGATGAATCTCGGGGCTCTAGACTCGATAAGTGCACATTTGGTTTCCTATGCGGAGATTAGGGAGAGGTCTCCTGCTTCAATATCAACCATCTCTAAGAGACAGGTCGATAGATTACACCGGTTCCCCATGAGAATGAAACAAGCTCTTTTAAGAGAACTTGAGTGGTTAAGAAGGTTTAGTGCAGTGCGTCACTGGGTCCATGACGTCTTTGTCTTCAATACCGGTGTCACCTTGGTAACAACCAGTAGCATATGAGTTGAACCCGGTGTCTGCCCTAAGGTTGAACATTTGGAGGGCTATTTCTTTTCACCCTTTTTCATAATTTTTTTTTTTTTTTAATTCTTCAACCCCTTCTTTCTCCTTTCTCATTTTCTCCTTTTTTTCAATCATACCTAAGGACTTCTAATTCTAATCTATTGGATTTGTCCTTGGGTAGATCCCTCCAGCTCTGGCGGATCATAGGACGTTTTTTCCTAACCTTAGTCACCTTATAACTCCATGACTATCCTATCATTGCCATGAAACCATTTATTGAAAATCTCTCAAAGTGTTTATGATAATAAAACACATTGTTGTTACCACTTTGAGAGTTTTACATTTCATTTGAAGGACTCCCCCTTCACATGTGCTCATGTAATTTTTAAGAAATTTGCACATGCGGGAGGAGGTTGCACTTTTGAATTGATCCACTTTCAGCGAACATGACCGATTCGAGACACGCTTACATCACTAGTTCGACTAGCTTGAAGTTATTACCCGTCCTGGTCAAGTCCAAAGAAAGTCTCTCGATATGGTACACTCTACTCAGACAAGTCCTATTCGAGACACGCTTACATCACTAGTTAGACTAGCTTGAAATTATTACCCGTCCAGGACAAGTCTTTTCGATTAATGACATTTTAAGCTTCGTCAATTCATTGGTACTTACTGAGTCGAGCTCTTCTGAGATTCATTCACAATCTTTAAACATCTTTGATCACATTTTAATCATGTCTTCTCCCCCTCAAAAATAGCATACCGTGATATTTTTTATATCAACTGATTAATAAAAAACTTTTTGGAGAGAAAGACAGATTTGATTTTGCATGAAATCGGAACATTTTCGTTTGTACTCCCCCTTAATGATAGCATATTTAAAATTACTTAAGGGTTTATGAGGGAGTTATCTTGAGCACTCATTTTGAGAGATTTTGAGAAATCTTTTGAACAATCTTAAAAAAGTGCTCAAGAATTTTGTTTGAAAAACGAGTTTATGCTTGAAATCTTTTTCGTTTGTATATACTCAAACTTTTTTGAAAAAAATTTCGTCATTGAACGTACGAGTCCTTGATTTGAAAATAATCAGAAGTCATCGTTTAAGTACGGGTTTCGTACTGATGTATACGAAATCCATTGTGAAGAAAATTTTGAGAAACGACATGTTTTAGAAAAACATTAAAAAGAACTCCCGCTCAAGCATCTGTACATGTCCGTATCATTGTTGAATGACATTTCTAGAAACGTACAGAACATTGATTTATACGAGAGACATGTCGTGAGAAGAATATTTTTGGATTTTTTTAATTTTATATTGTTTTTGGACTTTTTGAAAATTTTATATATTTTTTTTCAAAAATATTTACAGCGAAGCGATTTTGAAAACTTTTTCAAGAAGATTCGAGAAGACGTTCTAGTTCCTCAGGAGTTAGGCTTCGCATACCAATTCGTCGAACTAAATAGTCAAACCTTTCTTTTGGAAGGGCTTTAGTAAATAGATCGGCGAGTTGATAATCAGTCTTAACGAAAAATAATTCAACAGTACCCTCTTCCACGTGTTCTTTGATGAAATGGTAGCGGACTTTGATATGCTTCGTCTTAGAGTGATGTACGGGATTGCACGAGATGGCTATGGCACTTTTTGAGTCACAATACATAGGTATTCTGTCAAAAGTAAAGCCATAATCTGTGAGCTGTGTCCGCATCCAAAGAACTTGGGCACAACAAGCAGATAGAGACACATACTCGGCTTCGGCGGTTGAAAGTGCAGTACAATGTTGTTTCTTTGACGACCAGCTTACAAGCTTTTCACCCAAAAATTGTGCTCCACCTGATGTACTCTTTGCTGTAACTTGATCACCAGCATGGTCTGCATCTGAAAATGCTGTTAGATGAAACCCCGAATCCTTCGGATACCAAAGTCCCATGTTAATGGTGCTTCGTAGGTATCGAAAGATCCGTTTAACCTCTTTGAGGTGAAGTTCGGTAGGCTTTGCCTGAAACCGTGCTAATAAACATACAACAAATTGAATATCGGGTCGGCTAGCAGTTAGGTACATGAGAGAACCGATCATGCTCCGATATTTCTTCGGATCGATAGGTTTCCCAAACAAGTCAGCACCTATTTTTGGTGAAGTGACCATTGGCGTACCAACAGAATCACAATTTTCCATTCCATGTTTTTTCAAAATCTCTATCGTATATTTAGCTTGATTGATAAAAATACCACGAGGGGATTGATGGATTTGTAAACCAAGAAAGAATTTTAGTTCCCCCATCATGGACATTTCAAATTTACTTTTCATGAGATTTTCAAAATGTTTTGAATGGTTAGGATTGGTTGATCCAAAAATAATGTCGTGCACGTAAATTTGAACGATCAAAATGTCATCTTTGAATTTTTTGATAAACAAGGTGTCATCAACCGTTCCTTTTGTGAAATTGTTTTTGAGCAAGAAAGATGATAGTTTGTCATACCACGCTCTTGAAGCTTGTTTTAAATCATAAATTGCTTTCTTAAGCTTGTAGACGTAGTCTGGATGATCTTTGTCGATGAATCCCTCTGGCTGACTCACATACACTTCTTCTTTCAGAGTTCCATTTAAGAAAGCAGTCTTAATGTCCATCTGATAGACTGTGATGTTTTTGTGAGCTGCATAGGCTAAGAAAATCTGGACTGCTTCAAGTCTAGCTACAGGCGCGAATGATTCCTCGAAATCTATCCCTTCTTCTTGTGGATAACCTTTAGCCACGAGACGAGCTTTGTTGCGAATAACAGTCATTTCCTCATCCAGTTTGTTCTTCCACAACCACTTGAGATCAAGAACTCGTTTATCAAGTGGTCGTTGGTCCTCGAAATCTATCCCTTCTTCTTGTGGATAACCTTTAGCCACGAGACGAGCTTTGTTGCGAATAACAGTCATTTCCTCATCCAGTTTGTTCTTCCACAACCACAAGTTGCCAACTATCATGTAACAACTATTGAAGAAATTCCTCCTGCATCGCTTCAATCCAAGGGTTTTCTGCCATTGCTTCCCGAATGTTCTTTGGTTCTTTGAGGCTGATTGAGCAAACGTAAATGCACAATTCGAGATCGGTGGCTAGTTGTCTCCTTGTCTGAACTGGTTTTGAAGGTTCACCAATAACATGTTCTATTGGATGGTCTTTTGTCCATTTAAACGTAGAAGGGTACCTTGGGTGTAACGAATGTGTGTTAGATGGTTCTTGTAACCTTGAAGAAGATTCAGCAGAGTCTGTTGCAAACGGGTTTTCAAATACTTCTTCTTCTTCTTCTAACGTAACATCGTTTGAATTATTTGTTGGTTCTTCTTGAAAATTTATGTTTTGGTTTTGCTCATCAACTTTTGGTAGAACAGTTTCAAGTACTGGAGTTGCTTGAGTAGATGTAGATGATGTTGATGTAGTTGGTGCTTCAGCTTCGATTGTAGTAGATGCATCTTGTGATGGTGGTGGTGGTTGATGGTTTTGAGCGGGTGCAGCGGAATGTTGTGAAGATGCATTTGGCGAAGTTCCACCATAATATTCATCAACCATTAACTCGAAGAAATTTTCCAGTTCTTGTTCTGAAGGTTTATCCATGTTTGTTGACTGAGCTCCTTGAGGCACGAGTCCTGAATTGATGTGTCCAGAAGTCTGCATGTTTGGTGCGGGTCCTAATCCGTTTTGATTAGAAGCCATTGGATTAAGCGCGGGTTCTAGAGCGAGTCTCTCAGAAGCCATCTGTGAAATCTCTTCAAACTTCACATTCATCGTCTCCATTATCTTTTTCGTTCTTCTATTATACACCCTGAATGCCCTCGAGTTTTCTGAATATCCAATGAAGATTCCAATATCACCCTTAGCTTTTAACTTCCCTAGATCTTCTCTGTCATTCGTCAGATAGCACAAGGCGCCAAACACGTGAAGGTAAGAGATGTCAGGTTTACGGTTGTTCACTAGCTCATATGGGGTTTTATTGAATCTCGGATGGACTAGGGATCGGTTTTGAGTAAAACAAGCAGTGGCTACAACATCAGCCCATAAAAATAGAGGTGCACTAGAAAAAATTAGCATTGTGCGAGCAGCTTCCACAAGAGTTCGGTTTCTTCTTTCAACTACCCCATTCTGCTGTGGAGTTCTAACAACTGATGTTTAGTGTGTGATTCCAACATCTTCAAGGTAAGTTCTTAACTCTTGGTTTGTAAATTCTGTGCCATTGTCTGTTCTTATAATCCTTACTGGAGCTTGAAGTAGAACTTGAATACGCTTCAGAAAGGTGATGATGATGCATGGTGCTTCGTCTTTTGATCTCAAAAACTTTACCCAAGTATATCTTGAATAATCATCAACAATAACGAGAATATACTTCTTCCCATTAATGCTTTCAACTCTCATTGGGCCACATAAGTCCATGTGCAACATATGTAAACTTGCTTCCGAACTAGGTACGGTTTTGGGTTTATATGATGCTCTTTTACTTTTACCTTGTTCGCATGATGGACATAGGTGTTCCTTGGTGTATTTGAACTTAGGAAGACCGGTGACGATGTTGTCTTTGGCAAACTTGTTGATGGTGTCGAAATTGAGATGGGACAAATGTCTATGCCACAGCCAGGACTTAGTTTCGGTTGCCCTTGTCATAAGACAAATTGGTGATGTAGAAGCCATTTGGTTGATGTCGATAGCATACAAGTTTGTACCATGATTACCAGTTAAGAGATCATCACCAACCAAATTTCGAATAAAAACCGTGTATCTTATGAATGCAACTTCTAAATCCGCATCACAAAACTGCCCGACTGAAAACAAGTTGTGTCCCAACCTTCGACGTAGTAAACTCGAGTGATTAAAAAATTCTCAAACCGAAGATCTCCATAACCCTGAATAGCTGCTACATGATCATTTCCAAAGCGTACAGTTCCCATGAATTTCCAGACGAAATTGATCAGCAGCTTTAAATTCCCGGTCATGTGCTTGGAGCAACCCGAGTCGACGATCCAAAGACATATTTCGATAACCTGCCAAGAACAGAAGAGTTTGTATTTGGAAACTGTGTTGAATTTGGTTCCATGGGGTTAGGAGTAAAAGCAGAATCACACTCATAGACAGTTGCTACTTGTTTAGCTTGAGTTATTTCTAATTTGCCATCCTTAAGAGTGAACTCTCTACCCGTCGGAATCCACATACAAAACTTAAGATAGTTCCAAGGCATTCGACTAATAGTGGTAGTCCTAAATCGTGCAACTAATCTTTCTATAGATCTGGATCTAGCACTAGGTCTTTTTGGAACGTTCTTCTGTTCAGGCGTAACATACACATTCTTAGAAACACATTCATCATGAACATCATTAATTAAACATTTCTTGCATATTAAACAAACAGAGTCATTACATGCATTAGAAACAGTATGCTCGACATTACATTCAGATGAAACATGTCTCTTATTACAAAGCGATAAATTCCTAGGGTGTTCTTCTACTTCTTCAACTTTATTCTTGCTACTACTCTTAGAGACAGGCGAGACTCTATTGTTCCTTGTATTGCTCTTAGGCTTTAGTCTGCTGCTCCTAGAGGTGCTTTCTAATCCTGTAGAAGGTAAGGCACACACATTAGGATTTATATTGTTGTCCTTTTTAGCATCCCTAGATTCTTTAGAATTAGCCTTTGTGCACTTATCATTTGTCTTAGATGTTGAGGCAGACGCACTAGTGGGACTAATCCTAAAAAGGCCAGGTGCTAACACTTTAGGTGTTTCGACAACCGCTTTTCCTTTATCAACAATCTTATCATTTTCACTTTTCTTGGGCAAGGGTGTTGGAGTGACTGGTTTTGTCAAATCCTTTTTCTCATCGACTTTTGGAGCAAACCTTGAAATTGACATTTTTGGTTTTTGAACCGTGTTTGAAACATTTGGTTTCTCCGAAGTCAATGGTTTTGCAAACTTAGTTTCCTCACCCTTTCCTTTTTGACTTTCAAGTTGAGCCCTCAAAAGATCATTTTGCTCTTTCATGTTTTTTAAGTCACGCTCATACGACAATTTGTCATACTTGCATTCTTCCTTTTTCCGATCAAGTTGTTTAAAATATGACACATTTTCTTTTTCAAGCTTTATAAGAGCATTTTCATATTTTGAAACAATTGCGGAGGTCTCAGCTCTTAGTCGTTCATCGTCTTGAACATAATATGTTTGTAAAATGATGGACATAATGTCAGTGGTCATAACAGCTTCGAAGAGAGAATCATTTAGGTTTTCCAAAACATTCATGTTTTCACGAGTATCATTAGCTTCGTTTACCAGGGATTTGTGGTCCTTGACAAATTCGGCCGTTTCTTTTAAGAAAGCTTGTTCAAAATGGATTACCCTTGCACTGATGTTATTTAGTGGGATAGTAATTTCGTTTTGAAACACCTTTTTCTGTTCGATATGAAAACTAGAATGCCAGTTGTTAATATTGATGGTAGTTTTCGATGCAACAATATTTTGAAGTTCTTGAATTCTCTTTTTAACGTCATCAAGAATTTCTCTAGCCTCACTTGTATTAAACTTGTTGTTAGAGGACATTTGTTCCAGTTTTGAAAGAGATTTGGAAACAACTTTCTTTTTAGACAAGAATTTCGAAAATGGTCATTTTATGGAAAACGTAGATGGTTCTGTTTGTGGAACAAAAGTGATTCCCGAAAGTTTGTTCAATTTTTTCTAATCAATGGGTTTCAAATCCTTTTGTTTCATTTTAATAATGCTCTCTTCGACATGTTCAATCGTTAGCACAGAATCCCGAACGACGGGAGGATCATGTTTGGTATAAAAAACATTACCATTGTACAAAATATTCTGTTCTTGCTGAGCTTTCTTGAGATTACAAGGGGTGTTGTTACCAAGAGCCATTTTATGTTTCGTATGGTAAATCGGATTAGTTTGATTTGAAATCATTTTCATTGTTTGACTCGACTGACCCGACTTAACCACTAATTCTTCTAAATGTGCAATCATGTGTTCTGACTCTACGATTTCTTCGAAAAGTTTGTCTTCTTTCTTTGCAAAGTCCTTTTTCAACTCATCCCTTTCTTTTTCAAGATTGGTATAAGCTGTTTTTTGTTTAGAAAGTTGGTTTTGTAAATAAGAAATTTCCGTGTTTAAAGATTTTATCTTTTTGAAAGAATTAACATCAAGTGTATCAAACTTGAGTTGCAATTGTTGTTCCCTTGAAACGGAATTTTGATAACGAGTTTCTAATTCAGACAATCTTTTGTTATGAAATTCAAAAGCTTTAATGGTTGATTTGTAACTCTAAAGCTCAGCGGTCAATTTATCATTCGCGGCCTTAACATCGCGATTGACCTTTTGCACATTCTCAATTTCAATACGACAATTATTCAATAATGATTCAAACAAAGCACGTGTTTCCTCATCATTCTCAGCATGCTGTGAAACGAAGCCTCCATTATGATTCACATCTGGAGTCGCTGAAGGAGTATTGCTACTACTTGGCGTGTCTAGGTATGTATCATAAGTGGGTGCTAGCTTCTCAGAATGTTGTTCCTCATGAGGAGACATATCAAATATATCATTATTGTGACATGTGTTGAAGTTAGATACCTCAGATGGTGCATTGGTGTCATAAACATGAAGTGTGTCAGAATCCGTGTCATACTTAGCTTCCTGAAGATTCTCCATGAATATGCAGTTTGCATCGATATCTTCTCTATCTTCCATGTCATCCATAAGAGCCATAAAGTCATTCTCCTCTGCGTTCAACTGAAATCCTGCCTCTGCCTTTTGTGCCAACATCACTGCTTTCTGCAAGTACGCTAGATCTTTCTTGTTTGGCTTAGTAGGACAGTTCCGTGCCATATGACCTACACCCTGGTAGTTGAAACACTTTACCGGATTACCCTGATTCACATTTCCCAAATTCCCAACTACTGGAGCTGCAACATTTCTATTCTGATTACTGTTAGGTCACCATTTATGTAAACACAAGTATGATATTGAAAGAAATAAGATGAGAATGAGAGATGGTTGATTGTGTGAAATATGAAAGGTGAAAGAGCAAGAGTTTCATTAAGGAAATCAAATAACCAACAAACATAATGTTTACATAAGCTTACTATTTATAAGGGAGGAGTTAGGGCAACACTCCCTTCTTCCCTTATCCTTTCATTTCGTGGGCTTTCAAGCCCATAGGGCTTTAACATATAAGCCTTGTAACATAAAACTAAATGAAATAAATACCAAAGCAACCTATTACAAAATGTAATGACCGAGACTTGACTAAATACAAAAGTATGATCCCAACAATCTCCCCCTAAGGGTCGGTCATCACGGTTGCTTGACGTCTTCATCTTTGTCGTTGACTTGTGACATGTAAAACTCTAGACGTCTTCAAAATGGTTGAATGATAATCAATATACTTTGCTCTGTGTCTTTGTTCTTTGGTGGTGATGTAGTGATTGTGTTATGGAGTTGTCTGCCGTTCGTCACTCCTGCGTCTGTGGTGGTTGTCCGCCATTCCAACATACTCATACATCTTTGGACTTAGACTTTCACGTACAAGAAGTTCCTTTGCATACACTAAGATCTTTAGTCTTTATACTTTGTAGATTCTTCTTATTGATGTAGAATCTTTCTTTGAACTTTGTGTTGTTAAGATCTTTGGGGGAGCTATCATTTGCTTCAAGATGTATGTCTGAGCATGTTGGAATCTACCATCATGGAAGTGAGGTACCTGCGAGTAAACAGTTAGCTATAAAACAACCGGTACTTACAGATAAGGAATTAGAGCTCATCAACAACATATTGTGAAGACTCCTTCTAATCCTTATCCAGGCCGTTCCCATATCAGATACTCCCGAAGGAGCTTACGAGACCTACTAAGTAGCTCAATGACTGGGTGAGTCGCTGGGGATCACTCCACGACTGTAGATCGCTATGGAACCACCGCAAACACTAAGCGTAACCCTTGTGGGGTTACCGAAGTGACCTGCTGTCAGGGCTGTTTAATGTTGACCCTGGCAGGATTTCCGTTCAATCATTGAGAAATACATAAGTAATCCTCTCATAAACGTTCTCGGCAGATTGCTAAGATCTGCGAAGGACTCGAAAGTTTACAACTAATGCCCATTGATATAGAATACCAGTTGTATAAATACTAAGTGTTCCTAAGAGATCTTTGATGTATCTCAAGGCTCTAGACTCTATAAGTGCACACTTAGGTTTCCTATGCGGAGATTAGGGAGGGGTCTCCTGCTTCAATATCAACCGTCTCTAAGAGATAGGTCGATAGGTTATGCCAGTTCCCCGTGAGAATGAAACAAGTCCTTTTAAGAGAACTTGAGTGGTTAAGAAGGTTAGTGCATTGCGTCACTGGGTCCATGATGACTTTGTCTTCAATACCGGTGTTGTCTTTTGCAACAACCAGTAGCATACGTATTGAACCCGGTGTCTGCCCTAAGGTTGAACATATGGAGGGCTATTTCTTTTCACCCTTTTCTTTACTTTTCTTTTTAATTCTTCAACTCCTTCTTTCCCTTTCATTCTTTTCTCCTTTTTTCGTATCATACCTAAGGACTTCTAATTCTAACTATGGGAGATGTCCTTGGGTAGATCCCTCCGGCTCTGGCGGATCATAGGACGGATATTCCTATCTTAATCACCTTATAACTCCGACAGTAGCCAAGAAACCTTTGGTTGAAAATCTCTCAAAGTGTTTGTGATAATCAAATATTTTTGGTTAACACTTTGAGAGTTTTGTGTACACTTTTGAAGGGCTCCCCCTGCACATGTGCTCATAAGTATTTAATAAATTTGCACATGCGGGAGGAGCAAACACTTTTGAATTGATCCACTTTCCGTGTTCAAGACCGATTCGAGACACGCTTACATCACTAGTTGGACTAGCTTGAAGTTATTACCCAGCCTGGTCAAGTCCACAGAAAGTTTCTCGAGACGGTACATTTCTACTAAGACATATCCTTTTCGAGACACGCTTACGTGGTTAGTTAAAGAGATACATTGTCAGCTTTTAGGTGACAACTAGCTCTAGTAACTAACTTAATGTTATTACCCGTCGAGGATAAGTATTTTCGATTTTACTAACTTTAATTGTCTCGTCAATTCCTGGGTGAATCTGAGTCTAGCTCACACAAGATACAATTTTCAGCTTTTACTTCATATATTTTAATCACTTTTTCATTTTCTCCTCCTCAAAAATAGCATATGAGATGTTGTTTTTGTTAAACTTTTGATTAAAATATGCTTTTTGAGTCTTATGGGGAGATTCACCAAGAACATTTGATTTTGAACAAAGTATTTTGTTTTGACAAGTGCTCCCCCTCAACAAGTGATTAGGTCTTATTGAGGTGAAATACTTGTCCTTTTGAGCAGAATTATGAAAAACATAACACATTTGATTAATTCTACTCAAAAGTAAGAAGCCTTCGCTCCTTATATTAGGATTGAGGCACTGATGCGTACCTCAGGGTCCTTTCTTTACAAGACCGGGTTGTGCACTGTAATGCGTGCACAAGCCATTATGAAGTATATTATTGACAAATCAAATCAAATTCTTACAATTTTACTACCAATCAGGTCTCTGAAATGTCAACACCGGAAATTTTGTTCTTCCTCCAACATAGCTTTCCAATCTCCTGAACTGATCCCTTCGCTTCAACCGGTTCTCGATCCTTGTAATGAATCTGCGTGCATCCCTGGTCTCATCGGTGTTCCATCTTTTGGATTTCCCTAGAGCAATGTCGTTGATTCTGCTTTTGATTCCGTCTCTGACGAACTTCAAAGTTTCATCACAGAACTTATGTAACTCTTTGTAGCCCATGAAGCGGTTTCGACCGTTGACACTGCGGTAAGTGAACCCGAATGGTTGCCTGATCAAGGTGTATTGAGGTAGATGTTGAAGGTCGGGAATGTCGAACATGTTGGGTTTGGTGAGATTGAGCTTCTTCTGATAACTTTCCACTCCCAATTGAAGATCTTCAACTCTTTCTCTAACGACAATCTGCCTGATGAAGATTAGAAGAGCTTGGATAAAGGCAAGCTGCATCTCTTTAGGCAAGCCACAGAGTTTTCCTTGAACTTTGAGCAGGTACATGTCTTCGATGTCATTGAGAAGTAGTCGTGGAAAGTCAGACTCGGAAATATCGTACTCCTTTTCATCAAGTCTTTTCAGTGTGATTTTGCTGAGGAAGGGGTACCCAAAGTGAGTGACAGTCGAGATGAATTGAATGGAGACTATCTTCAGATCACTTGCTACATCTCCCATTGTCTGATTGAGTCTGCTGCTTCGATAGTACTGTGCCCGGTTATCTGGCCAATGATGTATACCGTAAAGTGCCTTCCGGTCATATTCAACAATTTTATCAACGAATAATGCTGAAGCTTCTTCTTCGATTGCATTGTTGAGATATCGAGCTGCAGGGAGAAAGGCGAGTGATGTAACGTACTTCTTCTCAATCTTGCTGACAAGTGTCAGATATTCCAAGTCTGTGTTGAAGAAGAACTTGTACGGGATCTTCGGTTCCTTAGGCTTCCCAATCATCGGTAGTGGTTTGGACCAGTCCGTAATGTAGGGTGCGGTTTTCTTTGTGACCGGATCGACATAAGATTCAGGATTGATCCAGTCAATATTGCTTGACATAGCTCGAGCAATATTTTCCAGATGGTACTCAAGTTCGATTGAGTTAGCAGACCGGTCTTTCAGAAGATTGAAAGCATCATTCTTGATTCTTCGCAGCTCTTTCTTATTCATCTTTTTCATCTTAAACTTTTGCTGAATTAATTGAGCGTATTCCACCGTTCGACCATCTTGAGGTTCTTGATTATCTTCAAGTGGTGGTTGCGAATTGATCATTTTCTCAAACCAGGAGTATTCGGCACCATCGTCTTGGTCTAGCCAGTTAAGGACGGTTTTCGGTTTCTTTGGCTTTGTGCCTTTTGATGAGATGTCCGGTTTGGGTTGATGATGCTTTCCTTTCCTTTCTTTCTTCTTCTTAGAGGACGGTTCTGGAACTTCATCGGGTTGAGGAAACTCATCACCACCGGTGTATACAAAGTGGTCGTGTTCTTTGGGAGCAGAACCTGATGCCTTCGGTTGTTGTGAGGACGTTGTTGTTGTTGGAGGGATGACCAGTGTTTTAGATTGAGATGAGGGTCCTTATGCTTGTTTCTGTTTCTTTGCCTGAGAATTGGGATCCCTATCTTCATCATCTCTTTGACGCTTCAGTTTATCGGCCTCTGTGCTGCAAGTCTCTTTGTTCATTTTGTCTTTCAATGCTTCCAGGATTTTGGCTTCTTCATGAGTCAAGGTGAACTTGCTTGCCAGCTTGTCCAAGAGTTGAGCTTCCAATTCATCCATAGATAGTCCTGGTAGTGGAGCAGTAGACTTGTCAGCTCGAAGAGTGAATGTGGTTGATCGGATCACTTTCTTGACAGCTTGCTCTGCGAACTTGGTGAGTTCATCTCTCATGGGTGCTAGCAGATCTTTCAACTCAGCAACTAAGTGTTGTGCCATATACTCTTGCGCTTGAGCAGCCAATGTGGCTTCCAAGTTCTCTTGTACGTCTTTAGCTAAGAAAGTATCAAATTTATCTTGCAGCTCTTGGACGTTCGAATTTAGCTTTGTCAATTCAGCAACTTGGGTTACTAATGTTGCAACCTGATCTTCCAGTCTGCTTCTCTTCTTTTCATGTACTCTTCTGAATGCTGACTTTAGCAACTTTGATGCAGCAGAGGCTTTAGTGCTTGGTTTCTTGATTGATTTGTCGTGAGTTGATTCAGATGCAGGAGGTGATGACTGTGAGGATTCAATGTTGGTGGTAAGGTCTTTGTCATCTCCTTTCTGTGGTTCGGGTTGATCAACTTTCTTTGCTTTGGCTGCTTCCTCTTCCAACCTTTGTTCTTCAGCCAGTCTTTCAGCCTCGGCTTTAAGCCTTAGTTCTTCAGCAAGCTTGGCTTCTTCTTCTCTTTTCAACTTTTCTTCAGCCAGCTTGGCTGCCTCTTCAGCCTTCCTACTTTCTTCCATTCGGATAGTTTCCTCCAGTTTGGCTTGTGCAAGCTGCTCAAGCCTAGCTTCTTCAGCTTCCTGTTTTCTCTTCAATTCCTCTTCCTGAGCCCTTTCCCTAAGCTCCATTTCTTCTACAGTCATTAACCGTGGAGCATCAGTATCCATGAGATCTTCCTCTTCTTCTTCTCCTGTTGTTGAAGCATTAGTCATTTCAATGTCTGTGGGAGATACTGAAGGATTGTCGTAGGCGACTAAGTCAGTGTTGATCCCTGTGGCAGACTCAGGAATACTGCTTGATCCGCCAGCTTCAGTAGTATGAGAGAATACTGGAGGTGGAGGAGGTAGATCAGCATTGAATGCATCAATTCGGCTGTGGAGGAGACCTAGGTTGAGAGCCCTTTCATTTTCTTCTTCAACTGAAAGGCCTACATTAGTTTGAGCAGACTCTTGTTCGGTAGTCATAGGTTCCTTCATCTTATCTCTCCTGATCCTTTCTTCTTCCAGGATTGTCTGTGCTTCAGTGAACGGTCTTTGATTGAGATATGCTGGGTATACAGCATTATCAGCAAACTCATCAATGTTAGTCTCCCAATCTTCGAACGTCAAATCCTTATCGTCAATTTCATCAAGATTCACATCCTTATCAATGTTAGCATAAGCTTGTCTATACACTGGACCTTCGTCGGATTCGGTTTGTTCAGAGTCAGCCTGTTTTGGAGAAGATTGTGGTGAGGGAAACCACCCAGGTTCAGGAATGGATGCAGGCTTCTGGGCAGGAGTTCTTCTCTTGAGAGTACCCTTCTTTTTCTTAGACTTGGTAGAACTGCCGGAGCTCCCAGTCTTGGTACCTGTCTTACCCTTAAATGGTTGAACTTCATCCAAGAAACCAACTTTTTCTGCTTCAAGAGCTTGTTCGTAATACTTGTAATTCTTGAAAGCCTTAACTTTGGCATTCAAGAGACAATCGGGAAGTTTCTTTCCCTGCTTGCGTGTGCTGGTATCAAGTCTCTTGACGACTCTGAGAGTATCTTCATTTCTGAACGTGTTCTTATCTTTGTCGTCAAGTCTCTGTGGGATATCATCATACTCACGAAGGAAGCTTTCGATGAGTAGTTTTGTGAAGCGGACAAATGGAATGTTGGTTGTCTTGTGTTGAATGTGCCACACAAGGTCTTCCCAAATGATACTGGCATAATCAGCTTTCTTTACATTAGCCACAGCCCAGAAGAGTTTGAGGTGTGGGAGCTTTGGGTGTTCGTGGCCAGTGTCTCTGCCAGACAAGGATTTGGCAATCAGAATATATAGGGTTCTCCATGGTTGTGGAAGATACCTAATGTTGACCCTAGAATGTCTAGTAATAACTTCTTCTGATTCATCATAACCAATATCCCTTAACCACTTTATCAGCTCTTCTTCAGTGGGGACTGGATCGTATTCTTCATCTGGGCCGAGGTCTGGTAACCCAAGTACATTCCTGAGCATATTAATGTCCACAGTGACTTGACGGTTATGAAGCATACAGGTGAAGGAAGCCTCCCCAAGATCTAGCTGAAGTGTATGCCAAAACTGGTGGATGTAGAAGCAGGAGACGGAGGCAGACTTGGTGAACAACAACTTGTTGGGGTGATATAGAAGAGCATCCACTGCAACAATACATGATGACTCGTTGCAAGTCATTTTGTTGAAGTTGATACGGAGGTTGTTCTTTCCAATCATCCTGGTGTAATCATCTGGGAATGTCTCTTCCCATGAAAGCTTAGGTTCGGGTTCTGGTCCGTATGGAACGTCATTGTGTTCTGCCATCTGAATTGATCACAAACAAATACAAACATGGCAATGGTTTACGTTGTTAGCAAAGACATCAAATTGCTTGATTTGCATATTATACATTGATCAGTGGGTGTTTGTGTGTGTGATAACTTTTGATATATGACAAACTTGAGTTATATTACATGGTAGAAACTTATAATAATTAAGTTACAACACAATTTTATCATTACAAGAAGTTACACTTTGTAAATTTTACAACACTTAGACAAATTCTTGATTTGGACAAGTTTACGCGTAACATGAAGAATCTACGCGTAACATGACATAGGCGTAAGAACTGAATTTAGGCGTAAGTGCAAAGTCTACGCGTAAACTTATAAGTTACGCGTAAGGTGAATCTTAAGCGTAGGGTCAATCTTACGCGTAAGATAAATCTTAGGCGTAGGAATTGAACTTATGCAAAGGATTACCCTTAAGCGTAAGGTATAACTTATGCGTAGGTTATGACTTATGCGTAAGATCAAGACTTGCGCGTAAGGTCAAACTTATACGTAAGAATTCTTATTTAAGCGTAAACTTTGTCTTATCCAAGACAAAGTTTGTCCACGTGTCGAATCTTACGCGTAAGATTCAATCTTACGCGTAGGAAGAACAATTAGCGCGTAAAGACAACATTTTTCCAGAAAATCACCTTACGAAATTAGAGTTGTTTGATTCCTGAAAGTGTAAAACACACAACCACTGATCAATAATCATTTTAACACACTTAATACCCATTATTTATGCGTAAACATGCCTAAATATGATTAACGCGTAAACCCGTAAGAAGACATGATCACGAACACAATCAAACATGAATCTGGGTGAGAATAGGCATAGGGCAAGTGTATCTAACTACCTAAGGATCACATGGACCAAGTTATAACAAGAATTGACCACAAAATCATTATATCATAACTGCTAGTGCGTACGAACCCTAAACCTATGATTCTTGATCAATTACACGTTTCTGAAACAATTAAACCATAGTAGCATGAACCTAGGTATACAAGAACACAATCCCCATCATCAATTGACACAATAACACTCAGAATAAAAAATCCCTAAAGAACACGTATGAACCCTAAAATCAAATAAGGCGATTTGGGGTTTCTGGGTGCAATTAGAGTTAAGAATCATGTTTGTATATATCCTAAGATCATTTCCCAACAACAATTTTAACCATAACATCAACAATTTCTGGGTTCTTAGTTTACGCACAACCCTAATATGAATTTCAAAGATTGTGATAAAACAAGCCGTTGGATTGTTATGAAATTAAAAACCATTGTTAGAAATCATGATCAAAACATGTTCACACTTACAGATTTGAAGATTGACGATTAGATAAAGCAAATGATTGTGGATCGTTGATGAGGTGGTTAAAGGTAGTAAGTATTTTTGCAGGTAGAGTAAATGTTCGGTTAGAGTATGGTTTTGACCAAAGGTTAAACCAAGAATCATGTATTGACACAATTGGTCCCTTAACCTTAACTAACATTTATTCTTAATGCCTAAACACTTAATCACATATAACTTTCGTTAATTAACACCAAAACATGATAAGAACAACTTGTGGTACTCCCCCTCGACCTTAGACCGTAGTAAAATACTGAAAAATTAATTATTTTGGTCAAGGAGAGTAACCCGAAACACTTTTTGAATCAACACTATTGATAAAACGTATTTATTTTTGGTAAAATGCAAGTATAAAAGTTAATATTTTTGAGAAATTTGAAGAATTACTTTTCCTCCCCCTCAACACTTGTTTTAAATATTTGAAGACATTTTATAAAATAGTGTTGAAAGAGATGGTTTATACTTGCATTTTTTTTTGAAAGTATTTACAAATATAGTTTTGATGTTTGACGATCAATTATATTTTAAAAACTTTTCCAGATCCTCTGGAGTCAAACATCGCATGCCAATTTGGTGAACTAGACTAGCAAACCTTGATGGTGCTAAGGATTTGGTAAGTAAGTCCGCCAATTGGTACTCAGTCCCAACAAAATAAAGTTCAACGGTACCCTTTTCCACATGCTATTTGATGAAGTGATATCGGAGATCGATGTGTTTTGATTTGCAATGATGTACTGTGTTGCAGGAGATAGCAATTGCACTTTTGGAATCACAGTAGATGGGAATCTTGTTGAATAGGTAGCCATAATCCTTAAGTTGTGATCTCATCCAAATGACTTGAGCACAACAAGCGGACATTGCTACATATTCAGATTCTGTTGACGACAGTGATGTGCAGTCCTGCTTCTTTGATTGCCATGACACAAGTTTATCTCCGAGAAATTGTAATCCACCAGATGTACTTTTGCGTGTGTCTAAGCATCCTGCATGGTCAGCATCTGAAAAAGCAATTAGTTCAAAACCAGAATCCTTCGGATACCAGATTCCCAAGTTAATGGTTCCCTTTATGTATCGAAGGATTCTTTTGACCTCACTGAGGTGTTTTTCAGTTGGTTTGGACTGATAGCGAGAGCACATGTAGACAACAAATACTATATCAGGTCTACTAGCTGTGAGATACATGAGTGCCCCAATCATACTCCGGTATTTGGTAGGGTCAACAGGAGTCCCATGTAAATCAGCATCTAGTTTTGTGGTATAGCCCATTGGTGTATTATAAGTATCAATGGTCATCATTCCATGTTTCTTTAAAATTTCAAGAGCATATTTAGACTGATTTATAAAAATTCCACGGGGTGATTGATGAACTTGTAGTCCTAGAAAGAACGAAAGTTCACCCATCATGGACATTTCAAAATTATCTTTCATTAATTTTGCAAAATCATTAGAGTAACTTCTTTTTGTTGAGGCAAAAATAATGTCATCGACATATATTTGAACAACAAGTAAGTCCTCCCCGTAGGTTTTTGTAAATAGTGTTGGATCCACCGACCCTTTAGAAAATTTATTGGCCAGCAAGAAAGTGGACAGTTTGTCATACCACGCCCGAGGGGCTTGCTTAAGTCCGTAGAGTGCCTTTTTGAGACGGTAAACGTGATTAGGACGCTCAGGATCAACGAAGCCGTCTGGTTGGCTCACATACACTTTTTCACGGAGTTCTCCATTAAGAAATGCGGTTTTCACATCCATTTGGTAAACAACCATGTTCCTGTGTGCAGCATAGGCCAAAAAGATCCGAACAGCTTCATGTCTAGCCACTGGAGCAAAGGATTCAGCAAAATCAAGTCCTTCCAGTTGAGAGTATCCTTTCGCTACCAGGCGTGATTTGTTACGTATGACAGTTCCTTCAGCATCAAGCTTATTCTTCCAAATCCATTTTAACCCGATGACAAAGACTCCGTCAGGTCTTTCAACTAATTCCCAGACTTCTAATCTTATGAATTGCTGAAATTCCTCTTGCATAGATTCAATCCAGTTGTCAAAAGTCATTGCTTCTTTAATGTTCTTAGGTTCTTCGTGACAAACTGTGAGTGCATAGATACAAGTTTCTCCATCCGTGTGAAGTCGTTGTCTTGTCATAACAGGTGCATCTGGATGGCCAATAATATGAACTAGTGGATGGTCTCGAGTCCATTTGTGTGTGGAAGGGTGTAGTTGATAGGTATCTCGCATGTTAGCAGGATCCAAATTGCGTGTTGATGACTCAGCTATATCAGGAAAGGTAGGAGCCGGTGCAAACGGGTTAAAGAACGCATCAGGATCATGCTCTGCGGGTTGTGGAACTGATTGTGGGGTGGGATCTTCAGCTGAATGGTGGGAGTTAGAAACAGTTTGTTCTACTGTAGATGGTGATGCAATTGGAGGACCGTTTCTCTCAACACTTGTAGTAGTTTGTTGAGGTGAGTCTGGTACTGGAATGTTTTCAGGTTGAGCAGCGGAATTAGGTGAGACCTCAGTAGAACGGTAGACAATTGTATCATCAAATAGTGGAGCAAACAAGGTTTCCAATTCTTTGCGGTTGAGTGGCAATGGTTCAGCCGAAGATTCCGGAGAGTTAAGACGGTTGAATTTGGGTCCTAAGCTGTGTTGCTCAGAAGCCATTTGTGTGAGTTCATCAAAATTAGCGTGAATGGTTTCTTGAATTTCTCTTGTACAACAATTCCAGATTCGAAATCCTTTTGAATTTTCACAGTATCCAACGAACACTCCGATGTCAGCCTTTGCTTTAAGTTTACCTAAATCATCACGACCATTTTTCGGATAACAAAGTGCTCCAAATACATGAAAGTATCGATGTTCGGTTTTCTTTTGTGAACAATTTGATAAGGTGTTTTGCGATGGCGTCTTGTTATCATGGAACGGTTTTGGGTATAACATGCGGTTGAAACAGCTTCCGCCCATAAGTAATCTGGTAATTGAGCATTAATCAACATAGTTCTAGCAGCTTCCACTAACGTCCTGTTGCGTCTTTCAACAACTCCATTCTGTTCTGGGCTTCTAGGAATAGATGTTTGATGTTCAATTCTGATTCTTAAATTCAGTTCCATTGTCTGTTCTGACTATTCGTACCGTATTGCGTAGCTGAACTTGAATTTTAGTGAGAAAGGTGATGATCATCGAAGGAGCCTGATCTTTACTTCGTAAGAAATAAACCCAAGTCCATCTGGAGAAGTCATCCACAATTACTAGTATGTAGCGTTTACCGTTGATACTTTGAACACGCATCGGTCCACACAAATCCATATGAAGCAGTTGTAAAACATGATTCGTACTTTGCTCAGGTTTTGAAGGAAAATGAGCTCGAGTACTTTTTCCTTGTTCACAGGCTGGGCATAAGTGATCTTTGGTAAAGCGGAATCTTGGAAATCCATCAACAAGTTTGTGACGAGCAAGGTCAGTCATTGTTTTGAAATTCAAGTGCGAAAGACGTTTGTGCCATAACCAAGATTTAGTCGATTCTGCTTTGGAAAGAAGACATATCGGAGATGTAGCAATCATATCTGACATTGATATTGTATAAAGATTAGAACCATGTGAGCCAGACATTAGATCGTTTCCTTGTAAGTCACGAACGAAACAGGTTTTCTCACGAAATGCAACTTCTAGATCTCCATCACAAAATTGACCGACTGAGAAAAGGTTATGTCCAAGGCCTTCCACATAATAAACACAACTGATTTCAATGTTCCCACTGATATAGTCACCATATCCCATGATTAAAGCGTAATGATCATTCCCGAATCTGACAGTACCAATGAACTTTGAGACAAAGTTGTGTAACATTTTGAGATTGCCTGTCATATGTAGGGTGCATCCGCTATCAACAATCCAGAGAACAATCTGTACCACCTGCATCACAAGAAGAAGACACAGATGGAACAGAAGTAAGGGTGGAACCCAAAGAATGTGCGGGTTCCTGTTGGTTAGAAGCACATGTATTCAACAATTTGGGAATCCATTTAAAGTCTGGTTTGTGTTGTAACCAACGTTGCCAATTCCAACTAGTTCTTGCTTTCTTAATGTTAAATGCACTAGTAGGTGGCTGATTCCTAGATTTGTTCTCGGCACCTATGGGGGTAACTTCAACATCATTAGATACCGTAGAAGGCGGCTTTCCTAAGTTAGACTTAGAGGCAGTAGTGGGCCTAGAAGGAATGCGTGTCCTACGTTTCTTATGACGATTAAGAAGAGAATTAGCTATACATTTTGTATGATCACCAGATGATACGCTTTTACGACAAAACACACAAGATGCATTAATATTCAAAACATTCAAAGGTTCATCATTCGTTACATTTAGATTTTGATTACAATTTGCCAGATTAGAATCTAAATCTGATGCAACATGAGTTTTATTCAAGTTCCTAAGTTGGTCTTCTACTCCTTGAGCTTCTAGTGATCCTCTTTTACGTTGCCAGAGCCTATTCTTCTTTTTACTTTTTTGCTTGGGTCTGCTAACGCTATTAGTGGAGACTAGTCCTGTAGAAGTGGAGTTACCAACATTAGTATTTTGAACAACATTCCCTTTAGAAGATTTGTCTAATTGATACATTCCTGGTGCTATCACCGTGGTGTCAACCATCTTTCCTTTTTGAAGTAGCTTAATTTTCTCTTTCAAATCGATGATGAAGTGATTTTTATCCTGAATTTGAGACTCAAGTTTCACATTGCAATAATTAATGTCATCGCGGTTTTGTTGCCATTCGACATTTTCAATTTTTAAATCCGCAATTTCTTTCTCATATTTGAGACAGAGACTCTTTAAAGACTCATTGTTTTTGCAAAGTTGACACGAGTTTGAAACATTTTGATTTTGAAGTTTCAATTCCATTTTAAGACTTTGAGCTTGACACCATTCAAGCCTTTGTTTGAGTTGACAAATTTCTTTTGAAAATTGTTTTGTCACATCATCATTCTTAATTCTCAGCTTTTCATTCTCATGTTTCAGTGTCTCAATTTCCACATTCAACAAGTTATTATCAACACAAAGATCATCCATAAGCATAGAAGTACCAGATTTATAGAGATCATTCATGATAACACACAAAATATCAGCATTGAGAACTTGTTCCAAGAGTCGATCAGCAACATTTTTTAAAACTCTATTTCTTTGCTTTTGAACCAAAATGACATTTTCAGTTGCGTTGAAAACGTTTATCATATTTTTGACCTCTTTTTGAAGTTCCTGATCCCAACGTATAGCACAGAGACGGAGGTGTTTGACAATTGGCTTCATTTGTTTTTGAAAAATATCCCTCTTTTCTCGCTCGTAAGTGGATTGAAAAGTTTCAATTTTTATTTCAGAATTACGTTCAATTGTTTCCTCCAAAATTTCAATGTCTTCCATAAAAGTTTTGAAATAATTTAAGACACGACAAGTTTTTGGTAATGGTGTAAGTTCACCGGATGATGGTAAAGGACCATTTATTTGTGCTACAGTTTGGACAGGGGCCGCATTAGAGGATGAAACATATGACTCTTCGACAAACCATGATTTCTCAGGTATTTCTTTTTGAGTAACAAAAGATTTAGAAAGAGGTGGAGCTTTTGAATAGTCATATGGTGTCCAATATTGAACATAACTCATTTTTGATCGACTCTCATCTTCAAGTTCTTCTTCTTCCTCAGTATCAAAAACAACAGCACGCACAATCATATTATCAAGCAAATGGTCCATACTGTAAATTTTAGGAATTTCTTTGAAAGCCGTGTGAAGAAACATTGAGTTGTAATCGCCAAGAGCAAATCCTTTATCGGGTCTCGGTTTTAAAGTAAATTTCTGAATAGTTGTGACAGAGTTCTCGTGTTTGTAAACAATATTACGAAATTCTTTGAGTTGTTTTTCAAGATCAACAATATCACCGAGTAAATCATTTATATACTTCCTTTTTCGTATTTTATGTTCACAAAACTCCTTTTTGCAATTGGACAATTCTGTTTCTGTTTTTGAAAGGTCTCTTTGAAGACGTTCAACTTGCATTTTCAGTTCACATTTTTCACTTTCAAGTTTAGAAATCAACTTTCCGTTTGACTGAATTAGATCTTGCATCTTGTGCTGAAGATCTTGCTCTTTGTTGTAAGATTCTTGAAAAGCTTTTTCAAAACTTTTTGTATGTTTAATCTTGTCTTGCTGACTTGAAAGTTGTATTTTATAACACTCAATATCTCTTGCAAGTGCCGCATTTCTTTCTTTTAAAACTTTGTTTTTCTCGTTGCATTTTGCAATTAGCAATTGTTGATCATTCAGTTGTTTAGATAACATTATGAGGTCAGGGTCTGGATCAAATGATGGTTCATGTTGTTCGAAATGATCATGTTTATCATTCTCAATAGGATCATCAAATGAAACAACTGTGTCATCATCAAATATGACAACTGTGCTTATTTATTCATCTGTTTGAGAAGATGAAGATGATTTAGATGGAACAACTTGCGCCATATCTGATTCAGAAGCAGAGGGTGAAGCTATTTCATGTATTAGGCATGCTTTTTGGTCATGTACCTGGCCGTCAATGTCATACACTGGACCTGACTCATTAAACTGAAGTTCCTGCATGTTGGCCATAAGCATCACAGCTGCATTAGCTTCCAGATCTTCCATGTCATCATCATTGTTCACATTTGCCATGAAGTTGTTGTCTTGTTCAGGGAAATGTCCATCTTTTTCATCTTGAAGAGCCATGAGTAATGCCTGCTTGTGAAACTTACTACCCCGAGTTCTCGGTTTGGGACATGCTGTCGCTATATGACCTTGTTCATTACAATTGTAGCACCACACTGCATTCCCTGAGTTGGAGTTCCTTGTTGTAACTGGTTCAGACCTTTGCTGAGAAGACCCTGAGTTGTTCCTGAACCCTCCATTGTTACTAAACCTCTGACCATTCCCAAAATTTCCTGAAGAACTTCCTGAACCAGATCGACCATAGCTACGATTCTGAATTTCCACTCTTCCATCATTGACAACAGCTTGATTCCTTGTATTAGAAGATGAACGTTGACGGTTGTTTGTCTTGTTGGAGAATTTGCTAAAAGCACGAGCAATAAGAGCAAGTCCCTGATTCAACGTATTAAAGTCATCATCGTCATCGTCATTAGAATTTGAGTAATACACTGCATCATTGTTGTTTAATGGAACAAGTTGAGTAGAAGCATTCTGTGGAGATGAATCATAAGGGACCATTTGGTTCGAGGTAGAAGACTGTGGATAACTGAAGTAATTCTGCTCGTGAACATATGCATGATTTGACATTGGTGGTGGAGCATAGGGAGATTGAGCTACAAGAGCCAAAGAATTTGGTGTTGGTGTTGGTGTGTATCCTCCTCGTAGAGCTCTATCTTTTTCCACTTCAGGTTCATGGTGTTTTCGAAAATCATACAACAAACCATATGGAGCATCATGAAGATTTTTGGTTTGACGTACAAATGTCACATATTTATGCCAATCTGGACCAAGACTACCGACGAATTTGGAGTTCACTGCTATCCTTGGTACTGTGATTTTGTGACGTTCCAGATCATTGACCACATTTGTGAAACGATGATGGTAGGATTCAAGTGACTCTCCTGGTTCAATTGTGATGTCTGTGTATTCCATGTAAAGTTTGGATTCCATATCATCTTTGTTCAAGAGATGAACGTGTTCCCACATAGCTTTGGCTGTTTTCTGAGCATCGACACTGCGATAAATTGGATTAGGTATACCTTGAAGTATATAAGCCATTGCATACTCATCAGCTTCACGATGTAATTTCTGTTCTTCAGTGAGTGCAGTTTCTGGAAGAGGTCTATCACCAGGAGGATGTGGAGGATCAGCAGTTGGATCACCAGCTTCAAATCTTGTTGGCCACTCAAATGGTCCTTCAAGTATCACTTGCTTCAAGAATTTCCCATGAGGTTTCTTTAGTTCAAGAAATCGTAAGAATCGACTTGACCATTGAACATAGTTCCCAGGTGTAAGCATTGGAGGTGTTTCAAGTGATCCTGCCTCATGTCGGGATTGTTGAGTTGTAATAACTTCACACATTCTATCAAACCAGTGAGGTTGTTTGGAGGAAAACTGAGTGTTCTGTTGTGACATCTGATATGATTGTTGTTGAGGAATGATTTGATGTTGTTGCATCATGAGATAATGATGTAGTGGATTATACGGTTGTTTTTGAACTTGTGATTGTGAAGGTTGTTGATACGGTTGTTGCTGATGGTATTGTTGTTGTTGATACTGCTGATGTTGCTGTTGATGAGGGAAGTAGTAATTAGGTGGTTGAGACATCTTAAACACTTGTGTAGAAATGGATCTTTGTAGAAGATTGAAATGCACGTTCCTTTGATTAAGTCCAAAATCCCTGGGGTAAGTTCAATTCTTACGTGTAACTATAATCTTACGCGTAAACTTTTAGGTTATGCGTAAAGAGTAGTTTTAGGCGTAAACAAAGAGTTTAGGCGTAAGTTTCCTCTTTATGCGTAAGTTTAGACTTATGCGTAAGGTTTAAACAACCAAACAAATCTTCCAAACTTATCCAAGCTTGAAAGATATCCGAAGTCGAAGTATTCCACTAACTTATCCAAGCTAGGGAAGTACTGAGTCACCGTAACACAAGGAGAAGACCTTTGATGAAAGTTATGCGTAGAAACTGAACCTTACGCGTAAGATTGACTTATGCGTAAAGTTTATGCGTAGAGGTAACTTCTGCGTAGGATCTGTCTTCTGCGTAGGACTCACAACTTACACGTAGAATCTTGAGCGTAAGAATCACAACTTACGCGTAGGAATAGACTTACTCGTAGGTTTTATGCGTAGGAAACCAAAGTTACACGTAAGAAAAGGGTTTGACCTTAGTTACTCGTAAGAAAAGGGTTTTAGGCCAAAAGTTACTCGTAAAAAGGACAAAAAGTACTGTTCACAGCTTTTGAGTCATACTATTCACTTTAGTTACGCGTAAACTGGTCAGAAACTTGAAAAATCTCAAATTTTTGAAGAAAAATGCTTAGAAATAAGGTACTTTTGATCAAATAACTTCACCAATACTTAGAAAACACTAACTATAGAAGATTTTGCTACCAAAAACTAGTTTTCCAATATTAAAGAAGCTATAAAACCTTAAAAAATCACAACTTTATGCAAAAACTAAGCTTCAAATCACTATATCAACCTTGAAACTTATCCAAGCTTCAAGATTTGAGTGAAAGAAACAAAGAAAAATGCAAAAAGATGAAGAATAAGCACTCAAACCCCTCGTTAGAACCAAGAAACACACTTCAATAGCTATTTGGCGAATGATACCACTTGTTAGGTCACCATTTATGTAAACACAAGTATGATATTGAAAGAAATAAGATGAGAATGAGAGATGGTTGATTATGTGAAATATGAAAGGTGAAAGAGCAAGAGTTTCATTAAGGAAATCAAATAACGAACAAACATAATGTTTACATAAGCTTACTATTTATAAGGGAGGAGTTAGGGCAACACTCCCTTCCTCCCTTATCCTTTCATTTCGTGGGCTTTCAAGCCCATAGGGCTTTAACATATAAGCCTTGTAACATAAAACTAAATGAAATAAATACCAAAGCAACCTATTACAAAATGTAATGACCGAGACTTGACTAAATACAAAAGTATGATCCCAACAATTACCCATTGCCTGATTACCAACATTCTGACCCCTCTGATTTCCAACAAATTGACCCAACTGATTCCCTGCATATTGACCTACATTCTGCATATTCTGATTGCCCATATTAAATCCAGTAGCATATCCTTGCTGATTCCCATAAACTCCAACCATTTGGCCTCCGTTGCCTATATTGAAACTCGGCTGAGCGATCTGCCTGTTGCGAGTATTCGATGAAATCCTTTGGTTGTTGTTTGTTGGTGTAGAATAGCGTCCTTGGAATGCCTTTGACAGAAAAGCAAACGCTTGAGTCAATGTTGCAGCAGCTTCATCATTGTCAGTGAATTCTGGTTCTTGGAAGTGTGGGTATTGCTGTTGTGGAATAACTTCTTGTTGTTGTGGGTAGAACTGTTGTTGGTAGACCGGTGTTGGTTGTTGAATGCATGATGGTTGCATATAGTTGTGAATGGATGATGATGGTTGTTGAGTGTTCACTTGTAATGGTGTTGGTGTATTAGCAATTAGTGCGAGAGGATCATGATTCTTTGCCAATCTTTCTTTCCTAACTTCATTAGCCTCAGCTTGGTTTTGCTTCAGAAAGTCATAGAGTTGATCATAATTCACCTGATGTAAGTCCTTTGTCTGATTAACAATTGTAACATAACGACCCCATTCTTCTGGAAGGTTATTGAGGAATTTGATGTTTGTTGCAATTGCTCGTGGTGTCAACTTGTTTCTGATTAACTCATTCATCAAAGTGCAAAACCTTGTGTAGTAAGATTCAATCTGTTCACCTTTAGTGGATGTAAAGTTCTCCCATTCAGTAAGAAGTTTGTTCTCAACATCTTGTTGTCCAATTTCTGTTCCATGACATATTCTTCTAACACGTTCCCACATAGCATGAGCACTTTCACAGCTGTCGACTGCAGCAAAGATCTCCCGTGGTAATCCAAGTTGGATTAAATGCATTGCCATATCATCAGCTTTGATCTGCGCCTTGTCTTCATCAGTGTAATCTGCTTCTGTTTGTATACCTACTAATGGTTCAGTAGGAGGTGTGGTATTTGGATTACCTTGAATTTGAACTTGTCTTGGCTGAAATGGACCGTTTTCTATGGATTTGATCATAAGGTGCCCGGTATCCTTTGTTTTGATGTAACGAAGCATACGACTTGTCCATGGGAGATATCCACCTTTTTCAAGCATTGGAGGTCGGTTTTCCGCACCGGCTGCATGAATGTCTTGCTGAGTTGCCATTGATGAAGTGTAGATGGATAAAGTTGATTCTTGGATCGTTCCAACGAAATAGGAGTAGAGTTTAGAGTGAGTTGATGCAAGTTTTATGGTGAAAATTTTGACTTAAAACCTTAAAACCTCAATAACTTCTTCTCGGAGCGTTTTTAGGCCTCGAAACTTCGCCTAAATCGATAAATCTATTTAGCGTGTCGTTCTCCTCTCTCTCACGATCGTTTTGACAGCTGATTCGTCGAAAACGGAGTTACGGTTCAAAAGTTATGGCCGTTTGAAGTTTGGTCGTCAAAAACCTCACTTTTGTCAAAATTCTCGAAACTTTGTTGTGTTCTCGAAACTATAGGATTGCGAAACTTTGGATTTCGAAACTTAAGATTGCGAAACTTAAGATTGCGAAACTTTGGATTTCGAAACTTAAGATTGTGAAATTTGTGTTCTCGAAAATATAAGTTCTCGAAAGTTTTGAATTTTTTCGAAAAATCAGTGTTCTCGAAAATGTTGGATTTTTTCGAAAAAACTATGATTTCGAAAATTTTGCAAAATTTCGAAAACCCAATCTCATAACGAAATTTCGAAATTATACAATTTCGAAATTTAGCCCAAAAGTCGAAGTAATTTCTTTCTTATACAAGAGAGAAAATACCGAGTATCCAACGGTGAGCACGAACGGAGCCTTTTCTTGTGATTTCGAAAACTAGTCAAAATGGGATTTCGAAATTAGGTAGTGATTTCGAAATTTGGAC
The DNA here is from genome assembly GCA_030686995.1 of Artemisia argyi. Lineage (NCBI taxonomy): Eukaryota > Viridiplantae > Streptophyta > Magnoliopsida > Asterales > Asteraceae > Artemisia > Artemisia argyi. The sequence goes on along the minus strand of CM060685.1, from coordinate 72,996,277 downwards.
AGTTTTTTTATAAGCTTAAAGCACACCCAAACGACTTTTGCAATCCAATATTCTTGTACTTCTAGGCTAAAAAACACCAAAACTTGAAGAAAGTTCAAAACTTGATGATTTTTATGAAACTTTTTTGTGATCTCGAAAACAAGTACAAAAACCAAATTCGAATTTTTAAGCTAGAAATTTTCAAAAAGATTAAAACTTTCTTGTTAGATAAGGTTTATAACACTAGTTTGTAATCAAAAAAGTGTTAAAAGCCAAGAAAAACAAGAAAAGTAAGAATTTTTTATGAAAATAACGAGTATGTAGCTAAAAAAAACGAAAAACACAAACTTTCAACACCCCTAAATCATTGTTAGGCGATTGATACCACTTGTAGGACCTTAAATATCACAACTTTATCACACAAATATAGAAGCAAAGATGAAGTAGAGATGAAAGATGGTGACTTGATATGTATATATATGTATGTTAGAGAGAGAAAGTAGAGAGTGTAGAGAAAGAAAGAAGAGAGAATATTATTAGAGAAACACACACAATACACACACAAGCACACTTACAAATGACTAGGTAAGTGCCTTATATAGTTAGAGAGAAAGGCCTCATGGGCTTTCTAATGGACTTGGGCTTGGACTTGGTTACATGATTGGATAACAAGGCTTATGAAACATAGCACATAACATATTATCTTGCCAAGTCCAAAGCCCAATGACTAAACTATTACTAATCTTAGCAAACGACACAAAGTTACAATATGAGAATGACCATCACTTCTATATATATATATATATATATATATATATATATATATATATATATATATATATATATATATATATATATATATATATATATATATATTTTAATGCTAACAACTTCCCATCCAATTTGCCTATGAGGTCCTTGAAGATAATTTCTCCAAGGTCAATCTTTTTACCCTCATCGAGACAGTACACTATCATTGATTGAGTAGTGTTTAGTTGCTCAGTTGAGGACTTATTCCCCCCAAGGACCTGAATTACAAATGTCATCAGGATCCTCCAAGGGGCAGGGAACCATGTTTTGATGATGGGGGCTTTGTTAAGTAGGGCCCATGGAGTAACATCAGGATGATGTTTATCATAGGGCCCTAGTTCTAAGAGGAGTTGTTTAACTTCCTCTTCAGTAGGTGGGGCTACAAAAGTCTCAGTGTACTCAAGGCCAGTGGCTTTGACAAAGGTTTTGTAGTCAAGAGTAAGGGACTTAGTCCCATTCTTCACTGAGAACTTGATTTTGGCCTCCTTTGGCGCATCAGGGTTTTCAACCACCGCTGTGCACCAAAATTCCCTCAAGTAGTCATGATAGATGACTGAGGGGGTCTTTGTGAATGTGGTGGTGAGAAAACAGTTTTGTAGGAACTTCACCACATCCCTGTATTCAGGGAACCCTTCAGGGTAGGCAAAGTTCCCCACCACATTGTTTTTGGTGAGGTCTACGCTTTCCATTTGGAATTCCACATTGGGTGCGTTTTTTATGACCTTTGAAGATGCCATTTTAGTTTGATAAAAGGTCTGGTTTTGAATAAAGAAGAAGCACACAGATTTTGAAAGCAAGAGTTCTTGAAATAATTTTGCAAGAGTTTTGTTAAGATTTTTAAAAGCGTGTGTGTGTTCTTCTTTGTGGGGGTATTTATAGGGTGGGAATTAGGGTAGTGATGTTGCGGATACCAAAGGTTTAATTATTCAACCAAAACGGCATAATAATGTTGGTTTGATATCCGCATTAAATATCACGATTCCCATTACCCCTATTTTCTCTCACATCATGGGTGAACAGTTGTGCGGCTCTGCAAATGATGCACTTTTGCAGAGAAAAAATCATCACATCTTTTGTGTGTGAGGGAGCATTTAATGCTCAGTAGTGTTTGGTGAGAGAGATGTGGGGGCCCAAGGAGTGGATGCCAGTTGTGTAAGTGACATATATTCCTATATTTAATAGGATTCAGTTACCTACCTGGGACATTAACTAACTAAGTACTTAAAGCATTTAGTTAGGGTATTCAATGCCATTCTTCATCCTGAGCCCCCTGAATGAATTTTCATTAAAAAAAAATGAGTTTTCAGGAAGGGTGTGATCAGGGACCTAGAGAATTTACATCAGGTTGGAACACTTTTGATCAGTTTCCTGATTCTATGTCCAACATGCCCAATTTAGCTTTCAATCTTGTGAAAGTGAGTTCATCCGAAGGTTTTGTGAATATATCAGCTAGCTGATATTCAGTGGGGATGAAATGTAGTTCAATTTCTCCATTAGTGATGTGGTCCCTGATGAAGTGATATCTGATGTCAATGTGTTTGGTTCTTTGATGAAGTACTGGATTGTTTGAGATGGCTATGGCACTTGTATTATCACAAAAGATAGGTACCATCTTATACTGAATGCCATAGTCACTCAGTTGGCTCTTCATCCATTGAACATTTGCACAACATCCTGCAGCAGCCATATATTCAGCTTCAGCTGAGGACATGGCCACTGACTGTTGTTTCTTTGTACTCCAACACACAAGTTTACCACCAAGAAATTGGCAGGATCCTGAAGTACTTTTCCTATCCATATTACATCCTGCATAGTCAGAGTCAGTGTACCATTTGAGATCAAATCCTGAACATTTTGAGTAATACAAACCAAGGTTTGGAGTACCCTTCAGGTACCTGATGATTCTCTTGACAGCAGTGAGATGTGATTCTTTAGGGTCAGCCTGGTATCTTGCACACAGGCAGACTGAGAATTGGATATCAGGCCTTGAGGCAAGTAAGTACATCAGGGAGCCAATCATTCCTCTGTATTGGGTTTGATTCACTGATTTTCCAGTGAGATCAGGGCCAAGGTTGTTTGGAGGAACCATTGGAGTCTTTACTGAGGAGCAGTCAGTGAGCTCATACTTCTTTAATAGGTTCCTGAGGTATTTTTCTTGGCAAATGGATATTCCTTTTTCAGTTTGTTTAATTTGGAGTCCAAGAAAGTATGTGAGTTCACCCATCATGCTCATTTCAAACTTTGTGGTCATCAGTTTCTCAAACTGTTTGCAAAGTTTGTAACTTGTTGAGCCAAAGATGATGTCATCAACATATACTTGGAAAAGAATGACATAACTCTTTGTTCTGTAGATGAACAGTGTGTTGTCAATATTTCCTCTGACAAACTTGTTTTGGACCAGGAAGGCTGAAAGAGTTTCATACCATGCCCTGGGTGCTTGTTTCAGTCCACAAAGGGCTTTGTTAAGCTTGTAGACATGGTTGGGGTATTCACTACTTTCGAAACCAGGAGGCTGTTGCACATAAACATCTTCTTTGATGTTACCATTCAGGAATGCACTTTTAACATCCATTTGGTAAACTTCAAAGTTCATGTAAGTTGCATAGGCAAGGAAGATCCTGATGGCTTCCATTCTAGCAACAGGTGCAAAGGTTTCCTCATAGTCTATACCTTCCTGTTGATTATATCCTTTAGCAACCAGTCATGCTTTGTTTTTGATGACTGTGCCATTCTCATCGGTCTTATTTTTAAAGACCCTGTGGAAAACTAGAAGGGGGGTTGAATAGTTTACGGCTTTTAAAATCTTTTTAACTTGATTATCCTTTAAAACTTTACGTTTGTTTAAAGATATAAACACAACATTATATGTTCAATTTCTTGAAAAACTTTACGTGTAAATAACAATCCTAACTTTACTTGTTTTAGTTCTTTGAAAAGCTTTATGTTTGTTTAAAGATATAAACACAACTTTACTTGTTTACTTCTTTGAAAAGCTTTACGTGTGATTAGCAATTCTAACTAAAGACAATATGTAATACGCAAAGATAAAGAGAGAAACGATCAAACCACAACACGATTGTTTATCGTGGTTCGGCTACAAGGACTCTTTTTCCTTGCCCTACATCCACGCCCCGAGTTTCCAACTCGAGAGTTATAAGCACTAATCAACAAGCTCCTTTCACCGGCGGAGAAAACCTTTACAACGTCGCTTACACTTTTACCGACACTAAGCTAGATGTCGAGTTCTTTTACAAGGGTACAACCACTCCCGTTCGTCGCTTACACTTTTACCGACACTAAGCTAGATGTCGAGTTCTTTACCAAGGGTACAACCACTCCCGTTAGTTCTTTTACAAGGGTACAACAACTCCCGACACACTATGTATTTTAAGGCCTAAAATACTAACCGATCACTTCTATACAAGATACACATAGTATAAACTACCAAAGTCTATACACAACAATGCTAACAAGTCTTGCAACTTAGAGTTGAAACTTGTAACTTCTTAGATGAATATGTGAACTCCTTTGCTACATAAGAGAATCACACAAGTTAGTAGCTACTGAGTATAATGAGAGAATATGTGTAAAATATGACTCTAAGTGATAAGCCAAAAATCAACTTGTGTCTTGGTATTTATAGCAAAGCCTTCTGCAGGCCTGCCGGATACGGTGGACCCCTCAGAAGGGATCCGCCCGTGTATCCCCAGGGGTCCGTCAGGGCTGCAGTTGGTTTTGCAATAAATCTTCCAAACCAAACAAGGTCACATCACATAAACACTAGTCAAATACAACTTGCACAAGAAAACTTATGGTTAGTCAAACACACTTTCTTTCCATAAATGTATAATGACAAACTTACCATAAATGTGATGTGATATTTCTATTTAAAGAAATAAATGTGATGTGACAAGACACTTTCTAATTTAAGAAATAAAAACAATGTTTTGTTTAAAAGGAAATGTAAATCTTAGTTAAACAAGACTTAAACACTTAAAGTGATGATTTACTCTTACCTAAAGTTCATACTTTGTCATTAACAAAACTTAGCAAAGATCGTAAAATATAAATAACGTTTTTAGGCGATAGTTGTATTAACAATCTCCCCATTTTTGTTGATGACAAAACATAAACTTTATTTATAAGTAAGTCACTAGTTTTAGTGTTAAGTCTTATAAAGTTAGTATAAAAACTTGTTTTTGCTAAGATGATGTGATATGCAAAAAAAAATTTTTGAAACAAGTTTACATATAAATTCTCCCCCTTTTTGTCGAAACAAAAAGAAGAGTAGCGAAGCGAAAGTAAGCACTTGCTCCCCCTTGGATAATACTCCCCCTAAATGGAGTGCCAAGAGAGGAGACATGGATTTTGAACCTACAAGAAAAAGGTTAGTTGCCGCACAAGACAAGTCATGAAAGCATTTCATGTCTAGAACACAACTAAGAGTTGTGAAGTGGAATAATGCAACACTCATGCTCCCCCTTGAATATTACTCCCCTAAATGGAGTATCAAGGAAGGAAAACATGGATAATGATCCTACAAAAAGAAAGGTTAGTTTCTAAAACACAAGATATATGTATGTGATGAGGCGAAAAATGAACCACTTTTAGGAGGTCATTTAAGCCCGGAATTGAATTTATTTGATCAAATATTGCCCTAAATCGTTCCTTTTGTGATTTTAGGTACTTTGGGAGTGAAATCTGGAAAAGGAAGCAATTCGGACGTTTTTGGAGCATAAAAGTGAAGAAAACGCCAAAGACTTAATTTTCCATGCTGAGAACAGTGTATGACGGCGTCAAGAGGAAATTCATGACGGCATCAAGAGTTAATTTGGTGACGACCCAGTACAAACCTGACGGCGTCACAACAAGAGCGTCAAGAGTTAAAATCATGACGGCCTGTATAAGGAGACCACATGACGGCGTCAGACCCAGATCTAGGCAGTCCGAGGAACTATTTGGCGGCGAGATGATGGCGTCAGACATTTGTTCTTGACGCCGTCACCTTCCAAACTCTATATATAGTTTTCTATTTTTCATTCATTAAGGAGGAACTTGTGTGGAGAAACCCTAGGGCCGAACTTTGTGAACCCTAGCTCGTATTTTACAGTAAATTCAAGGGTTTTCACCCCTTGAATCCTTTCATGTGCTATTGAGATAAGTCTTCTCTTAATTCAATCAATATGTCTATGTGTTGGTTGTCTATATCTTGTGCTTGTCTTGATTTCAACATGCTAGGCTAGATTTATCTTGTGTTTGCTTAGATCTAATGAAACCTAGATGTTAATTATGTGTTGATTACTTGTTTATGGTTGTATTGGATGAATGATTTCAATGTTAGGCTTAAGAAAACTGGCAGATCTCCATTGTGTAACATGCTTGAACGTCTTAGGAAACATGAACCGATGTGTACTAGGTTTTATTGGTTGTATTTAATGCATGAGTAAATTCTAATGATCCCATGTTAGGAGCTTCTTAGCCGGCTCGACATAGGAGTGAAGTAGGCACTCATAGGATTGGGGAAGTAAGTACGCCACCCCTTGAATGGTATTAAGGAATACAATCCGTCATCCACGCAACTATAACAAGTAATTAACGTGTAAAAGATATCTAGGGAGTAGTGAAATCTAAGTAAACACATTTCTCCCACATATTGCTCACAACCTTAGTTTAATTTAGTTTAATTTCATTTCTAGTATTTTATTTTGATTGCATTTTAGTATTGGGTTAGTTGACTAGCAACTAATTCCGCCCAAATCCTTAAAACCCGAGATTTTAATTTGCTTTTCTAAAAAATATAAAAATACAAAAAGAATCATCCTTCATCTCTAGACCTAGTCTTTAGGTTTTCTAATCCTAGCGACACTATTCCTAGCTGAACGATCAATCCCCCGGTACTTGTCATTATACTATACTACATCGATCAGGTACACTGCCTGGTGGGGGTTGAAAGCTTCTCAAGATCCCTTGATAGGTAAAGCCTGGTGCAAACCCTACGCATCAAGTTTTTGGCGCCGCAGCCCGGGGAATAGTTATTGTCTAGGTTAGAATCTCTTTTTATTAGGTCTACTTGCTAGATTCCTTTCTAGTAAGATTTTATTTTTAATTTTTAGGTTCTCTTTAGTCTATCTTATTTCTTCGTGTTTTTGTTTGTACTAGTTTGGTCTTCATGGATTTAGAGAGTCGCCGTTTAGAAGTTACCAAGAGGCTTATAGCGCATAAAAGAAGAAAGAGAGAAGTTAACACATTTAAGGAATTCATTAAGCCTCTCCAAATGAAAATTGAGTTTACCGACTTCGCTCCAACCCCGGATGAATTGAGTTACCATAGGTTCCTTTTACAACACCCTTGCCCCTCAAAATATAGAAAGACACCATGGATTAGGAGGCATAACTTCAGGAACATAAAAATTCCTTGCATGATTGGGTACATGTCCAGAGAGCATACATACATTGACTTAAAAGCACCCATGAATATCATGTCTAGGCTCTATTACAATTGGATAATGAACGAAAGGTTAAGCCCGAGAAAAGACCCTTACAATTCTAATAGGCTATGTAATTTCGTCAGGAGAGTTAAAGGGGTACACATCTTTATAGGAAATTTTACTTACCAATGCGACTTTGTAATCCTAGAAGATGTTAGAGGCATTATAGATCCACACCTAGGAGAAATAGTTTTAGGACAACCTTTTGTTGAGAAGACTAAGATGTATTACGACCATGAGAAGGGGATAGCTCAGTTTACTGATGGGATAGAGAAGGTCACTTTTATGATGCCTCACATGAAGGAAGAATTAAAGGGCATCAAGAATCTAAAAATTGATGAGATTCGACCCTATGAGGTTAAGGAAGATGGAATTACTGATGACGCCTATTATGAGAGGAGGCAAGCATACTATTCAGGTTGCATGAATCTAGGCCCGGAATACAAGCGTGATGAGAATTGGGTTAGATGTTTTGAGTTGGCACAAAAGTGGGAAAGGAAAACGTAACCCATGACCTTGAGTCTAGCTACAAGACTCGTAAATAAAGAAAAGCGCTTCTTGGGAGGCAACCCATGATTGTGTGTGATTTTTATTTTGTTTGTTTGTTTGTTATTTGCTTCCGTATGCATGCTTTATTTTTATTGTTGGTAGATCATGTTTCAAAACTAAATAGTAGAAATACTTTATTTTGTTGTTTAGCCTAGTCTTAACTTCACCCAAAGGTATTTTTGCAAAAGATAAGTATAAGGGGAAACCCCAAATATGTTTTTAAGAAACAAACCGATCATGATTCTCCACAATAATTAAGTGAACATGTATATTCATATTTGTTAGAGTCAAATGCTTGTATCGAGTCATAATGAAGTTTTGCAGGATTTTCCAGGAAGTAAGACCAAGTTTTTCCAGAAATTTTCCGGAAACTTAACATAAGAATTTCTGCAGGTCACTTCTGACGGCGTCATGAGCTTACTCTTGACGGCGTCATGTGTAAAAATCAGGAAATTTTACCGGTTTTGTTTTTCTAACGGAGTCTTAAAGTTTTTGTTGAATTATTAGTTTTATAATCTCCAGGAAATCTGCAAACATCATTCCACAAGCATTATATCTTATTTTGTTTTCTAGGATTTAGTAACATATGTAGATTGCCGCCGATTTTATGCGAGGTTGCCTTGTCTGTTTTCTCAGGTTTTTACAGGTTATGTATGATAAGAAGATGATTATTATTCTGAAAGGGAAGCTTTGATTGTTCATTTTCTTGGAGGAAGATCTAACCTGGCCACCTTATTATCCATACCAAGCGAATCAGGGGAGTATTTGATTTCATTCGTTTTACTTATTTCACTTTTACATTCTTTACTTGAACATTGGGGACAATGTTCATCCTAAGTGTAAGGGGAGGGTAAAATGATGATACCTTACAGATACACTTTCGCTTGAGTTTGTTTGTTTAATAGTAGATGTGTAATAAAACTATGAGAAATACTTGTTAGTGTAATTTTAGCGCCAAATTTAAATTTTTTTATAACATTTAGGAGTGAAACTTTAGCCATAGCAAGCGTCTCATGGATAGGAGATTGTATGACTAGCACATAACCGTACTATTCAGAAAAATTTTCCACCCAAATATGTGAGGTTCGCCTTTAGATTTGATAGGAAAAACATTTATTATTAGTGCTTATGAGTGTACCGGTAGCATTTAGATTCTAGAACTTGCGTTAGTGATGCATCCCGAGACCGCTAGTGAGACCACATTCGTGTAGTAGGATTTACTACATGATAAGAGGCATTAGGATCACCCTTGTGTTAAACCCGTATCATAATTACTTGACCATTTAAGTCATATTACTTGGCTAGTTAAGTCAATTAATTTTTCCCACACCCTTAGCGTTGTACTCATTTTTAGTACACGAAACCCCTAGTACACCCCTCCGAGCCTATCTTTTCGTTTCTAACTTTAAGCATTTTACTTAAAGGAAGAATTTGTTACACCCCACTTAAATGTACACCCAAATCGCCTTAGCCTTCCGTGTATGCACTCATCTTTAGTGCATTATTGTTATTTGTTAAACCCTAAGTTAATTATCTAATTGATTACGTGGTTGCTAAGTCGAGTCATATCCTTGTACATATTGTTTTGGGATGATTGGGACTCATGGGTAAAGTACTTATTTTATGGAGTAATGGGGAAGAACATCATATTATTACCCCCGTATGTGCGTTAACCTTAAAAGTACTCCAAGTGTTTTGATTTTCTTAATTCGAGTCATTAGATTAGTTTATTGTAAAGTATGTAAAAATTCAAGTGTAAGGGGAATTTTCATTCCCTATGATGTATTATTTCGGATGGTAGGGTAAGAGTGTATGCAAAAAAAAAAAAAAAAAAAAAAAAAAAAGAGAAAAAACATACGGACTACCATCCCTTTTTATTCTATGTTCATTTTATGTTTTTGTTATTTTTCATTTATTAGCTTAAGTCGAGTCTAGTCTTGGCTTAGCAACGCCATATTGTACATGTAATTAACCAAGATTGTTAACTCGCCACCAGTAAAGATTGCCTATATCCAACAAAACCGTGTATTTCATATCCCTACACCTAACGTTACAACCCTTTAAAAGACCTCTTTGATAGTTTATCCTAGGTGCTTACGCCATGTGGTGGAGGTTTGATCCTTTCCTAAGCCTATGGTAATCTATTTTGCTATGACAGGTAGTGAGAGATATCTTCCATTTCCATATTGTAATTTATACTTTATTACACCCGAGAGATGTGAGTATCTAAACACTATTTGTGAGGTGCTAGTGTATGACCTCCGTGCTTGTCTTTGGTCTTTAGTGGAACGATTATTTGTTGTAATTACTTTTATATTAGTGTTAAACGACCCCTAACTTGTATTTTGATTAGAATAAAAGCGCATTTGCTTGAGGACAAGCAAATCTCAAGTGTAAGGGTATATGATGAGGCGAAAAATGAACCACTTTTAGGGGGTCATTTAAGCCCGGAATTGAATTTATTTGATCAAATATTGCCCTAAATCGTTCCTTTTGTGATTTTAGGTACTTTGGGAGTGAAATCTGGAAAAGGATGCAATTCAGACGTTTTTGGAGCATAAAAGTGAAGAAAACGCCAAAGACTTAATTTTCTATGCTAAGAACAGTGTATGACGGCGTTAAGAGAAAATTCATGACGGCGTCAAGAGGAAATTCATGACGGCGTCAAGAGTTAATTTGGTGACGACCCAGTACAAACCTGACGGCGTCACAACAAGAGCGTCAAGAGTTAAAATCATGATGGACTGCATAAGGAGACCACATGACGGCGTCAGACCCAGATCTAGGCAGTCCGAGGAACAATTTGGCGGCGAGATAACGGCGTCAGACATTTGTTCTTGACGCCGTCACCTTCCAAACTCTATATATAGTTTTCTATTTTTCATTCATTAAGGAGGAACTTGTATGGAGAAACCCTAGGGCCGAACTTTGTAAACCCTAGCTCGTATTTTACAGTAAATTCAAGGGTTTTCACCCCTTGAATCCTTTCATGTGCTATTGAGATAAGTCTTCTCTTAATTCAATCAATATGTCTATGTGTTGGTTGTCTATATCTTGTGCTTGTCTTGATTTCAACATGCTAGGCTAGATTTATCTTGTGTTTGCTTAGATCTAATGAAACCTAGATGTTAATTATGTGTTGATTACTTGTTTATGGTTGTATTGGATGAATGATTTCAATGTTAGGCTTAAGAAAACTGGCAGATCTCCATTGTGTAACATGCTTGAACGTCTTAGGAAACATGAACCGATGTGTACTAGGTTTTATTGGTTATATTTAATGCATGAGTAAATTCTAATGATCCCATGTTAGGAGCTTCTTAGCCGGCTTGACATAGGAGTGAAGTAGGCACTCATAGGATTGGGGAAGTAAGTACGCCACCCCATGAATGGTATTAAGGAATACAATCCATCATCCACGCAACTATAACAAGTAATTAACGTGTAAAAGATATCTAGGGAGTAGTGAAATCTAAGTAAACACATTTCTCCCACATATTGCTCACAACCTTAGTTTAATTTAGTTTAATTTCATTTCTAGTATTTTATTTTGATTGCATTTTAGTATTGGGTTAGTTGACTAGCAACTAATTCCGCCCAAATCCTTAAAACCCGAGATTTTAATCTGCTTTTCTAAAAAATATAAAAATACAAAAAGAATCATCCTTCATCTCTAGACCTAGTCTTTAGGTTTTCTAATCCTAGCGACACTATTCCTAGCTGAACGATCAATCCCCCGGTACTTGTCATTATACTACACTACATCGATCAGGTACACTGCTTGGTGGGGGTTGTAAGCTTCTCAAGATCCCTTGAGAGGTAAAGCCTGGTGCAAACCCTACGCATCAGTATGCTACCATAGCAAGGTATAGTTCACTTATTATACCTAAATGGTCAACAAACAATGCACACCGTGTAGTAGAATGAAATTCATTCCATGTAAAATTTTGACTCTTAAAGAGTCAAAGACAAGAAATTTGGATGACACCATTCTACTTCTAAAAATAAAATAAGAACATAAAAAGCTACAAGGAAATCATCATTTTCCTTAATGAGAAACATTTTCCAAAAACAAGGCTAAGGTTGTTTAAGGATGAAAATGTGTGTTGGAGGGTGTAGCGGGTTTTGTTTTGAATGTTGTGGAGGTGACACGGTTTTGGTTTGTTGCTTTAAATGGTGAAACATTTCCAAAAGAAACGGTTTAGTTTCATTTTGGAGACTCTAAACTTGAGGTGGTGTTGGTGCTCTAAACTTGGTTTGTTGGTTTTAGTGAGCAACATTTTACAAAAGAAACGGTTTTGTTTCATTTTGGAAACTCTAAACTTGAGACGTTCCACAATGTGGTTTAGGATAAACCTCATTTCATTGTTTAGAGGATCATGGATGTCTTTGTAGATAAGGTGAGACAACAATGGCTTTGGGTGGTGATATTCTTGTTGTGGTGTTTGGTTGTGGTCAAAAGACTCATTTTGGTCAAGCAATGACCTTGGTTATTCATTTGTGAAAGGTGGTGGTTTTGTTGGTCTTGGTGAAAGATCATTGAGATGCTTCTATTTTCTTATACGAAGAAAATAGAGATTCAAAGTGTTGGGAAGGTTCTTGTGGTTGTTGTCGTTGAACAAAGTGATGGAAGCTTGGTTCTCCGGAAGGATTACCATGAAGGTTTTTGTAAATGGGGTGAAACACAAATGATTGTAGGTGTGTATGACCTTGATAAAAAAAAAGTTTAGGGTCTAGCATAATGGTAAGCCAAACTCTCAAGCAATGACGGTGGATGAGGTGCATCATCCAATGACTCATTTGGTTGAAATATTGGTTGTTGATGGGTTTCCGTTTCGGCAATGGTGTCAAAAAGTGAAAAATGATGGAGGGCTTGATGGTTTAGGTGATAGGTTTTCAAAAGTTTCCAATAGTGGATGTGGTGATGTTGGTGGTGTATGGAAAAGTTCCATTGGTGTAAGTGTTGGTGATCGATGGTTGAAAAAGTTTTTGTTGGTTGAAAAGTGTATATGTTTGTATTGCCATGTTTGGGAGAGGATGTTGGAGTAGCAAGATTGAGGAAATCTTGAATAGTGGTCATGCTGATGTTGCAAGGTATTGAATATGATGTTGAGGTAGTAAGGTTAAGGAAGTTTTGGATAGGTGAAGAAATGTCAAGTGATGAGCTTGATTTGATGGTTTTGTTGAAGCAACAAGGTTTAACACTAATCCTAGTGGTTTTAGCTTGATGATTCGGATGAGGTGTTTGATTAAGTCATCTCAAATCTTTGGTTTGCAAGATTTTTGAGATTGAGAGAAGTAATGGTGTTGGTGTGAGTTTTGGGGTATTCTAAAGTGATCAAACTTAAAAAGAAGTGTGGGAAGGGGTGTTTGGATTTGATGTTCTACCATTCAAAGATTGAGGTATCAAATGATTTTCATGAACTTGTCACATCATTTGATGTCAATCCAATGGAATAGGGTGGAGTGAAAGACCAACATATGCACTCAATGCTTTGTGATCATGGGATGTGATTTGGTTGAAAATGTTCCAATGGTTTGAAGGATCCTTTAAAAGGGTTCCTTGGGTTAGTTATGTTTGAATTTGAACTTTTGGCGGGAAGTGACTTCCTAATTGTTTTAGTGAGTGAGAGTTGTCCTAATATGGTTATTGGAGGTAAGGGAAGATGTTTCTCACTAAAGAAAATGGTTTGACACTTTACAAGTTTTGAACATAAGAAAAATGACAAAAATTTTCTGCAGGTGACTGGCGGAACCCTCGCGATACACAGGCCGAACCCTACTTTGGGTTCCGTCTGGTCCGTTGGGCCATTTCTGGGTTGCCCAGAAATTTCACTGGCGGAACCCAATCTAGGGTGCCGCCAGATCCGCCAGTCCTGAAAAACTTGGCAGTCCTTATTTTTTACCCGCGAGACGTTTTTCAAATTTTTCGAAAACTCCTAAAATCAAAAAGACAATGCATATCTGGTTAGGTAATGCAAAAATTGGACATGTAAACACACATACCATAGGACTTTGACCTTGAGGTCGAGGATTTCACTATACTTAGTAAGAATTGCCATAAGCATAAAAAATTGACAAACACCTCAAACATTGTCATTATGCATAAAGGCTCATAGAAACATAATCCGACAAATGTAATAAAACATGTAAGTGAAAAACATTACAAATCATGTAGTTTAACACATAAAAGGTTCTAAAACATTCATAAGCCAAACACTCCTTAATCGTCTCACAACCGGTCTATCTTCTTATTGAGCTTGCTTAGGTACCTTCCAAAGCACTTGAAAATTCCTTTGGTTTGCTTGAACTCTTCGGATGCATTTTCAATGACGGGAAGTTCTTGAAGGTAGTCTAAAGGAGGTAACTTAGAGTTAGGAAGTTTATCATCCTCGCTCATGTCGGATGATGATGATGATGGTGTAGGTGAGCGAGTACGTTTGCCCTTACCTTTGAAAACTCGTTTATCACTTAGAGGAACGAAGATGTGAGGAATGAGAGAATAGTCAAGGCACATTCCATTATCATTAGGAGGAATGGGTGAGATTGCTCTAAAGAGGCGGGTGAGAAGCATTCCATAAGGAAGAGCGGTTGTTCCTACCAAAGGTATGTCGGCCATTCTTTTGGCGAGGTAATAGGCTAAGTTAAAAGGTTGACCGGTGGAAATGCTATAGAGCATGTAGCTAAGACATGTGTTGACATGATCTCTATTTCCTATGGAACTTATAACGTTGGCTCTAAGAATCTCTTCCCATTTCTTAAATTGTGGTTTGAGCTCATTGATTTCCATACCAAAAGGGTCCTTATCTACCTCTTTACCCGAACGATTCTTCCTAGTTGTTGAGGTTCTAACAAATAGATGCTCACGAATTGCTTCCTTATTCGCAAGAAGATTGTCATATGGATGAAAACGCTCAATGGAGTCAAGACTAGAAAGAGGCCACTTATTCGTGTAGAGACATGTAACAATATTAGGGACACCAAGAATTGTTGCAAAATCTTTCAAGGATATGATGTTTGGTATTTGATTGGTTTTAAAGGTTAGTGAGAATTCACCATCGTCATCGAAGTAAAGGGTTAAGGTTGCATAGAATTCTAAAATGAACCTAGAACAAATAGGCTCGTCGATTTCTAAGAGATACTCAAAGTTGATTGTGGCAAGTTCCGTGTAGAGGTTTGTACCTTCTAAGAAGGATGGATCAATGGTTCTACCCTTATGGACATATCGTTTTTCTAAGGCTTTGAAAACAACGATTTGAGTTTGAGTAAGACCTTTGGTTTTGTGGTGTTTGGGTAGGTACTTGATGGTGTCCTTGTTGTCGTAGTGAGTTAGAGGAGGCATGATGATTCCTAGAAAATCAAAATTTCACCTTTTAGTCTAAGTAAACGACTATTGTAATGTGTATGTTCTAGTGTGTGCCTATATGAAAACAAAGTGGAGGTGCGGTTAACTTGACTCATTTTGATGCTTAAAAACGTTTTATAATACAAGTGATGTTTCAATGACTTTTTTCATTTGTTTTAACAATGTGGTGAACGGTGGTAAAGTATGGTTGACGACCGAGAGTGGATATGTGAATTGCCTTTTGTTTCAAAGAGCGACACAAGGGTGAACATAGGTTTATGTATCATGAAAGGTGGTTTAATCTTAATAGGTTAGGTTATAGTGGGGATGACACATTTGTTTGGTTATATTGTGGAATCTTCTTGTGAAGATGACTAGGTGGAGTTATTGGTGAAGATGATATTGACTCTTGGTTTCTTTGAGGGCATGGAAATGGTGGATGACTCGATATTGATATGACAAAGGATAACTCGGTTTCTCATTTCACATTGGTTGTTTGAGGTTCGAGTGATGAAAGGTTATGAGGAAGATGCTTGAAGTTTTGCTCATTTTGTGAATTTTATGGGCTGAGATATATCACAAGGTGAATGTGATGAGATGAGGGTGTTTGGTTTTGAAATTAAAAATAAAACATTCTGTAGCTTTGGCGGACCAGGCGGAACCAAAAGTAGGGTTCCGCCCGTATGGTCTGAGGGTACCATGGGAGCTGCAGGGAAAAATTCAAAAGGGATTGTCTTGATTTTTGTGGTTTTATCCTAATGTTCAAAACTAAGGTTTTAGGTCTTATGAGTTTTTGACTAAGCCTAGGAATGATGAATGCTTCTTATTCAAGAGGTTTTGTGAAAACGTTGATAGAATAGTTAACGTATAAGACTTTCTTAGTTAAGATGTTCCTCAATGAACATTTTTACCAAGACGATGATGATGGATTACAATATGTCAATTAAGAACATAATGGATTGAATTGTCGCTGAAGTCGATGCTTCCTTTGTTGAAGAGATAACAATGTTGATAAAAGAATACCGTTGTTGACACGTATTTGCTTGTTCAAGCGAAGCTTGTTGATGTGCTTCTCCATTCGAAACTAATTTGAGAATCATACGTGTTTTGGAGAATCATTGGGTAAGTAAGTATAAAAGTGCAAGTACCACTTGTGCTTTTCTTATCAACTTATTATCGACATAATTCCATTTGGCATACACTATGGTTTCTATTCCCGTTCTTTTGGGATACCATAATCCTAGTTGTGTAGTACCTTACGATGTATCCAAACAAGCTCAACTAAAGAGTTGTTTAAGGATCTTCTTTAAAACGAGCACATAGACAAACGCTAAACATAATGTTGAATCTAATTGTTATGAGAACAAGTAGTCTTCCGAACATTTCTCTACGTTTAGTTTTACCTACGGATTTACTAATCTCATTCTTGATAAGTCATCAATAACTTAACCATTGAGAACAAGGGAGTAATTAGGAATGTCTTTGAGTTAAAATCCTTTACTTTTGGAGCTTGCTTTTATTATCAAAAAGACTTTCAAATATTGACACTATAAACACTTGATTACTTTGAGAAATCTATTTTGTTTCACTAGTTGTTTTACTCTAAATTTCAAAAACTGTTTTTGTTGAATTTGTTTAGACACAACTATGACCTATAATTCGAGTTTTATAACTTATGTCAATTTTGCTTGATTCAATGTTTGACTCAAGGTGAGAAGATGTTATTTTGTACTTTAATTCTTAATTTTTTACACAACATACTTGTCTTGCCATCATTGGACTTTCGACTAAGTCATCATCTACCAAAGATGATATCTTAGAAGGATGAGATCACTCGTTAAATGTTATATTCAACGACTCCTCGACTCTTTGGGTTTTCTTACTTAAGACACTATGAACTCTATTTGTTTTGAAAAAGTTCAAGAGGTACAACATCATGAGACTAAGTGTTACATTTGATGTGTAAATCCTAGATATTGAAAACTCATTTTCTTCCACACATCCTAATGTATGCTAATGAAATTTATTTCACCTTGTGTGTTTTATGTGAGATTATAATAAAGGAGTGATTGAAGAAAGACACAATTTAAGACTCAAAGTATGGTGTTTGAGAATGTTGTTTAACAAAGGTTTGTTTTGCAAGCATCACAAAAGTGTTAGACATTTTAACACTTAGGAAATTCTTAGTTAGCTCACTTGTAAGCAAGAGTTGAGTGAGACTCACTCAAGAGTTTCTCGTGTTTATCTCTTGATGGTTAAAGAACCAAAACACCTTATATCTCCTACTAGTACTAATGACGAAATTCCTTGTTGCATAGAATCTAATCTTAGTTATTACTAATAGCAAGTAAACACTTTTAGAGTATCACTAATAACACATATTCCAACACATAATGCTAGAGACAAGAGACAATCAAAGTCAAGTTGAAGTAATGCGTACCTTTTAAATTTTATAGAGATGATATCAAGAGGATAAACACAACGCGTAAAATCTTGGTTTGACGACACGCTTTGAAACTCAATTACTCATGTATCCAAGAAGGTTAGATAATCATATAAAAGCATAGAGCATGATAACCTTAAACCTTTTATCATGAGTTTCTATTAGAGATTGAATTATCTCTAAATCTCTCTTCTAGGTTAGACAAATTTTACTTGTTTTGTTTTACTAGTTGATGGTGCTTTTGAGTTAAATCCTAATCCGGTTTTATCTTTAAACACCCTTTTAACACTTCATCAAATTTAACTAATATTTTTCCTTTCTCATTTTGCTTTTTAATCTCATGTTTGTAATCTAGACATAATTTACATTCTAGATCAATTTCAACATTACTCTCAATTCTAGACATTTTATCTTTTAACAAGATTTCCTTTTCAAAGATATTCTTAAAAGATTTTGAAGACTCATTGTTAAAGATAGTTTTCAGGTCCATGTTGCATAAACGTTTAGACTCATTTTCTAGTTTAGAAAACTCTAGGATAAATTTGTCAAAGCAAAAGTGTTTGGTTATAAAATGTACCTTGCTTGATGTTTTATCTAGTTGAGAATCACAAACCGGATGGTTGGCTTCATCTTCATCCGTGTTATTCCATGAATCGTAAGCAAGACCACAAAGAGCTCGACATGAGTAATCATCTTCACTTACACCTTCATTTAAAACATTTAAACTAGTAGTACATGTATTTATCACAACTAAATGTCTATCTTTTAATATTTCTAAGATTTCTAATTCATATGTGAGATCAAATTGATCATCTTTGACTTGACATATTTCTTGATGAAAGTTTAACATATTTTTCCAAATATCATTAGCCGTTTGACAAAAATACATTCTTTCATATTTGGTACTAAAGCTTTATAAATCATTGTTTTAACTTTAGTATTTTTATCAAGTTTAAGATAGTTATCTTGGTTTTCAAAAACTTGTTTTCTTTGGTTTGAAATCACCAAAAGAAATAATATGCCAAAGATTTTGATCAATTGATTTCACATAGTTTTCAAAATTACTTTTTCATTCAAGTAAGTTTTCTTTTTCAAATAGCGGTGGGTTTTGAATAGGTTGCCCTTCTTTGATATTTTCAAAATCCATGGATCGATCCAAGTTTTAAAATACATTCTATTTTAAAGATCTTGAGTAACGTAGCTCCTGATGCCAATTGTGGAAAACTAGAAGGGGGGTTGAATAGTTTACCGCTTTTAAAAGCTTTTTAACTTGATTATCCTTTAAGACTTTATGTTTGTTTAAAGATATAAACACAACATTATATGTTCAATTTCTTGAAAAGCTTTACGTGTAAATAACAATCCTAACTTTACTTGTTTTAGTTCTTTGAAAAGCTTTATGTTTGTTTAAAGAAATAAACACAACTTTACTTGTTTACTTCTTTGAAAATCTTTACGTGTGATTAGCAATTCTAACTAAAGACAATATGTAATACACAAAGATAAAGAGAGAAACGATCAAACCACAACACGATTGTTTATCGTGGTTCGGCTACAAGGACTCCTTTTCCTTGCCCTACATCCACGCCCCGAGTTTCCAACTCGAGAGTTATAAGCACTAATCAACAAGCTCCTTTCACCGGCGGAGAAAACCTTTACAACGTCGCTTACACTTTTACCGACACTAAGCTAGATGTCGAGTTCTTTTACAAGGGTACAACCACTCCCGTTCGTCGCTTACACTTTTACCGACACTAAGCTAGATGTCGAGTTCTTTACCAAGGGTACAACCACTCCCGTTAGTTCTTTTACAAGGGTACAACAACTCCCGACACACTATGTATTTTAAGGCCTAAAATACTAACCGATCACTTCTATAAAAGATACACATGAAGTATAAACTACCAAAGTCTATACACAACAAAGCTAACAAGTCTTGCAACTTAGAGTTGAAACTTGTAACTTCTTAGATGAATATGTGAACTCCTTTGCTACATAAGAGAATCACACAAGTTAGTAGCTACTGAGTATAATGAGAGAATATGTGTAAAATATGACTCTAAGTGATAAGCCAAAAATCAACTTGTGGCTTGGTATTTATAGCAAAGCCTTTTGCAGGCATGGCGGATACGGCGGACCCCTCAGAAGGGATCCGCTCGTGTATCCCCAGGGGTCCGTCAGGGCTGCAGTTGGTTTTGCAATAAATCTTCCAAACTAAACAAGGTCACATCACATAAACACTAGTCAAACACAACTTGCACAAGAAAACTTATGGTTAGTCAAACACACTTTCTTTCCATAAATGTATAATGACAAACTTACCATAAATGTGATGTGATATTTCTATTTAAAGAAATAAATGTGATGTGACAAGACACTTTCTAATTTAAGAAATAAAAACAATGTTTTGTTTAAAAGGAAATGTAAATCTTAGTTAAACAAGACTTAAACACTTAAAGTGATGATTTACTCTTAGCTAAAGTTCATACTTTGTCATTAACAAAACTTAGCAAAGATTGTAAAATATAAATAACATTTTTAGGCGATATTTGCATTAACAGACCCATTTCATACCAATGATTAAAACACCCTGGGGGCATTTAACAAGGGTCATGACATCATTTCTGTCAAATTGTTCCAATTGATCTCTCATGGCCTGAACCCAACTTTCATAAGTCAGGGCTTCATTGACATTTTTAGGCTCAATCTCTGAGAGATAGTCAGCATAAAGACATATATTGGCAGTGGCGGCCTTGAGTTTAGCAGCCTTGCTTCTTGTGAGCATGCCTTCAGTAGTTTCACCAATGATGTTCACAAGCTCAATGATTTTGGATCTAGTCCAGCTATCCTGAGGTTTGGGATAAGAATTTGAGCTTGAAGGAGCCTGATTAGGTTCAGACTCAGGAACATGAGGTGACTCATCATTATGTGCTTCAGTGACTTCTGTAGGAACAATTTGCTCTGAGGGTTCCTGAACAATTTGTTCAGTGGTTTCAGTCTCATTTGAGACATGCTGAGTTTCAATGAACTCACTAATAGGTGGTTGGGGTAGGTTGTGAGGGATGATGTAATAGGAGACGTTAGCATCAGCTTGGTATTGGGTTGAGGGATTGTTCTCAGGATGATACTCATCAGGAGGATACCTTGATGAGTCATCAATACCAATTTCTTCTACTAAGGAATTTGAGAACCTGATGGATTCAGTGCTCTCATCAACAGTAATGTGATAAGTTTCCTCAGTTTGTTGTCTCCTTGTGTTGAACACCCTGAAGGCTTTAGAAACCAGGGAATATCCCAGGAAGTATCCATCATCAGCTTTGGCATCAAATTTACCCAAGTGATCCTTGTGATTATGTATAAACACAGGACACCCAAATACATGAAAGTAGCTTATGTCAGGAATCCTTCCTTTGAATATCTCATAAGGAGTCTTATTGTGCCTTTTCACAATTATTGACCTATTTTGAGTGTAGCAGGCTATTTTAACTGCCTCAGTCCAAAAATATTTTGAGAGGACTGAGCCATTTAACATTGTTCTTGCTGCCTCAATGAGTGTTATATTTCTCCTTTCAGCTACTCCATTTTGTTCAGGAGTATAGGGAGAAGTGAAATTTTGAGAAATTCCTTTCTCATCACAAAAACACTCAAGGTCTTGGTTTTTGAATTCAGTGCCATTGTCAGTCCTGATCTGTTTAACTTTGACATCATTTTGATTTTCAATGTTTCTGACAAATGACATGATGGTTTCAGCTGCCTGACTCTTTTTGGTCAGGAAGTAAACCCAAGTATATCTTGAGTATTCATCCACTATGACCAGAGTATACTTCTCATGGTGAATGGACATTGGACTAACAGGTCCAAAAGGTCCATATGAAGAAGATGTAGGCAGCTTTTGATGGAAAAGGTTTGTTTGGTTTTGAATGATGCCTTGTGGTGTTTTCCTTTTTCACAAGCAGAACAAGGCTTGTCTTTGGTATACACCAGGGATGGAAGGCCCAGAACTTTGTTCTGTTTGGCCAGGTTGTTGATGCTCTTGAAGTTGAGATGAGAGAGTCTCATATGCCATAGCCAGTTGATTGTCTCACTTGCCTTTGAGAATAGACAAGTCCCATTCTGAGTCAGGGATGACATGTCAAGGACATATACATCATCCCTCCTAGGGGCAATCAACACAACTTCCTTATTGGCATTAAAGATGGTTCCTCTCTTGTCATCAAACTGAACTATGTATTTGGCATCACATAGTTGGGAAACACTTATCAGGTTGTACTTGAGACCATTAACATAAGCTATTCTTGTAAAAACTATACCATTGCAGTTTACTGAACCATAACCTTCAGTGGGAGCTGATGAGTTATCACCAAATACTACTTTGGGTCCTGGTTCTTCCACATATTTGTGCAGAAAACTTTTCACACCAGTCATACTTCTGGAGCATCCACTGTCTAGATGCCAAATAGGATCCTTGATGTGTTTCTACACAAACAGTAAACTGGGTTAGTTTTTCTTGTTGACCCACTTTCTAGTGGGCTTAGTCCTCAGGGACTTTTTGAACTCAGTTAATGAATCATGGTCTGAAGTTGTGTGACCTGAGCTTCCACATGTTTTACATTTTGTGGAGGTTGATGCCTCAGGTGACTGAGAAGTGTTGGTCTGGTTTTTCCTTCTGGACTGAATAACTTTGTCATGTCCCCTGGTTTCATGGGAGGGATCTCCACAGATGTCACAGCAATTTTTCATCATACAATCATCAGGAAGATGATCATTGAAACCACAGTGAGGACATGGAAAGAAAGGCTTAGCCTTCAGTCTTTGTTTGGAAGGAGTGGCATACTGATAGCCTTGGTATTTGTATAGACCTCTTGCTTTTAAAGAAGCAGTGTGGGGGATGTGATCACAGGTTCTGTGGTCCTCTTGTTTGCATATCATGCAAAACAGGACTCTGTAGAATTTATCAGTGCTGTGATTTGGATAATTGCACAGTTCACATCTCCCAGAAGGTCTGGGTGTGGTTTTTGGTTTGGAAGAACTTGAGGATACTGAGGGCTTAGTAGAATTTGAGTCAGAGTTTTTCTCAGTAGACTCAATTTTCTTACTCAGCATCCTGACAAGTTCAGTAAGCTGATCAACCTTTGAATCAGTGCTTTCATGCTTCACTTCAGTGGGTACTGAAGGTTTTTGGTGTTCAGTGGGTGCAGGAGTAGGTCTTTTCAGAATAGTCTTTCCTAACCCTGATTTCTCTTTGGGAGAATGTGATTGATAGACTAATGGTGCAAGGTCAGAATTGGGTTCCGCTTCCTGAAGTTGTTTCAGTGGAGGGAGTGGCGAATCAGACTTAGACTCAGTGATGGACTCAGTAGGACTAAGTTCATCAGTGACTCCTAGCAGCTCCTTGATAGCCTGACTTTTAGGCTCCAGGATTCTTCCAGTATTAAAATTTGGCATTTTACTATCAGGATTGTTTCTTTCAATCCAATCACTGGGTTTAGGAGCAAATTCTTTGCTAGAGAGTATGTTAGTTGACAGAAAAGTTGTAGAATGTCTACTCTCCCCAGAAACTTCAGTGAGTTGATCATCACCCAAACCAGCCTTTTTGGAGCTGGGTGTGAGACTCAGTGTTTCATAAAGTTTGGGGTTTTTCTGAGTCCATTTCCAAATAATTTCCTTTTCTTTCTTAAGTTCTTCCTGAAGAGCTTGATTTTGTTTTACTAGTTAAGAGTTTTGAATTTGAAGTGTAACACTTTCAAGTTTGGCTTGTTTTAAAGCAAGTAGTTCATCTCTACTATGATTTAATTCAAAACTCAGTTTGTTAAATTTTGAAAACAAGTTAAGTCTTTGCTCTTCAACATACTTAAGATCAATATTAATATAATCTAAGTAAGATTTCCAATCATCATCATCATCCATAGAAAGTAAAAGGTTTACCTTCCTCATAGTGATGTTAACCCATTCACCATTTCTTGCATGACTCTTCCCCACAGCAAGCTTGTTGTCATCTGATAGGGCCATCAGGGCACTGATGTGAACTTCATCATCATCAGAGGACACTTCAACCTCATCCCAGTCATATGTTTCAGCAACAAGCCCTTTGTTCTTGGCTTGAGAAGGCTTTGGAGCCTGAGGAGGCTGAGAGACTGTTGAGGATGATACAAGAAGGGCAAGTTCAGCTTTTGCCTTTCTATACTTGGCTTCAAAGTCAATTTGAGGGACTTTTTCAAATCTTTGACTAGACTGAAGCATTTTTGGTTGAAATTTACTGGGGCCTAAAAAAGAGTTATTTCCTGAAAATTTGAAGGATGGTTCTGAGGTTGTTTTTGAAAAACAATCTTTAGCAAAATGGCTCATTTTGCCACATTTAAAGCATTCAGTGTTATCATTTGCTTTTGAAGGGAATTTGTTTTTCTTAAAAAACCTTTTTGAATTAGCAAGGAGTGCTCTTTCATGAAATTCAATTTGAAGATCATTTAGGTACTCCTCACTGGTTCTTTGGTCAACCTCATCATCAGATCCATCCTGAAAATCCTGCACAACACCTTTTGAATAGAAAGCAGTTGATATGGGTGAAATTGTCAAGGCCTTTTTGGTCTCCTGAGCTTTACCAGGGTATCTCCTGGTGATAAGATTGTCTTCATAGACAAACTTCCCATAGATGGCAGGGAGCTCAAGGTTCTGAATGTGGTTTGCATTTCTCAATCCCTGAGAGAAGTTTAACCACTTCTCAGGGAGACTATTGACAAAACCAACATTGATCTCATGTTTTGACAGTATAACACCATCATTGGTTAGCTCATTCAGGAGGGTCTTATACCGAGTATAAGTCTCAGAGAGACTTTCAGAATCCTTGGCCCTGAAGGTATTGAATTCAAGCTTCAGGTCCATGATTCTATTCTCTTTGGTATCAGAAGGCCCTTCATAGCTATGAACCAGGTCAGTCCATGTCTGCTGGGCAGTGGGACAGTTGATCACTGATTCCATTATATCATCAGGAAGGCATGATATAATGATGCTTTTCAGGCGCTGGTCTTGATTGACCACCCTCCTTTCATCTGGGGTCCACTGAGTTTCAGGTTTAATTAAACCTTGGGCAGTTGTTGGGATATATGGACCATCATTAATCAACTTAATGTAATATGGTTCCATCCCAGTTAAGTAGCAAAGCATTCACTTTTTCCACTTATTAAATTTGCCAACTTCTAGTCGAGGGGCAGTTGCTGAATAACTTCCACCCTTTTTGTCGACAAGTTGGGGAACATCTATGTCAGTCATAGTAAGATCTTGATTTTAAAAACTTGAGCACTCTTAAGTTTTGAAAACAGGTTTAATTTTTACAAATCAGAGGCTCTGATACCACTTGTTGGTCCATTTTACTTGGTTAACAATAACTACAAAGCTAAAGTAACCAAGTTATATGACTTTAAACAAAGATGTATAAAATGATTAACAATAAAGTAACGTAGATATAAGAGACAATATTTTTCAACGTTTAATTCTTTATTAGAAGTTAATCAAAAAGAATCGTACCCAAATGTTTGCGGAATAACACTTGGGATTGAAAATGACAAGTGTGGTATTGACTCCTCACTAAACTCAAACAATGTTGAGTGACAACTTTCAGGACCCACTGAGCTATCTCAGGGGTTGTGTTGTTCTTTGGAGGAGTAAAAGTGGTTTGTGAATGCTTTGCATTAATTGCACAAACTTGTCAACTTTTACTCCTCTCTTATGCTACCTATTTATACACAAATGTGAACAACCCTATTATACAATGGACCTAAGTGTTCCTCAATAAAATCTTGATAGATTTTATTCTCTGGCAAGGGAAACTTCTTTGGGTTAAGTCCAAAAGGCACTTTCTGATGACAGTCTGGTTTTAACCATTTGAGGAAAGTTTGACCTTAAAGTGATAAAGCACTTTAGATCAAACTTTCCCGCCCAGTCCAGCCAAAACTTCAGTCTTCTAGTCATCAGTCTTCAGTACCATGAAGTTGTTGAGGAGTCTTGGGGTTCAGTGAGTTATTGTCATCCTCACTGAACCCATCACCTTCTTCTTGGCTTAGATCACACTTCACTGAGTTCCGCCTCACTGAATGGAGAACCTTTCTTCTTAGGCTCGGTCTAAGCATCCTGAAGATGACTCACTGAGTTACTGTTCACTCAGTGACTTGTTTACACTTAGATTATTTTACGTTCAAATCCTTGTTAGAAGAAGATTGGGGAATTTAGTGACCCAACATTATATTTTTGCGAGGTTATTAATTGAATTAGGTTTAGTATCATTTGATTCAAATAAACACCCAATTTATTATTCAGGAAAGTTTGAAATAGCTATTATTAGGGATAATTTAAACACCTAATTTTTTATTAAGGAAAGTTTGAAATAGCTATGAATCAGAGATAACATTTGATTCAAATAAATGCCCAATTTATTATTCATGAAAGTTGTTATTAGCTGTGAATCAAGGATAATCCAGGAAAGTGTAAAAACACATCACAACAAATCTTTGGATGAATCAACAAACCTTTGATGATAAACAAAATGGTTTTGATAACAAAAGATGCAAAAATCAACCAGAGGTAAACATGCATTTTTTATCATTTATTTATTTAATTTACCTGTTTTGATTATCAAAGAAAATGGTTTAGATGTTGAATTTTTGTGAGATTATGCAAAAAATGTTTTTCATTATAGTTTTGTGATTCTAAGGCCGCGTTTTATCGATGTGTTTTATGGAATATTTTGTTACCCATTTGAATTATTTTTTCATATGTTTTATGCACGCCATGTTTTTGATGAAATGCATGTGCACATTGTCCAAAAGAATCCACCGAGAAGAACAACAATCTCACTAATTTAAGGTTAGTGATTTTCTTTAAAAGTTTGATAATGTAATGTCTCAACAATCATATATTGTCCAAATAAAGGTTTGTAACTATGTTATATTATGCATGTAATTAACGAGTTTGATAATGTAACCAATATGCCTCTTAGTAGATATATTCATGGTACCAGATGTGGTGTTTACGAGTTACGACCATAATGGGACATCTATCATGGTTAGAAGTGCGGCTTCTCATGTGTTTATTTTATTCTCAATGATATTGCATTGTTTATCGTCATTTTTTAATTTCATGAAACTCATATGGCAACAACATTAACTTTGTTTTGGGTTCGTTGAGTTTAGTTTCTTGAAGCAACATGGTTATAATAAAGTTTAGCATCTCATACCTTTACTTTGTTAACAGGATCGCGCTGATGATATCCTGCTGGAAGGGTTCATAGGTTTCGAACAACGGATGACAGAAGTGAGGATGGCAGTGCAAGTAGCGATGGATGTCAGGCGAACATGTGAACAGTGACATGGATTTTCACTATTCAATCGAAAATATGACACCATGAGTACTTAGCTTGCTACTGCTAACATGAGTGAGTGCTCTTTTTTCTCTTGGATACTGATAGAGGTTCAACAACTCAATTGATTTATGCGTTTATGTTTCCATTTTAAGTACAAGATTTTCTTTGTCTAACCATTTGTTTTTGCATATGTATTCATTCAATGAATGTATTTTGGTGATTATTTTGTTTGTCTTGTGTGTTTTGAACACATGGTAGGTGGTGTTTGTGGGTCGCTTTTTGCTATGGTTTTCATTCGTGAATGTATTTTTTGCGTACTGGTTTTTTTTTTTTTTTTTTTTTTTTTTTTTTTTTTTTTTTTTAATTATTATTATTATTATTTTATGTGTTTGTTTATTTGTTGCGAAAAGGAATTAACTGAATAGTTTATAGATAAAGGAACGCGAAAGCAACATTATCTATCAAGAAGTTCTTCATAGATTGTAGTTTGTTTTTTTATTATCTTTTTCTCCACAATGAAGTATCTGTAGTTTTTCTTACGGTTATTAAAAACATAACCTTATTTCTTTTCATTTTAATGTTATAGGAGTATTATTTAAAGTTATTGTATCAAATATTTTAATATTTCTTTTATCTTTTAAAAAATGTTTGGAGCTAGCCGCCCATCAGGCAAGTCTTGAGGCTAGTTAGTCTTAATGATTTAACGTCCTAAATGAGAAAAGATGAATATTTGGACGGCCTTCACATCCATTATCCACACACACAAAAAAGATCAAACTACATATTGTACTAAAACCACGAAATTGAAAAGATTAACGGATCGAGCAAGTTCTAATATGGATAAGAACATTTCCCTAGTGTGTGCAAGTCGTGGAATGAGAATGAGACATCTAGTGATTGTGCCACACACCCACTTGACATTTTTATATCGGGAGTTAGCAAATTTGTCTTTTAGGTTTCTCAATTATTTCTATGTTTAGCATGTATGATTTCCGTTTAGATTTATAAATCTACGACGCTGACTTCATTATGTGCTTGATGGAATATGAATATATGATAACTTATTATTTAGGATCAATGTGGATTCACCGAGTTTCTATGTGATAATATATAAGTTTATAAGAAATTATTGAGAAAATTACTGACATACCCCTGTGGAGAGGGGTGTGTCTTATTCTACCCCAACTTTTGGCCGACTTCAAAAATACCCCAACATTCCGAGTATATATATACGCGACATACACATGATGCACGTGTCACCTTTCCAAGCTCGGGACAAAAAAAATATATATAGTATACATGTCGCGTATATATATACGCGACATATATATATATATATATATATATATATATATATATATATATATATATATATATATATATATATATATATATATATATATATATATATATATATATACGCGACACGTTATAAAGTGTTGCATTGGATTTAAGGAAAGATGTTTCCTCTTGGTTAAACTCGAGATCTTGCGCGAAAACAGGTTTTCTAGATAAGATCCAGTTCCAGCCCCAGTCCCACCAGTTTCTTATAGAAGTTGAAGCTGATTCACCCATTGATGATACCGACTTTGAACGTTGCATGGCCCATGCAGTTGCAGCTGTAGTCGTGGGTTGAATTTGCAATGATATTGAGGAGAGTCTACGTCGCATGCCTGCAGTTGCGGCTGATAACGAATCGGTTGGAGCTGCTGGTTGATGAGAAACTGGGAGTGATCTTTCTCTTTGTAACATTGAAGCCATTTTTCTTTTTCTTTTTTTTGTTGTTGTTTGTGACTTTTTGCTTGTATAAATGAATGAATGAAGAGATAGATATGATTATAAGGTGTGAAATGAGGGAAATGTATGAAAGACAGGTTGTAAGTTATGTTGTTGTTAGGGTTTTAGTCGTACAATAGCAACGTACTTTCAGTTTTGTACCGTTTTGGTACGTGTACTTTTTTTTGTTCCACTTAATGCAACGTACTTTCAGGTTTTGTGCTACCTTGGTACGTCAAAGTAAGGGCTACCGGATAAAAAGTCATTTTTACCGGATAGAAATCAAAGTTGAATGTTTTTACACATAAATGGTCCCTGTGGGTGGCTAGGTATCACAAATTTAGTCCCAAATCAAAGTGGATTTTTTTTCGATTTTGTTTTCTGAATAATTTTTTCCGAATTTTTTTTTTAGTTTTTTTTTTTTTTTTTTTCAAAAATATTTTTTTTAATTTTTATTTTCGATTTTTTTTGAATAATTTTTTTTTCGATTTTTTTTCTGAATAATTTTTTCCGAAAATTTTTTTGTTTTTTTTTTCCGAAATTGTTTTTTTCGATTTTTTTTCAAAAGTATTTTTTGAATTTTTATTTTCAAATTTCTTTCTGAATAATTTTTTTTTTCGAATTTTTGTTTTCGTATTTTTTCCCCGAAATTGTTTTTTTCGAATTTTTTTTACTAAAATAATTTTTGAATTGTTTTTTTTTTTCGATTTTTTTCTGAATATTTTTTTTCCGGTTTTTTGTCTTTCAATTTTTTTTATTTTTTTTCGAACTTCTTTTTCTAAATAATTTTTTTTTCAAAAATTTTGTTAGAATTTTTTTTTTCAAAATTTTTTTACACGTATTTTTTTCGAAAAAAAAAATTTTAAAAACAAAATACGAAAAAACAAAATTTCGAAAAAAATAATTCAAAAAAACATTGTAAAAAGTTAACAAAAATATTTAGGGACTAACTTCGTGATACCCCTTAAACCACAAGGACCATTTATATAATTAACTCAAAGCTTATTATAAGTGGAATGCCTACGTGGCATGTCCAAGTAAGAAAAATACCTCTGTATCCGGTAACAGAAAGTATCAAGTACCAAGGTAACCCAAAACACAAAAGTATGTTACATTAAATAGAACAAAAAACAGTTCACGTACCAAAATGGAACAAAAGTGAAAGTTCGTTGCTATTGTACGGCTAAAACCCTTGTTGTTAATGTAAATGTTGGAAAAAGGTGGCGGGATCCATTAATGACAGCGTAACATATGGACCCATCAATGACACGTATATATATATATATATATATATATATATATATATATATATATATATATATATATATATATATATATATATATATATATATATATTTGTCCGGAGCTTGGAAAGGTGACACGTGCATCATGTGTATGTCGCGTATATATATACCCGGAATGTTGGGGTATTATTGAAGTCGGCCAAAAGTTGGGGTAGAATAAGACACACCCCTCTTCACAGGTGTATGTCAGTAATTTTCTCCAAATTATTCGTATAAGTATAAGTTTAACTGTTTAACTTCAATTAGGTAAAGATTTTGGTTGTCCCTCTTAAAAAGTTAAAAGCTAGAAAACAAACGAAGGACAACAAGCAGGATGAGTTGGTGCATTATACGAAGGACAACAAGTAGGATGAGTAGGTACATTATAGGGTATAACCCATAACCAACCCATACTCTTCATACGAACTACATTTTTATATTATTATTATTTTTTTGTTATAATAATTTTGTTTTTGTTTGAACTTATGTTATAATAGTCTATAACTTTAGGTAGACAATGCATAAAAATCTAGAGTAAATGATTTCATAAAAACATGAAAATATAAATAAAAAATGAATAATGTGGATCAAATATTTGTGTGTCCATATGTGATGTTAGCCTATGTTCAAAAAATATGTGATGTTAGCTTTAGCAAAAAGAAATAAACTCAATGGTTTATAATTAAAGTGAATTACTCAAATTAATCTAACTGCGTTAGAGCATCTATAATTATAGAGCTTTTAAAAAGTTTATAAATTTATCAAACCGTCAATTAATAAGCTTTTAATTTTATAATTTGTTTTGCACAATGTATAAACTTTATAAAGTTTTTAAAATATTCAACAAATGCACATGCCATTAAACTATGAAAAAGTCAAATATTTTAGACATTTTTATACCACATAGGCATGAAACATTAGCACATAGTTAAAACAAAATAAAGAACTTTTCATGTGTTTTTGACCATTTTCTTGAAACTTTCATTATCGATGCCCTTATATAGTCTCTAATTCCTAAGTGAAACGATATTTTCAATTATTATATCACGGTTTTGCCTTTATCAATATCCTTTGATATATCCATTTTTTTTAATTCATCAACCAATCACGAATGCAAACATCAATTGTCGTTCTAATATTTGGTGTAATAGAGTGCGTTTTGGCGCGTTGTACACCACCACCACCACTATAGGTGGTGCATTATTACACAACCATCACGACCACACTTTTTTTTAATCGGTGGTGGCCACAACCGAGTAGTGAAGCAAAAATGTGTGCATTTTGAGTATTTATGGTGGTGTTGATATGGTTTAGATTTTGTGGTCATTATTACGACTGTTGGTGATAGATTTGAAAACCGATTTCACGCTAAGGTGGTGGTAATGGTGGTGCAAGACTTATTACATCCGGTCCAGTGAGTGTTCATTAGATCGGACATTGATCCCTTATGCAAAGTTGAATGTCTTAAAAGAGAGAGAAAAAGTAAGCTACCATTTTAGGTAGCCATGAGTTATAACTTTCCAGTTACAAAATTTACAAAACTTGAGTTCACCGCAATTATATATATCTAATAAAGACGTTTGCGTAGCTAGTTCAAGTTTGTCTCCGCCAAGCACGAATCAAACTTAGGCTCCCCCCAGTAAGGGCATGTGATCGACTTGAACGATCGATCATTACTCGATCGTGTTTTTGTGGACATCGTCAATCCTTATTTCCCCATCTCGGTCGCTTGGGCGATCGAATGTATTTTTGTTTATGTTTTTATATTTTAACCGTTACAAACGGTTAAAAAAAACATTACATTCAAAAGAAAGAAAAAAAAAATTCTTTTAACACACTATAAATACCACATATTAACACAACAGATTACACACTTCAATCCATAAAATCTTCCAATTCTCTCTATCCAAAATGGCTTGCAAATTCCCTTATACCGTCAAACAACTTCAAACGTATATCCAAAACAAGCTGACAAAAACGACATGGAACGACAAGAGGCAATTGTCGAAGTCATTAAGAAGTTTGAGCTCGCAAAGGCACTCAAACAACGACTGAGAACACGATACACAGAGTGCAAAGACATCTCTGAAAATCAAAAAGCTATGATCGATCAGTTTTTGTACGATGAATATCGCAAAGACGCTGCCGTTGCTGAGACATTGTGGGGTTGTGCGAATTAGATACAGACCCAAAAATCCAACAGGATCCGTTAGACTTATGAGGAAAATGTGTCAACTGGTGATACAACAAGAGTGCAAGGTGCATCAACTTCATCCGATGCACCAAGAGTTGTTAAGCAACAACAACATCAACCTCTATGGATAACTTTCAGCTAAATTTGATGAAAATGTGGTAGCTGATGATGGAGGCTGGAACGATGAGAAGGAGCGGGAGCTTAGCAGGTTGGAAGCAGAGTTAGACGCAGAGAAATTTGCGAACTTTGATCCTTACGACGACGGTTACCGCTCCGACAACTCTCAAACCTGGGATCACCCGTATTACAATTGAAGTTTAAGTTTATGTGATGTTTTCAATCGATGTACTAGTTTAATTATTAATGCAATTAATATTTTAATTATTAATGAAATTAAGTTTGTTGCTTAAAATGTTAAAAAAAAAAAAAAAAAAAAAAAAAAAAAAAAAAAAAAAAAATGAATTAGATCGCCCTTACCGGGGGCACCCAATCGCCTGTATGTTGCTGGAGAGAAAAACCTGACATAACAGAAAAAATAAGAGGGATTTGGTTGCCTTACTAGAGGCAGCCTTAAAAATTATGCATTTTAATAATGATGTCACTAGTTATTACCAATTCACTGGTATTGCTGATAATTAAGAAAACTAAAATTTATTATTTCACATCTTCACAAAACAATATATGCCTAAAGGCTTTGTCTAATGGGCGCTTTCGAGAGACTTATTGAAAGTTCTTAATTGAACTCAAAGTTTTCTCAAGTAAAAAAATACATTTAATATACATTAATTAAGCTTATAATTATCTTATTTATGTGATTGTGAATTCAATAAACTCGTTATTTTCTTTTTATTCATATAAACCCATGCCTTGAGGGCACTTGCGGACACAAAGATGGTTTATAAGGTTTGCACTTTCGAAAGAATTTTCAAATTTTGTTATTTCATCAAATTTTAAGCTGGGTGTGCACCAAATTTATGTATGGTGTGCACCAAATTTTAAAGAGCGTATGCAGTGCACCTTGTATTAAACTATCATAATTTTACTAAAATATCATTTTTACATTACGGATGATTTTTGGATGGTATGCACCTGCATACCTTTTTCCTTAGGCATGTACGAGGGCACTTATTAAACAAACCACTTGTGCGTAAGATTCAGTGTAATAACGAGCACGCATGACCGCGATCTCCACCGCCACATCAACGCAACTCATTTTTTTCTCTCTACAATGAACTTCACAACCAAACTTTTGTAATAAGGCGCGACTGCTGTCACCACTTTTATTTTTTTTCATTTTCATTACTAATTGAAATACAATACATAATAATTCAAATAAAATTAAAAAGACATTACAATAAAAATTCAAATATAATAAATTTTCGAGCAAGTTTTTTTTATTGAAAACGCGTCTCTTAAAATCGCCGTAATAAGAGATGGCGCGTCCTCGGTCCGCACGACCGGGTCGTCCGACCCCTTGTTAAGGGTGGTCTAGAAAGGTGAAAATAAAAAAGAGAAGGAATGAATATAATGAAAAGTGGACGATAGAAAGTAGGGTAAGAGAAGTACCTACCAAATCCAGCACTAACTCCAATCACAACCACTTCTCTCTCTCCCACACCAACCAAACTCCTTATTTATTTCCACACCATCAATTCTCACTTCTTCCATTCTTCCCCCATCCATCCATACTTTCCTTCCATCTTTGTAACCAAAAAAAAGAAAAAAAAAAAAATGGTGAGATCACCTTGTTGTGAAAAAGATCATACCAACAAAGGTGCATGGACAAAAGAAGAAGATGATAGACTTGTTACTTATATTAATGCTCATGGTGAAGGCTCATGGAGGTCACTTCCTAAGTCTGCTGGCTTGAATAGGTGTGGTAAAAGCTGTAGGTTAAGATGGATTAATTATTTAAGGCCTGATTTGAAACGTGGCAATTTTACACCTCAAGAAGATCAACTTATTGTTAGTCTTCATGCAGTTCTTGGTAACAAGTATGTACTTTTTTTTTTTCAATTCTTTTTTTCTAATTTTGTTTTTGGTTTTATGGTTCTGAAAGTAGTAAAGAAGTCATTTTCTTCTGTAGCAACGGCTTTGTTGCTAATTTTTATGCTATTGATACTTTTGGTTTCTTTGGGGAGCTTTTCTACGGAGTGTAACGAGTTACGCATAATAATGTTATAACACCTAGATTCACAAATGTTGTTTTTAAAAGAATTAGTTTTGCAATTAAAAAAAATACCAGCAGAGCTTGTTGCTCGTTTGCTTTCCACAAACCCAAATTGAAATTTATAAAAAAATGAATTTTTATGAAAATTACCAACGAAATTTATAACCGTTGGTACAGAAGAAAATGACTTCCTATGTTAATAGAATGGATAATTTGTGTTTATTTGGAAATTATGTTTTTAACAGTTTAATTCTAAGTGTCAAATTTGTGTTTGTTAATTAAACCTATTGTTTATTTATATGCTTTATTTGCTAGCTAACAGTTTTGAGTGCCCGGATAAAGTGCAAATTTACAAATTTATACTTTAAAATAAGCAGTGAGTATTCCCAAGGACCTTCGGAAAAAAAATTGAAAGCTTAGTCTCCAAAAGGAACATGTTAAAAGTTTAGGCTTTTAGTGTTTGTATTTTCTAACGGCTTTGCTACTTTTGAGTTTTTACTACTGTAATACAATATTATTTTGTGTTTCCAAAAGAAATGTTTGAATTTTTGTCACTGCATACTATGATTTTGAATCATTTCTAACTTGGGTTTCTTTTTTTTGGTTACAGATGGTCTATGATTGCATCAAGATTACCTGGAAGAACAGATAACGAAATCAAGAACTACTGGAACACACACATCAAAAGGAAACTAGTTGCGAACAATTCCACCACCACTACCACAACCAATGCCGTAAAAATCATTGAGGAGACACCAGTGGTACCACAAGAACACTCCGCGCAGGTGGTTGAGTCGTCCAACAGTGGTGTTGGTGGTAATGGTAGCACCACTAGTGGATTGTCAACCGAAGAATGTACACCAGTCGTAAGCATCAGGCAACCAGAGATCAATCTCGAGCTCTCAATCGGTCTACCTATGGTTTCGGACCAGAAGATGGTGACAGTAGCGGGCGTAGCAGCATTGTCACCACCGGTTTCTGCGTTTTCTTTGTATAACAAAAAGATTGTTGACGAGTGTGGAGGGGCTGTTAGCGTTGGTAATGATAATGGCTTCTTGTGCAACGAAGACAATAGCATAAGTTTCGGTAGGTTTGATTTCTTGTCGAGTAGATGGAGATGATAGTTTCACTTGATCGCGTTATTGTACTTAGCTTATTAGCTATATCATATATTAAGGCAATTTTTTACGCTCATTATGGTTTCAGAGCAAACCATTTTTACATCGGCTAGCAGTCGATGATAGTTTCATGTGATTGCGTTATTGTACTTAGCTTATTAGCTATATCATATATTAAGACAATTTTTTAAGCTCATTACGGTTTCAGAGCAAACCATTTTTACATCGACCAGCAGTCCAACCAGTTAAAATCCAAATGCGTATTACCAAAGCAAGAAGTTCTAAACTGTTAACAATCTTAATTAGCCGGCAAAGAGTTTCGCAGAAACAGTATAAAATGTGGCAAATAAGCACTTCAATACGCAACCCAAACAACCTCAGGTTTTGGAAGCTGTTAAACTTCCTAATAACCCATTTAAATCTGAATTAGCTGGTAAACAGTTCCGCCGAAACACTAAAAAATGTGGCAAATAAGCACTTAAATACACAATCCGAAACAACCTCAGATTAAGGAAGCTGTTAAAAGTTTCTAAAATCCCTTTCGAACCACTTTTAGAAAGTGTTTAGAAACGATTCTTGACGTGTGGGCCAACTACCAAAAATGATCGGCATTAAAACGTGTGTACCTAATAAAATTGGTTAGGTTTCAACTGGAAACAAATTAAAGACGAATCTTGAATGATTCATTCATTGCTTGACCTGACTTACACTTTTAGACCAAGAAAAATAACTGTTGGAGTACTTTGAATATCTTGGTTGGTAAGTTTTCAACCTACCAATCCCTAGTAAATAAATGACCATTAAATACAAAAGTTTATTCTTTATACTGCCAAATTTCCAAAAAACAAACATACCCAATTGATTCTTGATTAGCTAAATACTGTTATTCTAGAAGAAATTTCTAAAAAGATTAAGTCAAAAAAACAGTCGAGGATCATGCCACAGTATGATGTATTAGCATCACAAAATGGCAAGGATCATGCAACACTCGCAGTGGGTCAACTACGTCCAACTAATCTTTATTGTAGTAAGGCATAAAGAAAGCATAAAATAAATCAAATCAAATCAACGTTAACCCAATCCCGTCTACCCGAAAGTAGAGAGACCGCTTCCAGAGGACCTACATCCTCTCTGTCCAAAAGAGAAGTTTTCCAACTGATTCAACCTTGCTTGTTGAAATGAAATGAAACCTTTTTATAAAATGAAACCTTTTTATAAAAGAAGTTGGAAAAATGTTGTCTTTAAAAGACTTGATTACAACACTACGATGCTACTTGATCCTTTCTCAAATATGCTGGTGCTTAGACAAGCATGAATTTATTTCAAGACTACAAACTAAGAAAGTACAGCCATGACATCAGACGCACGAAGAGCAATGTACTCAGTACCATCGGTCCCTTTGAAGTCATTTCCTGCGTATTTGGAGTAAAGAACAGTGTTTCCTGGTTGCAATGGCAAGCCTGTTCTGACTCCTTCCTCATTTAGAGGACCAGGCCCAACTGCAATCACCTGTGTTTCCAAAGACCACAAGCACATAATAAGCCCAACATACAATCATGTAATGCAAAAATAAATAAATAAATCATTTTAACAGCCAAAAAAGGCATTCACTACATATTAGATTTGGCAAGATGGGGTTCAACACACATTTCCATCTTGCCGACAATGGTCAAAACAAGTTCTGATGTCAAAACAGGTTGGCTTGACCCACATACATTATTTATTTATTTATTTATTTCTTTTTTGATATCTTAAAATATTAAAAGTCGAAGATAATATCAATAGTATTCCTGTAAGGAACTTCAAAAACTGACGCGGGAGAAAGGTGCATTAAGCGAGTCAGCCAGTCCAATTACAATCCGAATTTTGAATAAAAGTAATCAGGAGATTGTATGCTCGCAACTTTCAAGCAGTTTGGCACATTTGTTCTGTTTTCCTTTTAGCAAATGTTATGATTTGAACCATTTGAGATGTAACATGACCCAAATAAACCCATCCATGACTAAATGGTCCAAAATTGCTACATCAACCATGTTATACCATCTATGACGCAGAAATGTAAATAGCAATATCACTCACCGTGCCAATGGAGGGTTTCTCCTTGCTTGCTTGTGTAAGCAATAAGCCACCAGCAGTCGTTTCCTCGGCTTCCTCAACCTTTTATCCAAAAATGAAATATTAGAAATAAGGAAAACCCAAGGCAACTGTTGATGTTAACCAGATTCGCTAAAACGACTTTAGTCCCCTGCCCACTTTACATGATTCTCCCTTTTAAAACAACTAATTTTAGTTTCTCTCTCCGGGTAAATTAAGTTGAATTTTATTTATATAACAGGACTACTAACCTTGATGAGAACTCTATCACTAAGAGGCTTCAAATCCTTAATTTCATCGGTCTCAAGGATACCAACAATGTCATCCTCCTTCAATATAAGATGGTTGGACCCATTAAACTCGACTTCAGTCCCTGAATACTTGGAGTAGACAACTTGGGTACCAGTCTTTGTAACAAACATATAAACAGAAGTCAGTTAATATATCCAATGATATCATCAATTTATGTATATAACTTTTCAATGCTAAAATAATTACCTTAACACCAATATCGATCTTTTTGTCTCCAATAGTCCTACCTTCACCAACAGCGACAACCTCGCCACCTTGTGGTTTAGTTTGTGCTGTGGATGGCAGTAATATACCGCCTATACTCTTCTCCTCTGCAGCCTTGATTTTAATCAAAACTCTATCGCCCAATGGTTTCAATGAAGTGTACTGCAGGACGAAATGAAAGACGACATAAATGAGAATAAGTATAAACCCGAGTGAAAAGAACAGCAATTCAACCAGTAAACCATATCTCAATCCTGAAGCAATTGGTTATGATATGTTAGCAAAGTGGGAGGAAATTGACCTAAAGTCATGTACCCTCACATCAATACAAAGAACATTACTAAAGTTGTTGTACTTGTTGTTTGCCTGAAAAAGTTCCTTTTAACAAAGTGATATATAAGATCGAATTTCATCACACACAACAACTCCAGAGAGTTCAGTATAAATAAAAAGTTACAAACACGATTCATATTATGGATTGAAAATTAAGAATATCAACAGAATTCTAAAAGCATGAAACCGCAATAATAACAGATAACGTCATTTCACAGGCTCAGAGATTCATTGTCTTTTGCCCCAAGAGTGGAAGCTTATGTTAAACCAAATAGCAGTAGATAAGTTATCTACTGAGCTAACTCAAGTAAACCCACACTATTCCAGCACATAGAAGTAAAAATCAGAAAAAAAAAAATAATAATAAAAAGATCAAATAAAAAAGAAAAAAAAAAGAAAAAGAAAAGAATAACAGAGATGCTGGTTCGCAGACAGATACAAATAGTTGCACGTGACTTTACAATTGCAACATACAAGTCAACAAATAAAGGGTTTACATAGCTTTCTGTGATAAGTATTGCAACTCAAAGCTTTCAAAGTCAATTTTAACATGGTTTAGTAATCTGATAACAAATTTGTTATTACAGTATAAGCACAAAATATGGCCCGTAACCAACTTAATCACGTCAGCACCAGTTAAGCAGGTTGGACACATACTTTACCTACCTATTTTTAAGCAGATAAGAACTGTCAAATAAGCAGTTCCAAACACCCCCTTAGTCATTGTACTTCCTTTACAAAGTAAAACTTTAAAAATCGAATTATTATTGTAATATAAAAAATGTTAATTTTATGGTTATAAACCCAAGATTACATAAAACACATACACCAAAACCCTCTCGTTATTTTATTAATCCTTCTCAACTTTGACACCCCCCCCCCCCCCCCCCCCCAAATATCTGTGCCACTTTCAGTGACCTCACTCCTACCGGCGGTTGAATTTATCCGGCGACCTTTGACCACTTCTGCCTCACTCGAGAAATTATGACCTCATGTTATTAAAAGAAAATAAGAAACCCATAAGACGACCAACTCAGGGTACATTTGATACTCTGTATTTCAGTAGTTCACTCACACTCTCAATATGTCCACTCAGGTAACTTTAAAAATCTTCAATCGAGTATCGAGTTAAGTAACCGTGGTTGACGGTCGCCGGATAAAATAAAATTAACACACCGTAGTAGTGAGCTTTTGGAAGTAAAAGAGCCAAGTAGGAGAGAAGATAAGGCTTTTATTGTACTTGGGTCCAAAGTTCAAAATAGATTAAATAAGGTAATTGAGGGTATAATAGGAGAGATTCTATACGTAGGTATCAAAACCCCTTTATTTCCAATAATTCTCATACTAAGCACAAACAATAAGCTAGCACAATAATATCCGTGTGCGTATCTGCTATTTGTAATGATTCTCAAACTATATTGCTAACCAAGTAACCAACAAAGCAAAACTCAAAAATAGAACGCACGGGGGCACAATACTAGTAACAAATTGATGCAAAATAACAACCTTTGGAGCAACAATAGTAGCGCCTTTGAAAAATGTAAGCTTATATACGAAAAATGTTGAATTCACGTGACCATGTTAAATTTTGGTTGCAAACACACATGGATTAATTTAATACCCAAACATAAAATTTAAATGGAAAACTATCATACCCTCATATATTAATCTAAACATTCAACTTTTTCAACCTCAAAACCAGATACACCAAAACCCTTCCCTACTCCTCCTACCTGTCACTAGCACTTGCGATAATCTTACTACTACCAGCGAATGAGTTTATTCGAAGACCTTTGACCGCATATACCTCACTTTAGAGTTCAAAAACGATAATGATATGATTTTGTTTAACTTAGTGGGTGTTTGTTTAAGCTTATATGTGAGCTTATGAGCTTATTTGATTTTGGCTTATATTTTATAAAGCCCCAATCTTCCGGCTTATTTTGAGATATGTAGGCTTATATAAGTTTATTATATCATAATAAACTTATATAAGTCCACAAGTCTCAAAATAAGTGGGAAGATTCGGGCTTATGAAATATAAGCTGAA
Organism: Artemisia argyi; assembly: GCA_030686995.1. NCBI lineage: Eukaryota > Viridiplantae > Streptophyta > Magnoliopsida > Asterales > Asteraceae > Artemisia > Artemisia argyi. The sequence goes on along the minus strand of CM060685.1, from coordinate 72,955,778 downwards.
AGACAAATAAGCTTATAAGCCACATATAAGCTTAAACAAATACCCCCTTATATCGTTAAACGATTCACTCACAATCTCGATGTGTCCACTTTAAGGCCATGTTTGGCAAAAGTAGCTGTGAGCGGTAGCAATGAGCTGTTATATCGTTAAACGATTCACTCACAATCTCGATGTGTCCGCTTTAAGGCTATGTTTGGCAAAAGTAGCTGTGAGTAGTAGAGCTCACTGCTTCTTAAAAGCTCACCGCTCTTTTGCCAAACAAACATTAAAAATCAAAAAGCTCATTGCTCACCGCTCATCGCCCCAAAAGCTCCAAAAAGCTTTGCGCCAAACATAGCCTAAGTAACATCAAAAGCTTACACTTTGAAGTGAGGTATACAAGGTAGGTCAACGAATGTCAGGTAGGCAAGGAGAAAAGGCTCTTACATGTATTCAGTTATATGAAGTTGAGAAATGCTTAATAAAGGAATTGAGGGTATAAAAGTATGAAATGTTCATATTTAGACATCAAATTAATCCATGTGCATATCATCTCCATTTCTAATAATTCACATAGTATACGCTATTTTCGACAACTAACCGAAACAAAAAACCACAGACAATTAGCTACCATAACAATAAAAAAATTAAAAAAAAAAAGGATGAAAAAAGCAACAACCTTAGGAGCAACAGTAGTAGCAGCTTTAACAACCAAAGCACGAAGTGAGACATTTCTAAAAGGCGAAGAAGACACAACGAGTGATGAAGCCTTAGAAGACGATGTTGTTGACTTCAAACCGTCAAAAGTTGGAAGGAAACATGTTGATGTTGTCAATTGAGCAGCCGCCATTTCCTATATGCAAAACCAATACACAAAAACTGTTACAAATATTATATGTAAAATATAAATTTTCGTATTTGCTGTGCAAACCTTTGAGATGTGAGTAGGTGATAATGTTGTAGCTGTGTTGAAAATGAGGATAACAAAACCCTAGATAATGAATAAGGGGGGTTTTATAACTCTTTATCAATATTGTTGAGATGTTTCCAGAAGGTTTTTCTTTTGGGATCTATCTTAAACGGTGTCGTTCGTGAAGTGTTTTTTCTTTTTCTCAAACCTTCTAAAGATGTCTTTAACAAAAATGAAATGAGTGATAGAGAACTAATGAGGCCTTTTAAAATCAAAAGCAATGAATTAGGTTGAGTATATTTTTGGTTTTAATGAAGAACTACGGTCAATACATGTATTTTATTATAATTCCAAGATTATAAAAGCTTAAATAATTAACCTTCTTTATTGATGTGGGATGAATTGTTAGCAACTAAAAATATGGCTAATTTGATATGAATTTGTTTGGCAAAAGTAAAAGTAACAGTGAGCATCGATTGTGACTAGTAGAATATAATATGTCTGGTAGGTGTAATTATAATGTGTAAAACATTTTCAAAATTCTCAACGCTTCTAAATGCTACTTCATGAAGCGTTGAAAAATAAGCATTCTTAAAAAAATTTATAATTACTTATTGCTTGTGAAACAAGCATTAAATTCACAACACTCAATGCTCATATTGTTCCGAAATACTCCTAAAGCTTTGCGTCAAACACACCTTATTAGAGAGGTATATATGTGAAATTCTTTCATAAACCATTATACAAACCTACATTTATCAGGATTTACAGTAGCACTATACTGTAGCAAAAACACTGTAGCACTACAGTGCAAAACACTCACAACCGAACAGTGGAATGTACAGTAACTAACGGTCGTTAATTACTTAACGGCCGTTAAATAACGACCATTATATTTAATATTTTTTTAAAATCCGTACACACTTGGTCCTTTATCTCATAGGATCGTTGCAAATTTAGTCCTTATATAATTTTTATAATTGGTTCTTCATGTTATACATCCATTGCAAAGTCAGTCCTTGGTCACTAACTTCACGTTAAATAGCTAACGACCGTTATCTTTAACATTTAAAAAAAAAATCCATACGCACTTGGTCCTTCGTCTCACAGGTTCGTTGCAAATTTAGCCCTTATATAATAACATAGTAACTAAAAGTCAATAACTGATGAAAACGCACACACACACAAACTGATGAACCTATGAAAACATATTAGCTAAAAGTCAATAACTGATGAACCAAAAAAAGGATTAGCTAACTGATGAACGTATGATAACATAATGACTAAAAGTCAATAACTGATAAACACACACACACATTGATGTGTGGGAATCGCAACAGGCTTTACCTCTCAAGGGATCTCGAGAAGCTTACAACCCCCACCAGGCAGTGTACCTGATCGTTGTAGTATAGTATAGTGACAAGTACCGGGGGATTGATCGTTCAGCTTAGGAATAGTGTCGCTAGGATTAGAAGACCTAAATACTAGTTCTAAAGGTGAGGGATGATTATTTTTGTGTTTTTATATTTTTTAGAAAGCAATTAAAATTCTCGGGTTTTAAGGATTTGGGCGGAATTAGTTGCTAATCAACTAACCCAATACTAAAGATGCAATCAAAATAAAATACTAGAAATGAAAATAAACTAAATTATACTAAAGTTGTGAGCAATAAGTGGAGAAAATGTGTTTACTTAGATTTCACTACTCCCTAGACATCTTTTACACGTTAATTACTTGTTATAATTGCATGGATGACGGATCGTATTCCTTAATACCATTCATGGGGTGGCACACTTAACTCCCCAATTCTATGAGCTCTTATCTCCTCCTACACCATGCCCAGCACAACTATAGGGATTGTAAACAGTGACTCATGCATTAAATACAACCAATAAAGACCTAGTGCGCGTCGGTTCATGTTTCTTAAGACGTTCAAGCATGTTACCAATTGGAGATCTGCCAGTTTTCTTAAGCCTAACATATAAATCATTCATCCAAGACAAGTATAAACAAGTAATCAACACATAATTAACATCTAGGCTTCACTAGATCCAAGCAAACACAAGATAGATCTAGCCTAGCATGATGGAATTAAGACAAGAACAAGATATAGACAACCAACACATAGACATATTGATTGAATTAAAAGAACACTTATCTCAATTACACATGAAAGGTATCAAGGGCTTGGAACCCTTGAAAAACCTGTAAAATTCGCACCAAAATCGTACTTAGGGTTTCTCCAAAACTTCTCTCTTTTCAATGTGAAAATTAGAAAACTATATATAGAAAAAGGGGTCTGACGGCGTCAAGACAAACATTGTGACGCCGTCACCTCGCCGCCAAAACTATTCTCGGACTGCCTTGATCTATATTTGGCGCCGTCAAGACTTAATCATTTCCAGGCCGTCATGACTTTAACTCTTGACGCCCTGCCTTCGTGACGCCGTCAAATCTCTACTGGATCGTCATGGAATTTTGCTCTTGACGCCGTCAGGATGTTACTCTTGACGCCGTCACCTACTGTTCTCAGCATGGAAAATTAAGACTTTGGCGTTTTCTTCATTTTTATGCTCCAAAAACGTCCGAATTGCTTCATTTTCCAGATTTCTCTCCCAAAGTACCTAAAATCACAAAAGGAACGATTTAAGGCAATATTTGATCAAATAAATTCGAATTCGGGCTTAAATGACCCCCTAAAAACGGATCATTTTTCGCCTCATCATATACCCTTACACTTGAGATTTGCTTGTCCTCAAGCAAATGCGCTTTTATTCTAGTCAAAATACAAGTTAGGGGTCATTTAACACTAATATAAAAGTAATTACAACAAATAATCGTTCCACTAAAGACCAATAGACAAGCACGGATGTCATACACAAGAACCTCACAAATAGTGTTTAGATACTCACATCTCTCGGGTGTAATAAAGTGTAAATTACAATATGGAAACGGAAGATATCTCTCACTACCTGTCATAGCAAAATAGATTACCATAGGCTTGGGAAAGGATCAAACCTCCACCACATGGCGTAAGCACCTAGGATAAACTATCAAAGAGGTCTTTTAAAGGGTTGTAACGTTAGGTGTAGGGATATGAAATACACGGTTTTGTTGGATAAAGGAAGTTTTACTGGTGGCGAGTTAACAATCTTGGTTAATTACATGTACACGATGGCGTTGCTAAGCCAAGACTAGACTCGACTTAAGCTAATAAATGAAAAAAAAAAATAACAAAAACATAAAATGAACATAGAATAAAAAGGGATGGTAGTCCGTATGTTTTTTCTCTTTTTCCTTTTTCTATATATATATTTTTTTTCATACACTCTTACCCTACCATCCAAAATAATACATCATAGGGGATGAATATTCCCCTTACACTTGAATTTTTACATACTTTACAATAAACTAAACTAATGACTCGAATTAAGAAAATCAAAACACTTTGAGTACTTTTAAGATTAACGTACATATGAGGGTAATAAATGATGTTCTTCCCCATTACTCCATAAATAAGTACTTTACCCATGAGTCCCAATCGTCCCAAAACAATATGTACAAGGATATGACTCGACTTAGCAACTATGTAATCAATTAGAAAGTTAACTTAGGGTTTAACAAATAACAATAATGCACTAAAAATGAGCGCATACACGGAAGGCTAAGGCGATTTGGTTGTACATTTAAGTGGGGTGTAACAAATTCTTCCTTTAAGTAAAATGCTTAAAATTAGAAACGAAAAGATAGGCTCGGAGGGGTGTACTAGGGGTTTCGTGTACTAAAAATGAGTACAACGCTAAGGGTGTGGGAAAAATTAGTTGACTTGATTAGCCAAGTAATATGACTTAAATGGTCAAGTAATCATGATACAGGTTTAACACAAGGGTGATCCTAATGCCTCTTATCATGTAGTAAATCCTACCACACGAATGTAGTCTCACTAGCGGTCTCGGGATGCATCACTAACGCAAGTTCTAGAATCTAAATGCTACCGGTACACTCATAAGCATTAATAATAAATGCTTTTCCTATCAAATCTAAAGGCGAACCTCACATTTTTGGGTGGAAAATTTTTCTGAATATACGGTTATGTGCTAATCATACAATCTCCTATCCATGAGACGCTTGCTATGGCTAAAGTTTCACTCCTAAATGTTGTAAAAAATTTTAAATTTGGCGCTAAAATTGCACTAACAAGTATTTCTCATAGTTTTATTACACATCTACCATCAAACAAAACAAACTCAAGCGAAAGTGCATATGTAAGGTATCATCTTTTTACCCTCCCCTTACACTTAAGATGAACATTGTCCCCAATGTTCAAATAAAGAATGTAAAAGTGAAAAAGTAAAGAGAATGAAATCGAATACTCCCCTGATTCGCTCGGTATGGATAATGAGGTGGCCAGGTTAAATCTTCCTCCAAGAAAATGAACAATCAAAGCTTCCCTTCCAGAATATAAATCATCTTCTTGTCAAACATAACCTGTAAATCCTGAGAAAATAGACAAAACAACCTCGCGTAAAATCGGCAGCATCCTATATAAGTTACTAAGTCCTAGAAAACAAGATAAGATATAATGCTTGTGGAATGAAGTTTGCAGATCTCCTGGAGATTATAAAACTTAATAATTCACAAAAACCATAAGACTCCGTTAGAAAAACAAAACCGGTAAAATTTCCAGATTTTTACACTTGACGCCGTCAAGAGTTAACTCTTGACGCCGTCAGAAGTGATCTGCAGAAATTCTTATGTTAAGTTTCCGGAAAATTTCTGAAAAAACTTGGTCCTACTTCCTGGAAAATCCTGCAAAACATCATTATGACTCGATACAAGCATTTGACTCTAACAAGTACTAATACACATGTCCATTTAATATTGTTGTGGTTCATGCTCAATTTCGTTCTTATAAACAAATTTGAATCTCCCTTACACTTATCATTTGCAAAATACCTTTATATGCAATTAAGACGAAGTTAAAAACAAAATAAAGCATTTTCACAATTTACTTTGAAACATGAGCCACAAACAATAAAAATAAAACATGCATACGGAAACAAATAAAATCAAACAAACAAACAAACAAATAAAAACACACAAAACATGGGTTGCCTCCCAAGAAGCGCTTGTTTTTGTTCGAGTCACGAGCCTGACTCTACCCTTATTTAACGGAAATAGGGGAAGTTTTCCCTACACTTATGATCAAGTGTGGGTGAAAGTAGCGATACACACCCTTAGGGTGTGAATATGCCACGTGAGGTGAAGGGGGTGAGTGAATGGCTTCCTTCATCCTAAAACTACCCGGATAATATTGGTTGATGGGTGGGTCGGTTCCTCTTTTGTCTCCTAGAAATATATCTAAGGATGGAAAGGTGTGTAAAGATTGAGGTTCCGGTTCATCAACACTAGGAAATTCCCTAGAACTAGGAGTAAGGTTATCACTACAAGTATTCAAACCTATATCCTCAAGTGGTGCCTGGTCCAAGGGTTCTACCTCCATCGGAATTCCTAAAGTTTCTTCTACTTCTTTCGGGTAAGTCACGGGTGGTGTGTGTGCCTCAAATGATGGTAGGACTTGTGGGGTACTTAGTGGGCTTGAGTTTTCTACTACCTCTTCCATCACATTAATATCACCTATGTGTTCATCCTGTATTATGGTAGGGCCCAACCATGACATGCAGCTAGGTGGCTCATACGAAACTATCCTAGGTGAAGGCTCATATGGTGCATAGGTTTCACTAAGTGAGGCATTTTGAGGGGTTGATGGAGCTCCTAAGGTGAATTCTTTAAAAGTCTTATGCCCTTGGCCTCTTTTCTCAAGGTACTCAATAAAATCAATATAAGATCCCGTCCTCCTCATTTCATTCGTCCATCTTGGTATATCCAAACTGGTGTAATTATATTTTTTCTGGTAAAACTCTAGTGTCGGACTTGGTGGATTCGCGTTCTCCATAATGGTGAACGAAATAGTCAATGAACTTAATTTACTAACAAAGGCACAAAGAAAAAGATAGACTAAAGAAAACCTAAAAATAAAAATAAAATCTTACTAGAAAGGAATCTAGCAAGTAGACCTAATAAAAAGAAATTCTAACCTAGACAATAACTATTCCCCGGGCTGCGGCGCCAAAAACTTGATGCGTGGGAATCGCAACAGGCTTTACCTATCGAGGGATCTCGAGAAGCTTACAACCCCCACCAGGCAGTGTACCTGATCGTTGTAGTATAGTATAGTGACAAGTACCGGGGGATTGATCGTTCAGCTTAGGAATAGTGTCGCTAGGATTAGAAGACCTAAATACTAGTTCTAAAGGTGAGGGATGATTATTTTTATGTTTTTATATTTTTTAGAAAGCAATTAAAATTCTCGGGTTTTAAGGATTTGGGCGGAATTAGTTGCTAATCAACTAACCCAATACTAAAGATGCAATCAAAATAAAATACTAGAAATGAAAATAAACTAAATTATACTAAAGTTGTGAGCAATAAGTGGAGAAAATGTGTTTACTTAGATTTCACTACTCCCTAGACATCTTTTACACGTTAATTACTTGTTATAATTGCATGGATGACGGATCGTATTCCTTAATACCATTCATGGGGTGGCACACTTAACTCCCCAATTCTATGAGCTCTTATCTCCTCCTACACCATGCCCAGCACAACTATAGGGATTGTAAACAGTGACTCATGCATTAAATACAACCAATAAAGACCTAGTGCGCGTCGGTTCATGTTTCTTAAGACGTTCAAGCATGTTACCAATTGGAGATCTGCCAGTTTTCTTAAGCCTAACATATAAATCATTCATCCAAGACAAGTATAAACAAGTAATCAACACATAATTAACATCTAGGTTTCATTAGATCCAAGCAAACACAAGATAGATCTAGCCTAGCATGATGGAATTAAGACAAGAACAAGATATAGACAACCAACACATAGACATATTGATTGAATTAAAAGAACACTTATCTTAATTACACATGAAAGGTATCAAGGGCTTGGAACCCTTGAAAAACCTGTAAAATTCGCACCAAAATCATACTTAGGGTTTCTCCAAAACTTCTCTCTTTTCAATGTGAAAATTAGAAAACTATATATAGAAAAAGGGGTCTGACGGCGTCAAGACAAACATTGTGACGCCGTCACCTCGCCGCCAAAACTATTCTCGGACTGCCTTGATCTACATTTGACGCCGTCAAGACTTAATCATTTCCAGGCCGTCATGACTTTAACTCTTGACGCCCTACCTTCGTGACGCCGTCAAATCTCTACTGGATCGTCATGGAATTTTGCTCTTGACGCCGTCAGGATGTTACTCTTGACGCCGTCACCTACTGTTCTCAGCATGGAAAATTAAGACTTTGACGTTTTCTTCACTTTTATGCTCCAAAAACGTCCGAATTGCTTTCTTTTCCAGATTTCTCTCCCAAAGTACCTAAAATCACAAAAGGAACGATTTAGGGCAATATTTGATCAAATAAATTTGAATTCGGGCTTAAATGACCCCCTAAAAACGGATCATTTTTCGCCTCATCACACATATACACACACACACAAAAAAATACTAAAGTTCATCAACTAAAAAAGCATAAGCTAGCTAGAAATTAATCAACTTTTGAATTGCTTATTTTAAACTGCTTATTAGTTTGAAATAAACATGTGCCAGCTTGTTAGTCCTTCATTTAAACACTTAAATGTGCTTTAAAAAGCAAGATAAGCACTTTAAAGAAGCAATCCCAAACACAGTTAAAATCCTTCTTCTAAAAAGCTTATTTTATTAAGGGCCCGTTTGGTATGTAGATGGGTTTAGGATTTGGATTTGGATTTGGATTTAGTTTAAATTTGGATTAGAATTAGGATTTAGATTTGATTTAGGAGAGAGAAAAATATAATGAAATAAGAGAAAATAATATAATTAAATTAAAAAAGAATATTTTAATAATTAATAAAAATATTTAAAATATATTTTATTAATTTACAATATAAAACAAAACTAAAGTAGAGAGGAGTTTAAAGGTAGAGCCTACAATTTCAGTATAATGTCAGTAAACCAAGCCTTGTACCCAACATTTCAAATAGTGCCATTTTTTAAAATGAATCCTAAATCCGAAAGTCATATGATCAACCAATCAGTGGTTTAGTGTCTTGTCAAGGTAAAATCCATTCCACACCCATAAAACAAACGGGCCCTAAGTAATCCCAGACACCCACTAACACAAATTAGTCAATGTTTAACTTGCCGAAATTCTGCTTGAATAATAAATACTTTTATTTTTAACAAAAATCCATTTTTCTTCCCAAGCATTTCTCATCTCATCTCTTTTAACAAAAATCCATTTTTCTCATTTTTATTTTTTAGCTCTTCAATAAAGATATGTATTTATTTTATCTTTCAAAACAAAAATCTGGTTGAAGCATTTCGTCGACTAGTTAGTGTGCATCATTATATCTATCACATTTCAGCAACAGATTTTCTATGTTTACCCGATTATTATGAAGTCGAAAAGTACAAAAAAAAAAAGTTTTATTAATTGGTACCTGATGGTGACAGCGTGAAGACGGTGTTGCTGACGGCTTGAAGATAGTGATGGTGATGAGACGGTGATGTGTTAGATCTGATGATGATGATGATGATGATGATGATGATGGTGGAATGGGATGAGGAGATCGGGATGTGTTGTGTTAGATCTGATGATGATAGTGGTAGTTGGAGGTTACTAGGAGAATAAACAATAGAAAGAAAAACCTGATAATAGAAAGAAAAAGAGGGAAGAAGAGGATATAGCGGGAAGGAGGGGAAATTACATAAGTATCCTTGGGGAAAAAGGAAGGGGGACATGTGACAACACCAAAATACTTTTTAAGCTTTGCAAATTTGTGCTACTTTGCAAATGATCCGGAACCTCATATGATATTGTGTGATCTTGAAACTTTTCAACTTAGTTACTTATATTGTATGAACCCAAAAGAAGAGTCTTGTGCTTAGGTGGAAGGCATTACACACTAGGAATAGCAATGGGGCGGGGTGACTCTATCCCCAAACTCGATTACAAAAATAATCCTCAAACCCGCCTCAATCCCCATTGGGGATCTTATCGGGGAGCTCCATTGGGGCGAGATGCTCCTCCAAACCCGCCCCGAACCCCGTTAGGATCTTATCGGATTGTGTTCTTTGTGTGCGATGCTCCGCCAAACTCGTATCTTTCTCGGTTTATTATTGTTTTTACACTATAAACAATATTACTTTATACAATAACTTGAAAAATCGATAGGCCTTTATTAATAAATTAAGCATTAGCTTTATTAAGTTTTCAAAAACAATATTAAACATAAAAAATGATAAGTTACCCGCATTGCAAATCAACTTATTTAGAATATTATAACACGAAACAAGCTTCCATGATCACAATTTTTAATCTTACAAGTATTGAAAATTAAAGAATTACATTTTTATTCGATAAAAACTAACGTAATACTATATGTATAATTGTATATAGATATATTTTTCTCTATATATATGTTTCGGGGCTGGGCGGGGTGGGGCTGGGATGTTGAAACCCGTCCCCGCCCCAAACCCAATAAAATCCCCATCAAAGCCTCAAAACCCGCCCCGTAACCCGATAAGCATGCCCCGCCCGCCCCCGAAAAGTTCGGGTTTTGGGTTTCCCCATCGGGTTTGGGTTTTTTTTTTTTTTTTTTTTTTTTTTTTTTTTTTTTTTTTGCCATCCTTATTACACACTCAGGAGAGACATGTCGTTGGTGTTGTTTTGGGAGAATTAGTTCGTTCAGACGATCGAGTTCTGGAACTTGTTGTTGTGTTTATATGATTTTGATTTTGTAGGATATATTTATGTTTAAGTGAACTGTTACATCTAACTTTTGATTTGTCTTTTTCAAATTCATGCTGTTTGTTGTTAAAGAAAAAAAAATTATTTTCATTGTGGTTTGAGCTTGATGAAAAAAATTTGATGAGTCAACTTTGGCATACTGCATACAGTTGCGTACAAACATTATTTCACACACGATAAGTCAAATATTATGGTCACTTAAATGATTCCACCATCTTCATACCATTGGTGCACTACAATCTTCTCTTGTAAAAGGAAACGAGATGTTTCTCATTTCATTATCTAAAAACAAGAAGTGTCTCGAGTTTTTGAAAGTATGATAAAGAAAGAGACGTCTTTACTTATTACGTCATTGTTCTATTTGTTTTCTATTACGAAAGTTATTGTGGTAGTTGGACTTTGGCATGTGTCAAAATTGGGAGAACTTCAAGCTGTCTAACTTTGGAAAGAAAAATGAAACAAATCACCTGATACAACGCAAAAACTTTGGAAGAGGCATTCTAAACATTAAAGGGAATGGAGATTTTACTATAGCTAACACCATAAGGGTGCGTTTGGTTTGTTACTATGAATCACAATGGGGATTGGTATTTTTATAGGGTGGAATGATCATGGATGATAGGATGAAATCACCCACACACATAAGATATGAGGAAACCTTCACATTTGGGTATCCTCAATCCCATAACCAACCAAACAACATTAATGATTTTCAAATTCATAGATTCATACCTATACACCCCAAACAAACGGGCCCTAAAATTTCGACACTGAGAAAGATAAATGCTAACATTATGGTTCACAACATATTCAAGATACTCAGGCTACAACTAATTTCCAATACTACCCCTGGTTGGACGACACACGTGATTCCTTTTACGAGCATGATCTTCGCTATGGTGTTGTGTTCGACAAGTATATCCATACCAACAGTCTTCCCTTTGCACTGCATCCCCAGGTAGAAGCTACAAGGATCAAATCCAACATTAGAAAATGCTCCGTAAATATATATCATGAACAGGACAAGGTAACTCACGAGAGATTCTAAGTGTTGATATACTTACGTGTCTTGGCAAGCTGACCCGGAACCAGTACAATAAGAATGAGACTAGTTTATCAAAGCACTCACTACACAAAAACAGCACCGAAGCAGTTTAAAAAATTGGAATACTTTATGGCACTAGTCAAGCATGCTAAAGTTATGACTATTCAGATTAGGGGTGGCAATATCAACGTCGTTACATACAAATGGGTCGATTTGGACAACGTTGATATCTTTAACGGGTCAAATGGGTTAAGTTATTAAAATTTAATTGAATATATTAAATGGTTAACTTATTAACGGGTCAAATGTTTTCAGATGAGATCAGGATTACATTAGCTACTTATACAATAAAACTACTTCAAAAGATTGAAGTGTTTGTTGTCCAGCCTAGCCTAGTCCATTTTGATTGGTACTAAAAACTATCCATTTTGAGCCGTTAAGCAACCCGTAAGACCTGCCCATTTGCCACCCTTAATCACAGTTTATTCTGCAAGATCAAAAAAACATACTTGCAAACATGTGTCCCAGCAGTAATCATCTCGGAGTGATTCAGTGGCATCCTTGCATGATCTGCATCATTTACAAATATATTTCTCAATAACGACATTTTATCATATACTCCCCATCGGTCCCAGAAAGAGTCCATGTTTACATTTGATTGTTGAATGTGTTGCTCTTAACTCCCATGATTAATAACAATCAACTTTCCCCATTCATGTTTTGTGGGTCTGTTTTGTAATGTGTAAGAAAGCACGAGTGGATATAATGTTATTGATACAGTATTAAATATATTGAAACCTAATATTTCCAATATTTATGTATTTGAATTTGAGGAGTGAAATGTTTTGAGTTTCGATTATCATAGGAGACTTTTTATAGCCACTGTGTACCATTACACCTTAGAAACACCACATACTGAAAAGGTATTGTTCCATTTTTAATTACGAACAGTCTCAAACTGAGAATCTAATACATTATTCACAACAAAGGCCACAAACCTACAAATTATTTGGAAGTAACTAGTTTGGTACCCAAACTCAATATGCTCAACAAAAATTATCAGGAAACAAATGGGGTAGAGAGGCATAGTATCGTTTTTCAAAGAAAAAAAAAATCAATTCAACTGCTATTAGAAATAGTAGTTTTACCTATTTCTCGATTATTCAACTTTGTAATCCATTCTGAGACAACACCCTGCAGAGTTTTCCCCATCTGCAGTAAACACCTTTCAGTGATCTGAAAAAATGGAGGTAATTAGCGTGTCATATCAGGCATTTGGAGGTAGCGAAGAAGATAAAATTTTATTACATCTTGTTCATGCCGGTTGCGTTCATGCGCCAGAAAAGGAATTCTTGTAATAGTTCGTTCTGCAATCTGTCAAGATATTTTCAGATTTAATTAATTAAAAGACTTTACACAAAGAACTTCAAAACATATGTTCAGACTTCAGAGAATATGCATGAAATTCAAAAACTGAGACTTCACATGGTACCTAAAGATTAATATATAAACGGGATAATAATGATAGCTTACTGGCTTAAAAGTTTCAGGAGCACACGTATGATACGCGTCGCTTCTCATAACCTGCTGTGACAGCCAATAAGCACCACAAAATGCTCGATCACACCCTATGCCTGCAAAAGTAAGGAGATGTTAAGCACTTTCTAAACAATAACACTTCAAAGTAATTCATTTGTATGAGTAATATTTAGTAGGGGTTAAACTGGGCCAACCGAGCTGGTTCAGGCTGACCCAGAAACATTTTTCACTTTTTTCAAAGTTTAAAATTAAATAACATGTAAAATATGATGATAGAATTCATTATGAAAATAGCAACGAAAAACTATTTTAATAGAGCAATTAGAAGGATTTATGATTTTGAATATATTTTTGCATTTTAACCCATTTGACCTGCTCAACGCATTTTACATGTTGAGATTAAACATAACTGGAATCGCCCTTTTGTGTATAAATGGGTCCAAATTGCCACCTCAAAATGAATCCTAACTACGGGTCAATGAGGTATGTTGACAACTCACACTGCTGTGCTACACTTAAATTGGTTCTTGAAGGCATCATTCCTCCACATGCATGACATTGCAGATGCACTGTGTTTTGGTTGCATTGAAACCCGGCGTACTCGGTGCCTGAGTAATATAAAGAAAGAGTTCAGTAAATTAGACAAAAGACCAATGATTTCACTAAGAGAAGATAACTAATAATGCTCAAAAATAAAAAGGATAACTCTTCATCCCCAAAAATGTTGTGGAAATAGCTTGACAAAATTTATATCAATATTGCAGTAATTTGAAATGTACTAAGTTTGACATAGAAAGCGTTCAGATCATCATATGTGCACTTTAAAAGTGATATATGATATTATATTGTCAATATCAGATGATCAGCAATAATAAAATCTGCTCTGAAAGGTAAGGACCATTACCACATTGAGCACATGCAAGATCTGTGGCATTGCTATCTTCTTCTGGAACTGGAACTGAACGTGACCTCTTGCGTCGAGGCTTCTTTCCGTTGTTAATGACCTAATTATCATAGGGTTCAAGTATTACAGACACTAATGAGAAACATACTTTACATAAGCATAACACTTAGTGACGATTAATATACAATATAATGAGTTATTTGACTCACAAGAGGTGTTTTTATTAACGCGCATGAGTTTAAAACAGCAAGATCTTCGTCACTGCGTCTTAAAGAGGAATCACTTTTCAGAATTTCCTGAAAACAAGCAGCATGTACAAAGTTGTCATAAATGTCGAAAAGGATACTGACTTATCTGTTTTTCAAGTACTGGATACTGAAAACTAATCATAATGAGCCTAAAACTAAGAGGTGATTGTATGCCTTATCTATTTTTAACCATTTGAATAACTAATTCAAATTAGTGATTTTGTAAATATGTCAATAATAATATAATTTATTAAAAAAATAATAGCTTCCTTAGAAAACTGTATTTCGTGGTGATGGCAAGTTGGCAACAATAGGGTTCAAAGGATTTGATAAGGCAATTTTGTAAATGAGGGTAGAAATGCAGAAATGAAATACAGAAAATATAACAAGAACAAATTTGTCCACAAAACACCATTCGCATCCCATCCTTTCCATTTCAACATTTTTTTTACCAAAATGAAACACGAGTCCCATTAGGTGATATTATGGTTTAAAAAATTCAGTGCTTTTACGGAAAATTACCTCTTCAATATTGTGAAGAAAATGGTTTCTCCCCGCAAATTGTACAACGGATCTACAATGAGGACAAAGAACATTTGTATGTTTCTCCTGTGACCTTTTCAACCACTCTGAGAAGCATCCATTACTTAAATGGTAAAAAGAAAGATTACATTAAAAAATACAGTAATTTCTTTTAAGAGAATGAAATCAACATTAATAATTTAGAATCACCTACCAAAAGTTGTGGAGGCAGGGGGCAACCGTGACAACATCATGCCAAATATTCAAACATATGCTGCATTTTGCATGCTCGGAATCTATAGAAATCTAGCATACACAAGATAGATGTTCATTACCCTTTAACTATCAGATAATATGAGGCATAGCATATGTTTTGTGACATAAATGTTTGTTACCTTTAACACCTTCTTGCAAGACTCGTTCATTGGCATTACTTTAAATCTGTAACTCAAATAGCCTTTTAACATCCAGAAGATATCCAAAAAACATAAAATCAGAGGCTATCTTCTCCAAAAGATAATTCTTAAAATTATTAATGATAAAATTAGATTACAAGTTTTATAAAAGACAGACACACAATAGCTTAGTTTACATAATCAGCATTGAGATGACTATGAAAAAATCAAAACAGAACTTATGAATGACAAGATTGATCTGGATTTAAACGCATAACTTGTATAAGGTCATAAACCATAATCATTAACATGATAATGAGGATACAGGAAAATAGTGTGAAGTTAAATACCTTCAGATGCCTGGCCAGGAATTATTTCACTTCCACACCTAACCATGATCGTATCTTCAGTTGGAACATCAGTCCCATCAACAAAAATCACATTTGAACTGCATAAGCAAAGAACAATTATTCATGTGAGGTAACCTAATATTATATAGCACTTGATTCAATTTGCAAATGGAGATCGGAATTTCTTGCAATCTTTTTCATTTACTTCAACAGTCAATGCAGGTCAGAAAAGTTTTCAATGATTCATGATCTCTGTAAATGAGTACCTCTTATTTTGCAATGTTGCAGAACAAAGATCTGAATTTCTCGTAATTTTACACCATCCCTGTTTTTCAAATGAAGAGAGCTTGACCTCTGAATGTATCTCCACTTCATCTGACCGCAATTCGACTTCTGAATATCTAGAATCTGATGGCACTGCAACATGACAATAACGGTTTAATTAAACTCATATATTGCAACTTACTCACTGAAACCAACTTACTCACTGAAACGCTACATATGTTAGTAAAAATAATGAAGAATTCAGTTTTAACTATGACAAACTTCATAAACTACAGGATAGCCACCACTAACAATAATAACAGAAAATGATCTAAATTTATAAAAGCGATTAAGTGGTTAAGCCAAGCACGAAAGAGGGGCAGATCTATAGCTAAAGGAGGGGGTATGTACGTGTAAATTTGTACCGCCTAAAAAAAGGTAGGATTGTCGTGGTATAGAAATTAGAATTAAAGTTTAATGGTATAGCATATCCAGGTGAAACTGTGCAATGTTAGTCTTCCCCATGTAAAAAAAACATATAGATCTCAAGTAAAAGAAGTTAGACACAAGTCCACAACTATGTAAAAAAAATACAGTAATATTTTAGGAGAAATGTAAAGTCGCCTAACCATCCCTAATTTTAATCATAAGATGATCTGATTATGATTCTGGTTCTTGCATTCACAAGATTCAAATAGTAACTAAACTAAACTAGTTTGAAGATTAATATGACAAAGTTCATTTCTGTAAGGTTTCTTTAGTTCATACCATATTTAACAATTTGTAAATAAGAATTAATCCATTTTTCACAAAACCATATAAAAAAAATGTAAATGATTGGGTGTTTCCTTCATCGCCAGTAAGTAAATGTTCCCGCAAGAGATTCCATACCAAGATATGTATCTCCCTTTTTTCATCTCTCATCAAATATATCATCTTATATTATTTACCATATCCTTGATTAACTTACAATGTGAGACAGCAATATATTAAGGACATGTTTGGAATTGCTTCCAAAGTAACAAAGTCGCACAAAAAAGATTCTTATACTTCAGTGAACCAGAAAACTGATTTTGGTATCTATCCCTTACTTTAAATGCTTATAGGACTACCTTTACCCAATCCCGCCTGAGCGGAGGATGGGGACCAACCTCTTTCATGACGCATGGCCCCAGTGTGTCACTTGGCTAGCATTTATAAAAAATTGGAGACGGAGAGTCAGGCTAGTTTTTCGATAGGGAAAGAGACAAGGGAGTTGGCTGTAATGTGAGCTTATAGGACCGATTTTTTTATTTGGCAAGACATGGAATAACATCAAAGTAACTTATTATTGGTAAATTTAAAATTTCCATCATTAACTTACATTGATTATGTGATGATTTGCTTATGGAAGTCGCTAAAGTTATTACTAGATTTGAAGTGGCCACGCCAACCTCCTGAAAAGGGAGGGCTTTACCCGGTTTGAATATGTGTGGCGGTGGGCTCAAACCCCATGGATTAGTCGGCCAAAAGGTCGGAAACCATGGTTACCCAAAAAAAAAAAAACTATTTGTAGACATGCAAAATCCAAACACACCCCAAATCACTCAATGCCAAGAAAAATTGCATATCCTACACTAAAATGATGAATACCCATAAAGGTAAATTCAATCTATCCGTCAATGATTCAAATAACATGATTATGAATTACCAGTTACACCTTAATCACCTGCCATTTAAAAACTCAATTTACAATATAAGACTTTTCTGGAGCAATACAGCAAACAATTCAAGATTTTTAATCATGCAATCATCACAAAATCAATAAAGATTCAATTTTTCTGCATAAATCAGAACATTCATTCTTAATTATCATCAAGAAACCCAAAAAATACTCAATTTTATAATCAAGAAACCATGAAATTAACAATGTCAAAAAATGTAAACATGAGGAACACCCATTGATGTAGACCGAATCTTTATTTCATTATCATAAAAAAAAAACCCCATAAAGGTTCAATCTTTATGATAAAATAAAACCAATAAATTATTCTTTTTTCTTGCTTACAATTTTTCTGCTTGATATTAAATCAATCAACGTTAAAAACTGTAAAAATGTGGAATACCCTCATAAATAATTACTCCGTATTTCTTATGATCAAAAAACCATGAAATTGATAGTAACATTCACATACACAAACAAATAATGTGATCAATTGAATTAAAGAAAAAAAAAAAAGGTTTATACCAAGTTTAGACCAAATTTCATCAGATGTCTTTGAACCAGAACCTTCTCCTTGTTCCATTGATTCCTTGTTTGTTTGTTCTTCGGGTTTTTAATGTCACAAAAATAAATATGTCTTATTGTTTCTTTGTTGACGTGGTTTTGGAAGAAGAGTGCTTAACACGAGTGTCAATTTTGAATTGGTTTTATATTTGTTTGGTGGTTACATTTTTTGGTTAACTTATCGACATAGGTTAGACCTATTTTAATCTTTACTACTGCAAGGCTAATGCTAATGGTTACGTGGTCATCCTGCCATCTCATCGTCATCTCATTTTTCTATTTTCAAAATGGGAAAATTATCAAAATGGCATGTTGACTTGCGGTTTAGGCATATTTTCGTGTGTTTTGGACAACTTTTTTGTATTTTGGGCAACTTGAGGACACTTGTCATCTTTTGATTGGCTGTACGAAAGTTGCTCAGGGTAACCTGGGCTGAAACGTGAATTTTTAAAAAAAGGGCTAAATATGCCTAGACTTAAGGCAACTGGACTATTTTACCAATTATCTCTTTCAAAATTACACCTCAACCACAATTTGGTAATAAGGACCCTAATAACGCCGTAACTTTCATTTTTAAAATTTAAAATTTCATTCATAATTAAAAAAACATTACAATAATAATTCAACTAAAAAAATTACGATAAAAACTAACACAAACTTAAACTAATAGTCTAAATTGTAGCGCTCTTTGATTTGTTTCAAGGCCAAACACTCCCGGTCAAATGCTCATGTGATGAAGTGTAGTACATGATGTCTTTTTCCATTTTTTTCTTGTTTTTGACATTCATATTGTTCACGTTGAAACTGAAGTTGTTGTTTCTCGTGTGCAAGCCTATGTTTTTCAATTTTCCGTTGTTGAGAAGGTTCGTTGTACGGTGGTGATGCCATATGTGGATAATACAATTGACTTTGTGCTTCTTGGTGATAAAATTAAGCCGAACACGGATTAGGTGGGTAAAACCGATTGCTTTTCCATGTCTCTGGCTTGTATTGGATAAATGTACACAATATGGAGCTTCAAAGAGTTATACGTACTTAGCTAATGTGTACATGAATGGCTTAGGGTGGAAATCTTGGATATCAGATGCGTCACGTTGCGGAACCTAAAAATATATATTTATGGGACGAAATGTTTTAAAGAAGAAAGCCATAATGGCGATTATGCCTGACGATTGGGGAGCAATAATTGATTCTATGAACACTCATAGTAAGACTAATGCAATCGGAAGTGTACTTAGAAGATTGACTCTTGAGGCTGCAGTATACTATGTGTGGTAGGAAAGGAATAAAATAATATTTACAAAGGAGATTAAAAGTTGTGACAAGCTGTTGGAGGTGATTACAAAGAAGATTAGGCTTAAACAATGAATCTAAAGGTTAAAGCATCTCTGCAAGTACATATTGTGGCTAACGAATGGAATGTCAAAATGGAAATAAAATAGAGGAATATAACTATTGATGGTGATTACACTATTTGAAGATTTTGGATGACCAGAAAGAGGAATGCTACAAAAGGGTATAGGATATTGTGGTGCAGGTTTGAAGTTATAGAGATGGTTGAGCTTTTGATAAGAGAATGATGACTATCATGGATGCTGATTTAATGATTATTCTGTGAGGGAGTTGCCGCATAATGAAAATTTTGTTACCTTCATAAAGGAAATATAATTTTCTGTCATTAGTAATAAGTTCTTCTGCAAGAATGATGCCTATCATGGATGATGGCCTTGTGATCTATCTGTGAGGTGGTGCTACAAGTGGATTGCTTGGTTGCCTTCATGAAGGAAATGTAGTTTTTGTAAGAGAACTTCAACATATATAAGGCCTATTAATATTGAGCTTTAAGTCACTTTGTGTTAAAGTGGCTAAAGGTCTTGATATTGTTATAGGAAATTTAATATATGTTGTGTGATTAATGTGAAGTGTTGGTCTGATTATTTGTGTAAGACCATGAACTGTATGAACAAAAGTTTAAGCAAATGAAAATAACCAATGTTCATTAGAAATAAGTGCATGTTTACACAATCTTGACCTGAGTCAACTAATAGTACCCATTTGCACATTACGACAGTATCAGCCTCACTTAGTTGTTAAGATGAAGGCTTTTTGAAAGGATAGTTGCGGAATACTATCCCTGGTAGTGACAAATGTTACTCTTCAAGTTATGAAGAGAAAGATCTCACATAAAAGAGGAAGATTCTAGAGGTGAAATTGATTACTTATCACTACTACTAACCCCCCTTTATACACCAAGGAAATACACTGTTAGTAGTTACAAGAAAATAGTGATAACTTAACTAGAAGTAAGGTACACGTGCACTTGTGTGGCTAGGGTTGATTTACTGTGCTGACAACTTTTGTACATGCAAGTTGTTTTCCCTACTCTCAAAGAGTCCTTATCTTCTCAAGGGTTTTCCCGCTTTGCCTTATCTCAAATTACTCCCACCTAAGCATGTCTGATAACTTCAACCAAATCCAAGGATATACTTTGCAAGTATGTTGAAGAATACTCTAAGTGTATCTGATCAGTGTAACTGGTTCACCTGCATGGCTTTAAGAAGATAAGTCTTTTTCAGAGTCCTAAAGACATTTTTCAGTCCTTTTAAGTCTCTTGTAGAATACTCTAAATCATAAACACGTTTTGTTAAGTGGTATGGATTGAATGGAATGAGCCAGAGAGAGAAAGTGGGAGACTTTTAGTGAGGGAAACAATATGAATATTAGATTAGTGTGTGAAGTTCAAACCCTCTCCAAGAGTGGAGAGGGTTTTATATAGTTACTACAATAATGCCCCTACACGGGCTGTGGAGTGAGCTGACAGAGGGTAAAGACCCGACCCGACTCCACAAATACTATTCTAACTAATTACGTACTAACTAACTATTAATAATACTAAGAGCTACGAATTGCCAGTCTATACTTAGGGTGACCGAGTCTTCCATAAGAATATTTATATTCCTAACAATCTCCCCTAAGGGAGGTCACCCCGGAAAATATGATTCGAATATTTGGTAAACTCTTCCATGAATTGATATCCGAGCTCGTAGTTTCTGATTCTTCAAAGTATTTGATCTTTGTTTTTCAAGCAGCGAACTTTTGATGACTGGATGATGCGTGGTTTTGCAACCTTGCAAAAGGTTTTACTTCTCAAGGGATCTTGAGAAGCTTGGAATCCCCACCAGGCAGTGTACCTGACCGATGTAGTATAGTGAGTGGCAAGTACCGGGGGATTGATCGTTCTATAGGGGAATAGTGTCGTTAGGATTGAAAACTACATAAACTAGGTCTAAAGGTGAGGGATGATTCTTTTTGTATTTTTATATTTTTTTTGAAAGCAAAGTAAAAATCTCGGGGATTGAAAGAGTGGGCAGAATTAGTTGCTAGTCAACTAACCAAAATTACTACTTAAACAAAATAAATAAAATAACAAGAAAAGTAAATTGGTGAACTTCTTATGATGGGAAAAGTGTGTTTACTTAGATTTCACTACTCCCTAGTTATCTTTTATTGATTAATTGACTTGTTACAGTTGATTGGATGAAGGGTTGCATTCCTTAATACCAATCGTGGGGCTGTGTACATCCTTCCCCAACTCTATAAGCTTCTATCTCTTCCTATGACGACACATTTAGTATCCTATCATGGTCTCCTTAATAGTCACTTATGCATTAAATACAACCAATAAAATCATAGTACAGATCTGATTACGTTTCTTAAGACGTTCAAGCTTGTTACCGTATAGGAGATTAGCCAGTTTTCTTAAGCCTAACATGAAATCAATCACCCAAATCAACTAATGACAAGTCAACAACCAATAATTAACAACTAGGTTTCATTAGATCTAAGCAAACACAAAGGAAATTAAGCTAGCATGTTAATGTAAAGACAAGATAAATAATCAATCAAACAACACATAGACATATTGAATGATTAAAAGGAAGACTTATCTTCAATTGAACATGAAAGAAAAGAGGGCTTGGAAACCCTAAGTTTGCTGGAAAATTCATCTAGGGTTTATCTCCCAAAAGTTACACACTAATGAATGAAAAATCCCAAACTATAAATAGATATACAAGGGTGACGGCGTCAGCTTTTGGATCCTGACGCCGTCAAGTCACCGTCATTAGGGTTTCTTGCCGCCAAATTAATCATCTTGACGCCGTCTCTTGTTGTTATGTCTGGGTCGTCTCTCTTTGTAGTGATACGTGATGGCCTACAAGAAATATAACGTGACGCCATCACGTGTTAATCCTCCAACAGTCCTCTGGCGCGTCAAGTGCAACTAGTCATCCTCCTCTTGATTCATCAAATGACGGCGTTACCTTGTGACTATTGACGCCGTCAAGTACTGTTTCCAGCGTGGTTTCTTGACTTTGTCATTTTCTTCACTTTTAACTCAAAAAAAGTCCGAAATGCTCCATTTTCCTGAATTCTCGTCCAAAGTACCTAAAATGACAAAATGAATGATTTGAGGTAATATTTGACCATAATATCTCGATTTAGGGCTTAAATGACCCCCTAAAAGCGTAACAAATATTTTCTTATTACTAGACATTGGTCTTGGATGATCTTTAAGGATTTATTGAGGTCATCATCCAATATTCATCTTCAACTCATCATTAGCATCATCGTTAACATTGTGATCTTTGAACCTGCATGCTCAAACATTTCTTGATTCATGATTTTAGGCATCATAGTTGCAGAAGCATAGTAGGAGGCCATTCAATTGTCTTGATTTCATTGATCAGGATGGTTATGTGTGAGCATGGGGTGATGGATCGGAATCTCTTCAGCAATTAGCAGCAACCACTAGTTATTCCTGCAAGCAAACAGTTAGCAACAAATCATTCGGCACTGTGGAAAACTAGAAGGGGGGTTGAATAGTATTGGGAATTAAATAATCAGAAGAATCAGCATAAAGGTTTAAGGAAATACATCAAGTATGTTTCTGCTGATAAAGCACAAAGCACGTTTCCACTGATGGATTCTGCTGAAGAACATTTTTCTACTGAAGGTGTTTCTGCTGATGGATTCTGCTGATACTACTATGACTCATACAAACAGCTGCGTAGATAAGTACGACTTATTCTACTGACTCATATACAAGAAAAATATCTTTGTTGTAGTCATCAAATTGAACACTCCAAGTGAGTTGTAATCTTAGATACATGTTGTATCTTAATGACTGATATGATAAGTCATCAACTAGCTAGAATGAAGCTTAGTCATAAGCTAGTAAATTAGATGAGTCATATAGATTGTAAAAGATCTTTCCTTGGACTATAAAAGGAAGATCTTAGATATGTGTATAAATATGCATGTGATGAGTGTGATAGTGATAGACATATACATACAGAAAAATATTAGAACAAACACAAGATTCAAGGTCTTTGTAACCCTAGTGATAGTGAAGATCACTCGTATTATTCTGAATAATATTGAATCGTTTGGTGAAATATTTTCATTGTTCTTTGTTAAATAAACACAAGCATCACAGTTCCATTTCCAATAAACATTCTAAGTGTGGTTAAGTAGATTCCGCATACTTAATCATATTCACTCAAAGTATCATATTTACACATTAAAAGGTCCAACACCTATAGTGTGTGATCAAATCAAGTGATCCTCTCAGTTGTTGGGAATTAAATAATCAGAAGAATCAGCATAAAGGTTTAAGGAAATACATCACGTATGTTTCTGCTAATAAAGCACAAAGCACGTTTCCACTGATGGATTCTGCTGAAGAACATTTTTCTACTGAAGGTGTTTCTGCTGATGGATTCTGCTGATACTACTATGACTCATACAAACAGCTGTGTAGATAAGTACGACTTATTCTACTGACTCATATACAAGAAAAATATCTTTGTTGTAGTCATCAAATTGAACACTCCAAGTGAGTTGTAATCTTAGATACATGTTGTATCTTAATGACTGACATGATAAGTCATCAACTAGCTAGAATGAAGCTTAGTCATAAGCTAGTAAATTAGATGAGTCATATAGATTGTAAAAGATCTTTCCTTGGACTATAAAAGGAAGATCTTAGATATGTGTATAAATATGCATGTGACGAGTGTGATAGTGATAGACATATACATACAGAACAACATTAGAACAAACACAAGATTCAAGGTCTTTGTAACCCTAGTGATAGTGAAGATCACTCGTATTATTCTGAATAATATTGAATCGTTTGGTGAAATACTTTCATTGTTCTTTGTTAAATAAACACAAGCATCACAGTTCCATTTCCAATAAACATTCTAAGTGTGGTTAAGTAGATTCCGCATACTTAATCATATTCACTCAAAGTATCATATTTACACATTAAAAGGTCTAACACCTATAGTGTGTGATCAAATCAAGTGATCCTCTCAGTTGGTATCAGAGCTTCCAGGTTGATACTTTTGATTTAGAAGAAGAAGAAATGGATACAGAATCTATTCAAACAAATGTTGCTGCAAAGTTGCCAGTTCTCAAACAGAATGAGTTTGAATTGTGGAGGTTAAGAATAGAACAGTTTTTCCAGGTGCAGGATTACACTCTCTGGGAAATCATTGAAGATGGAAACTCTTTCAAACCCAAAACCACTTTATCAACAGTTGAAGGTAGGGAAATTACAATTGTTCAAACTATCCCTACAACTGCTGATGAAAGAATAAAGAAGAAGAATGACCTCAAGGCCAGAAGTATGCTGATGATGACCATTCCAAATGATCAACTTATAAACTTCAGCAAATTCAAAGATGCCAAGTCATTATTTGAGGCAATTGTTGCAAGGTATGGAGGGAATGAAGCCACCAAGAAGACCCAGAAAACCCTTCTCAAGCAGCAGTTTGAAAATTTCTCATCAACCATGAATGAATCTCTTGACCACATGTTTACAAGGCTACAAAAAATTGTGAGTCAACTTGCTGTTCTTGGGGTTGTCATACCTCAAGAAGATTTAAACTCAAAATTTCTGAGAAGCTTACCAGAAGAGTGGGCTATGCATGTTGTTGTCTGGAAGAATAAACCAGACATAGACACTATGGATCTTATGAATTTGTATAGCAACTTTAAAATTGTGGAACAAGAAGTAAAGAAAACTGGTGTCTCTAGTTCATATACTGGGAACATGGCTTTTATGTCATCTCCTAGTATCTCAAACCCAGTTAAAGATGAAAAGGTTGATAGTGGAGCTGGTGCTGCTAGTTCATCAAGCAGGACCATTGGTATATTGAATGAAAAGGCTTGTTGTGCCTTTTTCACAAGCCAGAATAATGGGTCCATGCTCACTCATGAAGATCTCTTAGAAATCAATGATGATGATTTAGAAGAGATGGACCTAAAATGGCAAATTTCTCTTCTTAGCATGAGGGCTAAGAAATTCTATCAGAGGACGGGGAAGAAACTCACCATCAGCAGCAATGATATTGTTGGTTTTGACAAGTCAAAGATAGAATGCTATAACTGTCATATGTTGGGGGCACTTCTCAAGAGAATGTAGAAGGCCAAGGCAGAAAGATAGCGAGAATAGAGGTTTTGGAAGCAAGTCCAAGACAGGGGAATCAACCAATCCAAAGGCTATGGTAGCCATTGATGGATTAGGATTTGATTGGAGCTTTACTGCTGAAGAAGAAGAAGCTTCTCCTCAGACAGCTCTTATGGCTTTCTCTACAGAGGTACAATCTGATAAAGTTTGTTCAAATAATTGTTCTGCTCTTAAAAGTTTAGAAACCTTAACCAAACGTTATGAGAATCAAAGGAAAGAATTAATTGATACAACTCATAGCTTAACAAATCATAAAAGAGGTATAGCTACTCTAGAGGAACAAGTCATACATTTTAGAACAAATGAATATACCTTTACTGATGTCAAAATTCTTCTTGAAAGAGAAATAATGTTTAAAAATAATGACATTTGTAACTTAAAAGCTGAAGTAGATAGGCTTAGTAAGGCTAAAGAGAATATTCAAATGAGTGTAGAAACACTAGATTATGCATCTAAGGGTGTGACTAACTTAATTAAATGTCAAGTAATTAATAAAGCTAAGTCTGGTGTTGGATACAAATCTGTTCCTCCACCATATAGAGGTATTCCTTCACCCCAGGAATTGACCTAGAACACACAGGATTACCTGAATTTCAACTACCTGAATTAAAATATGGTGTTCAATCAAAATCTAATGTAGTTGATAATGAACCTTTGAAAGAAAGTGAAAGTTTAAGTAAAACTTCACTTCCTAAGGACAAGGTGTGTTCTTGTAGAAAGTCAGATGGTCCAATCATTGAGGACTCAACATCTGATGATAAAAAGTTACAACAGGTTATGTCTAAACCTGAAGTGGTTAAGAAAGCAAGAACAAGAGTTCCTAAGATAGTCAAACACAATACTGATAGGCCTAAGACCAATGAAAAACATGTTAGGCAACCAGTAAGATATTGTGAACAATATAGAACCATAAACAAGCCTAGAGGTAACCAAAGGAATTGGTATAGCCTCAAGTCTCTCCAACAAAGAGATAACAAAGTTTGTTACACATGTGGTAGTTTTGACCATCTTGCAGCTTTCTGCAACCAATGGGTATTTGGGTATGAAAGTAATAGAGTGAACTACAAAAGGCAAACACCTAAATCTCATTTTCACTCTAATTCTAAAAGATCAAAACCCAAAACAGTCACAAAAGCAGTTCCTGCTAATAGAGCAAAAACTGTTCCTGCTGAAAGGAAACTGGTTTCTGCTGAAAAACCATATATGACTATTTACCCAAAATCAACAATTAAGGGTGCAAAAACAACTTTCAAACATGCATCTAATATTGTTCAAAGGCCCATTCAAACAAAGGCAGTAGTCCAAAAACAAGTTTGGAAACCAAAGGATACAACTGCAAAGCCATCAGTTTCTGCTGATAGCCAAACAGTTCATATCACTGCTAAGGGAAACAAGGCAAATGCTGTTAAGGCCTCAGCATGTTGGATTCTTAAATCCAATGTTGCATCAACAATTCTCAAAAGATTACATCCCATTGATGCAAGAGGCGGATCCAAGTCAGAAATGGTTTGGATCCCAAAACAAAACTAACTCCTTTATTTATGTGCAGGGACATTCATCAGCAGATACTGAAGATCAAGGATTCTCAGATAGTGGATGTTCAAGGCACATGACAGGCAACAAGTCTTACCTCTCAGATTTTCAATCAGTAGATGGAGGATATGTTACCTTTGGAGGAGGAATTGGAGGAAAAATTACTGGTAAAGGTACTATTAAAACTGGTAAACTAGATTTTGAAGATGTGTACTATGTGCAAGAGCTTAAGTATAATCTTTTTAGTGTCTCACAAATGTGTGACAAAAAGAACAAAGTTCTCTTTACTGACACTGAATGTCTTGTATTTTCTTCTGATTTTAAGATGCCTGATGAAAGTCAAGCACTTCTTAGAATTCCAAGAAAAGGCAACATGTACAGTGTTGATATGAAGAAAATTGTTCCAAAAGATTCTCTTACTTGTCTTATTGCTAAGGCCACATTGGATGAATCTATGAAATGGCATAGAAGGCTTGGTCATATTAACTTCAAAACCATAAATAAGATTGTCAAAGATGGTTTGGTAAGAGGTTTACCTCAAAAACGATTTGAAAATGATCAAACATGCATTGCTTGTCTTAAAGGCAAACAACATAAAGCCACTTGTAAGCCCAAAATTTTTAACTCTATCAATCAATCATTGTTTATGCTGCATATGGACTTATTTGGTCCTACAAATGTTAGAAGTTTGTTGCATAAGAGATATTATCTAGTTATTACTGATGACTTTAGTAGATTTACATGGGTATTCTTTTTAGGAACTAAGGATGAGACTTCTAGCATCCTTAAGACCTTCATTACAGAGATAGAAAACCTAGTAAGCAAAAGAGTAAAAGTCATTAGATGTGATAATGAGACAGAATTTAAGAATAGAGTTATGGATGATTTCTGCAAAGAAAAAGGTATTAAAAGAGAATTTAGTGTTGCAAGAACTCCACAACAGAATGGAGTTGCTGAAAGGAAAAGTAGAACACTAATAGAAGCTGCTAGAACTATGTTAACTGACTCTAAGTTGCCTATAACTTTTTGGGCAGAAGCAGTCAACACTGCTTGCTATGTTCAAAATAGAGTTTTAGTAGTAAAACCTCACAATAAGACATCATATGAACTTTTTAGAGGCAGAACTCCTGAAATAGGATTTCTTAGACCTTTTGGATGTCATGTGACAATTCTGAATGCCTTAGACCATCTTGGAAAGTTTGATGGTAAAGCAGATGAAGGATTCTTAGTTGGATATTCTATCAATAGCAAAGCATTCAGAGTATACAACATGAGAACTAGAAGAGTAGAAGAAAATCTACATGTGAAGTTTTTGGAAAATAAAACCAATGTAGAAGGTCAAGGTCCCAAATGGCTATTTGATCTTGAATCTCTATCCAAATCAATGAATTATGTGCCTTTTGTTGCAGAAACTAATGAATTTTCAGGTTCACAAACTGCTGATGCAACAAATGGAGAAGGATTAGAGAATGAGTCAAATCAAGATTATGTGATAATGCCAATATGGACAAATACAAGTGTGGATTCAACTTCAATTAATCGTGAATCTTCTTCTGGTAAATCTAAAGAAGATGTTGAAGATGAATGCAAGGAAGAAGGAGCTAAGGAACAAGAGTTTCAAGTCAGAAGTAACACTGCTGTTTCTGCTGATAAGCAAATCGTTCCCGCTGATGAGCAAAATGTTTCTGCTGATGGACTATCAGATGAAACACAAGCAAATCTCTCAGAAAATGAGGTGGATTTCAATAACCTTCCACCTGATTATCAAGTTCTTTCTACTCCACACTCAAGGATTCACAAAGTTCACTCCCTGGACAACGTGATTGGAGATGTACAATCAGGAGTAAAGACAAGACAACAATTGATGTCTTCAGATCAACAAGGGCTTCTTGATGCCCTTTATGCTTCAAAACAGCATGAGTTTTCAAACTCTTGCTTATTTGTATGTTTTCTCTCACAAGATGAACCAAAGAATATTCATAAAGCCCTAGAGAATTCAAGCTGGTTGAAGGCTATGCAAGAGGAGCTTCTTCAGTTTAAGATTCAAAAGGTTTGGGTGCTAGTTGATTTACCAAGTGGTGTAAGGGTAATTGGCACTAGATGGGTTTTTAGGAATAAAAGGGATGAAAGGGGCATAGTGATAAGAAATAAAGCTAGATTAGTAGCTCAAGGGTACACACAAGAAGACGGTATAGACTATGAAGAAGTTTTTGCTCCAGTAGCAAGGATTGAAGCCATTAGACACTTTTTGGCTTATTCTTCATTTATGGGATTCACAGTTTATCAAATGGATGTCAAGAGTGCTTTCTTATATGGTACTATTGAAGAGGAGGTGTATGTCTCACAACCTCATGGTTTTGTTGATCCTGACCATTCAGACAAAGTGTACAAGGTTGTTAAAGCTCTATATGGCCTACATCAGGCACCAAGAGCTTGGTATGAAACACTGGCTTCCTACTTAATTTCAAATGGATTTCAAAGAGGCAAGATAGATCAGACACTTTTCACCAAGAAGCATAAGAAGGATCTTTTGCTAGTTCAAGTGTATGTGGATGATATCATCTTTGGATCTACAAGGAAGGAGATGTGTTTGGAGTTTGAGAAGCTTATGCACAATAAGTTTCAGATGAGTTCCATGGGGGAACTTACATTCTTTTTGGGTCTGCAGGTTAAACAATCAAATGAAGGAATCTTTATTAGTCAAGACAAATATGTTGCAGAGATTCTTAGAAAGTTTCAATTTGCTGATTCCAAAACAGCAAGCACACCAATTGATCCTGAGAAGCCACTTCTTAAAGATGTAGAAGGAACTAATGTGGATGTACACACATACAGATCTATGATAGGTTCTTTGATGTATCTTACATCATCAAGACCTGATATCATGTTCTTTGTTTGTGCTTATGCAAGATATCAAGTAACTCCTAAGGTTTCTCATTTAACAGCAGTCAAGAGAATTTTTAGATATCTCAAGGGTCAACCTAGGTTGGGTCTATGGTATTCTAAGGAGTCATATTTTGACTTGGTAGCATACTCAGATAGTGATTATGCTGGTTCCAGCTTGGACAGAAAGTCAACAACTGGAGGATGTCAATTCCTTGGGTGTAGACTTATCTCATGGCAGTGTAAGAAGCAGACAATGGTGGCTACTTCAACAACTGAAGCTGAATATGTAGCTGCTGCAAATTGTTGTTGTCAAGTTCTATGGCTTCAAAACCAACTTCTTGACTATGGGTACAATTTCTTACATACCATTATTCATATTGATAATAGTAGTACAATTAGCATTATTAAAAATCCAGTGCAACATTCTAAAACAAAACACATTGAAATTAGACATCATTTTATTAGAGATTGCAATGAAAAGAGGTTAATTCAAGTAATGAAAATTGCTTCAGAACAAAACTTTGCAGATCTTCTTACAAAAGCTTTTGATGTTGGTAGATTTCAATACTTGGTAGCAGGTATTGGAATGCTTAATCTTTAAAATTTTTCAATATAATGTGTTCTTGTATATAGATTTTGTTAATGCATCTAACTTTGTAATCTAAAACTACTATTACCAATTTAAAGTTATTCATACAGTTAGTCCTATACATAATTCTAATTCAAGACAAGTACTTTGTACTTTGTTCCTTTGGTTTTAGACTAACAATTTCAGGTATGAATGTTTGAGCTCAAAGGCTATTTCAAGTGAAATCTGTAAGCAACAAATTTCTGATCATTGCTGCTGAATGCTGATCATTGCTGCTGAAATAATAGGTTCATGATAGAAAGAGTTTGGGATTTCAAAACTCCTTAAAACTTCTTTCTTGGAACCTGATTATGATGTTTCACTTTGAATTGATAAAATTAGTTGATCAGTTAATAACTGATATAACTTACTTTCTATCATTTTATACTCTCAAGTATAATGTGACTAATCTACGGATATCTGATAGAAAGAACAGTGAGCAACAGTGAATCTAACACTTGTGTTAGAGGTAACAAATGCCACGAGCTGGAAACCCTGTAAAGAAAGCCTTTTGAATAGGTTTATCTGTACACAGGCAGTTATTTATAAATGAAAACATTGGTTCTCACACAACCAGAGGTTGCGTTAAACCGAAATTTTGATTAAGTGTTAGTTACCACACTTAATCCCTTCAAAATGGTTAGAAGCAGTATGATTTTTTATCATAAAATCATGTTCATACTGCTAAGTCAAATATTTCTTAAAAAGGATTTTCAAAGAGGCTCAGAAAATCATCTAATGATGGATTATGAGTCAATGCTCAGTGATTCACCACTCATAGGAGGTTACACACCTAGAAGTGATGAGGGCAGCATTTAAACTCTTAAGGAATTGATGGCTTCATGTACAAATTGTCTGAAAACATGGAAATTGCTAGATCAGATGATGGTTATATGATATGTTTGTGAGAGATCTTCCAAACAGGGGAGGAAATTGCTCAGGAGAGATATAAATCTCAGGGGAGGTTACAAAAGCCCTTTAAAGGAAGATTAACCAAAGAAAAAGAAGGAAAAGATAAGAGCATACAAGATGATGACATGGTTTCTACTGATAAAGAACAAGAACAGACCTGATAGGAGAAAGTTCTATCTAGATCAAAAGATGAAAGGTTTCAAGTTCAGTTCACTACGTTTGTTCATCACTTCCAAAGACATGCTGAAAGATGATTTCTATTTCTTGGAACAAGCATCCAAGATACACAACATCATTGACTCTTATAATTCTTCAAGTTGAAAATTGCACCATCTTTTAGCCCAAGATTGGAGCAAAGAAAAGAAAGCAGATGAGTTACAGAGAAAGACATTCAATCACTCAAAAGAGAAGAAAGTTCAGATCAAAAGTCTGACAATGAAGTATTTGAAAGATCTTCACAAAGTCCTCATTTAATTCAGAAAAACATGTTTGAATGTAATTCACATGTTTAGGGGAGGATTGTTGGGAATTAAATAATCAGAAGAATCAGCATAAAGGTTTAAGGAAATACATCAAGTATGTTTCTGCTGATAAAGCACAAAGCACGTTTCCACTGATGGATTCTACTGAAGAACATTTTTCTACTGAAGGTGTTTCTGCTGATGGATTCTGCTGATATTACTATGACTCATACAAACAGCTGTGTAGATAAGCACGACTTATTCTACTGACTCATATACAAGAAAAATATCTTTGTTGTAGTCATCAAATTGAACACTCCAAGTGAGTTGTAATCTTAGATACATGTTGTATCTTAATGACTGACATGATAAGTCATCAACTAGCTAGAATGAAGCTTAGTCATAAGCTAGTAAATTAGATGAGTCATATAGATTGTAAAAGATCTTTCCTTGGACTATAAAAGGAAGATCTTAGATATGTGTATAAATATGCATGTGACGAGTGTGATAGTGATAGACATATACATACAGAAAAACATTAGAACAAACACAAGATTCAAGGTCTTTGTAACCCTAGTGATAGTGAAGATCACTCGTATTATTCTGAATAATATTGAATTGTTTGGTGAAATACTTTCATTGTTCTTTGTTAAATAAACACAAGCATCACAGTTCTATTTCCAATAAGCATTCTAAGTGTGGTTAAGTAGATTCCGCATACTTAATCATATTCACTCAAAGTATCATATTTACACATTAAAAGGTCCAACACCTATAGTGTGTGATCAAATCAAGTGATCCTCTCAAATAGTGTATCACTTTTTAACTTGTTTATCTTTGAAAACTTTGCGTGTAATAAACAATTGAAACTAATTAACAATAAGTAATATGCCAGAGTAAAGTAAGAAACGATTAAACCACAACACGGATGTTTATCGTGGTTTGGCTACAAGGATAGTATAGTTTTTCCCCGGGTTGTTATGTCCCGACGATATTGAAATGGTGTTTGAAAACGTTTTTGAGAATGAGTGGCACTGAGGACAGTAACCAAAGATGATTGGGAAGTGATTATACTACTGATTGCTTGGTATTTGGACAATTTGAAACAATATTAACAATAACAGATATAGAGATATGATTACACAAATACAAATTGAAAATCAGATTTGTTTACAGACAGAGAAAAAGGTGAGATTTAGACAATTTTATAACTATAGGGGGTGCAAGTGAAAATTTTACAAACTTAACTTTTAAATGAAATTAAAAAGAAAATTATTTTTTTTGAATTTTTTATTATTTAATATTTAATTTTCTAAATGAAACTATCTAACTATTTAATTAAACTAATCAACTTAAAAACTTAATAATACAAATTTAAACTAGAAAATTGTAAAATTAATTTCTAAAAATCTAAAATGACTTAAAATAGGATTAAAAAAATTAAAAATATGTATTTTGTCTTTTTGTGGGTTTTCTTTTAACTAAATACTAATAATATTAATTAAACTATTTAAATTATTTTAAATTACTAATAATACTAAAAATGACTAAGAAAATTAAAGAAAAATTTATAAATCTAATTAACCATCTCAGGAATCCTAAAAAATTATAAAAAGTTTCTAAAAATTATATTTAGACTATTTTACTAATTATTTACTTATTTATTAATTAAAATCTAATTTAACTAAATTAATTAAGTAAATTAAAAAGTGAACAGTAGAATTTAAGAAACTATTTTCTAAAAACGCTAAATGATTTATAGAACCTAGGAAAAATATAAAAACCTACTGTTGTTAATTAAAAATTAAGAAAACTATTTAATTACTAATATTACTTAATTAATTAATTAAACTATTATTAATTTTAGTAATTATTAAATGAAAAGAGAAAAATCTAGGAAAATTACTGAAAATAATTTAAGGTAAAAGAAAATTAAGAGAAATATAAAAATGATGAAAAGCTTATTAATAAGCTGAAAAGAAAAATTAAAAAGATAAATTCTATTAAATAGAAGCTATCACTATATTTAACTTTGGTTTTTGTTGGTTTTTCTTATTGACAGATAATAATAAGCTAAAAATAAGTGGTTTTTCTTAATAATAAGCTATGAGCACCCCCTTGTGCTTAACAATGGACTTATTAGCTTATTAGGACTTATGCACTATTTGAAAAAGCTGAGAAATGAACAACTAAGCATAAACAGATTATTAACAACTTGAAATAAGCAATTGGGAACAAATAAGCACTCAGAATAAGCTGCTATGAAACACATAAGCACTTATCACAACACAAGGCCTAAACAGGCCAAACCAAGGGGTTTTGGACCTCTGTGGGGTCCACAGAAGTCAAGGGGGGGGGGTCCAAAGTTAGGGTTGAACCTTGAAGAGGGACTTGTCAACTCTCAAATAAGCCAATAAGCTGGGCTTATGGCTTATTAATAAGCACTGGGTGGTGCTTGGAAGTTGTGGTCAAACACTGAGTACTCAGTGATAATGGATAAAGTTTAAGCTGCTTGCAGCCCTACCAAATAAGCCAAAAATCACAAAATAAGCCCTGAACCTTGTTAATGAGCTTATTCGCTTTCCAAAAAGCCAGGGTACAGGGTGTGGGGTCCACTAGGGTAGTCACAAAAGGACTTGGAATTATGGCAAAAAACCTGTGCACAGGGCATGCACTTGCCCTGCAGGTCAAAATAAGCTATTGCACAAGCTAGTATAAAAATCCTAAAAATAAGATGATGGTGAAAACTTGTAGACTAAGTGACAAATATTAACTTCTAAAAAGATCAGGGTCTCAAGCCTAACACACAAATCACAATAAATCTCCCAAATTTTGGATTTCTGAAACAAGTATACTTTTGACTTTTTGAGATTTTACAAAAAGTTGACTTTGATGAGTTTTGATCTTGTTTTTCTGGATGATTGTGTTGTAATAAGCTATGATGAGACTTAATTAAGCAAAAACAACTACTTGTGAGATGATTTGATGAGGTTTGAATTGAAATCTCTTGACAGACAACAAGAAGGATTAGATCAAAAGCTATTTTGACTTTTTAACAAACAAGGGCAAGTTTTTATGGTTTGACTGAACTAATACAATGCTAAGTAACCAGTAACAACCACAAGAATCAACAAAAACAACCTAGATCACAGATAACTCAGTAATCCCAAACACCTTTTTAAAAATATTGTTTTATGACTTTCAAAGAGTTTGACAGATTGAGACCAAGCAATAATTTATAAGGCTTATATTGTGATGAAATAAGCTGTTTTAAACACAGAAACAACAACTTTAACAACAAATACACAAGAATCTCTATAGTACTAATTTAGACAGTGGAAATGAAATACTAAGTAAATACCAATTTTAAATAACAAGCTACTGAATTAAAGCAAGATTAATACTAACTAACACTAAACAAGCATGAATAAGCCAAATAAGCAGTGATGTAAGCTATGCTACAGTAGAAGTTTAGAAATGAGATAATAGGCTTACAATGTGCAATCCTGCCAAAATCATGAACCAAGGACCCACAATCCAATCCTATAGGTTTCCACAAACCTCTAACCCAGGGCCATCCAACATTTACCCTGCTCCAGCTTGAATCTCCATAAAACTTGATCTTTGACTTTTGTTGACTGTGTTTGTGTTTTTGAGTTTTTTATAACTAAACTGTGTTTTAAGGTTTCTAAAAGCTTTATTAAGCTTTCTAGGAGCTTATATGATCCTAAGAGTCCATAGCATTACATAGAAACAATAACAGAGCTTAATAATAATTTTTGAGAAAGTTAAAATTGCATAAACTAAATAAGATACTGAAACTTGAAATGTATTACTTAAAACAGTTGAGATTACACTTAAATTGACTAATACAATGCTTAAAAGCTTAAGATTTGACTAAAGTAACAAGTTACAACTTAAACGACTCTAATTAAACTAAAAATGACTACCCTTTGCCCCATTGTGCTTCTCTTCTATTTATAGCCTTCAATTAGGGTTTGTCAACACCCTCTGAGCATTTCCCATAAAAAAATACTAGCCATTGGATTACTGAGATGCTCCCACAGGCTGCCACGTGTTTTGGCGCCAAAAAATGGTTTTGCAATTTGCTTCTGAAATCAGCCGGGGGGGGGGGGGGGGAAGCATTTAATGTGGTTTGTTTGTTAGGTGAGAGTGGTGTGGTTTAGTGATGATGGAGTTGCTAGTGGGGGGTGGTGGAGGTGATGTTTTGCAGGGTCAAGTTGGGAGGGATGCGTGTACAGGCGCGGTTTGACTTATTTTGACCGGGAGGTGATTATTTAAAACGGTTTTGGGTGGAATGGGCTTAGGGGTTGGGTCAAGGGTAAGGGTTGGGCTGGTTGTGTTTGTATGTTGGATTGGACCTGGCTTTGGGGTTTTATAATAAAAAAGGACCCCATTTGATTTGTGAAATTTATTACAAGGATCAATTATGTAATATGCCGAGAGTTGGGGGTTGGTTTTGTAATTTTCCCTAAGTGTTCACAAGGTCCATTCTTTTCATGATTGAATAATTCAAGGACCAAAGTTGATTTTTCCAATTTTGAATTTCCCAGGGACCAAATCTGCCAACTTTGCAAACTTCAGGGACCAAACATGTAATTTCACAAAACTTTCTAACCAAGGACCATTCCTGCCATAGATGAGAAGTACAAGGACAAAAATTGTTTTTCTCAAAGTTTTTTATATCCCAAGGACCATTTTTGCCAATTTTTTAAAGTTGAGGGACTAAACTTGTAATTTTGTGAAACTTTGCACTAAAGGGCTAAATATGTAATTTTGTGATTTAAAAGGACCTTTGGTGACTTTTTCAAGTTTTTAGAATAGCCAGGTTCTAGTTTTGATAACTTTTGAAAGATGAGGGACTGAAACTGCCAATTATGCAAACTTTGTTCATTTTTATTTGTTTTTGATTATTTTGCATTTGAAACATATAAAACACAATCCTGGGATATTTTCAGTATTTTGATGCATATATGAGTGTTTTTAGATGTTTTGGCAGCTCAAAATAGGTAAAAATGATGAGTATTTACACACTCATCAATCCCCCACACTAAAACATTGCTTGTCCCTAGCAATCTTTTGAGAAAACTTAATGGATTTGAAGTCTCTTTACCAAAAGCCATTACTTCTGGAGTAGCCAAATGTTTCAGTTCAAGTAAGAACTATGGTACACCGATAACCATGTGATTTTGAGCAAACCACCAACTGTAAATGGATTTGATTTGTCTTTACCAGAAGCCGTTTACTTCTGGACTAGCCAACTCTTCACGATTAAGGATATGGTGAGCTGGATCCCATACAATTTTTGGCAAATTGTCAGCCATCAACGGTTTTGAGATATCTTTACCAAGAGCTATTTGCTCCTGGATTAGCCAGTCCTTGTGTGAATTAGACTTGGTGGACTGATTACCATTTGTTGTGTTTAGTGCGAAGCACTTCCACTAAAAAAAATTTTTGGGCTAAAACGGGGTTATTATGGTACTTATAGGGTAAAAATGTGATACAATTCGCCAGAATTTCCTCCCCCCACATTAGAACTGAATATTGCCCTCAATATTCAAAGTACCGGCCATTATGCGTGACGGCCTGGAAAAATGGTATACATGACGGCGTCAGATGCAGATCAAGGCAGTCCGAGGATTATTTTGGCGGTGAGATGACGGCGTCACAAGGTTGTTCTTGACGCCGTCAGCCTCAATTATCTATATATAGTTCTCTAATTTTCATTCATTAAAGAGGAAAAAGTTTGGAGAAACCCTAAGGCTGAACCATATACGAATTTTACAGCTTTTTCAAGGGTTTTCAGCCCTTGAATGCTTACATGTGCTATTGAGATAAGTGTTCTTCTAATTCAATCAATATGTCTATGTGTTGGTTGTCTATATCTTGTGCTTGTCTTGATTCCACCATGCTAGGCTAGATTTATCTTGTGTTTGCTTGGATCTAATGAAACCTAGATGTTGATTATATGTTGATTACTTGTTTATGGTTGTATTGGATGAATGATTTCAATGTTAGGCTTAAGAAAACTGGCAGATCTCCAGATGGTAACATGCTTGGACGTCTTAGGAAACATGAACCGATGTGTACTAGGTTTTATTGGTTGTATTTAATGCATGAGTAAATTGTAATGATCCCATGTTAGGAGCTTCTTAGCCAGCTCGACATAGGAGTGAAGTAGGCACTCATAGGATTGGGGAGTTAAGTACGCCACCCCATGAATGGTATTAAGGAATACAATCCGTCATCCACGCAACTATAACAAGTAATTAACGTGTAAAAGATATCTAGGGAGTAGTGAAATCTAAGTAAACACATTTCTTCACTTATTGCTCACAACCTTAGTTTAATATAGTTTATTTTCATTTCTAGTATTTTATTTTGATTGCATCTTAGTATTGGGTTAGTTGACTAACAACTAATTCCGCCCATATCCTTCAAAACCCGAGATATTTACTTGTTTTCTAAAAAATTATAAAAATACAAAAAGAATCATCCTTCATCTTTAGAACTAGTATTTAGGTTTTCTAATCCTAGCGACACTATTCCTAGTTGAACGATCAATCCCCCGGTACTTGTCACTATACTATACTACATCGATCAGGTACACTGCCTGGTGGGGGTTGTAAGCTTCTCGAGATCCCTCGAGAGGTAAAGCCTGGTGCATACCCCACGCATCAACGGCCCAGAAAATTTTCAATATAATTGGCCTGACGGCGTCACCAAGGTCGTCAGGGTCCAAATACAAGTGACGGCCCAGAGGAGATTTACACATGGAGGCGTCAAGACTAGATCTAGGCAATACGAATTTCAACTTAGCGGCGAGTTGACGGCGTCAAAAGCCAACACATGACACCGTTAAGATGCTATGTCTATATATATTTTTCCAATTTTTTATTGTAAAGTGTGGAACAAATTGTGGAATACTAAAAAACAAACCCTAGGTCGAATTTTCTACATATTGAATGGGTTTCAAACCCTTCTTTCTTCCATGTTTTAATAAAGATAAGTTCTCCAATAATCATTCAATATGTCTATGTATTGTTTGATTCTATCTTATGCTTGTCTTTCTTTTAACATGTTAGGCTAGGTTTTTATTGTGTTTGCTTAGATGTAGTGAAACCTAGATGTTGATTATTGGTTGATTGTTTGTTTATAATTGTTACGGATGATTGTATTCGATGTTAGGCTTAAGAAAACTGGCAGACTTCCATTGGTAACTTGCTTGAACGTCTTAAGAAACATGATCGGAGGTGTACTACGATTTTTGGTTGTATTTTATTCACAAGAGAATTCTAATGATCCCATGTTAGGAGCTTTTAGTCGGCTTGACATAGGAATGAAGTAGGATCTTCTAGAGTTAGGGAATATTGTCCACGGCCCTACGACTAGTTTTAAGGAATATAACCCGTCATCCATACAATTGTAACAAGCTAATCAACTGGTAAAAGATATCTAGGGAGTAATGAAATCTAAGCAAACACAACTTTTCTCGTTATTGTTTCCACCACATTAGTTTAAGTTCATTTCTTTCATTTTATTTTGATTGTATTTGTAGTAATTGGGTTAGTTGGCTAGCAACTAATTCCGCCCACTCCTTCAAAACTCGAGATTTTACTTGCTTTCATAAAATATAAAAAAAATACAAAAAGAATCATCCCGCACCTCTAGACCTAGTTTAGTAGGCTTTCTAATCCTAGCGACACTATTCCTGAGTTGAACGATCAATCTCCCGGTACTTGTCACTATACTATACTACAACGATCAGGTACACTGCCTGGTGGGGGTTGCAAGATTCTCAAGATCCCTTAAGAGGTAAAACCTGTTGCGAGTGCGCAATCCCCCGTATCATGTTTTTGGCGCCGCTGCCGGGGAATAGTTATTGTCTATGTTAGAATTTCCTTTTTATTAGGTTTACTTGCTAGATTCCTTTCTAGTAAGGTTTTTATTTTTATTTTTAGGTTTTCTTTAATCTATCTTATTTCTTTGTTCCTTTGTTCGTAAACTATCTCGATGGATAACAATAGCATTGATCGTTTGATTCCTGTTATTCGTGTTTTTCGTCGTAGGATTTTCCAAATACCTGCCCCAATCCCTTTAGTAGAAAATGAGAACCCACCTAACCTTACGCCTGACCATCACTTTGACAATAATTCTGAGATGGAGGAGTCTGACCATGATAATGACCATAGGGCTAGCCCTTTTTACTACTCGGACTCCGATGAGGACCTAGATGACGGTGATGTAATTAATGAGGATAGGATGGAAGATGAGGTGAACCCTCTTAGGTATGTCGACCCTAGGACAAGGATTGAGAATGACAGTTTATTTAATATGTAGTTTCCTTGTAAGATCGGATTTAGGAGCTTTGATGCCTATCTTAACCCATCTTTACCAATGAACATAATCTCGCGTAGTGAATACAATAAAATTATGGTAGATGAGTTAGAATACAAAGGAGATAATATTGTTGCTAGGGCAATGACATTGCATGTGTTTGTAGGAAGCTTTGTTTATCTTGTTGAGTTCATGGTTATGGAAAATCTAGGGGGATTTATCGATAGTAAGTTAACCCAAGTTGTGTTTGGAAAAACTTATGGAAGGGTTAATTACATTCTTAGATGGGGATGAAGATTTTGTTTACCAAATGCCCCGTGCACACCCTAGGTTCAATATGGAGTAATGTAATAGGTATCCACCCCTTGTAATGCTAAGTGAGAATGATAAAAGGAAAGAGCTTAAATATCCTCATGAAAAGAATAAAAGGTATTATCGCGGATGTTTAGAGCTAAGTGATAATTATAAGAAAGATGAGGCGACTATTAGATGGCTCACACTAGGGTATGTGAGCATAAGCGATACATGATAGCCCATGACCTTGAGTCTAGCTACAAGACTCGTTAATAAAGAAAAGCGCTTCTTGGGAGGCAACCCATGTTTTGTGTGTTTTTATTTGTTTGATTTTATTTGTTTCCGTATGCATGTTTTATTTTTATTGTTGGTAAATAAGGCATAAGTTTTTCCAGAAATTTTCCTGAAACTTAACAAAAGATCTTTCCAGGAATATTCTGACGGCGTCAGGAGTTACAACCTGACGTCGTCAAGTACCAAAATTCTGAAAAATTTTGCGAGTTTTGTTTATACCGGAGTTCTAAAGTTTTTGTTGATTCTTTAGTTTTATAAACTCCAGGAGATCTGCAAACATTCATTCCACAAGAATTATATCTTAAATTGTTTTCTAGGATTTGTTAGTATATATAGATTACCGCCGATTTTACGCGAGGTTTGCCTTGATTGTTTTCTAAGGTTTAACAGGTTATATATGACAAGAAGATGATTTATATTTCTGGAGGGAAGCTTTCAAAGTTCATTTTCTTGGAGGAAGATCTAACATTATTGACACACTATCCACACCGAACGAATCAGGGGAGAATTTGTTTTCATTCTTTTATCTACTTTACTTTTACATTTACATTCTTTAATTGAACATTGGGGACAATGTCATCCTAAGTGTAAGGGAAGGGTAAATGATGATACCTTATAGGATACAATTGCACTTGAGTTTGTTTGTTTGATAGTAGGTGTGTAATAAAACTAAGAGAAATACTTGTTAGTGCAATTTTAGCGCCAAATTTAAATTTTTTTACAACATTTAGGAGTGAAACTTTAGCCTTAACAAGCGTCTCATGGATAGGAGTTGTATGATTAGCACAAAACCGTACCACTTAAAAAACTTTCCACCCAAATATGTGAGGTTCGCCTTTAGATTTGATAGGAAAAGCATTCATTATTAGTACTTATGAGTGTACATGTAGTATTTAGATTCTAGAACTTGCGTTAGTGATACATCCCGAGACTGCTAGTGAGACTACATTCGTGTAGTAGGATTTACTACATGATAAGAGGCATTAGGATCACCCGTGTGTTTAAACCCGTATCATAATTACTTGACCATTTAAGTCATATTACTTGACTAACAAAGTCGATTAATTTTTTCCACATCTTAGCGTTGTACTCATTTTTAGTACACGAAACCCCTTGTACACCCCTCCGAGCCTATTTTTTTCGTTTCTAACTTTAAGCATTTTACTTAAAGGAAGAATTTGTTACAATCCACCCAAATGTACACCCAAATCGCCTTAGCCTTCCTTGTATGCACTCATCTTTAGTGCATTATTGTTACATGTTTTAACCCTTAGTTAATTATCTAATTGATTACATGGTTGCTAAGTCGAGTTATATCTTGTACATATTGTTTTGGGACGATTGGGACAAATGGGTAAAGTACTGGTGTTATGGAGTAATTGGGAAGAACATCATATATTACCCCCATATATGCGTTAATCTTAAAAAGTAATCCAAGTGTTTTGATTATCTTGATTCGAGTCATTAGAGTAGTTTATTGTAAAGTATGTAAAAATTCAAGTGTAAGGGGAATGCAAATTCCTTATGATGTATTATTTTGGATGGTATGGTAAAAGTGTATGCGGAAAAAAAAATCAAAAAAAGAAAGAAAAAGAAAAAAAAAAAAAAAAAAAAAAAAAGAGAAAAAACATACGGACTACCATCCCGTTTCATTCTATGTTTGTTTTAAGTTTTCGTTATTTTTTATTTCTTAGCTTAAGTCGAGTCGAGTCTTGGCTTAGCCACGCCATATTGTACATGTAATTAACCAAGATGATTAACTCGCCACCCGTAAATATTGCCTTTATCCAACAAAACCGTGTTTTCCATATCCCTACACCTAATGTTATAACCCTGCAAAAGACCTCTTTGATAGTTTATCCTAGGTGCTTACTCCAAGTGGTGGAGGTTTGATCCTTTCCCAAGCCTATGGTAATCTATTTGCTATGACAGGTAGTGAGAGATGTTTTCCATTTCCTTATTGTGATATATACTTTATTACACCCGAGAGATTGAGTATCTAAACACTATTTGTGAGGTGCTATTGTATGACCTCCGTGCTTGTTTTTGGTTATTATTGTAACGATTATTTGTTGTAATTCCTTTTATATTAGTGTTAAATGACCCCTAACTTGTATTTTGATTAGAATAAAAGCGCATTTGCTTGAGGACAAGCAAATCTCAAGTGTAAGGGTATTTGATGAGGCGAAAAGTGTACCGCTTTTAAGGGGTCATTTAAGCCCGAATTCGCAATTATATGATCAATTATTGCCCTAAGTCGTTCCTTTTGTCATTTTAGGTACTTTTAAGGAGAAATCTGGAAAAAGAAGCATTTTGGACGTTTTTGGAGCATAAAAGTGAAGAAAACGGCAAAGTCTGAAATTCCTTGCTGGGAACAGTATGATGAGGCGAAAAGTGTACCACTTTTAAGGGGTCATTTAAGCCCGAATTCGTGATTATTTGATCAATTATTGCTATAAATCGTTCCTTTTGTCATTTTAGGTACTTTTGAGAAGAAATCTGGAAAAGGAAGCATTTTAGACGTTTTTGGAACATAAAAGTGAAGTTGTAAAACCCAAAAATCCATAACCACATTTATTTGAATATTTGAATTTTAACCTAAGTTGTTATAAAATTTTGGACATTTTAAACTATATGTTATACACTTTAATTAAAATAAATCCTGAACTATACTTGATAAGAAATATTATTAAATCGACACAAGATATGGTCCTAACAGGCCATCACACGTTATATAAGTTACAAGACCAATTTGTTTATGTTATTGTGCACACATTATATTCCAAAAAAAAAAAAAAAAAAAAAAAAAAAAAAAAAATGGAAACATTATTTTGATAACCATTCTCCTAATCACTCATTAATTCGGCCATAATCACCTCTCAATCAATCATTCCCTAAATTACTCCACACGTTTTCTTGATTTGAAGATATGGTCTTATTATATCACACACATACATTAAACAAAATACAAAATTACTAAAACCCTAAACCAAACATAAAATAAACAATATTGGCTGCTAGTTTTCTTGGTTCTTTCTCTTTCGAATCCAAGGTGTGCAATGGAGGACTCTTTTAGAAGCGTAAGGAGGGTGTGTGTGGTGTGATCATGTCGTACTTGCTGGTTCAAAAGATGGACGAAAATGAGGGTTTGGTTGTTTCAAATGTGGATGCTTAATTCTGCTCGAGGGGCGTCATATTGTTTTGGTGGTGTTGGTTGGAGGTGATACTCGATCAGTGTGTTCTCTTCTCGTTGTCACGTATCAATGGGTAACGTTATCTCTACCTTGTTATATACGTCTCTTTTCGTGTTTCCAATTTTGATCGTATTACCGTTTTCATGCGTATATAAACCAACACATAAAATCATTCGAGACCTCACCTAATATAACGAAAATACGAAACATATTGATCGGCTGTTACAAGCATATATTCGTGTGTACAAGTATTGATTCGAGAGTGTTTATTGCCGACGTTAAACGGTTAAAACCTAGCATTAGTCGAATTTGAAAAGAGTATAAACTGGAAACTTTAAGTTAGTCAGAAGCTGTTTTGTTTCATTTGTTATAGTATCAACAAGCATGCTTTGAAATCAAGATATCATACTAATTATTTGAATGT
This sequence comes from Artemisia argyi, assembly GCA_030686995.1. Classification (NCBI taxonomy): domain Eukaryota; kingdom Viridiplantae; phylum Streptophyta; class Magnoliopsida; order Asterales; family Asteraceae; genus Artemisia; species Artemisia argyi. The sequence continues at coordinate 72,910,978 of CM060685.1, read as the reverse complement.
TGCATGCTATAGTTAACATGAATATCAATTGATATATGCATACCTGATCTTTACGTAATATGTTAAAATTGTAAAGATATATATTTCTATATATTAAAAATGACATGATATGCAATATATCATAAATGACATGATATACCGTCAATATTTTAATATAGAGTTTAGTCTTATAAAATTGTTTATATATACATACGTTACTGATACGACAAAGTCAGATTTTAATAGTTGCGCATGGCTACTTATATTTGGCCATTTAAAGATTTTTGATCTCTAATTAAGAACTGATCGAACACAAACTGATATATGTAACTGTTGTCATCATGGAGTCATGGGCGAATTAGTTATGCATTCTTTTTGAAATAATGTTATTATGTCATCATCTCACATGATTTTATAATGAGAAACTCATACAACGATCTAAAAATAAGAAATAAAGCATTCGAAATCGGTTTCGGCAATAATACAGTAATACGTGTACAACATTTGAGAAAGGAAGTTTTGCATGGAACGTAATATAGTTAGTTTTAAATTATGATATTACAAGTTGGTCCAACAATTTTATGCTTTAAAACCCTTTAAATGTGTCTCGCAAAGATTTGATAAAGAAGGTGTGTGCATTGTTTTAAAATGTGATCATGGCGTTGGTGTTTGTGTATGGTTGCAATCAACATAGTATTCAAACTAAATCGTGTTTGTTATCTACGGTCTTACAAAACTTGTTATACTATAATGATAGAGTTAAAATATTAAACATGGAAAACAATAGAGAACATGCGTATTTATATATAGATATATATATATATATATATATATATATATATATATATATATATATATATATATATATATATATATATGTCGTGTGTATATGTGTAAACATGAAACGGTGTTGAGTTTGGATCGTTGCGGTATAAATTGATGTCGGGTATACATATAAATAAATTATGAACGACGGGGTCTAAAATTATCTTTTTAATCTAAAATAATAGTATAACTTTAAAATAATTTATTTTACTTTTTAATATTAAATTTTGATAATTTACATTTACGCCTCTAAACTTTGTTAAATTGTCATATTTAAACCTAAACTACTATATTGATGAGTTTGACCCCTAAAGATTTTTAAATTGTCATTATAACCTAAAGTATTAAATTAATATTCTGGGAAATTTACTAAACATGGAAACATACTAATTCGGGAAGCTTGCTTAAAATAGAAGTTACTAAAAATGGAAAACCAACTAAAATGAGCAATCTGATTTAAAATAAGTGTTAATATTAATAATAAGCCGATCATTAATTCGTGTAGATTCGCTGAAGAAGGAGTGACTTCCTATTCTTAAGTTATGATATGGTTTCGTTGGCGGTTTAAGGTACAAATATTCTAACCTTTCAGTAAGGTTTCTTATGACTCATGATTCGTTCCATTGCCACTATACGCCTGATGATATTCTTGGTTCATTTGATAGTATGATTTCGTATCAAGACCCTTTTAAAAATATAACCTGATTACTTTTGAGAAAAACTATTTTTGAAATGATTTATGTGATTACGATACGATGCCAGTTTTATACGAAGGCTTTATGACTTTTATGAAATGTGTTTTTAAAGGAATACTTTTACGATAAAAAGGTTTTAAATAATTTTCTAAAGTCCTTAATTTGTTTTATTCTCTAAGATTCCTTATGACTTTTTTTTAACATCTTTTGATTATTTAACTTCAAATTTTGAACCTTTGCTATGAACCCTTTTTGCTATTACGAACCTTTGATTTGAACCTCATGATATGAATATTTGATTTGGGCATTTGACTTGAACCATTGCTATGCTTCCCTTTGTCTGATTCGTATTTGATTGATCGAGTTTGTTATGATTTGCTTGATAATTGTTGCATGCTATAGTTCTTATTCTTATAGCATTCCTATGCCCCATTTGTTGCCCATTATTTGATTAATTTGTAGCCAGTCATGGGGAGTCCATGGCCTTGCCACTGATGCACCAGTGGTATTGACACTATCTGTGGAGGTGGGTTTTAGTCCACAGCGTTCCCTTTAAGCTAGCTATTCAGGCCTATATTTATTATTGTATATGTTTACTTAGCCTAGAGCTTTGTGCATATATATTTGTATTTATAGGGAGCGTATGGATGCATCCTAGGTACTTTGTTTTGTTTTGAATTTGGTGAATGGGTATGTGTGTGCGATACACTCCATTTCACATTTGGTACATCGAGCTAGCTACTCTATGTACAATTTGATATATGATTGTGGGGCATTTCTGTTACTTCTACTATATATGTGATCCTTGTTGTTCTACCTTCCTTATTGTTATTGACTTATGCTTTCCTTAGTTTATTTGATTACACTTATGATTGATTTCATTTTTCCTTTGATTAGTTTGATATTCCTTATACGTATTCCCTTTGATCATATTCTGTTGATTCTATCATATGTTCCATATTCTTTGATATTCGTCTCAACAGGTTGGCTTGGATTCATTTTGGTTTCACTTTCGCTTCCATTTTGTTATTAGCTTTTGTTTGTTTATATCTGTTCACTGGGCTTTTTAAGCTCAGCCGCATTTCTTTTCCTGCGGCAGGTTATTTAGAAGGAAGCTGGGTTGAGGGAAGAGTGCTTAGGAGCTTTTAGTGGACTACACGGTTGATAGCTTCCCATGGATTAGAGATGGACTTAGAGATTTCTCTTTTGATTCTTAGTTTGTAATTAGTTTGGAAGCTATTATGCTTAGATTTAGCACCCCATCATTTATTAGATTTGTTTTGTAACTCTTGTATTATTTAATGTATTCCGCTTGCTTATGTTCTGATTCGACCCCGTAATGTTACACTTTAGCCTTTTTGGGTTGGGGTGTTACAATTATGGTATCAGAGACAGGTTTGATCGGCGGATTCAAAACCCGTAGAGCTTAGGCTATGACCTACGAGTATTAGGCCCTCTAAGTTTTGCTTCATAAGAGTTAGGGAACAACCTTTGAGAATTTTGCTTTAGGATTTCCCACCCCGAAGAAACTTAAGTTATGACCGGTGAGGAATGGGTAGACTATAAGACATTTGTTTAAGTATCCTTGTTTCCGTATCACTCTGATTCGTGCTTTACTTTTGGTTAAGCCCTTTAAGATTTCTCCTCCCGGAGATTTGAAACTTATGATTGTGCACAACATGAGATTAGTGACCAAGTAAGTTTAGAATGCGTTGAGAATTTTGCGGTAATGTTTGACATTATATAAGATTTATTTTCTTTTGATTTCAACCTCTGATTTAATTGTTAACCAATTAGATGCCTCTTCGATCATTCTAAGAATTCGTATGACCATGATGTGTTTGACACATTCTGTGATTCCTCTTGCTTTTGCTAAGCATATTTAAGTTTTCCTACACTATTAGATTTTGCCCTATCCATTTTTATTCCTATGAGAAATCTTGTGGTATTTAACCACGAGTATAGGAATGTTTCCCTCCCTTTTGAATAATGTGATTCACTATACTGATCTGTCTTTCTTTGGAATGTTAAATTTGATGTTATCCTGGTATTGATTGGTCGACTAAGCATCAAGATGCTAACTACTGTCATACTACGTCTCACCTGTGGTATTTTGAACACTCCTGAATCCCTTTTTACCATGATTTTCCAATTGTTAAACCATTGTTATCATTACTACCCTGGAAATTCGTATGTTATTTTCACAATTGTGAAGATTTCCTAGCAGATATTTTGGTACACTATAGGATGAATCTCACCTTGAGAGTCATTTTGCCCCAATCCGAGTTTTCTCAATGTAACCCCTGAGTGAACCGCCAAGATTTCCACCACATTGTGAATTTGCTTTGACCTGGCATTGAGAGATTGTTTAGTCATGACTCGAGGTGGAATATGATTTTAATAAAGGCATGTTTATATGATGCAAGTATTATGACGTCTGGCCAACGTGAAAATAATTACATTATATAACTTGAACTTATGGGGATCATATGATATCTTTGAGAAGTGTCTGAGAACAGTAAGGTTTGATGAATCAGAACCCTATCCGTATAGAACAATGTTTCACCTACTTCTTAAACTCCATATCGAACAACACCAGTTGAATTGAGAGAACTGGAGAAGCAGCAACCAAGAACTAGGAAGTGGTTTTGTGATGTCTGAGTGTATCTATTTGGAGTGCTTCAAATTTTAGTAGGGATGAAGAAGGATCGTAGTAGGAGATTATGTGTTGATTTCTGGAAGCTAAACTGTATTTCTGTTAGAAACCAATATTCTCTACCTTGAGTCGATGATGTATCTGATCAACTTTATGACGCGGAGTTTCCCTTTAGATGGATTTATGGATTGAGGTATTCTTAGAAATTTCCTTTCGTATTCGTAACAGCCACTATGACTATTGATGATGCTAATAATATTAGCTAATACTTTGACTGTTTTATGGGCTTGATGGATCGTGTCTTTCGTAAGTACTTAGACAAATTTGTCATAGTATGACATTTTAGTACATTCAGAGACGAAGGAGGACCATGAGAAACATTTTTGTATTATGATTGGAAACCTTATATTAGAATTTTATATCCTGGAAACGAAGGAGGACCATGAGAAACATTTTTGTATTATGATTGGAAACCTTATATTAGAATTATATATCCTGGAAATGTGATATTAGTTGGACCAAGTGGCGTTCTTAATTGATGAAGAATTGTGGAAGACGTTTACGACTTGCAATACCGTCTATGAATCTTGAGTAAAGGAGAGAAGCTTATTGTGGATGAGGACTGAACTTTAGAAAAGCTGAAATAGAAATTAGCTTCCATACTTTTAGGTGGTATAAATTTTGATACGTTTTAAGAAGAGACTTGGTTATGCCCTATGCAGCATGAGAAGATTATTGCTTACGCATCGAGACAATTAGGAAGCTCAGGAGCAAGATGGCATACTATGATCTGTATTAGAAGACTAGGAAGAAGTGGTTATGATTGAGGCACAATTCTACTTTCTCTATCACTCTTAGTGGTGTATAAGGGATCTAAAGCAGAATTTTCAGATGGGACGACATGAAACCAGTTGTGACAACATTAGTCACTATGCGTTTAGTATGTTAACAAGTCAAGATTTAACTTCAGCACGCAAGAGAATTCCTTTATCTTGTAGATCTTCCGACTTAAAAATAGAATTAGACTTTTCGTGGACCTTGTAACGAAACCTCCTCGCATACTTAAGAAGAATGATATAATTTGAGTTGTGGTAGATTGTTTGACTAAGTCATGTCACTTTTGCCTCTTAGAATGCGTATTCAGTTAGCTAGTTGGTGTAGATCCTTCGGCAGAAGATTATTCAATTATGTGGCACAACTGCAGTGATCGTGTCAGAGATTCGCGTTTTTACCTCATAGTCCAAAGGGAAACTACTGAAGGCTTGAAGGACCGGACTCAAGTATAGTAATGCTTTTCACCTACAAGACCGATGAATAAGCAGAACAACTATTCGAACTTGGAAGAAGTGTTGAACAGGAAAGTTGACAAGTGTTTAGTCTAATTTTGTTTGCTCATTAGGATTGATGGCATGCAAGTGACAAGGTTTGTCTTTTCAGATTTGGTATGGACGGAGATGTAGAACACCTTCTGGTTGAATTAAGTCGGGAAGCTGCTTATTTAATGTTCGAAGTCTATTACAATGACAAATGGATTAGTTATCATGTGGAAGAGAAATTTTGAAACTTTAGACCAGGAATTTGTGTATGATGATTCCGTACAGAAGAGTTAGGCGTTTTGGCATATAAGGAAGATTTGGTTCGTGATACATTAGTCGTTAAATTCATTCCTATCTGTGCTGTTATCCTACCTATTCCATTATACATTCTGATACGATTCGATACTCCAATGTATGCTTAGTAATCGTTAATACGAATAGGTTACCAACCTCTTTAGGAGACTTTTGGTACGTCTGATAATTCGATAGATGCCCCTCTAATTTTTTTAGCAAGCTCTTAGTTCGTTCAGGATCCGATTAGACTCGTGAAATTCTCTACCACCTAGCATCAGTCTCGTATTTATCCCATATTCATCTGAGATTCATGTACCTCTTTGTAAGATTACGACTATCATCTGTTTCATGTTCATTTCGTATTCGATTGGATCAGATCTGTTTTGTGGGAAGCCTAGGGCTCTCCTAATTTGTCTGGATCGAGTCATGAGAAACAAACACTTCCGTTCGTTGAAATATTTTTGGAAGAACCACCCTGAGCGTGAGGATATTTGTGACGATCTATTGAGATTCGCTACGACTCCGTATAACCTTGTGAATTCAATTTTCGAGGACGAAAATTTTCAATTTAGAGGGAAAGAGTTGTAAAACCCAAAAATCCGTAACCACATTTATTTGAATATTTGAATTTTAACCTAAGTTGTTATAAAATTTTGGACATTTTAAACTATATGTTATACACTTTAATTAAAATAAATCCTAAACTATACTTGATAAGAAATATTATTAAATCGACACAAGATATGGTCCTAACAGGCCATCACACGTTATATAAGTTACAAAACCAATTTGTTTATGTTATTGTGCACACATTATATTCCAAAAAAAAAAAAAAAAATGGAAACATTATTTTGATAACCATTCTCCTAATCACTCATTAATTCGGCCATAATCACCTCTCAATCAATCATTCCCTAAATTACTCCACACGTTTTCTTGATTTGAAGATATGGTCTTATTATATCACACACATACATTAAACAAAACACAAAATTACTAAAACCCTAAACCAAACATAAAATAAACAATATTGGCTGCTAGTTTTCTTGGTTCTTTCTCTTTCGAATCCAAGGTGTGCAATGGAGGACTCTTTTAGAAGCGTAAGGAGGGTGTGTGTGGTGTGATCATGTCGTACTTGCTGGTTCAAAAGATGGACGAAAACGAGGGTTTGGTTGTTTCAAATGTGGATGCTTAATTCTGCTCGAGGGGCGTCATATTGTTTTGGTGGTGTTGGTTGGAGGTGATACTCGATCAGTGTGTTCTCTTCTCGTTGTCACATATCAATGGGTAACGTTATCTCTACCTTGCTATATACGTCTCTTTTCGTGTTTCCAATTTTGATCGTATTACCGTTTTCATGCGTATATAAACCAACACATAAAATCATTCGAGACCTCACCTAATATAACGAAAATACGAAACATATTGATCGGCTGTTACAAGCATATATTCGTGTGTACAAGTATTGATTCGAGAGTGTTTATTGCCGACGTTAAACGGTTAAAACCTAGCATTAGTCGAATTTGAAAAGAGTATAAACTGGAAACTTTAAGTTAGTCAGAAGCTGTTTTGTTTCATTTGTTATAGTATCAACAAGCATGCTTTGAAATCAAGATATCATACTAATTATTTGAATGTTGCATGCTATAGTTAACATGAATATCAATTGATATATGCATACCTGATCTTTACGTAATATGTTAAAATTGTAAAGATATATATTTCTATATATTAAAAATGACATGATATGCAATATATCATAAATGACATGATATACCGTCAATATTTTAATATAGAGTTTAGTCTTATAAAATTGTTTATATATACATACGTTACTGATACGACAAAGTCAGATTTTAATAGTTGCGCATGGCTACTTATATTTGGCCATTTAAAGATTTTTGATCTCTAATTAAGAACTGATCGAACACAAACTGATATATGTAACTGTTGTCATCATGGAGTCATGGGCGAATTAGTTATGCATTCTTTTTGAAATAATGTTATTATGTCATCATCTCACATGATTTTATAATGAGAAACTCATACAAGGATCTAAAAATAAGAAATAAAGCATTCGAAATTGGTTTCGGCAATAATACAGTAATACGTGTACAACATTTGAGAAAGGAAGTTTTGCATGGAATGTAATATAGTTAGTTTTAAATTATGATATTACAAGTTGGTCCAACAATTTTATGCTTTAAAACCCTTTAAATGTGTCTCGCAAAGATTTGATAAAGAAGGTGTGTGCATTGTTTTAAAATGTGATCATGGCGTTGGTGTTTGTGTATGGTTGCAATCAACATAGTATTCGAACTAAATCGTGTTTGTTATCTACGGTCTTACAAAACTTGTTATACTATAATGATAGAGTTAAAATATTAAACATGGAAAACAATAGAGAACATGCGTATTTATATATAGATATATATATATATGTCGTGTGTATATGTGTAAACATGAAACGGTGTCGAGTTTGGATCGTTGCTGTATAAATTGATGTCGGGTATACATATAAATAAATTATGAACGACGGGGTCTAAAATTATATTTTTAATCTAAAATAATAGTATAACTTTAAAATAATTTATTTGACTTTTTAATATTAAATTTTTATAATTTACATTTACGACTCTAAACTTTGTTAAATTGTCATATTTAAACCTAAACTACTATATTGATGAGTTTGACCCCTAAAGATTTTTAAATTGTCATTATAACCTAAAGTATTAAATTAATATTCTGGGAAATTTACTAAACATGGAAACATACTAATTCGGGAAGCTTGCTTAAAATAGAAGTTACTAAAAATGGAAAGCCAACTAAAATGAGCAATCTGATTTAAAATAAGTGTTAATATTAATAATAAGCCGATCATTAATTCGTGTAGATTCGCTGAAGAAGGAGTGACTTCCTATTCTTAAGTTATGATATGGTTTCGTTGGCGGTTTAAGGTACAAATATTCTAACCTTTCAGTAAGGTTTCTTATGACTCATGATTCGTTCCATTGCCACTATACGCCTGATGATATTTTTGGTTCATTTGATAGTATGATTTCGTATCAAGACCCTTTTAAAAATATAACCTGATTACTTTTGAGAAAAACTATTTTTGAAATGATTTATGTGATTACGATACGATGCCAGTTTTATACGAAGGCTTTATGACTTTTATGAAATGTGTTTTTAAAGGAATACTTTTACGATAAAAAGGTTTTAAATAATTTTCTAAAGTCCTTAATTTGTTTTATTCTCTAAGATTCCTTATGACTTTCTTTTAACATCTTTTGATTATTTAACTTCAAATTTTGAACCTTTGCTATGAACCCTTTTTGCTATTACGAACCTTTGATTTGAACCTCATGATATGAATATTTGATTTGGGCATTTGACTTGAACCATTGCTATGCTTCCCTTTGTCTGATTCGTATTTGATTGATCGAGTTTGTTATGATTTGCTTGATAATTGTTGCATGCTATAGTTCTTATTCTTATAGCATTCCTATGCCCCATTTGTTGCCCATTATTTGATTAATTTGTAGCCAGTCATGGGGAGTCCATGGCCTTGCCACTGATGCACCAGTGGTATTGACACTATCTGTGGAGGTGGGTTTTAGTCCACAGCGTTCCCTTTAAGCTAGCTATTCAGGCCTATATTTATTATTGTATATGTTTACTTAGCCTAGAGCTTTGTGCATATATATTTGTATTTACAGGGAGCGTATGGATGCATCCTAGGTACTTTGTTTTGTTTTGAATTTGGTGAATGGGTATGTGTGTGCGATACACTCCATTTCACATTTGGTACATCGAGCTAGCTACTCTATGTACAATTTGATATATGATTGTGGGGCATTTCTGTTACTTCTACTATATATGTGATCCTTGTTGTTCTACCTTCCTTATTGTTATTGACTTATGCTTTCCTTAGTTTATTTGATTACACTTATGATTCATTTCATTTTTCCTTTGATTAGTTTGATATTCCTTATACGTATTCCCTTTGATCATATTCTGTTGATTCTATCATATGTTCCATATTCTTTGATATTCGTCTCAACAGGTTGGCTTGGATTCATTTTGGTTTCACTTTCGCTTCCCTTTTGTTATTAGCTTTTGTTTGTTTATATCTGTTAACTGGGTTTTTTAAGCTCAGCCGCATTTCTTTTCCTGCGGCAGGTTATTTAGAAGGAAGCTGGGTTGAGGTAAGAGTGCTTAGGAGCTTTTAGTGGACTACACGGTTGATAGCTTCCCATGGATTAGAGATGGACTTAGAGATTTCTCTTTTGATTCTTAGTTTGTAATTAGTTTGGAAGCTATTATGCTTAGATTTAGCACCCCATCATTTATTAGATTTGTTTTGTAACTCTTGTATTATTTAATGTATTCCGCTTGCTTATGTTCTGATTCGACCCCGTAATGTTACACTTTAGCCTTTTTGGGTTGGGGTGTTACAGAAGTAAACGGCAAAGTCTCAAATTCCTTGCTGGGAACAGTACCTGACGACGTCAAGCCTTAACACATGACGGCGTCAAGAGTGGCAAAAGAGGTGGATGTGGAAATTATAACGTGACGGCCCAGAGTGTTTTCAGTGTCCAAATACAAGTGACGGCCCAGAGCATATTTCTACATGAAGGCATCAAGACTGGATCTAGGCAATACGAATTTCAACTTGACGGTGAGTTGACGGCATCAGAGGCTAATACATGACGCCGTCAGGATGCTTAGTCTATATATATTTTTCCAATTTTTCATTGTAAAGGGTGGAACAAATTGTGGAATACTAAACACAAACCCTAGGTCGAATTTCCTGCATATTGAAGGGGTTTCAAACCCTTCTTTCTTCCATGTTTGAATAAAGATAAGTTCTTCAATAATAATTCAATATGTCTATGTATTGTTTGATTCTATCTTATGTTTATCTTTCTTTTAACATGTTAGGCTAGGTTTTTTATTGTGTTTGCTTAGATGTAGTGAAACCTAGATGTTGATTATTGGTTGATTGTTTATTTATAATTGTTACGGATGATTGTATTCAATGTTAGGCTTAAGAAAACTGGCAGACTTCCATTGGTAACTTGCTTGAATGTCTTAAGAAACATGATCGGAGGTGTACTACGATTTTTGGTTGTATTTAATGCATAAGTGAATTATAATGATCCCATGTTAGGAGCTTTTAGTCGGCTCGACATAGGAGTTAAGTAGGATCTTATAGAGTTAGGGAATATTGTACACGGCCCTACGACTAGTATTAAGGAATATAACCCGTCATCCATGCAATTGTAACAAGCTAATCAACCGGTAAAAGATATCTAGAGAGTAATGAAATCTAAGTAAACACAACTTTTCTCATTATTGTTTCCACCACATTAGTACATTAGTTAATTTTCATTTATTTTATTTTATTTTGATTGCATTTGTAGTTAACTGGGTTAGTTGGCTAGCAACTAATTCCGCTCACTCCTTCAAAACCCGAGATTTTACTTGCTTTCATAAAATATAAAAAAATACGAAAAGAATCATCCCTCACCTCTAGACCTAGTTTAGTAGGCTTTCTAATCCTAGCGACACTATTCCTGAGTTGAACGATCAATCCCCCGGTACTTGTCACTATACTATACTACAACGATCAGGTACACTGTCTAGTGGTGGTTGCAAGCTTCTCAAGATCCCTTGAGAGGTAAAACCTGATGCGAGGGCGCAATCCCCTGATTGGTCCGAAACAGTCAGATAATATCAACCAAGTAATGGTCAACAAGTCAAACAGCCTAAACCAATACTCCAGTGAGTTTAGTGTTTCCCCGGATCGTTAGATCCCAACGAGATGTGAAATCTGAAATAAAACGACTTCCAGATCAGGTGAATTGAACAGGAAAAGGGTTTAAGTGATTTGTACTACTGAAATATAAGAGTGAATAGCTTTAATAAGCTATATCAACTAATACGTGAAATCAGATAAGTACAAGTGAAAAAGGGACTGAAAAACGTAAACGTTTACTAATTAAACGTAAACAAAAACAAATTTAACTTATAGTAGGATTTTGCAAGCATTAGAGGCTTAAATGCAAATTAAATAAATTTAAAACACTTATTTTATAATTAAATACTATTTAATTAATTATTTTTATTTAATAACTATTATTAATTATTTAATAATTAACTAATAATTAGGAAAATGTAAAATAAGTCTAGAAAATTAAAATTAAAATTTCTAAAAATCTAAAATATTATAAAACTTATTTTTAAATTAAAATTATATTTTTCACAATATTTATCTATTTATTATTAATTAATTATTATTTAACTAATTATATTGATTAACTTATTTGTAATTACTAAAAAGACTTAGATAATTATGAAAAATTTTATATATCTAATTAACCATCACGGGAATCCTAAAAAAATTATAAAAACTTTATTTTATGTATTTACTAATTATTATTCTATTTATTAATTAATATCTAATTAAAATAATTAAATTATGAAAACTAGTAAATGAACAGTATAAATCACAAGAAAATTTCTAAAATTATTTTATGACTTATAGAAGCTAGGAAAAATAAAAAATATAGGTATTACCTTATAAAAATTAATTATGCTATTTAATTCTTATTTATTATTTAATTACTACCTCCGTCCCATAATTATTGTCCACGTTTAACTTTTGAAGACTTTATTTTGTAACTTTGACCTTAAATGTTTTTATTTATATAATATAATACTTGATAAAAATTATACGAATGAAAATATATTTAAAACACAATCCATTTATATATTTTGCATTAAGTAATATATATCACAAAGAAAAATATTTACGGTCAAAGTTGAAAGCTAAAGACTGAAAAAGTCAAATGTGGACAATAATTATGGGACGGAGGGAGTATTAATTTAACTAATATTAATTCTAAATAACACTAGATGACAAAAGAAAAATCTGGAAAAATTTATAAAACTACTTTAATATATAATAGATTTAATAAAAATATAAAATAGCAGAAGTGCTTATAAATAAGCTAAAAGGAAAATTAAATAGATAATTTCTATTAAATAGAAGCTATCACTATAATTAAGTTTGGTTTTTTTTGTTTTTCTTTTACAAAACTAATTAAATACTTAAAATAAGAAACTTTAATAAAGGAAAATAATTTATAAACACAAAATAAGCACTAAGAGTGCTTATTACTCAAAACAGTTGACTTTTATTGACTTTGCTAAGAAATAAGCTCAACTGAGCTTGTGTGGGGCCCACAAGGGCAAAAGCTTATCTCTCTGACTTATGTGAACTAGTTTGAGTGAGATTATATCAAATAAGCAGATAAATAAGCCACACAACAACAATAAGCACTTGCTTGTTGATGTTGCTGAGACAGATTTGGGACAACCTTTTGGACTAAATACAGGTGGGGTCCACTAGCCTAGGGGTCAAACAAAGGGTCAAAAGGTCAACTCTGGTAGGAGGGGGGTTGGGAGAACCCAAGGTTAAGGTGTGGGACCCACTGGGTGATCCACAAAACACAACCAAAGTTGGTGTTGTGGCTTAGGTCTGCTGAGACAGGGCAATCACCTTGCCCTGCAGCTCAGTTCAAGGGGCATATTTGTCCACAAAATAAAATCTTAAAAATATGACAACAATTAAAATCACAAGTTAAGCTGGTAGAGTTTTCACAAAACAATTTTCAGGTTGTAAATCACAACACACAAATCATGAAAATTCTTGCTAATTTGGTGAAAATCTGACTAAACACTTTTTGACTTTTACTAATTTTAAGCTAGGTTGACTAATATGAAATTTGATTGATCCTAGCTGATTGAAGATGTTGTAATAAGCTTATGTGAAACTAATTTAGGCCCAAGATACAAAAGATAAGCTTATGTGAGTGATTGTGTCACTCAAATCCTAACACAGTTAACTGTGTTGGATTTCTTTGGTAATTATGACTTTTTAGACAATGATCACACAATTTTATGACTTAAATTACCTATGTGCATCTTCTAAGACATGAAACAAACAAGAAATACACAAGAATCCTACTGAGACTTGATGAAATACAAAGATCCAAACACTCCTTATTTGACTGAGGTGGATGTTTTTCAAAGCAAATGATCTACACAATTCATGAAAATGATTCCAATCATCATATTATCATTAAACAGTACTGATTGAGCATGATTCAGTAAACAAATAAGCATAAAACACTGAGAGTACAAAGTTAAGATTTTTATAGTTAAAATTTAGATTTGTGGCAACTTCAATTATCAAAGAACAATTTAGCTATATTAAGCAATATTTCTACTCAATATGGATACAGAAACACAAAAACACAAAAAATTATATCTATGAAATACTTATACAGTAGAATACAAGAATTGAATTTTGAACTTACAAAATGCAAAACAGATGAAAATCAAGAGCCAAGGACCAATATCAATCCTATTTCCTCCCTTGAGGATCTAAACCAATACTCCAAAGCTGCTTCCTTTCCAAATCACCCTTGAATCAGAACACAAAACTCAGATTCTCAGTTTTGACTTTCATTGACCAAGTGGTTCTTTTGAGTATTTCTTAGTTATACTAATTTTTAGGTTACTAGAAGCTTTTATAAAGCTTCATGGGAGCTTAAGTGACCCTTTTCAGTTCTTAACATCAACCAAGAACATCAGTTAAGTATAATGAGATTTTAGAAATTTGAAACTTGTATTAAACTGAATTCATACATAAAAACAGAAATTGATTATTGATATTAAGTTCACATACACTAAAAAGGTTTAAGAGTACAAGTTACAAGCTTAGATTACACTGAGAATAGAAAAACTTTCTAATCGACATACATAATTTTAAATTAAAACTAGATAGCTTCCACATTGCTTCCCTCCTCTTCTTTATAGACTAAAAAGCTTCCTTGTCGACCTCTGAGCAAATCCCATCACATCTCAGCCTTTGAATTCAACTCTATCATCAAAATCGTCCATTTGGCGTTTTGGCGCCAAAATTCAAACACGTGGCTAGGGCAGAGATTTTGCAATTAAAGAACTTTGGAATGATGTATGAGGTGTAGGGAGACATGGAAGATATTTTTGATGCAAGTTAGGGCTTAGGATGGAAAACAGAGGAGTGGAACTGGTTTGGAGGGAATTTTGGATGGAGATTGCATTAAATGAAAGAGTGGGTTGATGTGATGAGGTGTGGAGAGTTAGGCCAGCTGGGGGGTTGAGGTGGAGCAAAACCATGGTGGTTTTGGTTTGCAGAGGAAGGTGAGGGAGTGGTACAGTGGTGGTGGTTTGGGGAAGATGGGTCAACGAGGGGTTTGACCCCCGTTTTATTAAAAGTGGGGTGTGGACTGGGCCTAGGAGTGGGCTGGGTGAGGGGTGTTGGGTTTAATAGTGGGTGGGTTTGTTTGTTTGGTTTATTTATTTAATAGGGTCCGGTTTGGTTTAATAGTGAACAACAAGGACCGATTGTGTAATTTAGTGAAAGTTGAGGGCTGTTTGTTGCCAATTTCCCAAAGTATTGATAAGGACCATTATTGTCATTTATGAATAACCCAAGGACCTAAGATATAAATTTCCAATTTTCAAAACCCAGGGACCTTTTCTGCCAATTCCACAAACTCCAGGGACCAAACCTGTAATTTTCTGATTTTTGAAGGGTTTAACTTGTAACTTCTCAAAAGTTATCATAAGGACCAATTTTGTCAATTTAGAATAGTGCAAGGTTTATTTTTCACATTTTCTATTTTTCAAAACCTTAGGGACTAATTTTGACACTTTTCAAAGTTGAGGGACCAAAGTTGTAAATATGTGATTTTAAACTTTAAAGGACTATTTCTTACAACTTATGAATCCCAAGGACCTTTTATGACATTTGTACAAGTTTTGATTTACCAGGGACTAGTTTTGCCAATTTTTCAAAGTTCAGGGACTGAAACTGTAATTTATGTGAAATGTTTTGTTTTTCATCAGTTTTCAATCCTTTTGCATAAAAACACAATCCAGGGATAATTTTATGTATTTTAAGGCATTCCTGTGTGTTTTCATATGTTTTTGCAGTTTAAATGTAACAGAAATGATGAGTATTTACACACTCATCATCCCCCGTATCAAAGTATACCGCTTTTAAGGGGTCATTTAAGCCGTCAACATATTGAATGATCATATGCGAAAAGTGTACCGCTTTTAAGGGGTCATTTAAGCCCGAATTCGTAATTATTTGATCAAATATTGCCCTAAATCGTTACTTTTGTCATTTTAGGTACTTTTGAGGAGAAATCTGAAAAAGGAAGCATTTTAGACGTTTTTGGAGCATAAAAGTGAAGAAAATGGCAAAGTCTCAAATTTCTTGTTGGGAACAGTACTTGATGATGTCAAGGAGTAACACATGACGGCGTCAAGAGTGGCAAAAAAGGTGGATGTGGAAATTATAACGTGACGGTCCAGAGTGTTTTCAGTGTTATTGGCCTGACGGCGTCACAAAGGCCGTCAGGATCCAAATACAAGTGACGGCCCAGAGGAGATTTACACATGAAGGCGTCAAGACTGGATCTAGGCAAAATACGACTTTCAACTTGGCGGCGAGTTGACGGCTTCAGAGGCTAATACATGACACCATCAGGATGCTTAGTCTATATCTATTTTTCCAATTTTTCATTGTAAAGTGTGGAACAAATTGTGGAATATTAAACACAAACCCTAGGTCAAATTTCCTGCATATTGAAGGGGTTTCAAACCCTTATTTCTTCCATGTTTGAATAAAGATAAGTTCTTCAATAATCATCCAATATGTCTATGTATTGTTTGATTCTATCTTATGTTTATCTTTCTTTTAACATGTTAGGCTAGGTTTTTATTGTGTTTGCTTAGATGTAGTGAAACCTAGATGTTGATTATTGGTTGATTGTTTGTTTATAATTGTTACGGATGATTGTATTCGATGTTAGGCTTAAGAAAACTGGTAGACTTCCATTGGTAACTTACTTGAACTTCTTAAGAAACATGATCGGAGGTGTACTACGATTTTTGGTTGTATTTAATGCATAAGTGAATTCTAATGATCCCATGTTAGGAGCTTTTAGTCGGCTCGACATAGGAGTGAAGTAGGATCTTATAGAGTTAGGGAATATTGTACATGGCCCTACGACTAGTATTAAGGAATATAACCCGTCATCCATGCAATTGTAACAAGCTAATCAACCGGTAAAAGATATCTAGGGAGTAATGAAATCTAAGTAAACACAAATTTTCTCATTATTGTTTCCACCACATTAGTTAATTTTCATTTCTGTTATTTTATTTTGATTGCATCTTTAGTTAGTTGGGTTAGTTGGCTAGCAACTAATTCCGCCCACTCCTTCAAAATCCGAGATTTTACTTACTTTCATAAAATTTATAAAAATACAAAAAGAATCATCCCTCACCTCTAGACCTAGTTTAGTAGGCTTTCTAATCCTAGCGACACTATTCCTGAGATGAACGATCAATCCCCTGGTACTTGTCACTATACTATACTACAACGATCAGGTACACTGCCTGGTGCGGGTTGTAAGCTTCTCAAGATCCCTTAAGAGGTAAAATCTGTTGCGAGGGCGCAATTCCCACGTACCAAAAGACCTCTTTGATAGTTTATCGTAGGTGCTTACGTTAAGTGGTGGAGGTTTGATCCTTTCCCAAGCCTATGGTAATCTATTTCCTATGGCAGGTAGTGAGAGATGTTTTCCATTTCCATATTGTGATATATACTTTATTACACCCGAGAGATGTGAGTATCTAAACACTATTTGCGAGGTGCTAGTGTATGACCTCCATGCTTGTTTTTGGTTTTTAGTGGAATGATTATTTGTTTTAATTACTTTTATATTAGTGTTAAATGACCCATAGCTTGCATTTTGATTAGAATAAAAGCGCATTTGCTTGAGGACAAGCAAATCTCAAGTGTACGGGTATTTGATGAGGCGAAAAGTGTACCGCTTTTAAGGGGTCATTTAAGCCCGAATTCATAATTATTTGATCAAATATTGCCCTAAATCGTTCCTTTTGTCATTTTAGGTACTTTTGAGGAGAAATCTGGAAAAGGAAGCATTTTGGACGTTTTTGGAGCATAAAAGTGAAGAAAACGGTAAAGTCTCAAAATTCCTTGCTGGAACAGTACCTGACGACGTCAAGCCTTAACACATGACGGCGTCAAGAGTGGCAAAAGAGGTGGATGTGGAAATTATAACGTGACGGTCCAGAGTGTTTTCAGTGTTATTGGCCTGACGGCGTCACCAAGGCCGTCAGGGTCCAAATACAAGTGATGGCCCAGAGCATATTTCTACATGAAGGCATCAAGCGGTCAAGACTGGATCTAGCCAATACGAATTTCAACTTGGCGGCGAGTTAACGGCGTCAGAGGCTAATACATGACGCCGTCAGGATGCTTAGTCTATATATATTTTTCCAATTTTTCATTGTAAAGTGTTGAACAAATTGTGGAATACAAAACATAAACCCTAGGTCGAATTTCCTGCATATTGAAGGGGTTTCAAACCCTTCTTTCTTCCATGTTTGAATAAAGATAAGTTCTCCAATAATCATTCAATATGTCTATGTATTGTTTGATTCTATCTTATGTTTATCTTTCTTTTAACATGTTAGGCTAGGTTTTTATTGTGTTTGCTTAGATGTAGTGAAACTTGGATGTTGATGTAGTGAAACCTAGATGTTGATTATTGGTTGATTGTTTGCTTATAATTGTTACGGATGATTGTATTCGATGTTAGGCTTAAGAAAACTGGCAGACTTCCATTGGTAACTTGCTTGAACGTCTTAAAAAACCTGATCGGAGGTGTACTATGATTTTTGGTTGTATTTAATGCATAAGTGAATTATAATGATCCCATGTTAGGAGCTTTTAGTCGGCTCGACATTGGAGTGAAGTAAGATCTTATAGAGTTAGGGAATATTGTACACGGCCCTACGACTAGTATTAAGGAATATAACCCGTCATACATGCAATTCTAACAAGCTAATGAACCGGTAAAAGATATCTAGAGAGTAATGAAATCTAAGTAAACACAACTTTTTTCATTATTGTTTCCACCACATTAGTATATTAGTTTAATTTTCATTTCTGTTATTTTATTTTGATTGCATCTTTAGTTAATTGGGTTAGTTGGCTAGCAACTAATTCCACCCACTCCTTCAAAACCTGAGATTTTACTTGCTTTCATAAAATATATAAAAATACAAAAAGAATCATCCCTCACCTCTAGACCTAGTTTAGTAGGCTTTCTAATCCTAGCGACACTATTCCTGAGTTGAACGATCAATCCCCCGGTACTTGTGGCTATACTATACTACAACGATCAGGTACACTGCCTGATGGGGGTTGCAAGCTTCTCAAGATCCCTTGAGAGGTAAAACCTGTTGCGAGGGCGCAATCCCCCGTATCAAAAACTCTTTGGCGCGTCACGTGTATTTGATTTATCTACCTCTTTGTCAAGTCTTGACGCCGTCACTAGTATCTTGTGACGCCGTCATGTGCAATTTCCATCATGATTTTGAGACTTTGTTGTTTTCTTCACTTTTTCGCTCCAAAAACGTTCAAAATGATTCCTTTTGTAAATTTCCTCTCAAAAGTGCCTAAAATGACAAAAGAAATGATTTAGGGCAATATTTGATCAAATAATCTCGACTTTGGCCTTAAATGACCCCCAAAAGCGGTACACTTTTCGCTTCATCAAATACCCTTACACTTGAGATTTGCTTGTCCTCAAGCAAATGCGCTTTTATTCTAATCAAAATACAAGCTAGGCGTCATTTAACACTAATATATTAATTGCAACAAATAATCATTTCACTTCAACCAAAAACAAGCACGGAAATTATACACTAGCACCTCACAAATAGTGTTTAGATACTCACATCTCTCAGGTGTAATAAAGTATATATCACAATATGGAAATGGAAAACATCTCTCACTACCTGTCATAGCAAATAGATTACCATAGGTTTGGGAAAGGATCAAACCTCCACTACTTGGCATAAGCACCTAAGATAAACTATCAAAGAGGTCTTTTTAAAGGGTTATAACGTCAGGTGTAGGGATATGATAAACACGGTTTTGTTGGATAAACGCAATATTTATTGGTGGCGAGTTAATCATCTTGGTTAATTACATGTACAATGTGGCGTTGCTAAGCGAAGACTCGACTCGAATTAAGCTAATAAAAAACTAACAAAACATAAAACAAACGTTAAATGAAATGGGATGGTAGTCCGCATGTTTTTTTTTTTTTTTTTTTTTTTTTTTTTTTTTTTTTTTGCATACACTTTTACCCTACCATCCAAAATAATACATCATAGGGAATTTGCATTCTCCTTACACTTGAACTTTTACATAATTTACAATCGAGTATTCTAATGACTCGAATTAAGATAATCAAAACACTTGGAGTACTTTTTAAGATTAACACACATATGGGGGTAATATATGATGTTCATCCCCAATACTCCATAACACTAGTACTTTACCCATAAGTCCCAATCGTTCCAAAACAATATGTACAAGATATGACTCGACTTAGCAACCATTTAATCAATTAGACAATTAACTAAGGGTTTAAACAAATAACAATAATGCATTAAAGATGAGTGCATTAATGGAAGGCTAAGGCGATTTGGTTGCACATTTGGGGTGGATTGTTAACAAATTCATCCTTTAAGTAAAATGCTTAAAGTTAGAAACGAAAAAGATAGACTCGGAGGGGTGTACTAGGGGTATCGTGTACTAAAAATGAGTACAACGCAAAGGTGTGGGAAAATTAATTGACTTTACTAGTCAAAGAATTATGAATTTATTGGTCAAGTAATTATAATACGGGTTTAAACACAAGGGTTATCCTAATGCCTCTTATCATGTAGTAAATCCTACTACACGAATGTAGTCTCACTAGCGGTCTCGGGATGCATCACTAACGCAAGTTCTAGAATCTAAGTACTACCGGTACACTCATAAGCATTAATAATGAATGCTTTTCCTAACAAATCTAAAGGCGAACCTCACATATTTGGGTGGAATTTTTTTTTGAGTGGTACGGTTTTTGTGCTAGTCATACAACTCCTATCCATGAGACGCTCATTAAGGCTAAAGCTTCACTCCTAAGTGTTGTAAAAAAATTTAAATTTGGTGCTAAAATTGCCCTAATAAATATTTCTCTTGGTTTTATTACACACCTACTATTGAACAAACAAACTCAAGCGTAATTGTATTCTCTAAGGTATCATCATTTACCCTCCCCTTACACTTAGGCTGAACATTGTCCCCAATGTTCAACAAAAAGGATGTAAAAGTAATGAAGGTAAAAGAATGAAAACAAATACTCCCCTGATTCGTTCGGTGTGGATAAACGGATAACAAGATTAAATCCTCCTCCAAGAAAATGAACGTTGAAAGCTTCCCTCCAGAAATATAAATGATCTTCTTGTCCAATATAACCTATTAAACCTGAGAAAACAATCATGGCAAACCTCGCGTAAAATCGGCGACAATCTATATATATAAGGAGATGATTTAGGCTCAGGCATGCTCTCATCAAAGGTCACATTGAAGGATTCCTCAATCCTCATTGTTTTCTTGTTAAGCACTATGTATGCTTTACTATTTTGAGAATATCCTAGGAACACACCTTCATACGACTTTGGGTCGAATTTGGTGAGATATTCTTTGGTGTTAAGTATAAATACTTTGCAACCAAATACTCTAAAATATTCTAGGGATGGTTTTCTATTCCTAAGTATTTCATAAGGCATTTTATTAATTACCTTTCTTATGTAGACTCTATTAAAAATGTAGCAAGCGGTATCTAGGGCATGACACCTGATGAGTGCTCAAACACTCATCATTTTTTGTCAAATCTGAACTGCAAAACATACAAAAGCACTCAGAAACGCATCAAAATACTGAAAATATTTCAAAATTGTGTTTTATATGTTTTAGATGCAAAAAGAGTAAAATCAGATGAAAAACGTACAAAGTTTGCAAAATTAGCAGTTTCAGTCCCCCAACTTTCATAAAATGTCAAAACTAGTCCCTGGTCATTCAAAATATGGAAAATTATCACCAAAGGTCCTTTTAAAATCATAAGTTGTCATATTTAGTCCTTTGGTGAAAAATCTCAAAAGTTTTGGAAATTTACAAGTTTAGTCCCTAAACTTCATAAATTGACAGATTTGGTCCCTGGGAAGTATTTCTTGGTAAAAAAGTGAATTTTGGTCCTTGGGTAAAAAGTTTGAAGAAAGTTACAATTTGGCCCCTGGAGTTTCATAAATGGCAAAACAAGTCCCCCGGGTTTTCAAAAATGGAAAATTATCTTTTATAACCCTTATACTATTCAGACTTGTCATGTTTAGCCCTTGTGATAACTATGGAAAAATGACAAAACCAGCCCCTCACTTTCAGCTAATTACATGTATGGTCCTTGTGATTTGCTACTTACCAAACGGACCCTTGAAGTTATTAAAACCCAACACCAAACACAACCCCAGCCCACACCTTATACCTCCCACAAAAGCCCACCACCATCTGGCCCAAACACAATAATAAAATACTCCCTCCCATTTTATTTAATCACCCAGGGTCAAACAAACGTTAACCACCTCCTTCCAAACCCCACATGTCTGATAAACAACCTGCACACTCAACCCCCCTCCTCACCTCCACCTCAGCTACCCATGCTTTGTCCCTCCACCTCACCACAACCCTCCAAGATACAATTAATGCCCACAATTCACTCCAAGTTACCCAAGCCTGCCTTTTCCACTTTTCCCGCCAAAAAAGAATTCAACGGCCAAGATCAAATGAAGCCATCGTAAGGCCATTATTCAGTGTAGGAATGAAAGAGAAAGTCCCAGGGACTTATAAAAGTGAAGAAAAAAGTTGGAAGCAGTAGTAGTTAATAGAGGATAGCTAGTTAACTTAGTTTAGTGTCGATTTGATGTAATTTACTTTTTAAAGTGTACTTTTTAGCTTAAAATGTTTGTATTCTGTCTTTGTAATGTAAGTGAAACTCATTGTGAGTCTTAATTTCAGTTTGTTGTTCAAATTTAAGTTTATGGGAATTTTACCTTAAAACCTTATTTAGCTTCAAATTGTTAAATCTGATTGTCCAGTGCTCTATTAAACTCATAATAGCTAAATATTATGCTTTCTCAAGTTTTTCAAGCAAAGAAAACAGTTTAGGATTTAGAACTCAAAAATTCCAAAAATTCAAGAAAAATAAAAAAGAAAATCAAAAATCAGGAGAAGGAAGACAGAGATGGTGATTACTATGGTTTAGAATCTCAGGGGAGATGTTAGGGTAGGTTTGGTTCATGGTTCTTGGTCTTGAATGCTAACAGGCCTTTTGTAAGTCTTACCCTCATTTTATGCTTTCTACTGTAGCATTGCTTGATAGGGTTTATTTTATGTTAATTTTAGCTTAACCTAGTCTATTATTGCTTATTAGATAAGTTTTTGTCCATTTCTCATGCTTGTGCCTAGACTTCATAATTTTTTCATGATTAACTGATAAAATGGTATTGTGGATGATTATGGTTAAATGATGTTAAGATTGATGTTTCTGAGCTAAATGGAACTTATTTTATCATGATATAACAGTGAGCTTTGGTATTGTTATTTGAAATCATCATTTACTTTGAAAATCTTCAAATTCAGTTAGTATAAGGGGTGTTTGGTAGAAGCTGTTTCAAGGCACTCAGAGTTGTTTCAGTTGTTGCTTATGCTGGATACATGCTATCATAGTTACTATTATGTCATTTTAGTCACTTAAACCATGCCTCATTTGTAAAAAAGTCAATCTCTTAGTGCAACCTTACATATCTATTCATTGTTGAGATTTAGGGGTGATCATGTCACCATTTCAATTCATAAACAGGAGTTTAAGCATAATTTAGTTTACTTATAGATTATTTTAACATATTAAATCAGTAGGATAGATTAGAATCTCACCAAAGTCAAAATAATCAAAAATACCAAAAAGTCAAAAGTGCACTCTTTAAGTTTTTCCCAAAATTGCATGAATTTTCTTGAATTGTGTATTTGGTTTCAGGCCTTGTGATTCTTAGGATTGATAGTCTACCATCTTAATTTTAAGATTCCAATGTCATTTTATTTTTGTGATTTTTATTGTGGGTCCCAGCTTGCTTCAAACACACCTGCAGGGCAAGGGTATGCGCTGCTTCAGCTTAGCTGTTTCAACACCCCAACTTCCAGGGTCTCCCCTGGCCTCACCAGTGGGTCCCACAGGGTGGTTTTTGGCTCTAAAGATAGATCTCCTAGCTACCTATCTTGATCTAAGCTCCATTTGAGCTTGAGCTTCCTTGCCCCTATCTGAATTTGGCTCACAAGTTACCTGTAGGCCTGTGGTTTAGGCAGGGTATGGAATTGCTTATTTGCTTGTTCTGAGCTTATAAGTATAAGCAATTGTACCATTTAACTTCCTTTCTGTATCTTTAGCTTGTACAAACCTTAATCCATCCCTAGTTCCATCTTGGCAGCTTATTTTGAGCTTTTTCAAGCTTAGTTTGACCAAAAGTCAACTGATAAGCTTATAAGAACTCATAGTGCTTATTTCTGATATATAAAAAAGTTGTTTTTGTAAAAGTTTAATGTTTTTAGGTATAAAATAGTTCTCAAAAAGAAAAATCCAGAAAAAACAATTTAATTTCAAGTGATAGTTTCTATTTAATGTAATTTAAATTTTTAATTTACCTTTTTAGATTTTTTTTAAGCACTTAGCATTTTTATATTTTTTTAAAATTCCTTTTACCTTAAAGTATTTTTAGTAATTTTCTCAGATTTTTATTTTGTCATTTAGTATTTATTAGATTTAATATTAATTTAATTAATAATTAATTAATAATTAAGTTTTAAAGTAAACCCTAGTTTTTATATTTTTTCTAGCTTTTATAAGTTATAAAATAATTTTAGGAATTTTCTTGTAATTTCTACTGTTCATTTCCTAGTTTTTGTAATTTATTTAGTTTAATTAGTAATTAATTAATATTTAATATAATAATTAGTAAAATAGTGTAAAAACTTATAAAACAAACTTTTTACAATTTTTTAGGATTACTGTGATGGTTAATTAGATTTGTAAAATTTTTCTTAATTTTTAAGTTAGTTTGTTATTTTTAATAATTTAAATTAATTAAAATTAGTTAAGTAATTAATAATTAGTAATTAATTAATAATAAATAATTGAATAGTGTAAAAAGTTATTTTCTTTTTCTATAAATTTTCTTTTAACCTTAGGTTTGTAAAAAATTCATTTTCACCCCCTGGGGGTTTTCAGATTTCAGTTTTCACTTTTTATTTTGTACGTTTACGTTAATTTAAATGTAAACGTACGCGTTTTAGGTTTTAAACGTTTCTGGTTTTTCTAAATTTCCCGTCTTGTTTATATAGCTTATTTAAGCTATTTCATTGTACAAATCAGTAGTATAATCAATCACAAACCCCTTTCTGTCCAAATTGACATTTTCTCCGATGATCCTATTCCGGAGTTTGAAGCCTTTACCTTTGATCATATGGGAGACAAGATTAGGGGCAGTACCACTTCTCATTCTCAAATTTCTCTCCCCGAATATGATTCATTCCCCTTTGAGGAGTTCTCCGGTGAACTCACTCATATCATATCTCCACCAGAATATGATAACTTCTACTTTGATCTAGACAAAGATGATCTTTGTGTTCCGGAGGGAAATATTCTCAACCTTAAGAATTTGATTGATATCAAAATCCCATCCCTCCCACCCATATGTATAGATCATACGAACCTAAATGATGAGATTCATGATACACCAATTATGGATTCTCTTTCTGATGATGATGATGACTTTATCTTGATTGTCATCAAGATCTTTCTACCCTTCTTCACCTACAGGGTGACTTCCCCTGTTCTTCATTCCTTTGGGAATGAAGACATTATCTTTGACCCCGGCATCACCGCTTATAGTTTATACTATCTTAAGCCGGGAACTTATCTCATCGGTGTGGAACTTTCACGTGCTTCAAATGTTTGTCCAAACATCTTGAATGAAAGTCCGGTGGAGATTGTTTCTTCCACATCATGCTTCCCCATGGACAAATGAATTCAGGGTCGAGTCAAGCTAGCGACTCGGTAAACAAAAACAGTAGCATGTACTTAGGGTTTTCACCCTAAGTGTGGGGGAGTTACCCCTACTATGGTTACAAATAAAGCGAAAAAATTGTGTTTTTCACATTTAGCTTGTAATGTTGCCCTTTTACGTTCAAAGAGTCGGCATAATAACCGGGACTTTGAATATTGAGGACAATATTCATTATAAGTGTGGGGGGGTATTTCGCTATTCTAGCGAATTTTATCACATTTTACTATCTAGTACCCCCGTTTTTGCCAAAAAAAAAATCACCAAAGTTTCAAAATTTTTTGTGGTTATCAGTCCGCCATTTCTAACCTACAAAAGGATTGGCTAATCCAGGAGCGCCATATCCTAAAAAGTGAATAAGTTGGCTAGACCGCAAGATTATGGCTTGTGGTAAAGGCAATGGAAAAACCATAATTGGTAATCAGCTCACCAAGATGTTGACTATTTCATCAAGAGTTGGCTAGTCCAGAAGCAAACGGCTTTTGGTAAAGACAAATCAAATCCGTTGACAGCTGGTGGTTTGCTCAAAATCACATGGTTATCAAGTGGACCATAGTTCTTACTTGAACTGACACATTTGGCTACTCCAGAAGTAATGGATTTTGGTAAAGAGTTTCAAATCCATTAAGTTTTTAAAACAGTTTATTGCTAGGGACTAGCAATAGTTTAGTGTGGGGGGTTAATGAGTGCTCAAATACTCATCATTTTTGGTCAAATCTGAACTGCAGAACATACAAAAATACTCAGAAATGCATCAAAATACTGAAAATATTTCAAAATTGTGTTTTATATGTTTTAGATGCAAAACGAGTAAAATCAGATGAAAAACGTACAAAGTTTGCAAAATTGGCAGTTTCAGTCCTCCAACTTTTATAAAATGTCAAAACTAGTCCCTGGTCATTCAAAATACGGAAAATCATCACCAAAGGTCCTTTTAAAATCATAAGTTGTCATATTTACTCCTTTGGTGAAAAATCTCAAAAGTTTTAGAAATTTACAAGTTTAGTCCCTAAACTTCATAAATTGACAGATTTGGTCCCTGGGAAGTATTTCTTGGTAAAAAAGTGAATTTTGGTCCTTGGGAAATTACAAGTTGGCAAATGTGGTCCTTGGGTAAAATTTTTGAAGAAAGTTACAATTTGGCCCCTGGAGTTTCATAAATGGCAAAACAAGTTCACCGGGTTTTCAAAAATGGAAAATTATCTTTTATAACCCTTATACTATTCAGACTTGTCATGTTTAGCCCTTGTGATAACTATGGAAAAATGACAAAACCAGCCCCTCGCTTTCAGCTAATTACATGTATGGTCCTTGTGATTTTCTACTTACCAAACGGACCCTTGAAGTTATTAAAACCCAACACCAAACACAACCCCAGCCCACACCTTATACCTCCCACAAAATCCCACCACCATCCGGCCCAAATACAATAATAAAATACTCCCTCCCATTTTATTTAATCACCCAGGGTCAAACAAACGTTAACCACCTCCTTCCTCACCCCACATGTCTGATAAACAACCTGCACACTCAACCCCTCTCCTCACCTCCACCTCAGCTACGCATGCTTTGTCCATCCACCTCACCACAACCCTCCAAGATACGATTAATGCCCACAATCCACTATAAGTTACCCAAGCCTGCCTTTTCCACTTTTCCCGCCAAAAAAGAATTCAACGGCCAAGATCAAATGAAGCCATCCTAAGGCCATTATTCAGTGTGGGAATGAAAGAGAAAGTCCTATGGACTTAAAAAAGTGAAGAAAAGAGTTGGAAGCAGTAGTAGTTAACAGAGGATAGCTAGTTAACTTAGTTTAGTGTCGATTTGATGTAATTTACTTTTTAATGTGTACTTTTTAGCTTAAAAAGTTTGTATTCTATCTTTGTAATGTAAGTGAAACTCATTTTGAGTCTTAATTTCAGTTTGTTGTTCAAATTTAAGTTTATGGGAATTTTACCTTAAAACCTTATTTAGCTTCAAATTGTTAAATCTGATTGTCCAGTGCTCTATTAAACTCATAATAGCTAAATATTATGCTTTCTCAAGTTTTTCAAGCAAAGAAAACAGTTTAGGAATTAGAACTCAAAAATTCCAAAAATTCAAGAAAAATAAAAAAGAAAATCAAAAATCAGGAGAAGGAAGACAGAGATGGTGATTACTATGGTTTAGAATCTCAGGGGAGATGTTAGGGTAGGTTTGGTTCATGGTTCTTGGTCTTGAATGCTAACAGGCCTTTTGTAAGTCTTACCCTCATTTTATGCTTTCTACTGTAGCATTTCTTGATAGGGTTTATTTTATGTTAATTTTAGCTTAACCTAGTCTATTATTGCTTATTAGATAAGTTTTTGTCCATTTCTCATGCTTGTGCCTAGACTTCATAATTTTTTCATGATTAACTGATAAAATGGTATTGTGGATGATTATGGTTAAATGATGTTAAGATTGATGTTTCTGAGCTAAATGGAACTTATTTTATCATGATATAACAGTGAGCTTTGGTATTGTTATTTGAAATCATCATTTACTTTGAAAATCTTCAAATTCAGTTAGTATAAGGGGTGTTTGGTAGAAGCTGTTTCAAGGCACTCAGAGTTGTTTCAATTGTTGCTTATGTTGGATACATGCTATCATAGTTACTATTATGTCATTTTAGTCACTTAAACCATGTCTCATTTGTAAAAAAAGTCAATCTCTTAGTGCAACCTTACTTATCTGTTCACTGTTGAGATTTAGGGGTGATCATGTCACCATTTCAATTCATAAACAGGAGTTTAAGCATAATTTAGTTTACTTATAGCTTATTTTAACATATTAAATCAGTAGGATAGATTAGAATCTCACCAAAGTCAAAATAATCAAAAATACCAAAAAGACGAAAATACACTCTCTAAGTTTTTCCCAAAATTGCATGAATTTTCTTGAATTGTGTATTTGGTTTCAGGCCTTGTGATTCTCAGGATTGATAGTCTACCATCTTAATTTTAAGATTCCAGTGTCATTTTATTTTTGTGATTTTTATTGTGGGTCCCAGCTTGCTTCAAACACACCTGCAGGGCAAGGGTATGCCCTGCTTCAGCTTAGCTGTTTCAACACCCCAACTTCCAGGGTCTCCCCTAGCCTCACCAGTGGGTCCCACAGGGTGGTTTTTGGCTCTAAAGATAGATTCCTAGCTACCTATCTTGATCCAAGCTCCATTTGAGCTTGAGCTTCCTTGCCCCTATCTGAATTTGGCTCACAAGTTACCTGTAGGCCTGTGGTTTAGGCAGGGTATGGAATTGCTTATTTGCTTGTTCTGAGCTTATAAGTATAAGAAATTGTACCATTTAACTTCCTTTCTATATCTTTAGCTTGTACAAACCTTAATCCATCCCTAGTTCCATCTTGGCAGCTTATTTTGAGCTTTTTCAAGCTTAGTTTGACCAAAAGTTAACTGATAAGCTTATAAGCACTCATAGTGCTTATTTCTGATATATAAAAAAGTTGTTTTTGTAAAAGTTTAATGTTTTTAGGTATAAAATAGTTCTCAAAAAGAAAAATCCAGAAAAAACAATTTAATTTCAAGTGATTGTTTCTATTTAATGTAATTTAACTTTTTAATTTTCCTTTTTAGATTTTTGTTAAGCACATAGAATTTTTATATTTTTTTTTTTAAATTCCTTTTACCTTAAAGTATTTTTAGTAATTTTCTCAGATTTTTATTTTGTTATTTAGTATTTATTAGATTTAATATTAATTTAATTAATAATTAAGTTTTAAATAGCAAAATTAGTCTTTATAAAGTAAACCCTAGTTTTTGTATTTTTTCTAGCTTTTATAAGTTATAAAATAATTTTAGGAATTTTCTTGTAATTTCTACTGTTCATTTCCTAGTTTTTATAATTTATTTAGTTTAATTAGTAATTAATTAATGTTTAATATAATAATTAGTAAAATAGTGTAAAAACATATAAAACAAACTTTTTATAATTTTTTAGGATTACTGTGATAGTTAATTAGATTTGTAAAAATTTTCTTAATTTTCTATGTTAGTTTGTTATTTTTAATAATTTAAATTAATTAAAATTAGTTAAGTAATTAATAATTAGTAATTAATTAATAATAAATAATTAAATAGTGTAAAAACTTATTTTCTTTTTCGATAAATTTTCTTTTAACCTTAGGTTTGTAAAAAATTCATTTTCACCCCCTGGGGGTTTTCAGATTTCAGTTTTCACTTTTTATTTTGTACGTTTACGTTAATTTAAATTTAAACGTACGCGTTTTAGGTTTTAAACGTTTCTGGTTTTTCTAAATTTCCCGTCTTGTTTATATAGCTTATTTAAGCTATTTAATTGTACAAATCAGTAGTATAATCAATCACAAACCCCTTTCTGTCCAAATTGACATTTTCTCCGATGATCCTATTCCGGAGTTTGAAGCCTTTACCTTTGATCATATGGGAGACAAGATTAGGGGCAGTACCACTTCTCATTCTCAAATTTCTCTCCCCGAATATGATTCATTCACCTTTGAGGAGTTCTCCGGTGAACTCACTCATATCATATCTCCACCGGAGTATGATAACTTCTACTTTGATATAGACAAAGATGATCTTTGTGTTCCGGAGGGAAATATTCTCAACCTTGAGAATTTGATTGATATCAAAATCCCATCCCTCCCACCCATATGTATAGATCATACGAACCTAAATGATGAGATTCATGATACACCAATTATGGATTCTCTTTCTGATGATGATGATGACTTTATCTTGATTGTCATCAAGATCTTTCTACCCTTCTTCACCTACAGGGTGACTTCCCCTGTTCTTCATTCCTTCGGGAATGAAGACATTATCTTTGACCCCGGCATCACCGCTTATAGTTTATACTATCTTAAGCTGGGAACTTATCTCATCGGTGTGGAACTTTGACGTGCTTCAAATGTTTGTCCAAACATTTTGAATGAAAGTCCGATGGAGATTGTTTCTTCCACATCATGCTTCCCCATGGACAAATGAATTCAGGGTCGAGTCAAGCTAGCGACTCGGTAAACAAAAACAGTAGCATGTACTTAGGGTTTTCACCCTAAGTGTGGGGGAGTTACCCTTACTAAGGTTACAAATAAAGCGAAAAAATGGTGTTTTCCACATTTAGCTTGTAATGTTGCCCTTTTACGTTCAAAGAGTCGGCATAATAACCGGGACTTTGAATATTGAGGACAATATTCATTATAAGTGTGTATGGGGGGGGGGGGGGGGGTATTTTGCTATTCTAGCGAATTTTATCACATTTTACAATCTAGTACCCCCATTTTGCCAAAAATTAAAAAAAAAAAATTCACTAAAGTTTCAAAATATTTTGGGGTTATCAGTCCGCCATGTCTAACCTACAAAAGGATTGGCTAATCCAGGAGCGCCATATCTTAAAAAGTGAATAAGTTGGCTAGACCGCAAGATTATGGCTTGTAGTAAAGGCAGTGGAAAAACCATAATTGGTAATCAGCTCACCAAGATGTTGACTATTTCATCAAGAGTTGGCTTGTCCAGAAGCAAACGGCTTTTGGTAAAGACAAATCAAATCCGTTGACAGCTGGTGGTTTGCTCAAAATCACATGGTTATCAAGTGGACCATAGTTCTTATTTGAACTGATACTTTTGGCTACTCCAGAAGTAATGGATTTTGGTAAAGAGTTTCAAATCCATTAAGTTTTCAAAACAGTTTATTGCTAGGGACTAGCAATAGTTTAGTGTGGGGGATTGATGAGTGCTCAAACACTCATCATTTTTGGTCAAATCTGAACTGCAAAACATACAAAAACACTCAGAAATGCATCAAAATACTGAAAATATTTCAAAATTGTGTTTTATATGTTTTAGATGCATAAAGAGTAAAATCAGATGAAAAACGAACAAAGTTTGCAAAATTGGCAGTTTCAGTCCCCCAACTTTTATAAAATGTCAAAACTAGTCCCTGGTCATTCAAAATATGGAAAATCATCACCAAAGGTCCTTTTAAAATCATAAGTTGTCATATTTAGTCCTTTGGTGAAAAATCTCAAAAGTTTTGGAAATTTACAAGTTTAGTCCCTAAACTTCATAAATTGACAGATTTGGTCCCTGGGAAGTATTTCTTGGTAAAAAAGTGAATTTTGGTCCTTGGGAAATTACAAGTTGGCAAATGTGGTCTTTGGGTAAAAAGTTTGAAGAAAGTTACAATTTGGCTCCTGGAGTTTCATAAATGGCAAAACAAGTCCCCCGGGTTTTCAAAAATGGAAAATTATCTTTTATAACCCTTATACTATTCAGACCTGTCATGTTTAGCCCTCGTGATAACTATGGAAAAATGACAAAACCAGCCCCTCACTTTCAGCTAATTACATGTATGGTCCTTGTGATTTGCTACTTACCAAATGGACCCTTGAAGTTATTAAAACCCAACACCAAACACAACCCCAGCCCACACCTTATACCTCCCACAAAAGCCCACCACCATCCAGCCCAAACACAATAATAAAATACTCCCTCCCATTTTATTTAATCACCCAGGGTCAAACAAACGTTGACCACCTCCTTCCTCACCCCACATGTCTGATAAACAACCTGCATACTCAACCCCCCTCCTCACCTCCACCTCAGCTACCCATGCTTTGTCCCTCCACCTCACCACAACCCTCCAAGATACAATTAATGCCTACAATCCATTACAAGTTACCCAAGCCTGCCTTTTCCACTTTTCCCGCCAAAAAAGAATTCAACGGCCAAGATCAAATGAAGCCATCCTAAGGCCATTATTCAGTGTGGGAATGAAAGAGAAAGTCCTAGGGACTTATAAAAGTGAAGAAAAAAGTTGGAAGCAGTAGTAGTTAATAGAGGATAGCTAGTTAACTTAGTTTAGTGTCGATTTGATGTAATTTACTTTTTAAAGTGTACTTTTTAGCTTAAAAAGTTTGTATTTTGTCTTTGTAATGTAAGTGAATCTCATTTTGAGTCTTAATTTCAGTTTGTTGTTCAAATTTAAGTTTATGGGAATTTTACCTTAAAACCTTATTTAGCTTCAAATTGTTAAATCTGATTGTCCAGTGCTCTATTAAACTCATAATAGCTAAATATTATGCTTTCTCAAGTTTTTCAAGCAAAGAAAACAGTTTAGGATTTAGAACTCAAAAATTCCAAAAATTCAAGAAAAATAAAAAAGAAAATCAAAAATCAGGAGAAGGAAGACAGAGATGGTGATTACTATGGTTTAGAATCTTAGGGGAGATGTTAGGGTAGGTTTGGTTCATGGTTCTTGGTCTTGTATGCTAACAGGCCTTTTGTAAGTCTTACCCTCATTTTATGCTTTCTACTGTAGCATTGCTTGATAGGGTTTATTTTATGTTAATTTTAGATTAACCTAGTCTATTATTGCTTATTAGATAAGTTTTTGTCCATTTCGCATGCTTGTGCCTAGACTTCATAATTTTTTCATGATTAACTGATAAAATGGTATTGTGGATGATTATGGTTAAATGATGTTAAGATTGATGTTTCTGAGCTAAATGGAACTTATTTTATCATGATATAACAGTGAGCTTTGGTATTGTTATTTGAAATCATCATTTACTTTGAAAATCTTCAAATTCAGTTAGTATAAGGGGTGTTTGGTAGAAGCTGTTTCAAGGCACTCAGAGTTGTTTCAGTTGTTGCTTATGCTGGATACATGCTATCATAGTTACTATTATGTCATTTTAGTCACTTAAACCATGTCTCATTTGTAAAAAAAGTCAATTTCTTAGTGCAACCTTACTTATCTGTTCAATGTTGAGATTTAGGGGTGATCATGTCACCATTTCAATTCATAAACAGGAGTTTAAGCATAATTTAGTTTACTTATAGCTTATTTTAACATATTAAATCAGTATGATAGATTAGAATCTCACCAAAGTCAAAATAATCAAAAATACCAAAAAGTCAAAAGTGCACTCTCTAAGTTTTTCCCAAAATTGCATGAATTTTCTTGAATTGTGTATTTGGTTTCAGGCCTTGTGATTCTCAGGATTGATAGTCTACCATCTTAATTTTAAGATTCCAGTGTCATTTTATTTTTTTGATTTTTATTGTGGGTCTCAGCTTGCTTCAAACACACCTGCAGGGCAAGGGTATGCCCTGCTTCAGCTTAGCTGTTTCAGCACCCCAACTTCCAGGGTCTCCCTTGGCCTCACCAGTGGGTCCCACAGGGTGGTTTTTGGCTCTAAAGATAGATCTCCTAGCTACCTATCTTGATCCAAGCTCCATTTGAGCTTGAGCTTCCTTGCCCCTATCTGAATTTGGCTCACAAGTTACCTGCAGGCCTGTGGTTTTGGCAGGGTATGGAATTGCTTATTTGCTTGTTCTGAGCTTATAAGTATAAGCAATTGTACCATTTAACTTCCTTTCTGTATCTTTAGCTTGTACAAACCTTAATCCATCCCTAGTTCCATCTTGGCAGCTTATTTTGAGCTTTTTCAAGCTTAGTTTGACCAAAAGTCAACTGATAAGCTTATAAGCACTTATAGTGCTTATTTCTGATATATAAAAAAGTTGTTTTTGTAAAAGTTTAATGTTTTTAGGTATAAAATAGTTCTCAAAAAGAAAAATCCAGAAAAAACAATTTAATTTCAAGTGATAGTTTCTGTTTAATGTAATTTAAATTTTTAATTTTCCTTTTTAGATTTTTGTTAAGCACTTAGCATTTTTATATTTTTTTAAATTCCTTTTACCTTAAAGTATTTTTAGTAATTTTCTCAGATTTTTATTTTGTCATTTAGTATTTATTAGATTTAATATTAGTTTAATTAATAATTAATTAATAATTAAGTTTTAAATAGCAAAATTAGTCTTTATAAAGTAAACCCCAGTTTTTATATTTTTTCTAGCTTTTATAAGTTATAAAATAATTTTAGGAATTTTCTTATAATTTCTACTGTTCATTTCCTAGTTTTTATAATTTATTTAGTTTAATTAGTAAGTAATTAATATTTAATATAATAATTAGTAAAATAGTGTAAAAACTTATAAAACAAACTTTTTATAATTTTTTAGGATTACTGTGATGGTTAATTAGATTTGTAAAAAATTTCTTAATTTTCTAAGTTAGTTTGTTATTTTTAATAATTTAAATTAATTAAAATTAGTTAAGTAATTAATAATTAGTAATTAATTAATAATAAATAATTAAATAGTGTAAAAAGTTATTTTCTTTTTCTATAAAATTTCTTTTAACCTTAGGTTTGTAAAAAAGTCATTTTCACCACCTGGGGGTTTTCAGATTTCAGTTTTCACTTTTTATTTTGTACATTTACGTTAATTTAAATGTAAACGTACGCGTTTTAGGTTTTAAACGTTTCTGGTTTTTCTAAATTTCCCGTCTTGTTTATATAGCTTATTTAAGCTATTTCATTGGACAAATCAGTAGTATAATCAATCACACACCCCTTTCTGTCCAAATTCACCCGATCACAAACCCGTTTTAATAAAATCCACACCTCGTCGGGACATAACGACCCGAGGAAACACTATATTCCGCGGAGCATTGACTCTAGGCAGTTTGACCTAGTTGACCATCACCTAGTCAATTAGGTTGACCGTTTGAAGCCAATCAACACCAAAACTTTTTATGGAATGGATTGCTCGTCAAGCATTGCACGACTCATCTTTCTTAACTTACGATGTGTTCTTTCAACAATCTCATGTGATTGAGAAGTGAACGGGCCTGATAAGTTATAAGATATTCCATGTTGTTCACAAAAGGTTCCAAATTGCATTTTATCAAATTCGCTACTATGATTTGTTTTAATTGATGCAATTGAACAATCAAGTAGGTTTTCAAGTTTCTTTCTTAAG
Organism: Artemisia argyi; assembly: GCA_030686995.1. Classification (NCBI taxonomy): domain Eukaryota; kingdom Viridiplantae; phylum Streptophyta; class Magnoliopsida; order Asterales; family Asteraceae; genus Artemisia; species Artemisia argyi. The sequence continues at coordinate 72,875,209 of CM060685.1, read as the reverse complement.
ATGTTGAATTTATTCAAGACACCATCCTTGTTTTCTAAGAAGAATATCCAAGTGTAATTTGAATAATCATCTATGATCATTAAAGTATAGAAGTTCCTCCATAATTTTGGATCGGAGATAGACCATACAAATCCAATTGAATTAATTCTAAAACTTTACTAGTTGTCACTTCCTTTATATTCCTATTATTGGTTTGTCCTTGACTCCCTAGACATGTATCACAATAATGCCTTTCAAAGCTCAACTTTGGTAAATTCCGTACTAGCTCGTTAGAAGCTAGGTTTTGGACTAACCTCATATTGGCGTGACCTAACCTCCTATGCCAAAGCGTTGAGTTGTCCACCATGGACGTAAGGCATATGTGTTGCTTAGAGTTATCACCCAACTTGCATGTATATAAGTTATTTCTCCTATGACCTTTTGCTAACACAACACCATTTTTACTAATAGTGCAATCTACATTAGTAAATTTCACCTCACAATCATCATCACATAATTGACTTACACTGATCAAATTAAAACTTAGACCCCTAACATGCTCAACATTGGAGATTTCTATGGAGTCATGAAGGACATTACCTTTGCCGACAATTTTGCCGTTAAGTTTGCTTCCAAAAATGACTTGATTGCCATTATACACCGTGTATGATGTGAACAATCTTCTATTCCCGGTCATGTGTTTAGTGCAACCACTATCCACTACCCACTCATCCTGTTGTAGATCACTTTTGAGGCAAACCTACAACAAAAGTACAACTCATGCTTTTGGTACCCATTGTTTCTTGGGTCCATTTTTGTTAGCATTTAAAGTGCCCAAGTTAAACATTCTTGGGTCTTGAAGCAAGACACAGAATTTCTCAATACCAAATTTAGAGAAGGCGGACCAAGGATTGTTTTGATAGTCATTTTGAGTTTGATAACTTGGTCTATAGTTATGATATGTTTGAGGTCCAAAGGAGTTTTGGTTTGAATAGAAGTTGTCTCTTCTTTGGTAATTGTTGTATTGGTATTGAGAAGATCTTTGACCATAGTTAGAAAAATTTCTTCCTTGGTTATTTTGAAAAGATGGTCTTTGGTTGTATGAGGTAGAAGATCTTATATTAGGTGTAGGCAAAAGTGGTCTATGATTTACTCGAGGTTGTGAGTATCCAAGTCCATTGCGAGAGTTTGAGTTACAAAATTGTTTTGGATTTTCTCTTCTTGCAATGGGAGCTTGATTACCTCGAGTACTTACAAGAGGAGCTTGAGGAGTAATTGGTTTAATGACTTTGTTTATCGGAGATCCAATTTTCCTCAGAGGCCTGGTGCGTTGATGGCGCGTTGACGCGTCAGCCAGCGCGTCAGCCTCGGGGATTTTTGGAACCTCGTTTTCTTTAGCCTTTACAAATGTTATTGGTTTTGTTAGGCTTATAGGAGTGGTTGTACCTTGTTTAAAAAATCCAAGACCTCCCTTATCTTGAGACACCTTTTGCCGACTTATTAGTTCTTCTAAATCATTTGTGCTCTTTTTATATTTTGAAAAGCTTAGTGATTCTTTTTGAAGTTCCAACACTTTTTCATTCAAAGAGTTAACCTCAAGAGTGAGTACTTCACAATTTTTACAAGGTTCAATCACCCCTTTGCAATGTTCTAGTGTTTTCACTTTACTTTCAAGTTCACAAACCCTTTCTTTAGATTTAACATTTTCTAGTTCAAGAAGACGTTTTTCTTTGAGAGCTTTATCAAGGGTTTTTCTAAAATTATCATTAAACTTAACTAGTTCCTCATTCTCCTTTTGCAAATTAATAATATCTAAGTTATTAGAAGAGGAACGGTTTAGAGATACCTCAAATTTTTCTTGAGCCATAAGACACGTAGCGTCATTAGTTGGTTGATCTTCATCTTCACTATCACTCCATGCTCCTCCAACGAATGCCTTGTTCACCCTAGGCTTAGGGCATTCATTGATGAAATGAACCTTTTCTCCGCAATTGTAGCATCCTTGGGTGCGTCTCGAACTTTCACCAACATTGTTGTTATCACCACTTCGGTTTCCCCCAAAGTTGTTCCTTCCATCATTATCTCGATTTACAAACTAATTTCTTCTTCCAAAGTTACCACCTTTCCTAAAGAACCTCCGAAAGTTCTTAGCCATAAGATTATACTCTTCGTCATCCATATCATCTTCTTCATTGCTATCCTCTTGACCATCACTATCATTACTAGTTTGAGTACTAGTAACTTTAGCTTTAAGAGCCAAAGACTTAACCTTCTCCTTCTTGTCTTTGGTACTCGCCTTCTCGTTCTCAAGAATCATTTCATAGACTTTGAGATTTCCAATGAGTTCGTCAAGAGGTAGTTCCGCCAAATTCTTGGCTTCTTCTATGACCGTCACCTTTGGCCTCCACTTCACCGGAAGTGCTCGAACAAACTTTCTCACATGGTTCTTGTTATAGAAGCTAGGATCAAGAGCCGTGAGACTAGTGATTATAGCATTGAACCTTGTGTACCCATTATCAATGGTTTATTCATCCGAGACCGAGAACTTCTCATATTGTTGTATAAGTAAATCGATCTTGCAATCTTTCACTTGAGAGTTGCCTTGATGAGTGATGATGAGAGAGTGCCAAATTTCCTTGGCGGTCTTGCAAACATGACTCTCGAACTCCCTTCGAGGTAGAGCATTATAGATCAACATCTTGGCTTCATCATTCTTACCAAGCTTTCTTCTTTCATCATCATTAAGATCCATATGTGGCTTTTTCACCAACAACTTTGTTTCCGAGTCTTCCACCATAAACTCAAAGTTGCCATTTTGGATGATTTCCCACAAATCAAGATCTTTGGACCTAACATAGGTCTCGAATCGGGTTTTCCAAAAGCAAAACCCATCGGTTTCTAGCAAAGGTGGTCTTTGCATAGAACACCCCTCAACATAGTTCTCTTGAGCCATGGTTCTTGATAGGGTCGTTGTGGGGCCCACCAAAAATAGTTTGTAAAGGGGAGGGAAAGATACGGATACAAATCAAAACACCTAAGTATAATGACAAGTATAGATCTCCTGGATGTCGTTCTAAAGGAATGGTGAATTTGAGACGCGCGTTAAAGTTCTCGTCGAACGCTTAGATAACTTAATTTTAGGATTTATACAATTATAGACTAAGGAAAACTATAGGGAATCCTAAGACAAATAATAACTAAGGCAAGATAACAACTGAAAGGAAAACTAAAAGGAACCAAGGCAAAATAAAACTAAGGAAAGCTAAAGAATAAAATACGAGATAGGCTAAAATGATAAGGGCAAAAATATAAAGCGGGAAATACACTTGTTTGGATTATGGTTGATTCTTAGTGATGACTAATTGGTAATTTGGATTGAATGATTAATAATTTAAGATAAGAAATTTGACCCTTGGATTAAACTAAATACTAAATCAAGTTTATTGGTCACCGGTTTTGTTTACCCAATAAACTCGAAAAAGAACGTAATTTAATTCAAACAACGATAATCCAGAACGCTCTTTTTAAAGCCGATTTTTATAAAATTCTTTTAAGTTACTTAATTACTTAAAAAGCTTTTGACTTTAAAAAACAATAAATTTCTAAAATCTTACATGGTTCCATTTTTCAATTTTAGCTAAAACAAATTTTATAACTTTCTAAAACAACATTTTTGGGATTATCATTTACATCAAAAGTCCTAACTTAATTCATAATAATCCTCTCCAAATCACAAATTAATCACCACCTCAAATCAACCCATCACCAAACAAGTATATCAATAAATCTACTCTAACATCCTAAATAAAACTAAAAGACATAATAAAAAAAATAAACATGACAAAACTAATTAAACGAAACATAGCAATTAACATAGTAAAAAGAAGGTAAAGAAAAGGATGAGAGAGCACCGAATATGGTTTAAGCATGACGACGATGATAAGAACACTAAAGTAAAAACCCCATCCAAAGCTCATAAATAACCCAAAATACTCCTAAATCTCCTTTATAACCCCTTAATCTTCGTCAAATCTTCAAAAGGTTGAAACTTTAAGTGAATTTAAGGTGGAGAAATAAATAAAGTTGCAACTTATAAGTAAAAAAAAAAAAAAAAAAGCTTAAAGATTTATAAAACTTGATTTTTAAAACTATTTTAATACTAAAAAATTATAAAAAGATTGAAACTTTAATAAAAAAGACTTGACGAAAATAAGTTTTATAACTAAAAGATTCAAACTTTATAAATTTAAATGACTAAATTTGATGATTTTCATAAAAAGATTTAAGACTTTATAAAAATTAAAACAATAAAAGTGCTAAAGATGTCAACTTTATTAAAAATAAGCAACTAATAAGATGATGATAGAAGTAATTAAGCTAAAACATTAATTAAATAAAAAGTTAAACATGAACCACACTTATAACACTTAAGTGTGTTTTAATACAAAAAGTAAATTGGTACAATTACATCTTTAATTAAGAGAGTAAATGACATTTAATATCAAAGTAAAAAAAATTGCGTAGATGAAAAAAAAAATGGAAGAATGATTGATTTTCGTGTGCTGCTCCTCTGCTTTAAATAACCATGAAAGGCATTTATGACCGTTGCGTTTAATAAATCCGTTTTTCAACGTTAATTTAATTGTCCGGTGGCAGGCGAATACAAACGTGACACGTGGCAATGGGAGAGGTGACATGGATACGAGGAAATAATATGCAAAAACTGCTCTAGTGGTGCTATTAATGCATCTCAATTTCTTTTATATATTGCTTGATCTGGACTGGGCTTGTTTAGTTATGGCTTATCTTGAGCTTTATCACTCTCTTGGGCTAAACTTAATAATACATGAGCTTCATCTTTGGACTTCCACTTAAGCTTCATGAATATTTGATTAAGCTCCAATAAGTCTTCTAACCATCTTTTATCTTATAATCTTCTCATGATCATCATTATGCTCCGCTTTTGCTCCAATAATTCTTCAATGATACCTTGATAAATAAAATAACAATAGACGTAATATTTGCAATTAAAAGCGCAATATTGTTAAATATATTAGCATAAATTGGGGCATTTTTTGTAATAAAACATGTATAATCGTGATTTCATCACTACCCCACATTTAAACTTTGCTCGTCCTCGAGCAAAATCATCAAAAACATTAAGCCAAGTAAAAACTTGATCCTAACCAATCTCACATCTCATCAAACAAGAACTGATATGAAATTAAGTTAGAAGTTATTAAAAAGCTAAAAGTTCGACAATGCCCCAAAATTGACCAATTGTTATTTTTTATTTTTTTATTTTTGTATTTCAAACTAATTTAAAATTTTTGGAAAAATTCAAAATTACGAAAAAACATTTTAAAAATTTTGGCACAATTTTGGGTTTGCTCAAAAACAAACAAATAGGCACATATAAGATCATAAGGATAATAATCCCACCCCACATTTAGAACCGAACATTGCCCTCAATGTTCTAAATACGGGATGCCAACCCCACATTTAGAATGAAAAAGAGAAATGCAACATTTCTAAATGTGAATATGGGAGACAATATAAGCATGTGATCAAAGAACAGAAAAACTCCCTTAGTGCAGACTCGTAGATCGGCAATAACTATTAGTCTAGTGGTGCTCAGCCTTAGCTTCCAGGTAAAACTACGTGATCCCGGTAATTAATCTGATCGGCAAATGAAGATATAGAAGATAAACGCCCATGGCAACGTCGTTTCATGTCCAAATATCATGCCCATAATTTGACAATCTTAATAAGTCCTGAAACTCAAAAGAAATGTCATAGTATAATGTAGTAGAGGGACGGATAAAAGGATACGACAAGTTTTATTTATTTTTGGTTTTTTCAAAGTTTTTTTTTTTATTTTTTATTTTTTTATTTTTTTATTTTTTTTTTGTTTGTTTTTTTTTTTAGAGAGAAACAAAGAGAGAAAATAAAAAGAAAAAGGATAATAAGAACCGGGTTGCCTCCCGATGAGCGCTTGTTTTTGTTAACCGAGTCACGTAGCTTGACTCGCCCCGAATTCATTTGTCCTTGGGGGAGCACGTGGAAAAGATAATCTCAATCGGACTTTTGTTCAAGAGGTTTGGATAAACATTGAAGCTCATGAAAGTTCCACTCCGACGAGATACCCACGGTTTTAAGAAGAAACCATAAATGGTGATACCGGGGTCAAAGATAGTATCCTCACTTCCGATAAAGTGAAGGATAGGAGAAGTCACATTAAATGTGATGAAGGGAAGAAAGATTTTTATAATCATCACGATAAAATCTTCAATTTCAAAAGCACATTTCAATTTATCATTAATTTGATTTTCATCGTTAAAGCTCACTTGTTTGTTTTCAAAAATCTCAGGAGGGAGAGTGTGGGTATTGTCATTAATAAGTACGTCTCCCCCCACACTAAAATCTTTCACAAGATCAAAATGGAAATAATCACACTCAGGAGGAGATATGATGTGAGCGAGTTCATCAGCGAACTCCTCGAAAAGATAATCACTCTTATGAAGTACGTCTTTGAGCTCGGGCTCAGGATGGATACATGGAGGTGGGACTTGTGCGGTACTTCGTTGGCTATAAATGTGCACCTCGTCCATAATGGTCTCCATATCGGGCTCATCACTCTCCTCGTTTTGAATATCAAAGATAGAATTGTCTGATTTGAAAGTAAACTCAGAATCAAAATCAAACAAAGGATTCGTGATAGTCGTATCAAAAGTATGTGGAGTAGAATCAAGAAGATCGAAAGGTTCCTCGGATACCCTTGGGATTGGGACAAGTTCCTTAAGAGGATTGATGTCGACTTCCTTGTCCCCCATTGACAAGGTATCTGAAGGATCTTCAATAAGTTGACTGATCTCTGATTTCTGTTTTTCAAAAGGTTCATCCTCATCACTTTCATCGGAATATGAAAAGTGGATAATGTTAGGATGACCTGGTCCTTGCTGGCAATATTCATTAATATAACTTTTTTTGTTGCCAAGGACCTCAATTTGTGCAATCTCGGCGGCAATGTAATCGGAATGATGATCACTCAAAACAGTGGTAGAGTCGTAAAGGACTCGAGTATCCCACTGATAGTGATGTTGTGTCATATTCTCGATCAAATCATAGGCTTCTTGAGGAGTATTTCGCATGAGATTGCCTCCGGCAGCCAACATGATTTTGTCTCGATCCATCATATTTATGCCATGATAGAAGGTTAAGATTTGATCAAGGAGCAAAATTCGATGATCCGGACATCTCTGCAACAAATATTTGAATCTTTCCCAAGCTTCAAATACGGATTCTCTGTGCAATTGCCGAAAATTTAGAATATCTCTTCTAAATTGCATCGTTTTTGTGTATGGAAAGTATTTTGAAAGAAACTTGAGGCACATCTCGTCCCAAGTATGAATTGAATGGGTTTTAAGAGTGTAAAACCAGGATTCAGCTTCATGGGTTAACGAGAAGGGAAAGAGATTCAAACAGATGTTGTCTTGAGAGACTCCGTTCTGCTTGTAGAATTGAGTGATCGATAGAAATTTGTCCAAATGATGATTAGCATCTTCATCTTCAAAACCATGAAATTGGCACATTTGGCTAATAAGCTCAATCATATGATCTTTCAATACAAAATCATTTGTCGGAATGATCGGCCCTTCTCTACCGATGAGCGATGGATGATAAAAATCTTCCATGGTCCGAGGATCATGGGACAAATAATCAAACATTTTGAAGAATTAAACAACAAAGAGGGATAAGAAGATAGAATTAAACGGTTAAGAGGATAAAGAAGATTATTTTTGGATTTTTAAATATAAAAAGAAGGAAAAATAGAATGGATTTTTTTAATTAGAAAAATAGAAGACAAGCTAAGATAAAAGAAAAACAAATTTTGAAAAAGAAAATATTTTTTGGGTTTTGAAAAGATTTATAAAATGATTTTTTTTTTTTTTTTTTTTTTTTTTTTTTTTTTTTTTTTTTTGGGAAATGATAGACATAAACTCTCACAAGAATACGAATTTTTGTGAAATGATCTCTAAGACACTAACTTAAACTTCAACGCGAAACTCGTGCACCACTCCCCGACAGCGGCGCCATTTTGATAGGGTCGTTGTGGGGCCCACCAAAAATAATATGTAAAGGGGAGGGAAAGATACGGATACAAATCAAAACACCTAAGTATAATGACAAGTATAGATCTCTTGGATGTCGTTCTAAAGGAATGGTGAATTTGAGACGCGCGTTAAAGTTCTTGTCGAACGCTTAGATAACTTAATTTTAGGATTTATACAATTATAGACTAAGGAAAACTATAGGGAATCCTAAGACAAATAATAACTAAGGCAAGATAACAACTAAAAGGAAAACTAAAAGGAACCAAGGCAAAATAAAACTAAGGAAAGCTAAAGAATAAAATACGAGATAGGCTAAAATGATAAGGGCAAAAATATAAAGCGGGAAATATACTTGTTTGGATTATGGTTGATTCTTAGTGATGACTAATTGGTAATTTGGATTGAATGATTAATAATTTAAGATAAGAAATTTGACCATTGGATTAAACTAAATACTAAATCAAGTTTATTGGTCACCGGTTCCGTTTACCCAATAAACTCGAAAAAGAACGTAATTTAATTCAAACAACGATAATCCACAACGCTCTTTTTAAAGCCGATTTTTATAAAATTCTTTTAAGTTACTTAATTACTTAAAAAGCTTTTGACTTTAAAAAACAATAAATTTCTAAAATCTTACATGGTTCCATTTTTCAATTTTAGCTAAAACAAATTTTATAACTTTCTAAAACAACATTTTTGGGATTATCATTTACATCAAAAGTCCTAACTTAATTCATAATAATCCTCTCCAAATCACAAATTAATCACCACCTCAAATCAACCCATCACCAAACAAGTATATCAATAAATCTACTATAACATCCTAAATAAAACTAAAAGACATAATAAAAAAAATAAACATGACAAAACTAATTAAACGAAACATAGCAATTAACATTGTAAAAAGAAGGTAAAGAAAAGGATGAGAGAGCACCAAATATGGTTTAAGCATGACGACGATGATAAGAACACTAAACTAAAAACCCCATCCATAGCTCATAAATAACCCAAAATACTCCTAAATCTCCTTTATAACCCCTTAATCTTTGTCAAATCTTCAAAAGGTTGAAACTTTAAGTGAATTTGAGGTGGAGAAATAAATAAAGTTGCAACTTATAAGTAAAAAAAAAAAAAAAAGCTTAAAGATTTATAAAACTTGATTTTTAAAACTATTTTAATACTAAAAAATTATAAAAAGATTGAAACTTTAATAAAAAGACTTGACGAAAATGAGTTTTATAACTAAAAGATTCAAACTTTATAAATTTAAATGACTAAATTTGATGATTTTCATAAAAAGATTTAAGACTTTATAAAAATTAAAACAATAAAAGTGCTAAAGATGTCAACTTTATTAAAAATAAGCAACTAATAAGATGATGATAGAAGTAATTAAGCTAAAACATTAATTAAATAAAAAGTTAAACATGAACCACACTTATAACACTTAAGTGTGTTTTAATACAAAAAGTAAATTGGTACAATTACATCTTTAATTAAGAGAATAAATGACATTTAATATCAAAGTAAAAAAAATTGCGTAGATGAAAAAAAATGGAAGAATGATTGATTTTCGTGTGCTGCTCTTCTGCTTTAAATAACCATGAAAGGCATTTATGACCGTTGCGTTTAATAAAGCCATTTTTCAACGTTAATTTAATTGTCCGGTGGCAGGCGAATACAAACGTGACACGTGGCAATGGGAGAGGTGACATGGATACGAGGAAATAATATGCAAAAACTGTTCCAGTGGTGCTGTTAATGCATCTCAATTTCTTTTATATATTGCTTGATCTGGGCTGGGCTTGTTTAGTTATGGCTTCTCTTGGGCTTTATCACTCTCTTGGGCTAAACTTAATAATACATGAGCTTCATCTTTGGACTTCCACTTAAGCTTCATGAATATTTGATTAAGCTCCAATAAGTCTTCTAACCATCTTTAATCTTATAATCTTCTCATGATCATCATTATGCTTAGCTTTTGCTCCAATAATTCTTCAATGATACCTTGATAAATAAAATAACAATAGACGTAATATTTGCAATTAAAAGCGCAATATTGTTAAATATATTAGCATAAATTGGGGCATTTTTTGTAATAAAACATGTATAATCGTGATTTCATCAGTTCTATACTCTACTTTACCAAAAATCTTAGTTAGGATTTTAAATTTTTGGAAAAGAAGTTTTTGACTTAAAACGACTTCTCGGGAAGGCTTTAATGCTCAAAAACTTGAGTATACCGCTCTGATACCAATTGTAGAACCGTAGAGGGGGGGGGGGGGGGGGTGAATACGGTTTCTTAGGCTTTTAAGACGTTTAAAAACTTTAAGCCTCAAAAAACCAACTGGTTGTGTAATCAATCCAAACAACCACAAACACAAACAAAGTGTTTAAAGCGAGTAAAGAAAGACACCACGATATATACTGGTTCGTAATGGGGGGTTTATACCATCCGTACGTCCAGTTGCGAATCCGTGACTCCGATACTATTCACTAGTATAATCCTTTCACTGGACTACAAACCGTTACAATTCACTCCACCGATATTCACCAATATCGATGCTCACAAATAAGGAGTTACTCACCAACGGTATTCCGCCCTCGGAAACCACCCAAAGAATCTCACGATTCGACTTTACCTAAGGATCACAAAGATCACTACCAAGACTTCCACCCGGAAGTATCAAACCCCAACTAGATCCCCAATGATCTAGGCTTGGTCACCAAGACACAAGACTTCCCTTACAAACAATTGAATGAATAAATGTTTGTTTATCAACCAAGTCCTAACCTAACCTAGAGACTCGATTGTAATAGAAAGGGTATAAGAAAGAAGACCCTCGACACAATCACAAGAGTGGATTAGGTTCTTGTGATTCTTCCCTTGCAAAGATATGTGTTCTTCCAAAGATGTTAGTGTGAAAATCAAGAACACAAGATTAGAGATAGAGAGATTGAGAGATTTGAGAGTGTTTAGAGAGAAATAATCTCGAGAGAAAGAATAATGGCAAGGGGTAAGGAATACAAGAGGTAAGGGTGGTATTTATAGGCCAAGAACCCAAACTTGGGAAATTTTACCGAGGCCGGCGCGTCAGCGCGCTGGCAGCGCGCCAGGCTTCTGTAAACTTTCCCAAGTGTTGGGTGTTTGGATCTTATAAATACCTATCCTTGCTAAACCCCCAATTGTACTTTACACAAAACCTTAACATTAATCATTCTAAGGTTTACCAACTCAAATAGCCAATTTGAAAAATCATTTGTGAAGTGTTTAAAGAGAAACCAAATTACCAAGGGTTTAAAGTGTAGATAGGGTAATTTGGAAGGGGTAGAAGTGTATCTCCTCACATGGCATAGAAAAGAGAGAAAGAATATGCCAAGGAATATTCCAATGCTTGGGGGGAAAGAATGAGATGGAGGGTTGAGATGAAATGGTTTGAATAGGATGGCTAGGATCAAAGGGAGCCTCCATTGGTTTTCAAACAATTTTGCATGTGGGGAATATGGATGGATGAGATGATCTCATTTGAAATGAATGGTTAAGATCAAACATGCTTAGGTTAGGGTTGAGGAGGATATTCCAAGGAATATGCTTTGCTTGGGGGGAAAAGAGAAATGGAGGGTTGAGATGAGTTTGTTTGAAATGGATGGATGAGATCAAAGGGAACCTCCTTTGCTTGAAGAGTAAGTGTGGATCAATGGTTGGGATTGTTTTGGTTTGAATTCAATGGCTAATATCAATCACATGTGGTAGCATAGATAGGAGAGATTGGATGGATGGTTGAGATGAGTTTAGTTTGAATTCAATGGTTGAGATCAAACCCATGTGATGATATAGAGATGAGAGGTTGGATGGATGGTTGTGATGTGTTGTAATTTGAAATCAATGGCTAGGATGAGATGAGCCATATTAGGGTTTCCAACAATTGGCATGTGTTTAATATGAAGGGTTGATATGTGTTGTAAGGGAATGGATGGTTGAGATGTAGTGTGTAAGGGAATATGTAAGGATGTAAGAGATTATGTAAGAGATTGTGTAAGAGAATATTTGATTTGGATATGATTGGTTTTGTCCTTTGTATAAATGGGATTAAGAGAAGATTAAGGCATAATCTAATTGTCATTAAGAGGAAAAGGTTTAGACAATTAAGATTATAAGTTGAGAAAATCATAAGTTACTTATAAGTTCAAGTAACACAATGTCGAGAATCCATAGTTTCATATCTCGTGACTTTCCATGACTCGACGTTCTCAACTAATACCTTGGTTCAAACAAGTTAAGTGCTTTGCCTTGATGTAAAGCATAATCCAAGTGGGAAAGGTTGCGTTTACGCAAAGTGACCTTTGACTTAGTTTGACCAATAAGGGAGTAAACCCGTTATGTAATTAGAGAAGACGTAAGCACGAGATATGAGCATATGGATGCTTCAACATGATGTTACGTGAAATATATAAGCTCCCTAAGTTTAGAAAAGCCTTGGCTAGAGGCGATAGCTAGAAAACATGAGTTGGAGTTTTCCCGTAAATGGGTGCTTTAAAAGTAGGATCTCTCAAGTCTCAGAACTCGTTTCGAGTGTTCTCAATTAAGCACATAAAATATTCATACATGTATTGAAAGATCCACATTTATCGGGTAAGGGGAAAGCCGACTTTCAAAATTCGCCCAGAACCATACAGACTCCTAGCGCGTCACCCGCGCGTTGACACGCGGGCAGCGCGCCAGAAGCAGACATTGGCTCCGGCGATTTTGAGCTAACGTTTGTTATTTTATGTGTTTCGATGGTTTATTTATCATCATTAAAACATAAAGAGATCTTGATCATGTTGCCTCAACAAAAGTGATGGTCAGGTGAGAGGTTAGGTGGGTTCTCATTTTCCACTAAAGGGATTGGGACGGGTAGTTGGAAAATCCTACGACGAAAAACACGAATAACAGGAATCAAACGATCAATGCTATTGTTATTCATCGAGATAGTTTACGAACAAAGGAAACAAAGAAATAAGATAGACTAAAGAAACCTATAAAAAAAAAAATCTTACTAGAAAGGAATCTAGCAAGTAGACCTAATAAAGAGAAATTTCAACCTAGACAATAACTATTCCCCGGGCTGCGGCGCCAAAAACTTGATGCATGGAATTGCACCCTCGCAAAAGGTTTTACCTCTCAAGGGATCTTGAGAAGCTTGCAATCCCCACCAGGCAGTGTACTTGACTGTTGTAGTATAGTATAGTGACAAGTACCGGGGGATTGATCGTTCAACTCAAAGAATAGTGTTCGCTAGGGTTAAAACTCAATAAAACTAGGTCTAGAGATGAGGGATGATTCTTTTTGTATTTTTTATATTTTAAATATAAGCAAGTAAAATCTCGGTTTTGGAAGGAGTGGGCGGAATTAATCGCTAATCAACTAACCCAAATCACTAAAGATGCAATCAAAATAAAATAAACTAAACTTAAACTAAATTATGGCGAAAACAAGGATGAGAGAAAATGTGTTTACTTAGATTTCACTACTCCCTAGCTATCTTTTACCGGTTGATTAGTTTGTTACAATTGCATGGATGATGGGTTATATTCCTTAATACTATTCGTAGGGCTGTGTACGATCTTCCCTAACTCTATAAGTTTCTACCTCTTCCTATGTCAAGCCGACTACTAGCTCCTAACATGGCCTCATTAGTAGTTACCTACGCATTAAATACAACCAATATATCGTACTCCACCTCCGATCATGTTTCTTAAGACATTCAAGCAAGTTACCAATTGGAAGTCTGCCAGTTTTCTTAAGCCTAACATCGAATTCATTCATCCACAACAATTATAAACAAACAACCAACCCATAATCATTATCTAAGTTTGATTACATCTAAGCAAACACAAAGAAAACCTAGCCTAGCATGTTAAAGGGAAGACAAGCGTAAGATATAATCAAACAACACATAGACATATTGAATGATTTGATGAAAGACTTATCTTCAATTAAGCATGGATGAAACAAGGGTTTGAAACCCTAAAAATATCTGTAAAATTCGTCTAGGGTTTACTCCCTTCAAAGTTGCAGACAATGAATGAAAACCATAAAACTATATATAGATTTTACATCCTGACGGCATCAAGGGTTAGGTCTGATGCCGTCAACTCGCCGCCAAAATAATACTTGTATTGCCTAGATCCACTTCTAACGCCGTCACTCGTTGTGGACTCTGGGCCATCTCTCTTTGTGGTATTCGTGACGGCCTTGGCGACCCTAAAGGGTGACACCGTCACAAACTCTTTAGAAAAATCTCTGGCGCGTCACGTGTATTTGATTTATCCACCTCTTTGTCAAGTCTTGATACCGTCACTAGCATCCTGTGACGCCGTCATGTGCAATTTCCAGCACGATTTTGAGACTTTTTCGTTTTCTTCACTTTATCACTCCAAAAACGTTCAAAATGTTTCCTTTTGTAAATTTCCTCTCAAAAGTACCTAAAATGACAAAGGGAACGATTTAGGGCAATATTTGATCAAATAATCTCGACTTTGGCCTTAAATGACCCCCCAAAAGCGGTACACTTTTCGCTTCATCATTACCTCCAAATCTTGTTTTAATAGCAGCCCATAGTTGTTTTGCATCCTTAGCATCATGAAAATTTAGTAGGTGACCATTAGGAATAGCAGACAGCAGTATGTTAAGAGCCTTATCTTGATTTCTTTTCGTAACTGCTTGCAAGGTTGGCTTAGGTGGCTTAGGTTGTCTGGGGATTTCTACAGGTTCTTCAAGAACAACATTACCATTGACAATCACATCCCATAGAGCATGGTATGTGATAGCAATTTACTGCCTCATCGTCATGCTTCAGAGATCGTATTCTCCCTTCTTGATGATAGGAATTTTGATTGAGGTGATGGATGGGATTGGTGCAGCTTCAGTCGTCATCTTTTAAGGTTTGTAGTTAAATCGGTTTTAAGGGTTTTCTTCTTAATCAGAGTTTCCACACAATCTCTGATACCACTTGTTGGATCGATGTATACTCTGATCAAACTAACTATGTAGCTTGTAAAGGTTTAGCAATCTTGAATAACTCAAAAACTACTAATAATGAAACACTGATATAACTCTGTTAAGTATGCGGAATCTACTTCAACAAAGCTCAGAAGAATAAAAGAACTTCAATGATTATATTAAAACCAAACTTTGAACCTTCTTATTATACATATTCACTAACAACCCTAATCGCTAAAATAACTCTCTAAATATCGTACGTATGCATATATCTTTAATACCATCATAAGGGTCCTTTTATAGGCATAAGAAAAACCCTAGTCAGTTTACAATTCTTGTACGACAAGTAAACTAATTCTAAGTAAGATACTTCTAGAATATTCTAATCATAAATTTACATAACAATCCTTTAACGATTTGCAAGTTAGTCCTTTAACAATAGCAATACTTTGACTTTCTTCATACGGGCAGTACTTTGACCTTTATCCACAAGCTTCAACAGCACTTTGACTTTATATCCCAACAGACATAGAATGATAAACAAATAAACAAACATATATTTGAGCGATAAATATATAAATTAGCCAACATAAAGTGCATTAAGTCTTCATAAACGGAATCAAATCAGTGTAATAGTCATAACATGGCTAATACCTAAGGGTGTTAGTCCATAATAGCAGTAGCAAACACGAAAGAATATACAAACAATAAGCAAATGAAATTCATGATGCAATTGATAAGCAAACCGAACGAATGTACTCCGTGTGACGATATGGGACCTTCCCCTCTTGATCTCTTGGCTTTGGAACTTATCTCTTGGTGTTACTAAAAGTTGTCTGGTGGTCGTGGAATGGTGTGAAAATACGAAGCTAGGGATCAAATTTATAGTTTTCTTTCTGACGCGTCAATACGGCATATTGAGTTCCAATATGCCGCATTCAAGATATCTTGATAGGGTCAAAGAATATCATATTCCAGCATATACATATGTCTTCATTTAAATACGGCATATTGACAAAGTGTGATACGCCGTATACCTTCAAATCTTGGAAAATAACAAATTTAACCAAACAAAGTTGCATTACTAATAGGATACAAAAGATAAACCACTGTTAAAACAACTGCTATCCAAATGCATAATTATTTAGCAACAACCTAGTACAACCATATAAAAGTTAGGAGGAAAGGTTTCATTGCTTTTTGGCTTGTTCATTCATGAGCTCTACAAGATACTTTGTGAATGCTTGTCGACATGAAGCGCGCCTCTTCCTTAAACACACGTATTTCCTCACGAAGCTGAAATGTATTTTGGCAACACTGACAATAAGACAAATGTGGTTCTGACATTGTTGCAAGTGGTGGTTCAGGGAGACGAGTGTGATAAAGAAGATAAGAGCCATGTACGGTTCTTTTGATACCATAAGTATCAGTTCTTATATAAAATCATGATAAGCGAGTAACATAAACAAGATAAATGATATATAAATGAGGTGAGTTATTTTGCAAACTCTTATTTTGGTAGAAACTGAGGGACAAATCTACACCATCTATTTTATTTGATTAGAAAAACAAGATTTAAGATTAAAAAAACATGGAGGGACCAAAAGTGTAAATTCACACAAAACTCATCCCAACCACTCACACGTACATTATATCTAAAGGTGTCAAATCTTGGCCAAGTTAATGGGATTTTTTTGGCATTTTTGTAAGTTTTCGTCTGTTGATGAGGCGAAAAATGAACCACTTTTAGGGGGCCATTTAAGCCCGGAATTGAATTTATTTGATCAAATATTGCCCTAAATCGTTCCTTTTGTGATTTTAGGTACTTTGGGAGAGAAATCTGGAAAAGGAAGCAATTCGGACGTTTTTGGAGAATAAAAGTGAAGAAAATGTCAAAGTCTTAATTTTCCTTGCTGGGAACAGTAGGTAACGGCGTCAAGAAGGAATTTCTGACGGCGTCAAGAGTAATTTCCATGACGACCCAGTACAGAATTGAAGGCGTCACGAAGTAGGGCGTCAAGAGCAAAATGCATGACGGCCTGGAAACACATAACACATGACGGCGTCAAAAGTAGATCAAGGCAGTTCGAGAAGTATTTTGGCGGCGAGATGACGGCGTCACCAAATTGGTCTTGATGCCGTCAGACCCTATTTCCTATATATAGTTTTCTAATTTTTTCACATAAAAGAGAGAAGTTTTGGAGAAACCCTAAGGCCGAACTTAGTACGAATTTTACAGGTTTTTCAAGGGTTCTCAGCCCTTGAACCCTTTCATGTGTAATTGAGATAAGTGTTCTTTTAATTCAATCAATATGTCTATGTGTTGGTTGTCTATATCTTGTTCTTGTCTTAATTCCATCATGCTAGGCTAGATCTATCTTGTGTTTGCTTGGATCTAATGAAACCTAGATGTTAATTATGTGTTGATTACTTGTTTATGGTTGTATTGGATGAATGATTTCGATGTTAGGCTTAAGAAAACTGGCAGATCTCCAAATGGTAACATGCTTGAACGTCTTAGGAAACATGAACTGACGTGCACTAGGTTTTATTGGTTGTATTTAATGCATGAGTAAATTCTAATGATCCCATGTTAGGAGCTTCTTAGCCGGCTCGACATAGGAGTGAAGTAGGCACTCATAGGATTGGGGAATTAAGTGCGCCACCCCATGAATGGCATTAAAGAATACAATCCGTCATCCACGCAACTATAACAAGTAATTAACGTGTAAAAGATATCTAGGGAGTAGTGAAATCTAAGTAAACACAACTTCTCCACTTATTGCTCACAACTTTAGTTTAATTTAGTTTATTTTCATTTCTAGTATTTTATTTTGATTACATCTTTAGTATTGGGTTAGTTGACTAGCAACTAATTCCGCCCAAATCCTTCAAACCCGAGATTTTTACTTGCTTTCTAAAAAAATATAAAAATACAAAAATAATCATCCCTCATCTTTAGAACTAGTATTTAGGTTTTCTAATCCTAGCGACATTATTCTTAGCTGAACGATCAATCCCCCGGTACTTGTCACTATACTATACTACAACGATCAGGTACACTGCCTGGTGGGGGTTGTAAGCTTCTCGAGATCCCTTGAGAGGTAAACCCTGGTGCGATTCCCACGTATCATCTGCTTTCATATGTTTTCATCTGTTTACATACATTTTCGTCCATTTTCATACATTTTCGTCTATTTTCATACGCTTTCAGACGTTTTTATATGTTTTCTTCCGCTTTCATACATTTTTCGTCTGTTTTCATACGTTTTCGACCGTTTTCTTACGTTTTCATCTGTTTACATACGTTTT
This sequence comes from Artemisia argyi, assembly GCA_030686995.1. Taxonomy (NCBI): domain Eukaryota; kingdom Viridiplantae; phylum Streptophyta; class Magnoliopsida; order Asterales; family Asteraceae; genus Artemisia; species Artemisia argyi. Next base: position 72,856,816 of record CM060685.1, on the reverse strand, counting down.
CATCCGTTTTCATATGTTTTCGACCGTTTTCATACATTTTTGTCTGTTTTCATACGTTTTCCTCCGTTTTCTTACGTTTTTGTCCGTTTTCATACATTTTCATCCGTTTTCATACGTTTTTGGCTATTTACGTCTGTTTTCATACGATTTCGTCCATTTTCAAACGTTTTCAGCCTTCTTATATGTTTTCATACATTTTTGACCGTTTTCATAAATTTTCATCCACTTTCATACATTTTCGTCCGCTTTCATATGTTTCCGTATGTTTTCATCCATTTCATACGTTTTTATCAGTTTTCTACGTTTTCGTCTATCTTTTCTATGTTTTCATACGTTTTCATCCGTTTTTATATGTTTTCGGCAGTCCTCAGTCGTTTTTGTCCATTTTCATCCGTTTTATACCTTTTCGTCCATTTTTGTCTGTTTTCATACATTTTCATCCATTTTCACATGTTTCGTCCGTTTGCATACGTTTTGTCTATTTTTGTACGTTTTATTCGTCTAAAAACGTAGAAAAACATATGAAAACGTACAAAAGCTTGTGAATACGTATAAAACGTATGAACCCAAAAACAAATTTTGACCAACTAAACCCAAGTTTAACCAATGGGTCTCAAACTGTCACCTCTGATATTTTAAGTTCATGATAGTGTAATTTTGTTTAGTAGTTAAGCTGTTTAGTTTAATCTTGCTTTGAACTGCATTGGATTTACATGTTTTGTTTATGTAATTGTGTCATATTAAAGCTGTATCAAATGTAATATTTTGCGTTGATGATAATTTACGATGCTTATTAGTTAAACTATATTATATGACATGTCTAATATCACTTATGATATTTTATAAAAAATAGTTAATGTCTAATATCACTTGTGATATTTTATAAACAAACAAGTATGCTTTTTAACCTTTAATATCACCTTTTATTGCTTTGTATATTTTATATATATTATTACCTATGTGTTTTCCAATATTTTTATATCTTTCAGGTATAAAATGGTTTTTGTTAATGAAATATCACAAGTGATATTAGACATGAAATATGTTTATGAAATATCACATGTGATATTAGACATTACCTATGCTTTTTATTCATTTTGATATTTATAAGTGACACTTATTTATTTCTTGTGATATAACACTGTAAAGAAGATAAAAAATATTTAAGTTACTGTTTTAAGTTACTTAAGAGTAATAACTTATGTAATAAAGAAATAAAATTTGACATTAATTATGTTTTTCTACATATGAGTAATCTCTCATGTCATAAAGCAATATAATGTGACACTAATTCTGTTATTCTACATTTGAGTAATATCACAGGTGATAAAGCAATAAAATGATCAAAAGTAGACATCATCTATGTCTGGTTACATATATATTCAAATAACTCAAAAGCATCTAAGTTTGCATCATCGTGTACAACAGTTAATATCTAATATCACTTGTGATATTTCATAAACAAAAACCATCTTTACCTGAAAATATAAAAATATTAGAAAACACTATGGAAATGGATATATAGCAATATAAAAATATTAAAAAAACGTATGAAAACAGATGAAAACGGACAAAACGTGTGATAACGGATGACCATGTATGAAAACGAACAAAAACGTATGAAAACGGACAAAAATGTATACAACTGTATGAAAACGGGTGGAAACAGACGAAAACGATGGAAAACATCTGAAAACGGAAAAAAACGTATGAAAATGGACGAAACATATAAAAACGACTGACAAAGGCTGAAAATGTATAAAACAGACGAAATTGTATGAAAACGCACGAAAATGGATGAAAACGTAAGAAAAGGGACAAAAATGTATGAAAATGGACGAAAATATATGAAAACAGATGAAAACTAAACGTATGAAATGTTTGAAAGCGGCAAAAAATGTATAAAAACAAGAAAATGTTTTTATTGTGAAATAGTTATTTGTCGTTCTAAAAAAATAAAATAATAAATAATAAAAGAAATAAAAATTGTATAGGTGAATTAATAAGAAAGACAAGAAAAATAGGTTATTTGACTAAATATTATGTTTAATCCTCAATATTAGATCAAACTAAATAGATGGTGATGTTATGGATAATTAGTGGATGTCCATATAAGCAAATATAATCGGTATAAGCAAAACTCATAGTATCGCTATGTTTGCTGAAACCGCAATATCCTTACGATGTGATATATGCTTGTCATGCAGTTTTATTTTATTTGTGATATTTTTGTTTAATTGATTATGAAATGTATGTGCTTCGAAAATAGTGTGACTTGGCCAATAGGAAATATATTTTGTTTGTTGATAATGCTATGGTCTAATGTGAACACTCTTTTGAACTATATAGAAGTCATAAAGAGCTTTTATAGATTTGATTGGAGAATGTGATGTTGTAATAAATTACTTAAACTATCTGATTTTTGGCAAAAGTCGAGTACTGCTGAAGCACATGTGGTCATAAAATATAAGTTTATGAGCCAATATTGTTTTATTAATTGGCATGACCGGTTGGACCATCCCGAGTCAATAATGATGCAAAATGTATAAAAGAACCATGGGTTCCTCAAGGTTGATTTATTTGATCGTATTATTCTCAATGGAAGTTAATGTTCATATATCACCACCATATTAAAGTGAGGACTTTGTCCTATAAAGTTTTTGGAAAGAATATAAAGGGGATGTATTCAGGCCTATACATCCGCCATGTGGATCATTTTGAGTTTTAAAATCGATGCATCGTCAAAATGATTATAAAAGACGCAACTAAATGTTAGCGTGATTAATGGCTCGTCTTATGAAATGCGAGCATGGTTTTCCAAATTGTATCTTTGGAAATGGTGGTGAATACTTTCAAGTATTGGACGATTATTGGAATAAGTGTTGAACATAAAAGTAGCCCATGTTCATACGCGCATTGCTTTTGTTGAAACGTTTATTAAACATCTTCAGTTGATTGCAAAGCCAATAATATTGTGAGAACAAATCTTTTGGTTTATGGGGCATGTTATGAAATATGAATTCGCATCTTGCCAACAATCTTTAATGATCCTCCCCGTTAGAATAGTTTTGGTCAAAAACCATATTTCCCATGTGAGATTTTGTAAATGTGGGATATATAGTAAATCCACCACAACACCCAAAATGGGATGCTTAAATTGATAATTCATTCAGGGGGAGAGAATGAGCAGCGAGAAACTTGGAATGAATTATGATATAAATGTTGATCCTAACATTAATGAATATGAACTTAAAGTTCAAGGGACAAATAACATTCCATATCTAGTAAATGCCAGACGTGTTTAGTGACCTAAAAAAAGTGACTAGATCATATATACGTTGTTATTGCTCCAATTACACTGTGTGTCGCAGCAGTAAAAACCAATGATTGGTAGTAAGTCTATGGCACGTCTGCAACGTGATAGACTAATCAATTCCAAATAAAAAGTCCTCGAATGAAAAGATAAAATGGATCAATAAAATCAAGATGGTCAAATCGAGGTAATAAAGACCCAATAATAGTCTCTTAAAAAGAAACTAGACATGAAGGTTATTGACAACCTCGGGTACGTGAAAAACTTTGAGATCTCAACAAATGATAGAATATAATGTCTAGTAAAGTATGGTATCGAAAAGTAATGAATCGACGTCGATAGTACTATTGTATATGATAATGGGCATGGCAATGATTATGAAAATATATAAGATAGCGCTATAATCATGGTAAGGATCATGGAAGCATATCTGCAGGAAGTGCATATGTATAAATGAATGGCCAAAATGGCCAAAAGAAGTAAGGATCATGGTAAGATAGCGCTATAATCATGGAAGCATATCTACAGGAAGTGCATATGTATAAATGAATGGCCAAAAGAAGTAAAGACGCAAAGAGCTAATGAAAGATTAAAGTCTCTTGTGACGAGACATGATTACTGGGACTTGAAGTCCGTACATATAAATTATTGGATATTCATTGGTCTTTATGAGAAAATTAAATGAAATTATGCATAAGGTACAAATGATGGCACACGTATATTTTCTCAAAGACTTGTAAATAATCATGGAGATGTATGTTCACATGTGGTGGATCTAATAATGTAGTTTAATATTGTACAAGTCCGGCAATATAAGAAATAAGTATGCGTCTAACATAATAATAAAAGAGCTCGTTTGATGTTGAGATTCCTTAAAGAATATAAAATGCATAAATCACTGATGAGTGTGTAAATACTCATCATTTTGAGTCAAATCTAAGCTGCAAAACGATAAAAAAATACTCAAAAACGCACCAAAATGCGAAGAAAATCCCAAAGATCGTATTTTATATGTTTCTGATGAAAAACGAGTGAAAACAAACGAAAAACAAACAACGGTTACATATTTGGCAGTTTCAGTCCCCCAACTTTCAAAATTTTACAAAACTAGTCCCTAGTCAATCATTTTCAAAGAAAAGTCAACCTTTGCTCTTTAAAAGTCAGAATAAATCACAAATGATCTTTGGATAAAAAGTTTTCAATAATTTACAAGACTGGTCCTTTAACTTTGAGTTTTTGGCAGTTTTGGTCCCTGGTGCTTTAAAAATTTTGAAAAATGCAAACTTTGGTCCTTGTGTTATTATGGTGTGGCATGATAAGTCCCGTGAACCAGATTGGGAAAATGGCATGAGTGATCCTTGAAATTTCAGATTGTTGCAAATTTGGTCCTTGAGGTTTTACAATAATAAACCAAACGGACCAATTACTAAACAAAGGCATATAACCAGCCCACTACTAACCCACCCAAGCCCAAAACCAATATAAAGCCCACCCTCCTTGTACGTTTACCATACCCTAACCCTATTATACGTCTCCTCCTTCTTCTCAAAGACCCTGAATAAAAAAACTACCATCACTATCCCATCACTTTCCCCCCGTGACTGCATATGCCAAACCTTCCATCACCATCTCCCCATCCCTCTCATCCTTTTGTCCCACAGCACCACTCCCCATCCCACTCACCTCCAAGACCTCTCACAAACCCGTACCTACCAACTCCACCTCACCAATCCACACCATTCTTTGGGCGCCAAAACGGGGTTAAAGGGCTAAGATATGTTCAAGATTAATCCAAGGGCTGTGGAGGACTCCAAAGAAGCACAAAAAGTCACAAGAAGGAGCAAAGTGAAACCCTAGCTACACTTAGTATAAATACAATGAGATTTGTAAGCCTGAGGGCAGTCGAGTCTTAGGTTTTAATAGTTAGTTTTTTAGTCGGTTAGGGTTTTATTTGCAGTCTCGCATTAGTTCTTTTTTAAATCTTGTATTAGGTTTTTAATAGTCAATTAAGTCTTAGTTTAATTTTTCAGTTTTTAGTTTCAATCTCTTTTGTACTTTTTACTCATTCAATGAAAATCCAAGTTGTTTTTTTTTTTTTTTATCTGCTTCTATTAATCTTTTTATAAAGTTTTCATTGCTTAGCTTAATGATGTTCAATTAGTACGGTTATGGTTGGTCTTACATTAGTATAAACGAGTTTCATTGCTGGTGTTATTTACTTCAATCTTGGTCAATCTTAGCTTAGCAGTCCACTCAATTCAGCCCCAGTGGAGTATATCCAGTAAGTTGATAGCAATTTTTAATAAGTTCTTGTGTTATGTTTCCCATTTTTTTTTATGCTTCACGACTTGGTTAGACTGCTCTTTATTCACCCCCATAGGAGTTAGGAGTCTTTAATTTAGTTGCTTGTTCTTCACAGTTAATTTTGCCGTCCCTTAAGTTTAGTTATAGAAGGCTTTGGCTATCACCTGTTTTAAACAATTTCCTTACACCTAAGCTATCTTAACTGATTTCATAATTAGTAAGGGTTAATCTAGTTTTAATCTTCTTTCAGTTGTTGTTATAAGTATATGGTATTTAAGGATTGACAGTTAAAATCTCAGGTTTAGTCCATTTTCACCATATGGTACAACAGCCCTTGCTGGATGAGTAGAACTAGTCCAAACAGCCCAGGTCTGCTGATCTCACTAGCAGTTTAGTTGAGCTTGTTCAATTTTTGTTGTATGCCTGTTATTAAGCGAGTTAGGATTAGTGTTGGTAAGTTTTAGTTTTATGCTTATCAGTTGTAGCTTGTTTTACCCCTTAGTATAGTTTATGGGTAGCTTGTTTCAACTTTCATTTGAGTATTTGCATAACTCCTTTTTGCTGGATCGCTGCTACTGTTCGTAAACTAAGCTTATGGATTCAGTTTTCTTCTCAATATTATTTGGATTCATTGTTGTTGTTATTGCTCTTGTTGTTGTTGTTGAATTGTTGTTGCACTTACACAAACCCCAAGTTTGTGTAAACTTGTTTGAGTAAATTTCAGTTACAAAACAAAGAAAAATTTGGAAATCTTTTTTTTTTAGCTCAAAAACTGTTTCTATAGATCTAGCAGTCGTATATGTGCTTTGTTTTGTTGTTGGTAATTGAAATCTGTGACTCAGTAAACAACAAGAACTAAAGGAAAAGGAAATTGATATAAATTGGAAAAAAGCAAAAGGCTAGGGTCGAACCCCTGACCTCAAGCCTTATACAAACACAAGCACCCTTCATGTCCATCTGTGCTACATACTTTGTTGTGTAACTTTCCATTTATTTTGTATTTATTATAGTTTTGTTTGTTTTAGCTTATTTAGCTTATCAGTTTTTGCACTGCTTATCTTTTGCTTATTTTTGTACTGCACCCACCCTTTTTATTATTTTTCCTAGGTTGAGATTATCTAGTAGTATTTTACAAAAAAGTTTCAGATTTTTCTAAGCTAGTTTAATATTTATTTTGATTTAGTTTAATTAAATTAGTTTTAATTCGTAATAAATAGAATTTTTGTCGAAAAATTAATTTTCTTTTTTCTAAAATTTTCTTTTGTCTTTTAGTACGCAAGAAAATTATTCGTGAACCCGTAGGAAGTTTAGAACTAAAAATTCGTGTTTTATTTTGCGCTCTCGCGTAATTTTTAATTAAACGTCGCGTTTTAATCTAGTTAACGTTTTAAGATTCCCGATACCTAATCATGTTTTCCCGTAGTGTTTTAGGAATTTCTTAGATTGTTAATTACCTTAGGTCAATTTATATTTTCCTTCGTTCGTTAATTTTCAAATTCGTTTACTTAACGTAACGCAAAACCAAATAACTTTTCCAATCATACAAGATTTTAATCCAAATCTCATTCGAAGCTTTCCATTCACACCTTGTTGGGGTATGACCCGGGAAATCACTTCCCGGTCTCACAATTTGAATATCACTTCCACAAGTTTTGCGGGGTAATCGTTTTCCTAAACGGTTTACTCGTATTACTTCACGATTGTTTGTCTCACGACAAATTGTTGATATTTTGATAAAATTGTTGTTTGCACACACCAAAACACAACGAATCAAATGGCGCCGCTGCCGGGGAGGCTGTGTGTCGAAAGTCTCGATAAGGTTTAGACGATTAGTCTTGTAGAACCTTCGCAAGAAGTTACGCTTTTATAAAACGTATAAAAAACCAAAAATATTTTTCTTTTGTTTCTAGTATATGTATTATATCTATATAAGATAAAGAAAAACACAAAAAGATTTTCCCGTTTCATTGTTTAATAAATACAAGTTAAAATCTTACCACCGCAAACAAAGGCAGAACACCTACCAACTGGGGGTGTGACCATAATAAGTTCCCAAACAAAAGATCAAAACTTGCCTTTGTATCACTTGCGTTTTGGAAAACTTTTAAACGAGAAACACACTTTAAAAGGAGTCGAAACGGTATGTGGCGATCCAACGAACTTCGCCCAGTGAGAGATCTATTCTTCTCTCCCGCTCCTTTGTGCGTTTTTCTTTAGAAGTTAACCTTGCGTTTGTGATTATTGGTTTAAGTTCCCCTGTCTTTATGAGTTGGTCTTGTTTTAATTGTTGTGCTTTTCGAAAAACCCAAAAATAATCTTCGTCTCCTACCGTTTAATTCTTCCTTCTCATCCCTCGTTAATGTTTAATTCTTATGTCATCACTCGACTATCACTGTTTTCATTGTAAAAGTCCGGTGGATGCCGATCTTCGTTGTTACAAGTGTGGGTGTGAGCGGTGTGGAAATAATATTAGAGACGGATTTTGTAAATGGTGCGAAGCAAATCCGAATGCTTTCAATGATTCTCAAAATTCTTCCGACTTCCCCTCACATCCCGAAATACGAACTATGAATGGCAAACCGTCAAGAGTCGACCCACAACTCTCACAATTTATGATTCGAAGTTTATCAAGTAAACGTACTGAGCTTAAAACGGTGACTAAAATAAACGACTTACCTGATCATCACGTTTATCAAGAACAAAAACCGGGGACCATAATGGAAGTGGTAGAAATTCCTAGCTCTCAGAGCATACCACTTGTCCCATCCCCGGATTTTTCAAAATATTCTTCGAGACTTGATAATCATTCGAATTATTTTGTTGATTCTTTGAATGGCCCGATTCCTTCTCTAAGGCAATCGTTTATTCCTTGCGTCGGTTGTGGTGAGCCACTTTTCGGTCAACCATGTCGTTGGTACACGTGTGAACGATGTGGTAATGATATTCAAAATGGAAGTTGTTTGTTTTGTGGCTCGAGTAATTCATTCGCTTACGATTCTAATCCAAGCTTTTGCAATGAGCCACAAAACAATTTCATTTCATATGAGCATAATCCGTGTTATCAAAATTTCAATGCCGAATCATTTCAAAATGCACCAACTTCACAACAATACGGTTGTGAGTATTGTGGAGGTCCACATTTTAGCACCGATTGTCACACTACGAATCTTTTTCCTTGTGACAACAATTATCATGATCAACCTACACAGTACCAAACTTTTGAAACACAACCTCAACCATTTCCTCAAGAACTTTTGCAAAATGTCTTAAATACTCTTGAGGATTTGGTTAAGAAACCTGTTCCGGAAGAACCTCGTCTGAAGTCTTACAATGAAATACTAGCCGAAGAAGCAGCTAGAGTAAGACTTCAAATGCGTAAAACTATCATCTACGATGACGATGACGATGACAACAACAATAGTGATGATGAAGATACCCTTGATATTCATCAAGGCTCATCAGATTCATCAGTTGTGGTTCCTTCCGTGAAAAATCAGGGAGAAAATAATGTGACGGAGAAATTTCTAGCAGAAGATCAAATGGAACTTGTACAATCCATGAATGCTAGCTCCTCTCAACTCCCTCAGTCTATTGATATCACACCCGAAGTTCACACTCACTCTCTGAACATGGGGGATGAGCATCTTAGCACTGTTCCTGAAACGGAATCGGACGAATTCATAAAGTCTAGTGTTGAGAACCTTGTCCCAATCCCAGGAGAGTCACAGGGAACTTTCGATCATATGTGTGATTTACCTTCCCCTCCTGAAAATCCAAAAGATCATTTTGAAACTTTCTCCGACTTTGATGATGATTGTACATCTTATGGAGAAGTTGAGTATGTAGAGGCATCATTGCCTCGTTCTAATGTTGACCTTCTCCTTGAGGAGTTCACAGACGAACTTACTCATATCAATCCACTTCCATTGGGAAGTGATGATGATCTGTTTGATTTCGAAGCCGATCTGGGAGAAATTGAAAACCTTTTAAACTCTAATCCCAATATCGAGCTTCGTACTTCACATACTGATGAAAATTCTTTAAACATCAGTCATGTGGAAGGATTACTTTCTGAGCTAGTCAGCTTAGAAGAAGAGAATGATGAGACTAACATTGAAATAAAAAATGAAGCCCTTCGTGCTACATTATTAAATGTCAGTCACCTCATCTCTAAAATTGAGGCTTTCAACGAGAAACCTATTTCATCTCCTATCCCCATTAAGGATAGTGACATTTTCTCTGATGATCCTATTCCGGAGTTTGAAGCCTTTACGTTTGATCCTATGGGAGAGAAGATTAGTGGCAGTACCACTTCTCATTCTCATAATTCTCTCCCCGATTATGAATCATTTACCTTTGATAAGTTCTCCTGTGAACTCACTCACATCGATCTCGAATATGATTCATTCACCTTTGATGAGTTCTTCTATGAACTCACTCATATCATATCTCCACCGGAGTATGATAACTTCTATTTTGATTTAGACACACCCAGGATATGTCTTGATCACATGAGCTTAAATGATGAGATTCATGATGACGAATCCATGAATCCTTCTCCTGATGATGATGAGTTAGTCAAGATGTTTATCATGACTTTCTTTCTCTTTTTCACCTATCGGGTGACTTCTCCTGTTCTTCACTCCTTCAGGAATGAAGACATTACCTTTGACCCCGGCATCACCGCTTATAGTTTATACTATTTTGAGCCGGGTATTTATCTCATCGGTGTGGAACTTTCACGTGCTTCAAATGTTTGTCCAAACATCTTGAATGAAAGTCCGATGGAGATTTCTTCTTCCACATCATGCTTCCCCAAGGACCAATGAATTCGGGGTCGAGTCAAGCTAGCGACTCGGTAAACAAAAACAGTAGCATGTACTTAGGGTTTTCACCCTAAGTGTGGGGGAATTACCCCTACTGTGGTTACTTATAAAGTGAAAAACAAAATGATGTTTTCCACGCTTGACTTTTAATGTTGCACTTTTACGTTCAAAATGTCGGCATAATAGCCGGGACTTTGAATATTGAGGACAATATTCAATTCTAAGTGGGGGGGGGGGGGGGGGAGGGTATTTCGCTATTCTAGCGAATTTTATCACATTTTACTATCTAATACCTCCGTTTTTGACCAAAATTTTTTTCACTAAAGTTCAAAATTTTTGTGGTAATCAGTCTGCCGTGTCTAAACGACAAAAAGGATTGGCTAATCCAGGAGCAAACGGCTCTTGGTAAAGATATCTCAAATCCGTTGACGGCTTGCAATTTGCCCAAAATTGTATGGTTCCTCAACTCCCCAAAAGCAAATGAGTTGGCTAGCCCGCAAGATTATGGCTTGTGGTAAAGGCCGTGGAAAAACCATAATTGGTAATTAACTCACCAAGATGTTGACTGTTCCATCAAGAGTTGGCTAGTCCAGGAGCAAATGGCTCCTGGTAAAGACAAATCAAATCCGTTGACAGCTGGTGGTTTGCTCAAAATCACACGGCTATCAGGTGTGCCACAGTTCTTACACATGGCTACTCCAGAAGTGATGGCTTTTGGTAAAGAGACTTCAAATCCATTAATTTTTCTCAAAAAGATAGCTAGGGACTAGCAATAGTTTAGCGTGGGGGATTGATGAGTGTGTAAATACTCATCATTTTGAGTCAAATCTAAGCTGCAAAACGACCAAAAATACTCAAAAACGCACCAAAATGCGAAGAAAATCCCAAAGATCGTATTTTATATGTTTCTGATGAAAAACGAGTGAAAACAAACGAAAAACAAACAAAAGTTACATATTTGACAGTTTCAGTCCCCCAACTTTCAAAATTTTACAAAACTAGTCCCTGGTCAATCGTTTTCAAAGAAAAGTCAACCCTTGCTCTTTAAAAGTCAGAATAAATCACAAATGATCTTTGGGTAAAAAGTTTTCAATAATTTACAAGACTGGTCCTTTAACTTTGAGTTTTTGGCAGTTTTGGTCCCTGGTGCTTTAAAAATTTTGAAAAATGCAAACTTTGGTCCTTGTGTTATTATGGTGTGGCATGATAAGTCCCGTGAAGCAGATTGGGAAAATGGCATGAGTGATCCTTGAAATTTCAGATTGTTGCAAATTTGGTCCTTGAGGTTTTACAATAATAAACCAAACGGACCAATTACTAAACAAAGGCATATAACCAGCCCACTACTAACCCACCCAAGCCCAAAACCAATATAAAGCCCACCCTCCTTGTACGTTTACCATACCCTAACCCTATTATACGTCTCATCCTTCTTCTCAAAGACCCTGAATAAAAAAACTACCACCACTATCCCATCACTTTCCCCCCGTGACTGCATATGCCAAACCTTCCATCACCATCTCCCCATCCCTCTCATCCTTTTGTCCCACAGCACCACTCCCCATCCCACTCACCTCCAAGACCTCTCACAAACCCGTACCTACCAACTCCACCTCACCAATCCACACCATTCTTTGGGCGCCAAAACGGGGTTAAAGGGCTAAGATTAATCCAAGGGCTGTGGAGGACTCCAAAGAAGCACAAAAAGTCACAAGAAGGAGCAAAGTGAAACCCTAGCTACACTTAGTATAAATACAATGAGATTTGTAAGCCTGAGGGCAGTCGAGTCTTAGGTTTTAATAGTCAGTTTTTTAGTCGGTTAGGGTTTTATTTGCAGTCTCGCATTAGTTCTTTTTTAAATCTTGTATTAGGTTTTTAATAGTCAATTAAGTCTTAGTTTAATTTTTCAGTTTTTAGTTTCAATCTCTTTTGTACTTTTTACTCATTCAATGAAAATCCAAGTTGGTTTTTTTTTTTTTTTTTTTTTTTTTTTTTTTTTTTTTTTTTTATCTGCTTCTATTAATCTTTTTTTATAAAGTTTTCATTGCTTAGCTTAATGATGTTCAATTAGTACAGTTATGGTTGGTCTTACATTAGTATAAACGAGTTTCATTGCTGGTGTTATTTACTTCAATCTTGGTCAATCTTAGCTTAGCAGTCCACTCAATTCAGCCCCAGTGGAGTATATCCAGTAAGTTGATAGCAATTTTTAATAAGTTCTTGTGTTATGTTTCCCATTTTTTTTTTTTTTTTTTTTTTTTTTTTTTTTTTTTTTTTTTTTATGCTTCACGACTTGGTTAGCCTGCTCTTTATTCACCCCATAGGAGTTAGGAGTCTTTAATTTAGTTGTTTGCTCTTCACAGTTAATTTTGCCGTCCCTTAAGTTTAGTTATAGAAGGCTTTGGCTATCACCTGCTTTAAACCATTTCCTTACACCTAAGCTATCTTAACTGATTTCATAATTAGTAAGGGTTAATCTAGTTTTAATCTTCTTTCAGTTGTTGTTATAAGTATCTGGTATTTAAGGATTGACAGTTAAAATCTCAGGTTTAGTCCATCTTCTTTCACGTGTTATGATTTAAAATTCTCGAGAATACTAATTGATCAAATTGAACAAATCAATGGAATGAAATAATGTAAATGTTTTGATATCTTTAAGGTACAAGAAATGTGGGTTTATATTTTACTAACCCATCAAAACAAGTTTAGTTGGTTTTTACTAATGCAGGATATATGTCTGGTCCTAACAATGGTCGGTCTTAAAGTGGATACGTACTCACGAGTGACGGTACTGAAATTTCATGGTGTTCGGCATTTATCTATTAGAGTTTTTACCCTACTGTTTATCTTATATATACCCCATGTATCTCTGACATTATAGATAAAAAAAGAATATTCATTCCCTCAATTCTTATTCACAACGGGTGAGAATTTGTCTCTCAATAGTAGCAAAGTAAGGGTATGAAAATAAACTTTTTTCATATTTAAATATAATAATTATTTGACATATAAATATAATAAAATAAGTTATTTTTGTATTAAAACAAATTTCTCGGTATGCAAAAGTTGCCGCATTTATATTTTATGGGTTTTGCTAACAGTAGCCTTTAGGGTTGTCGTTAACAAGATGTATTTTATTACATGGTCACGAATGAATGATTATGATTGGTTGATAATTGCGAAAAAATGGGGACAATTCCGAAAAACATGGAACGACAACAAACAATTGATTATGATTGAATAATTCAAGTTATTACAATGAATTGTAATGAAAATAAGCTTGTTAACCACAACCCTTAGGCGAAAAATCCATATTTTATATACATAAAACGTGCAATACAGAACGAAAAAGGTGGAAAAGGTTGCAACTTGCGTATATAAAAAATATGCATATTCAATTTATTTAATCAGTTCAATTATGAATGTTATTATTTAACCAATTAAGTCCATCACTCACATATGTATATTGAACATCTAGAATATATTTAGCCTCCATGCCAGCACCATTGTTGTGGTTATGCATGCATGTAGTTGAATATTATTATAAATTGACTAGGACAAAAATATATCATTTATGATCATTAAAAGGCTACAAAACTTTTTGTTTAGTACGAAGTACTGTGTTTTTCATTATGAACGCGATAAAGAGAGATAATAAAGGGGATCATATATGCACATGTTTGCTATAAGGATGGTGGTGGCTGGCTGGCGGCTTTGCAATGGTTATTTAGTTGATTGATGGGACATTTTGGGCGGCCTTTGGTGTGGACATTGGATCAACGGAGCGTCTCATTGATTTGAGTGGCCGGGCGCGAAACTATAAATGAGGGCACATATCTTATGCCATATAAATTACGAAAAGCTTAACTTTCATGAAAAATATATAGTTTATTGATATTACGCAAATTGTTTCATATCCCTCTTAAGTCTTTCACTTTTTTTAATGCGTATGGTATATGCTTTTATTGGATCAAGTTTGATAGTATTTAAAAAGAACAGTAAAAATACAAAACATGAAATGATGAACATATACTAAATTGGAGTCCCTTCACAAATTGTGGCCTTGTGCGGCTGCCCTACTTGCATAGGGTAATTGCCGCCACTACAACCGAGTCAAAAGAAGTGGTCATCTTTAAATTGAACTAAGCGGTTTACCTTTGTAACTTTCTATTATCGCCTTCTTTGTGGATCTTCTCAAGGCTGTCTCTGAATTTTTGAAGGATCTAGACAAAATTACATATTGGAGGGCTTTTGAGAAGAGATGTTATATATAAAGTGTCACTGTTTATAAGATATTATGCAATTAGTTATCTAAACGTTCAACATATTATTCATTTAAGATATTTTCTTATCTAAATACTTTTTTATTCGTAAAAAATATGTGTACACATGCATACAACTATTAACGAGATAAATTTTAAAACCCTAATCGATGCCACCTTGCACACCCTCAAAAACTACCTAGTCTATACTACATATAATGCATGAAGCACTTTCTCTCCAAAATTTTCAGATTTACAAGAAATAATGCATGGTTTACAACACTTTAATGCACATAATTTTCAGAATTACAACAAAGTAAGCATATTCTACAACAAAAAACAGTGTGGTGTTATTTTCAGACCAAAATTCTACCAAACAACATTAATGTTATTAAAAGCACCCCTTCACCAAAAATTACAACCATTCAATCACATTGTACAATAGCTTTTAAGTAAATACAAGTCATAAAACACAAAGCACAAGTATGTAAAGCACAATGATTTTAAGGTCAACAATCTATTCAACACATATAATTAATACACTAATTAATTCACCCTTTCACCAAAATATACAATCATTTAACCCTAATGTACAAGCTAATCAAGCTACTAAGCCAAGTACTTAAAAATAAAGCCATTAGGCTGGACATAGTGGTCGGTCGACCGGACCGGTCGCCCCTGCACTGATCGAGTCGCCGCCACTACAACCACAAGATCGATGAAGGTCATCTATTAATAAAGATGAATCTGTGTGGTTTTATACTTGCGTGTAAGTGGAGAAATGTGACATGTGTTTCATTTTTTTTGAAGTGAAATGGGATAGAACATAGTTGATTATGTTTTTTTTTTTTAGATGTAGGGACGTATTTTGACTGTGAATGAAATAAGGATGTGGATTAGGGCTATAGAGGTATTTATATAACCCTAAAAAAATTATGGTTTCATAAAGTGATGGACTTTATAACTTGTTTGATTATAGTTGGACTATACAATCCGAAAATTTGGACTAATATGGGCTGTGAAATGGGATTGATGTGCAATAACCGAATTTTTTGGTTGATAATGGGTTACGAAAGGTTACAAAGAGTGATATTGATCAACTAATAGAAGATGATGCATTAATGACTTAAGCTATTTATTTTCACGCAAAAAGTAATGATTTGTTGCGCTATAATTATTGATAATATATTTATATTGTTATTTTGTTAGATTTATTTGTAAATGTAATAAGCTGATACAATTTTATTGTACAAGTCTTTTTTAATATGTGGTTAGTTTATTTGGATCATTATTTTCTTGTGTTGGTATTGTGTGTATAAGCTTTTTAAGTATTTTTGTGAAACGTGAACACTTTGGTCAAATAAAACATAATATTAAAAAAAACAAATTTATTGTATAACATATCTAGAGCTAATCTTACTAGAAAATGCTAAAAAATGATATATAACTATAATTGCTTAAATTTACTTAATTTAAATTATTATTTATTTGTATGGTAATTGTTATAAAATTTTTTTAAAAAATGTAATAAAAAATATTTGCTCGCCACAAAATATAGTCACACGATACCCGCAGCCGCATCGCGCGGGTACCCTGCTAGTATCTTCTAACGCATTGCTAGCTTTTTTATTAAATCAGTTAAAGGGGAAAAAAATAAATCATTTCCAATCCAAACCCGTATTCCAAGAAGTGTACATAAAGAAGTTTCAAGTTTGCTATTTAAATGTAGTTCGAGACAACGCTCGTTTAGTTCCAAAAAGGCACCTAATAAGAGTTCGAGCTAGACTTGCAGTTTAATTAGTTCCTTGTGCCTTTAATTATTATTTATTTATTTATTTATTTTTTTTTTTTATTTTTTTTTTATAGAGAATTCATTACTTGTTTTATGTCTTTTATTCTCTTAAATTTACGTATCGCATGTTTGGTTGACAAAAATTTATAAATATTTTTTTTAGTTTTTTAATATAAATTTCATAAATATTCTATTAAAAAGTTTATAAAAAAAATTATAAAAATTTTTTATAAAAAATTTATAAAAAAAATAATAAAAAGTTTATAAAATATTTATTAAAAAAGTTTATAAAAAATTTATAAAAGAAGTTTATAAATAAAATTTATAAAAAAAAAAGTTTATGATTTTTTTTTCATAAATATTATATTAAAAAGTTTATAAAAAAACAATAAAAAAAAGTTTGTAAAATAAATTTTCAAGTAAATTAAAATTCCTCACTTTTTTGAGGCATTTTAATTCTCTCAATTTTGACAATTCATGAAATTGTAAATTATTTCATTTGTGTTACCAAAAAGGATATTTGAAAGGAATTAAAATGAATACCCCCGGTATACCCTAATATTACCCAACCAAATGCATCTAAGAGAGCATGAGGCCCAAAGAAAATAAAATAATTAACTTACAATTGAAAAAGAGCCTACACAAGAAAAACTAATGATTGTCACAAAATTACAAGCCAAGATTCCAAACTATCCAGACAGACCAGTTGTCCATCACATTTGAATATTTGATAAACAAAATTACAAGCTAAGATTCCACACTATTAAGACCAGGCGTCCATCACATTTGATAAATGATAACCAAAAGAACCTTTAATATTAAACCTTAAAGGGAACAACTACTAAGCATGAATAATTGCTGTCGTTTGGGGAAGTACATATACCCACCCATCTTTCACATATACACATGTTTCAACTTTCAACTTTCAACTGCTAATCATGGAGTATAGAAGAGGACAAAAGAAACTTATACCAAGAATCGAACACACCCACTAATTCCTAGTACAAGCTTTTAGACCCCACATCACAAACATAATTCCTTATCACTAACTTACACGAAATATATTGACGTAGTAATACCTGAATCATAGTGTTGTTTTATTACTGTATGAAGATTATGCTCACTATCACTGATGTAAATTATAAGCCCAAAGTGATGTAACCGTTTATGCTAAACCGGATGATGATTAATGTAAAAAATTCTGAGGGTCTCGAAATCATTGTTGCTGATCTACATTACATAAGAACTCTTTTTAGGATTTTATTTTGATCATTTTCGGGCTAAGTCAAACTGCACAACAGTTCTGCCCACTTTTCAGATTTTCACTGATCTATGGATCCGTATTCTACGATCCGTCAGTAGAAAATACGGATCCGCATATAGTCAAAAGTGACAATTGTCAAAAATGAATTTGGGATCGTAGAGTCTCTCCAATTTATTCCTAAGTCCAATTTTGTTTAGGATCGTAGAATCACTTCAACACACTATTTTATATCTCCTTGTTACTTATGCTCCTAAAAATCTAAGATTCGCTTAGATTATTCCCCAATATTGTCATGCCATGTGTATCTTCATCATATATTGTAGCTCTCATCTTCTCCTATGCATTTTATAGCTTCAAATACTTGTTATATGCTTCTTCCCCATATGATTTGCTATTATTATCAATATATTATGTTGTACGGATTAACCCTTGATGTAGGAAAGCCTTAGTAAGTAATTTGATCCATGGATTCGCTAGCAACGAGGGTCAATAAAAAGGGGATGCAATTATCATAGGGAAGCAATGAGCTAAAAGGAACTTCAAGGATGGATATATAACTTCACATGGATGATGCAAGCTTACCTTTTTGGGAGTGTAAACATGATAAAACAAGTACCTTGTAAAGGACGTTTCGGGGCACCCACCTTTTGCTTGGATAAAAGTGGGAGAAGGAAGTCTAAACAAGTAACTTAACATTTTACTATGTCTTATGGTTTACATAATTTGTCAATATCAAAAAGGAGAAGATTGTTAGTGCAAATATTATGGTATTTAATCTGAACGGTCTCTTATATTTTAATGATGACAAACATGTGACTTCTAATACATCACGTAAAATGTGCAAGTTACTCGGTTGCACAAAACATCAAAGCATACATTCATCAACACCTCTCGACATGTTTCAACAACAGGTTTTCGAATATATTTGTTAAGTTGCATCATGATCAAACTATTTAACAAACCATTGAGAATGTTTAATTAAAATACTTTTTAGAGTTAATAAGTATTTTCAAACCAAGTAAATAAATATTTTTAAACATACTTAAAACACTTTTAAGCACATTTATATTAAATGCTTTACACAAATTACACTTAAATAAAATAACTAGACATTTTATTTTAGGTAATTAATTTAATGAAAAATAATTTTATTTAATCTTTAATGCCCAAGTAATTCTAGAAGGATTATTATTAAATTAGTTTTTAGTACAAAGGAGTGAAAGACACACTAGACAAAAGGAGTGTCTCTAGGCACTCCGCGGATCCATATGTTGTATGGGCGGATCTGTAAAATAAGGATTCGCGGATCCTCTGAATGGCCATTTTTAGAGAAATTCGTATTATATATATAACTCATTTCTTTCACTTTTGGCTAAGTTTTTCCAACATTCTCTCCCACATATTTTCACATACTTAAGTTACCATTATAACCAATCCTTTGAAATGCTGTAACAAACATTCTCAACCTTTTAATCCTCGCCTAATCTTGATCATGATGCTTCTAACTTTCATTTGTTGAAAGCATGTTTCCACTTGATCTTCTATCCTTGCAAGCTTAGAGATCTTGCCATCCACATCCACCACAAGCACACCCACATACGAAGATCAATCACAACAAGCTTGGAGCACTTGTGATCTTCATTCATTAAAGGCTTCATATGATGAGAAGTTTATTTAGATTAGGCATTTACATCCACTAGACGAACATGTCTTGTATCATCATCATACACCACCTTGTATCGCTATTATACAACAAACTAGAGGTTAGATGGTTTATGTGTTTAGGCCTTAAAACACAAGGGTATTTGGTTTAGTATGTTTAGGCCTTGAGACATATGGGCGAAAGGTTTTTTATGTTGGGCCATGATGAAGCAAAAAGTGTACCGCTTTTACGGGGTCATTTAAGGCCAAAGTCGAGTTTATTTGATCAAATATTGCCCTGATTGAGTCTAAACCGTCAGATATAATTGACCAAGGTCAACTAGTCAAAAACAGCTTATCCCAATGCTCCGGTGATAGTATAGTGTTTCCCCGGGTCGTTAAAGTCCCAGCGAGATTGAAATGGTGCTTTGGGAATCGTTTATGAGAGAGTGGCACTGAGGACAGTAGCCCAGATGATGTGGAATTGATTTTGCTACTGTTATTTTGGTATTGGTACACAGATATAATATTCACAAGAATCAGATACCAGATATATGCACGTATTCACAATTCAGATTCACGTCACAGGAAAAGTGAGGTTTTGGTATTTAACAAACTACAGGGGGTGTTTTTGACACTTTTTGAAACTTAAAATTAAAAATGAAAATGAAATTATGAAAATGATTAAAATTTTATTTAGATATTATTTAATTAATAAAACTATTTAAAATCTAAATTAAAACCTAATTTAAATTAACTAATAATTATAACTACTACAAATTAAACTAAAAATTTGCAAAAATAATTTCTAAACTTAAATTAGAACTTGAAGAAAGTATAAAAAATAAAAATAAATATTTTTGTCTTTTTATGGTTTTTTTATAAATTAAAAACTATTTAACTTAATTAAACTATTTAAACTAATTTAAATTATTAGTAATACTAAATTAACTTAGAAAATTATAAGAAAATTTATAAAATTACTTAACCATCACTGGAATCCTAAAAAATTATAAAAACTCTAAAAATTATGTTTTAAGATTAATCCACTAATTATTTACCTTTTAATTACTTTAATTCTAATTTAAACAATTAAAATAAGAAAAATAAAAAATGAACAGTAGAAATTAAAACTATAATTTCTAAAAGTCTATTATACTATATTAGAGCTAGGAAAAATGTAAAAACTAGGCTATGCTTTATAAAAACTAAATATGCTATTTAATACTTAATATTAATTAATAATTTAGAAAACTAGTATTAAATCTAATAAATACTAAAAGGCAGAATAAAAATCTGAAAAATTTATTTAAAATACTTTACTATATAAGGTAATTAATAAAAATATAAAAATACTAAATACTTAATTAAAATCTAAAAATGAAAATTAAAATTAAATTGAATTAAATAGAAACTATCACTTATTTTAAACTTGGTTTTTCTTGGATTTTCTTTTACACACTTATTTTACCACTAAAAACAGAAAACTTTTGTGAAACCACTTTTGAAAATTGCTTATAAATAAGCAGTAGCACCCCCTTTGCTTATTCAGTTGACTTTGGTTGACTGTTTGGGCAAATAAGCTCAAATGGGTGTAGGTGGGGTCCACAAGGGTATAAATGAGTACAAATAAGTTCAACAAACTTAAACAAATAGAGAATAGCAAGAAATAAGCTCAAATAAGCTGAATACAATCAAATAAGCATTTGCAATGTGAAACTGAACCAGATTTGGGGACAAACTTGATGGGCTAAACCAGGTGGGGTTCACTGAGTTCTAGGTCAAACAAGGTGTCAAAGTATGATCCCTGGTAGGAGGGGGTTGGAAACAGCCAATTGGAACCACTAGGGCCCACTGGGGTGGTCTACAACCACCACCAAAGTTGGTGGTGTGGTGGAGGTCTGTTGTGCACAGGGTAAGGGTCTGCCCTGCAACTCACTTCCAAGGCTTGTGGAAGCTTGTAGAAAAATCACAAAATTGAGCCAATTATGGATTTTGAAAGATGAGCTGGTAGAGAATAACTTGTGAAAATTTTGAAGTCCAAATCCAAACACAAAAGTCAGAATTAATCTTGGAATTTTTGCAAAAATCTGAGAATGGACAATTTTGACTTTTTGATTAAACTAGAACTTTGACTTATTTGGATTTCTAAAGGCTTTTACTGATTAAAAACTAAGTTAAAAGCTATATTTAAACTAGTTTACTCTATATTAACAGCTTATGTAACTAATGATGATGATTTAAACACACAAAACCTTCACAGTTAACTGTGAAGGGCAAATTTGTGAGGTTTTGACTTTTTTATGAAACAAAACTGGTTTTTATGGTCTATATTACCAAATGGTGCCTAAGGAAAACTGTTTGAGGTATGGTCACCTTCTGAGATCAACAACAACACAACCAACTAGACTAATCCAAACACCCCTTTTTCTTAACTATTTTATGATTTTTAAAGCAGATGATCACTAGGGGGTGTAAGCTTAATTCCAAACCACAAATTATGACTAATATAACTTGTTAAAGTACTTGAAAACAGATAGCAGCTATGAAAGCTCAAGTATGCCACTTAAACTTATTTGAGACAGTCAATTCTAAAATATTAAGTAGATATAGATTCTAACAAACAAGCTATTAATTATAAGCTAAAAATTACTCAAACACTACTCAAATAACACAAACAAACACAGATTATCCAATGAGCAACAGGCAATCAGATAATATCAAGAACTAAATTTTTAGGAGAACTTTTAAATTGGCAAAAGCTTACAAGAAACCTCTAGCATGAACAAGAGGCTTTTCCACAGAAGCCTATCTTTAGAAAGGCCAACTTTAGCTCCAATCTTGCTCACCAATCCTTCTTCAAACCTGAAAACAAGAATCAAACACCACAGTTGACCAAAGTTGACTATTTTAAGATTTTAGGTTTCCTTCTAATATAACTGAATTTTAAAGTCTCTAAAGCTTTGATAAGCTTATTGGAACCTATGTGACCCTAACCTCAGTCCATGATTCAGCACACCATTAACACTTGAGCTATTTGAATAATTCAGAATTTGAGTTAATTGCAAAGATGAAAGACAGAATTGGAACTTGTGAGTTTATAACTTCAAAAGGTTTAAATTACACTACTAACACTGTTACAATGCTTGAAATTGAAAAGATTACACTAATTTGAAAGATACTTTAAATTTGACACAAATTAAGACTAATAAAACTACACATTGCTTCCTTGCACTTCTTCTTCTATTTATAGCCATCCACTAGGTTATCCTTGAGCCTCTGAGCCTTTCCCATTCAATCTGGACCGTTGATTGACTCTGAATTGATCTCACCCTTTAAATAGTATTTTGGCGCCAAAATTGGGTAGGGAAGTTTTGGACTGGAATTACAACTTGGGGGGGGGGGGGGTAGCATTAATTGTGGTGTGATAAGTAGGTGTAGTGGGTTGGGCGGTGGCGTATGATGGGAGTTGATGGGACTTGCAAGTGGTGGTGGTGGGCAATACCAGGGGAGAAGGGGGTTGGGCGGTTTGGTGGTTTGACTGGTATTTGACCGGGGTCAAAAGTTTGACCCGGCTTAATAATATTAAGGGCGTAATGGTTTGGACTGTGGTGTGGGCTGGTATTCCTTGGGCCCAAAAATAGGAAATGGGGATGGGCTAAGGATGTGGTTTGGACTAGGCTATGGAGTAGTATTATTATTGTTGGATCCTGTTTGGTTTATGACATACACAAGGACTATTTTTGTAATTTTTCGAAAGTTGAGGGATGTGATTTGGCATGTTTCCATATTGTTTCCAAGGGTGTACTTTGCCATATCATGAATAGTATAAGGTCCTTTGATGATTTTTCAAATTTATTTTCACCAGGGACTGAAACCGTCAAACTTTCAAACTTCAGGGACCATTTGTGTAATTTCCACCAAACTTTCCACCAAGGACCAATCCTGTCATAAAAGGTTAGTGCAAGGACAAAATTTGTTTTTCTCAAAGTTTTTCATATCCCAGGGACCATTTTTGACAATTTTCAAAGTTCAGGGACTAAACTTGACATTTTGTGAAACTTTTCACCAAAGGACTAATTATGTAACTTTTTGATTTATAAGGACCTTTGGTGACTTTTTCAAGTTTTTAGAATGACCAGGGACTAGATTTGACAACTTTTGAAAGTTGGGGGACTGAAACTGCCAATTATGTAAACTTTGTGCGTTTTTCATCTGTTTTTGGTATTTTGCATTTGAAACTTGTAAAACACTTTCCTGGGATATTTTCACTATTTTGATTCATTATTGAGTGTTTTTAGATGTTTTGGCAGCTCAGAAATGGTAAAAATGATGAGTATTTACACACTCATCAATCCTCCACACTAAAACATTGCTAGTCCCTAGCAATCTTTTGAGAAAAACCTGATGGATTTGAAATTCTCTTTACCAAAAGCCATCACTTCTGGAGTAGCCAAGTGTAAGAACTGTGGCACACCTGATAACCGTGAGATTTTGAGCAAACCACCAGTTGTCAACGGATTTGATTAGTCTTTACCAAAAGCCGTTTGCTTCTGGACTAGCCAGCATCTTGATGGACTAAGTCAACATCTTGGTGAGCTGATTACCAATTATGGGTTTTCCACGGCCTTTACCACAAGCCATAATCTTGTGGGCTAGCCAACTCATTTGTTTTTGGGGAGCTGAGGAACCATACAATTTTTGGCAAATTGCAAGCCATCAACGGGTTTGAGATGTCTTTACCAAGAGCCGTTTGCTCCTGGACTAGCCAATCCATTTGTTATTTAGACTTTGGTGGCCTGATTACCACAAAAATTTTTGAAATAAAGTGAAAAATTTTTGAAAATTTTAGGCCTAAAAATGGGGGTACTTATAAGGTTTTGTGATAAAATTCGTAAGAATTCCCCCCCCCCCCCCCACACTAGAATTGAATATTGTCCTCAATATTCAAAGTCCCGGCTATTATGCCGAATCTCTGAATGGAAAAAGCTAATATTCGAATCTAACTGTGGAAATATCGATTTTATTTTTTACTTTATTTATCTGTACATACATTTTACTTATTTATTTATTATTATTTTTTTTTTGAAATGAGACTTATATACATATTTACTTTTCAACAGGTGGGGGACGACCACTCCCCCACACTAGGGTGGTAGAAAGTAGAAAGAAGTCAGAAATACGGGTGAAAACCCATATACGTTGCTAATTTTTGTTTACCGAGTCACTAGCTTGACTCGATCCCCGAATTCATTGGTCCATGGGGAAAGTTTGGAGATCCGGGACAACCATGGGTGGTATGTCCTCTCCAAAATAATATTTCAATCGATGACCATTCACTTTGAAGTTGGGACCTTCGGGTTGAGATAACTCAACAGTCCCGTATGGATATACTTTAGCAATAGTGAATGGTCCAGTCCATCGGGTTTTTAATTTTCCCGAGAAGATCTTTAATCTTGAGTTGAAAAGAAGGACTCTGTCACCGATGTTGAAAACTCGGTGCTTAATCTTAGAGTCGTGAATCTTCTTTGTCTTTTCTTTGTAGATCAAAGAGTTCTCGTAGGCTTGATCACGAAGTTCGTTTAATTCATTGAGTTGAACCTTACGATGATCACCCGCTTTATGAAGGTCGTAGTTTGCATGTTTCAAGGCCCAGTAGGCTTTGTGCTCGAGCTCGATTGGTAAATGACACGTCTTCCCGTATACAAGCTTATATGGAGTACACCCGATGGGTGTTTTGTAAGCTGTACGAAAGGCCCAGAGTGCATCATCTAGTTTATCCGACCAGGAAGCACGGTTTTCACCTACTGTCCTCTCAAGAATCCGTTTTATACCACGGTTGGAAACCTCCACCTGCCCACTTGTTTGTGGGTGATATGCGGTGGAAAGACGATGAGTAACACCGTACTTAAGCAAGAATTTTGCAAATTGATCATTGCAAAAGTGAGTACCGCGATCACTAATGATGGCACGTGGAGTTCCAAAACGAGCAAAGAGGGATTTCAAGAATTTCACAACAACTCGGGCATCGTTAGTGGGTAAGGCCTTAGCCTCAACCCATTTTGACAAATAGTCAACAGCCACGAGAATATACTTGTTTCCATGAGAAGATGGGAATGGCCCCATAAAGTCAATGCCCCAGACGTCAAAGATTTCACAAACTTGAATGACATTTTGTGGCATTTCGTTCTTTTGTGAAATATTCCCGTGACGCTGACAAGCATCACAGGCTTTGACTAACTCATGGGCATCCTTATAGATCGTGGGCCAATAGAAACCGGAATCAAACACCTTTTTGGCGGTGTAGTTAGGACTATGGTGGCCCCCGGTTGGTTCAGCATGGCAAGCCTTGAGAATATCAGCGGCTTCCTGTCCGTATACACATCGCCTGATGACTTGATCGGCACAGATTTTGAAGAGGAAGGGGTCGTCCCAGAAATAATGTTTGACGTCTTTAAAAAATTTGTTTTTCTGTTGGGACGTCATCCCCTTCACGATGAAGTTACCCGAATGGTAATTTGCAAAGTCGGCAAACCATGGGGTAGTAGTGTCACCACGAAAAGTAACCGCACTGAGTGTCTCGAGAGGGAATGATTCATTTATTTCTTGTTTCTCGGACACAACTTGATGTGGGTTTTCTAATCGTGAGAGATGATCAGCAGCAAGGTTCTCGGCTCCTTTTTTATCACGAATAATGATATCAAATTCCTGAAGGAGGAGAACCCAACGGAGAAGCCTCGGCTTTGCATCTTGCTTTGCAAATAGGTACTTCAAAGCCGAGTGATCCGTATACACCACGCATTTGGTCAGGATCAAGTATGGCCGGAATTTCTCAAAGGCATACACCACAGCGAGGAGTTCTTTTTCAGTGGTGGTGTAATGACCTTAAGCCTCGGTCATAGTCTTACTTGCGTAGTGTGTAGGCTGAAAGTATTTTGCTTTTCGTTGCCCCAAGACCGCACCTATGGCAAAATCACTAGCATCGCACATAAGCTCAAAAGGTAGGTCCCAATCGGGGGCAACAAGAATCGGTGCCTCGGTAAGCTTTCTCTTTAATGTTTCAAAAGCTTCGATGCACTCAGGAGAGAAGATGAAAGGAGCATCCTTCTCGAGGAGATGGGTCATAGGCCGGGCAATCTTAGAAAAATCTTGGATAAACCTACGGTAGAAGCCGACATGACCCAAAAAGCTCCTAACACCTTTTACGGTGGTGGGATGAGGTAATTTAGCAATGACATCGATTTTGGCTTTGTCAACCTCAATCCCGTTCTTTGAGATTTTGTGGCCGAGGACTATGCCCTCTTTAACCATAAAGTGACTCTTCTCCCAGTTGAGACTTAAATTCGTTTCTTTGCAACGTTTAAGCATTTGTTCCAAGTGGGAGAGACAGGTCTGGAATGAATCCCCGATGACTGAAAAGTCATCCATGAATACCTCCATAGTTTTCCCGATCATGTCGGAAAAGATAGACATCATGCACCTCTGGAACGTGCCTGGTGCATTACATAAGCCGAAAGGCATACGTCTGTAAGCAAAAGTTCCGTAGGGGCATGTGAAGGTAGTCTTCTCTTGATCCAGGGGATCAATGGGGATTTGGAAGTAACCCGAAAAACCATTGAGGAAGCAGTAGTATTCATTCCCCGCAAGTCTTTCAAGAATCTGGTCCATAAAAGGGAGAGGAAAATGGTCTTTACGGGTGGCGTCATTTAACTTTCGATAGTCAATACATACTCGCCAACCCGTGACCAAACGAGTTGGAATCAACTCGTTATCCTCGTTGGTGACAACGGTAATGCCACCCTTTTTAGGGACACAATGAATTGGGCTAACCCAAGGACTGTCAGAAATAGGATAAATCAATCCCGCATCAAGAAGTTTAAGAACTTCTTGTTTGATAACTTCGTGGATTTTTGGATTTACCCTTCTCTGTTGTTGCACTGCTGGCTTAAAGTCATCCTCCATTAAGATTTTATGAGTACAAAAGTTCGGGCTTATGCCCTTAATGTCGGAGAGTTTCCAAGTGATTGCTTGTTTATGTGACTTTAGAACCTTTAGGAGTGCTGCCTTTTCCTCAACTTTTAAGTCTTTAGCAATAATGACGGGCAATTTATCATCACCCTCCAGAAATGCATATTCTAGATGAGGAGGCAAGTCCTTGAGCTCAACCTCGGGAAAGTCTTCAGTTATTTCAACATTTTTGACTTCCGCTTTATGAAGTATTTTTGGAGACGGAGAGGGTGAAGGATCATCATTTAACAATCTTTCAAGGAGAAGAATGTCCCCCTCCGGGTCAAGATAGTTTTCATCAACCCCATCAGGGATTGAGCTATCCTGAGCAAGAAAAGCCTCGAGCTCTTCCAGAAGGAAGTCACCTCCCTCAAACGGAGTGAGGGAAGGGGAAGAGTCGGAAATGATAGGGTCAGTAGAAAGACTGCCACTGGATGAGAAACCAAGGACTTCTTGAGAATACTCCTCAGACGCAACATCGATGATGTCAATGCAGTTAACCGTTTCAGCTTCATAGTTGGAGGAGTATCTTGAAGTCTGATCAAGATTGAATGTGATGGCCTCGCCACCAACACGTAGAGTGATTTCTTCTTCGAATACATCGATTAAAGCACGAACCGTTCTTAAGAATCCCCTTCCGAGAATGAGAGGGACTCGTGGGTCAGCATCGAAATCAACAATCACGAAATCTGCCGGAAAATGGAACTTTCCTACTTTCACGAAGATATCTTCGGCAATGCCGAGAGGACGGGATTTAGTACGGTCTGCAAGCTCGAGTGTCATGCAGGTCGGAGTGAGAGCAGGGAGTGAGAGTCTTTTCCAGACTGTGTAAGGCATCAGGTTAATGCTTGCGCCAAGATCGGCCAAGGCAAAGCATTCAACCATCCCCGGGAAAATACAAGGAATGAGAAATTTCCCGGGATCTCCAAGCTTCTCGGGAAGCTTTTTCAGGAGCACTGCTGAGCAATGCTCATTAAGAGGAGTTTTTCCATCTCACAAAGTTTTTCTTTGTTGCTTATCAGATTTTTGATTGTTGAAGCAAATTTAGGCATGAGAAGAAGAGCGTCCGCGAAGCTAATATCAAAGTGTAATTCTTGGAAAATTTGATAAAACTTTTCCATCTGATGGTTAGCTTTTTCGCGGTTCTTTTGATCATTCAAGTGTGAAGGATATGGAATTGACGGCTTAGGATCATTCTTTGGGATTTCATCAGAACTCACAGGGGGATCAAATACAACTTTTGGCTTACGAGCCGGGACCAGGACAACTTGAGGGTGGACGTTGTTGATACCTCCGTTATTAGTAGGAAGTGCCTTGTCTGTAGTAACCTCAGGTTCATGTTCCGCTACCTTAGTAGGAGGAAAAGAAGAGGTAATCGAGGGTCCATTGTAAGATGCCCCACTTCGGGTGGTGATCGCTTTGACAACGCCCCTCGGGTTAGCGATCGTGTTGCTCGGTAATGTACCCGGGCCCGAGGGTCGATCATTTAAAGACTTCTGAAGCTCAGAGATTGTGCTAAGCAATAACCGATTCGTTTCCTCTTGTGCTTTCATGAATTGTTTAAATTCAGCATTAGAGGAAGACGAGGGTGGAACAACGTTTTGATTTTGAACAGGAGGATTTTGAACATGGTTGTTTTGAAAATTCCCTTGATTTTGATTGTTGTTACCCTGAAAAGTGTTTCTTTGATTGAAATTACCCTGATTGTAATTCCCTTGATTCTGGTTTCTTTGAAAATTTCCTTGAAAACCTTGATTTTGATTGCCATTTTGAAAATTGTTTTGATTATACTGGCCTTGATTTTGATTCGGGTTTTGGAAATTTGAGTTTTGACCTTGGTTAAAATTCTGATTCGCGTTACGGATTTGATTTTGGTTAAAACCTGGAGGTCCGAGAAAATTGTTGGAACGATAGCTTAAGAGATTATGGTCCCCTTGTGGTTGGTAAGAATTACCCCCCGTATTGTAGGAACCGTGAGCAGCATATACGTTCTCTGGAGGAAAGCCAGCAGTAGCTGGACACTCGGAATACAGATGAGGGCCCCCACAAGTTTCACAACTTCGGGCCACGGCTTTCACTTGCTGATTTTGAACCTGATTTTGCATCGTTTGGCTCATTCTCAACACAGCCGTAGAAATATCATCCATCTTTTTGGTAAGAGCAATTATTTCAGGAGATGATGATGAGGGAGTAACTGAATGACATGACGCATCCCTCTCCGCAGAGGAATCCTAAAAGTTATGGTGGGCAGTCATGATCTCGATTAAATCATAGCACTCCTCGGGACGCCTTTTCATAAAGGTCCCACCAGCAGCAGCATTGAGAATGTCTCGGTGCCTCAATGTCAGACCATTATAGAAGGTATCTATGATGGTAACTTGCAACATATTGTGATTAGGGCACCGATCAATAGCTAGCTTATAACGTTCCCAAGCCTCAAAAAGAGACTCATCGGGACGTTGCCGGAAGTTGCTGATATCATTTCGTAACTTGGTAACCATGGATGGTGAAAAATATTTTGCTAAAAACTTGGTTACCATTTCATCAAAGGTACGAATAGAATTCTTTGGAAGTCGGTCAAACCATGCAGTGGCATGATGAGTGAGAGAATAGGGGAAGAGGTACAGTCGGAGGGCATCATCGGTGACACCATGTTGTTTCATGCTTTGGGTGACCGTGAGATATTTATCAAGATGCTTATTGGCATCGTCACCCGGTAATCCGTGAAATTGACACGAATTCTGGACTTGTTGGATCATGTGGTGCTTGAGGCCAAAGTCCGTAGCCTCAATAGTGAGTGGTGCAATAGGCCCACCCCGCCCTTGCATGGTAGGCTGGCACAGCTCCTCCATCGTTCAGAGATCGGGAGCTGGCTCATCCCTGGGAGGGTCAGGGGGTGGTAAAGGTGGTGGTGGCCCAGCGGCCATTTCGGTCTTTGGTTCTTGTGTGTCAAAACGTAGCTCGGGTACGTTTTTCTGATGTTTACGTTTTGTTTGTAACCGAGTGCGCATGCACTAAAAACAATTTTTCAAAACAAGATCGAGGCAAAACCACAGTGAACTTAAACCAGAAATCACAAGTGAATGGCTTCTTTGAAAAAGGTACACCACTCACAGGGATATAAAGGCAAGTTTTAATCTTAAGTTTGAGAACTTATTATGGGTTTATTTATTAATTTGAAAATCTGCTTTAGGCTTATAGGTGTGTGTGCAGAAAACTTGGGAAATATTTTTGGAACTGATTCGTTAACCGAAATCGTCCCTTTAAAATTACTCGCAGGCTGGCGGGAGGAAGTAAATAGGTTTCCTCTTTAGTTCGCAATTTAATGTCAGAACTTACCTTAAACCAACTGTTTCAGGTTGTAATCTTAAAGAACACGAAGTAATTTAACTTCACAGTTTGTTTTTGATTGCTTTTAATTTTTTTTGGTGTTTTTAACACTTTTAGGAAAAGTGTTAATGAACGTTTTTTATATGATTATATTTTTTACAAAAACTTTTTACAAATTTGTGTGAAATTTGTACAGGGAGGGTTTTGAAAACCACTAAACTTAAAACGATTTTTAAAACACGCAACAACCTCCCCGACAGCGGCACCAAATTTTGATCGAGTCTAAACCGTCAGATATAATTGACCAAGGTCAACTAGTCAAAAACAGCTTATCCCAATGCTCCGGTGATAGTATAGTGTTTCCCCGGGTCGTTAAAGTCCCAGCGAGATTGAAATGGTGCTTTGGGAATCGTTTATGAGAGAGTGGCACTGAGGACAGTAGCCCAGATGATGTGGAATTGATTTTGCTACTGTTATTTTGGTATTGGTACACAGATATAATATTCACAAGAATCAGATACCAGATATATGCACGTATTCACAATTCAGATTCACGTCACAGGAAAAGTGGGGTTTTGGTATTTAACAAACTACAGGGGGTGCTTTTGACACTTTTTGAAACTTAAAATTAAAAATGAAACTGAAATTGAAAATGAAATTATGAAAATGATTAAAATTTTATTTAGATATTATTTAATTAATAAAACTATTTAAAATCTAAATTAAAACCTAATTTAAATTAACTAATAATTATAACTACTACAAATTAAACTAAAAATTTGCAAAAATAATTTCTAAACTTAAATTAGAACTTTAAGAAAGTATAAAAAATAAAAATAAATACTTTTGTCTTTTTATGGTTTTTTTATAAATTAAAAACTATTTAACTTAATTAAACTATTTAAACTAATTTAAATTATTATTAATACTAAATTAACTTAGAAAATTATAAGAAAATTTATAAAATTACTTAACCATCATTGGAATCCTACAAAATTATAAAAACTCTAAAAATTATGTTTTAAGATTAATCCACTAATTATTTACCTTTTAATTACTTTAATTCTAATTTAAACAATTAAAATAAGAAAAATAGAAAATGAATAGTAGAAATTAAAAATATAATTTCTAAAAGTTTATTATACTATATTAGAGCTAGGAAAAATGTAAAAACTAGGCTATGCTTTATAAAAACTAAATATGCTATTTAATACTTAATATTAATTAATAATTTAGAAAACTAGTATTAAATCTAATAAATACTAAAAGCAGGATGAAAATCTGAAAAATTTATTAAAAATACTTTACTATATAAGGTAATTAATAAAAATATAAAAATACTAAATACTTAATTAAAATCTAAAAATGAAAATTAAAATTAAATTGAATTAAATAGAAACTATCACTTATTTTAAACTTGGTTTTTCTTGGATTTTCTTTTACACACTTATTTTACCACTAAAAAAAGAAAACTTTTGTGAAACCACTTTTGAAAATTGCTTATAAATAAGCAGTAGCACCCCCTTTGCTTATTCAGTTGACTTTGGTTGACTGTTTGGGCAAATAAGCTCAAATAGGTGTAGGTGGGGTCTACAAGGGTATAAATGAGTACAAATAAGTTCAACAAACTTAAACAAATAGAGAATAGCAAGAAATAAGCTCAAATAAGCTGAATACAATCAAATAAGCATTTGCAATGTGAAACTGAACCAGATTTGGGGACAAACTTGATGGGCTAAACCAGGTGGGGTCCACTGAGTTCTAGGTCAAACAAGGGGTCAAAGTATGATCCCTGGTAGGAGGGGGGTTGGAAACAGCCAATTGGAACCACTAGGGCCCACTGGGGTGGTCTACAACCACAACCAAAGTTGGTGGTGTGGTGGAGGTCTGTTGTGCACAGGGCAAGGGTCTGCCCTGCAACTCACTTCCAAGGCTAGTGGAAGCTTGTAGAAAAATCAAAAAATTGAGCCAATTATGGATTTTGAAAGATGAGCTGGTAGAGAATAACTTGTGAAAATTTTGAAGTCCAAATCCAAACACAAAAATCAGAATTAATCTTGGAATTTTTGCAAAAATCTGAGAATGGGCAATTTTGACTTTTTGATTAAACTAGAACTTTGACTTATTTGGATTTCTAAAGGCTTTTACTGATTAAAAACTAAGTTAAAAGCTATATTTAAACTAGTTTACTCTATATTAACAGCTTATGTAACTAATGATGATGATTTAAACACACAAAACCTTCACAGTTAACTGTGAAGGGCAAATTTGTGAGGTTTTGACTTTTTTATGAAACAAAGCTGGTTTTTATGGTCTATATTACCAAATGGTGCCTAAGGAAAACTGTTTGAGGTATGGTCACCTTCTGAGATCAACAACAACACAACAAACTAGACTAATCCAAACACCCTTTTTTCTTAACTGTTTTATGATTTTTAAAGCAGATGATCACTAGGGGGTGTAAGCTTAATTCCAAACCACAAATTATGACTAATATAACTTGTTAAAGTACTTGAAAACAGATAGCAGCTATGAAAGCTCAAGTATGCCACTTAAACTTTTTTGAGACAGTCAATTCTAAAATATTAAGTAGATATAGATTCTAACAAACAAGCTATTAATTATAAGCTAAAAATTACTCAAACACTACTCAAATAACACAAACAAACACAGATTATCCAATGAGCAACAGGCAATCAGATAATATCAAGAACTAAATTTTTAGGAGAACTTTTAAATTGGCAAACGCTTACAAGAAACCTCTAGCATGAACAAGAGGCTTTTCCACAGAAGCCTATCTTTAGATAGGCTAACTTTAGCTCCAATCTTGCTCACCAATCCTTCTTCAAACCTGAAAACAAGAATCAAACACCACAGTTGACCAAAGTTGACTATTTTAAGATTTTAGGTTTCCTTATAATATAACTGAATTTTAAAGTCTCTAAAGCTTTGATAAGCTTATTGGAACCTATGTGACCCTAACTCAGTCCATGATTCAGCACACCATTAACACTTGAGCTATTTGATTTGAATAATTCAGAATTTGAGAAAATTGCAAAGATGAAAGACAAAATTGGAACTTGTGATTTTATAACTTCAAAAGGTTTAAATTACACTACTAACACTGTTACAATGCTTGAAATTGAAAAGATTACACTAATTTGAAAGATACTTTAAATTCGACACAAATTAAGACTAATAAAACTACACATTGCTTCCTTGCACTTCTTCTTCTATTTATAGCCATCCATTAGGTTATCCTTGAGCCTTTGAGCCTTTCCCATTCAATCTGGACCGTTGATTGACTCTGAATTGATCTCACCCTTTAAATAGTATTTTGGCGCCAAAATTGGGTAGGGAAGTTTTGGACTGGAATTACAACTTGGGGGGGGGGTAGCATTAATTTTGGTGTGATAAGTAGGTGTAGTGGGTTGGGCGGTGGCGTATGATGGGAGTTGATGGGACTTGCAAGTGGTGGTGGTGGGCAATACCAGGGGAGAAGGGGTTGGGCGGTTTGGTGGTTTGACTGGTATTTGACCGGGGTCAAAAGTTTGACCCGGCTTAATAATATTAAGGGTGTAATGGTTTAGACTGTGGTGTGGGCTGGTATTCCTTGGGCCCAAAAATAGGAAATGGGGATGGGCTAAGGATGTGGTTTGGACTAGGCTATGGAGTAGTATTATTATTGTTGGATCCGGTTTGGTTTATGATATACACAAGGACTATTTTTGTAATTTTTTGAAAGTTGAGGGATGTGATTTGGCATGTTTCCATATTGTTTCCAAGGGTGTACTTTGCCATATCATGAATAGTATAGGTCCTTTGATGATTTTTCAAATTTATTTTCACCAGGGACTGAAACCGTCAAACTTTCAAACTTCAGGGACCATTTGTGTAATTTTCACCAAACTTTCCACCAAGGACCAATCCTGTCATAAAAGGTTAGTGCAAGGACAAAATTTGTTTTTCTCAAAGTTTTTCATATCCCAGGGACTATTTTTGATAATTTTCAAAGTTCAGGGACTAAACTTGACATTTTGTGAAACTTTTCACCAAAGGACTAATTATGTAACTTTTTGATTTATAAGGTGACTTTTTCAAGTTTTTAGAATGACCAGGGACTAGATTTGACAACTTTTGAAAGTTGGGGGACTGAAACTGCCAATTATGCAAACTTTGTGCGTTTTTCATCTGTTTTTGGTATTTTTGCATTTGAAACATGTAAAACATTTTCCTGGGATATTTTCACTATTTTGATTCATTATTGAGTGTTTTTAGATGTTTTGGCAGCTCAGAAATGGTAAAAATGATGAGTATTTACACACTCATCATGCCCTAAATCATTCCTTTTGTCATTTTAGGTACTTTTGAGAGGAATTTTACGAAAGGAAGCATTTTTGACGTTTTTGGAGGGAAAAAGTGAAGAAAACGACAAAGTCTCAAAAGCATGCTAAAAATTGCACTTGACGGCGTCACATGGTGCTAGTGACGGCTTCATGAGTTGACAAAAGGGTGGATAAATCAATTATACGTGACACGCCAGAATGTTTTGTGAAGGGGTCGTGACGGCGTCACGTATAAAATTATCAACGCCATCAAGAGTAACAGCAAAGAGTGACAGCCCAGAACCCATAAAGAGTGACGGCGTCAGAATTGGATCTAGGCAATACGAGTTTATTTTGGCGGCGAGTTGACGGCGTTACACATTACTCTTGACGCCGTCAGAAGACAAAATCTATATATAGTTTTCTAGTTTTCATTCATTGTGTGTAACTTTGAAGGGAGTAAACCCTAGACAAATTTTACAGCTTTTTAAAGGGTTTCAACCCTTTGTTTCTTCCATGCTTAATTAAAGATAAGTCCATTATCAAATCATTCAATATGTCTATGTGTTGTTTGATTATATCTTACGCTTGTCTTCTCTTTAACATGCTAGGCTAGGTTTTCTTCGTGTTTGCTTAGATGTTATGAAACTTAGATATTGATTATGGGTTGGTTGTTTGTTTATAATTCTTGTGGATGAATGAATTCGATGTTAGGCTTAAGAAAACTGGCAGACTTTCAATTGGTAACTTGCTTGAACGTCTTAAGAAACATGATCGGAGGTGTACTACGATATTTTTGTTGTATTTAATGCGTAGGTAACTACTAATGAGGCCATGTTAGGAGCTAGTAGTCGGCTCGACATAGGAAGAGGTAGAAGCTTATAGAGTTAGGGAAGATCGTACACGGCCCTACGAATGGTATTAAGGAATATAACCAGTCATCCATGCAATTGTAACAAACTAATCAACCTGTAAAAGATAGCTAAGGAGTAGTGAAATCTAAGTAAACACAATTTTCTCTCATTATTGTTTACACCACAAATTAGTTTAAGTTTATTTTATTTTATTTTGATTGCATCTTTAGTTATTTGGGTTAGTTGATCAGCAACTAATTCCGCACACTCCTTCCAAAACCGAGATTTTTACTTGCTTTCCTTAAAATATAAAAATACAAAAAGAATTATCCCTCACCTCTAGACCTAGTTTTAGTGAGTTTTAACCCTAATGAACACTATTCTTTGAGTTGAACGATCAATCCCCCGGTACTTGTCACTATACTATACCACAACGAACAGGTACACTGCCTGGTGGGGATTGCAAGCTTTTCAAGATCCCTTGAGAGGTAAAACCTTTTGCGAGGGCGTAATTCTACGCATCAGGCCATAAACATAACGGGTTTGGTTGTACCTGAAGAAGAACTCGATACCTAGCTTAGTATCGGTAAACATTGTAAGCGACGTATATAAGGTTTTCTCCACCGAGTTGATCTAGTGAAGTAACTCTCAAGTTGGGTACTCGAGGAGTGAAGTTGGGCGAGAAAGAAAGCTTCGTGCTGAACGACTATAAATCACCGTGTCCGGTTTGCATTTCCTTTTACTTATCGCTTTACCATTACATTTGCATTTATCGCTTTTGCATTGTGTTTATGTTTGTGCTATGTCTTTGTGTTGTGATTATGTTTATCTTTATGTTGAGATGATAGTCGTAGAACTATCATTAATACTTTTCATATATGTCACACTTGATCGGTCGTTTGATACAAAATATTTAAGTTTTTAATCAGAAACGTTTTCACCCCCCCCCCCCCCCACGTTTTCCATAATTATATCAACAAAGTTAGAGAAATTCACCCTCAATAAGATAACACACACATCTTTTTCTCCTTTGAAATATATCACGCGTCCCTTTATTTGTTGAAACAATATATTAATGTAAACCATCTTTACCCACCTTTTCTCAAAGGTTAATACAACACTTTCCCATCTTATGGAATGATTTTCATTTACATCTAGGTGCATATTGTTACCATCCTCATCCTTTATGTAATATAACTTCTATTGAGTCTATATTATGGCA
Source organism: Artemisia argyi (assembly GCA_030686995.1). Taxonomy (NCBI): domain Eukaryota; kingdom Viridiplantae; phylum Streptophyta; class Magnoliopsida; order Asterales; family Asteraceae; genus Artemisia; species Artemisia argyi. Next base: position 72,819,676 of record CM060685.1, on the reverse strand, counting down.
TGAATTATCATGATATTAATGACATATATCTACCTCGTTTAGAGAATCTCTTATCAACAAACTATCCTTAACATCAATCATCTTAGGTAGATGATAAGTCGTTCAAAAGTTTGTTAAAACTCACATTCCCAATGACAATTTGGAAGAAGTTGTTCCCAAAATTTTGTGTGTTATCTAATGAATGAATTCGTTACTCATTGATAACATCAAATTAGTCTGATATTTTATATATTAAATTTTCGTGTATATTGCCTCTTTGATATTAATATGATACTTAATTCATTTAAATTCGTTCATATTTACATTTCAGGTTAATTGAGGCGTTAGAGCGGAAAAGATACAAGAAAAGGCCAAAATAAAAGACAAAGACATATTCAGAAGATAGTTACGGCGTAAGTGGCACGATTGACTTACGCCGTAACAAAGGCCAAGGAATTTTTCTAAGTATCAATAAAGTTATGCCATAACAAAGTAATGGGTTACGGTGTAAAAACAGAAGAAATGTTAACGAGAGTTTTACAATCGTAACCTGCCTCGAGGTTACGCTGTAGGAAGGTTGCGGCGTAACCTATTATTTTATTACGTCGTAGTAGTGGATATACATGTGGATGATCACATGCTGATGAAGACTTATGGCGTAAGTTATATTGGACTTACACCGTAACTTATAACTTGGGCGCAAAGGAGTTTAAGTCCAGGGGTTGAAAGCGGTCATTTGATAAGAAGTTTATTTATTATGAGGACTGAAGATAAAAATAAGAAGAACGATGAGGGGCCAAAAGTGTTTAATCCATATAAAGATTTAGTGAAGGCAAGGACCGTGGATGAAACTGCAAGGAATCTTGGGGACTTAATGCGTACAAATCATAATATGAAAGAACACTTTCATAGTGTTACTCGTATGAAATAAGAAAAGAAAAGCACAGGGACTTTGTATGAAAAGTAGTGCAGCTCAGGGACTAATCCGGACAAGGGAAAAGTTTCTATTTACTATATAATGAAATCACATGTACGAGGTAACAAGTCAATTTTAGGTTCTGTTTTCTTTGTTGGGGCTCCGCAGCAGACGAATGGACAAAAAGTAGCAGGCGTACGAATTAATTAAGGGGCATACCTTCCGGGGTTTTGCCCCGGTACTCAACTAAGGAATCAAGAGCATTCATCTAACATGATATGTAATCATATTTCGACGCTTATTATTGAATTCAGTTTCATCATTTATATAATAATTTTGATTATGTGTTAATTATCGATGAATTGATGCCTATTGCCTTTAATTGAGTGTTTTAATTTTTAATTAATTTATTATTCATTGGTAATTGTTCGATCTTTATTCCTAGTTTATTTATCGCTTTATGTTTGCTTTCTTTGCTTATTCACGGACACCCTTTTTTGTTAGTATGGATGTTTGGTAGTATCTAGTAAACTAGGAGAATTGATTATCGGACCCTAGTGAAATAGGTTTTGAATAGTGGTAAGAATTGACCATAGGACTACCACTATATTGCGTGAGAATTGACCATAGGATCACTTACCAAACGAAAATGCTAAAGACATTAGAGGGAACCTAAGTTCCGAGAGGCCGGGTTTCATAGAATAAGTCTTTGATTGTAGCGGTACTTAATGACTTTTATATAGGGCAAACCCACAAACTCTTGTAATCATTTGGTTACGGAATAGGACGCTATTAGGCTAGACAAGTTTACCTGAGGAGTGTAGTGACTTTAACCTCCATATATTGTGACAGTAAACACCGGTTCTTAATGGCTGTGAATAGATTACCAAATGATCCTTGGTAACTAATAATTACCTTGGTGAGGAGTCTAGGATTATAGGGTAGACGAATTGATCAAAGGAGTCTACCGCCTTTTACCACACTTTAATGCGTGAGTAGATACGAGTTGAGAATTAGATCATCATCCCCATAAGTTGTTTACCATAGAACCATCCCATTAGATCACGTAAGATAGCTAAAATATAATCACCATCTTTTATCAAACTATAAACCCCTTTTATTAATTAAAATATCATTTCAATTATACAACTAGAAATCACTAGCCGTTCCTAAGTGCGACCTCGGACTTACCATCCACTCTCTTCGTGCGACCGGGTACACTGCCTGTTAGTATATGTGTAGATCAGTAGGTAGTCGAGTTTTATAAATGTAAAACCTAATCTTGTGTATCACTCATATCATTCTTTTTTCCCTTTGTTTTTTTAATCCTTTAGATTATGAATTTTAAACAATGATTGCATGTGTCTAACTATTATCATGCCTCGTTCATTTATGGCATTCGTTTTTGTTGGTATGATTGGTTGAACAATTATACCAAAGGATTCCAGTCACGCTATGACCCTCATGCATCTTTGAATTGCAATATGCATTCATATTTTTTTTCTTCTTAACTTTCTTGGTCTTTTCCTTTGTTTTATCCTTCTGGCATACTTTCAGTAAGTGTCTAACCTCTAGTATATTTTAATATGCTCACATACTTCGTCGAAATCATTTTGTTTTACTCTAAATCCTCTCCAATATATTTCGACTCCCTAAGTAGCTACGTTTTAACCTAGTTTAATACTTGCATTTTTTGCTCTGGTGTATTCTATCCCTATAATGTTGCTCATATCCTTTCATATATTACGTTGCACGAAACTAACCCTTTATGTATGAAAAGCCTCTGTAAGAATTTGACCCATGGATTTGCTAGAAACAAAGGTAAATAAACATGTGAATGAAATTATCATAGGAGATCAATGAGCTAATTTGAGTACATAGCTTAGAGTTATTTATACTGGGGTGATAGAAGACTTCACTAGAATGATGCAAGCTTGCCTTTTTCTGGAGAAAGAAGGGTATTGTAAAAAGGGTTAGTAGGAAGTGTAAACTTGGAGCACCCACCTTAGGGGAGCAATGATAGAAGTGGAGAAACTCGGAGCACCCACCTTTTTGCTTCGACAAAAGAGGGAGAAGGGAGTGTGAACAACAAACTTTTAGATTTTACTATGTTACATTTTATATATTTGTCATCATAAAGAAAGGGAAGGTTGTTAGTGCAAATATTACGATATTTAAACTAAATGGAATCTTCGGTTTTAATAATGATACATATGTAACTTGTAATACATAAGGTAAAATGCGCAAGTTAATCGTAACCATAAATCATCAAAACATACTTACATCAACATCTCTCGATGTCTCATGTATGATTCAACATAGGTTCGAGTATGTTTGTTACATTATGATCAAAGCATTTAACAAACCATAGAGAACGTCTAAATAATATTTTGGTGTCACTACGTAAAAGTTGACGTAAACATTTTTATTGAAACATAAGTCTCCACATGATGCAAATCATTTAAGGTAAAACTAATGGTACCATAAAACTTGATTTATGATCAAATAAATATTTTTGTCATACACTTTATATTATACAAATAACATTTTTAAAAATGTGATAAAACATTTTTCACAAAAATAATTAGACAAATTGTTTCTAATTATTTAGAAAATGTTTTAATAGGAATGTAATTCAAATTTTTTGAATTTTCCCCCCAAAATGGATACCACCTTCACTAGATAAACAAGCCACCACAAAAAAAAAATAAAAAAAAAATAATAAAAAATAAAAAATTACCTATAAATAGTGTCTCATTCGCACACTCTAAAAACCAATTTTTTACACACATTTAAACCAGATTTTCTCTGATGTTTATCACACTTTTCATACTCTTAAAACTACCATCAACCCTTGATCATAATGATTCTAACTCATTTATTTGATGATCCATCAAAGAAAGCTTAGAGATCTTACCATCCTCACCCACCAGAAGCACACACATATGAAAATCCACCACAACAAGATTAGTGCACTTGTTATCTTCATCTCTTGAAGGCTTTTTATCAATGGAAGTTTAACCTCATCAAGATTAGAGTTCTTGATATTTAGAGTAGGCATCTATATCCATTTGACATCCATGTCTTAGATCTCACATTGTATCATTACCATACATCACTTAAATTAGAGGTTAGATGGTTTATATGTTTAGGCCTTAAAACCCAAGGTTTGTTAGATTGGGCCATAAAACATAACGGATTTGGTTGTACCTGATGAAGGACTAGATATTTAGCTTAGTATCGATAAATAATGTAAGCGACGCGGTTTATGTGTTTAGGCCTTAAAACACAAGGTTTGTTATGTTGGGCTATAAAATATTGTAAGTGACATTGTAAGGTTCTCTCCGCCGAGAAGGGAACTTGTTGACTAGCGAAGTAACTCTTAAGTCGGGTACTCAGGGAGTGGAGTAGGACGAAGAATCATCGTGTCCGGGTTGCGCTTCCTTTTACTTATTTCTTTACATTTACATTTGTATATATTTCTTTACATTTTTTGGGTAAAGGGTTCCCTGAAAAATTTGTTACTCCAAAAAGCTTTTAAGTACAATGGAGATGGATGAAGTCCAATATCTCAGCCCGTTACATAGGCGGTAAAGCTTATATAACAAGATACTTCATATCATTTAAACAAGAAAACAAATCACTACTCACTATATTACATTTGACACCTACCAAACACACAATTACTTCCTACCATGACCTCTAAGCTTGATATCGTATAGGTCACAAATAGCATCTAATTGCCCTGGTAAATCGTAGACCTGATCCGCATAGTCATCATAATAATCTTCAAACTCATACCCTGGTCAAGATTTATTTCTTTAAATTTATATTTGCATTGTGTGGCTTGTTGCTTATATTGTTGGGATTATGTTTCAGTTGTGGCTTGATGTTTATATTGTGTTTGTGTTGTGATTTTCATAATACTATGAGTTGAGTTATTTTAAAAGCCATATATCTCTCACATACCAAGAGACAAATATGGACCCTTGATTTAACTTTGATCAATGGCTGAGATCAAAACATTTGCAACTTAAAAAAAAAACTTGGAAGGGCACACAACAAACACAAAATAACCGTTCAATATCCAAGCCCTAATTATTTACCGGAAACTCAAGATCTAACCGGAAAATGGCATATTGTTCTGAAACCCTACCTCTCTCCGGCTAAAAAGAATGATACAAAATCTGCTAAAAAACCGATTTCAGGTATACTAATACGATTTAAACAACTATTTTAGTATCTCTTACTATCATATATGATTGAAATATTCATGCGTACTGTGTATAGAGATTATTTTGAAGATGTTATGAATTTACACTGATTATTGAATGTTAATGCAAGTTATTGTGATTTTGTGAAGAAATAGTAAACTAGAAATTAGGTTTTCAAAGTTAATAATTAGATTCAGTAGAAGTTGAAATAAAAAAAGACACAATAGAAGAATTTATTGAAGGCGATACGTTCGGCTTAGCCGCAGAAGACGCCTTCGTCTTAGCCGAAGGCGTCGTTTGCGACTAAGCAGCAGAAGATGCCTTCGGCTTCGCCGAAGGCATTCGCTGAGGCTAAGACGCAAAAGATGCCTTCGGCTTGGCTAAACACATCGGTTGCGGCTAAGCCGCAGAAGATGCATTCGGCTTCGCCGAAGGCATCTGATGCGGCTTGGCGAAAGGCATTGGTTGCGGCCAAACCGCAGAATATGGCCAAACCGCAGAATATGGCGAAAGGCATCTGATGTGGCTTAGCCGCAAAAGATGTGTTTGGCTTAGATACGGCTAAGCATTTTGCTAAGCAGCTATATGATTTCGGAGAAATAGCATATATGATAATACACTTAAAAAACTTGCTTTAGAATTATCATATGTGATAACTGGAATGAAAGTAACCAAAACTCTTGAACACAATCATGATATACTCTTGTTTATAAGGTATCATATATGATAAATGTTAGAAACAGGATTTGTAATTTAGTTTGCATTGAAATCAGTATCATATATGATATAGAAAAATATTCAGTTATTGATATGTTCAGTTAATTTCGACTGTATTCTATATCATATATGATAAATAAATCAAACACTTGTCTTTGCTGCAGCAATAGCCTTCGGCTATGTGGATAACGTAATAAGTTCATTGCCATTTTTAAAGACATCAACTACATGAAAATTTTTACCCAAAGGTACATATTTTTGCTTTTATATATCAGAAGTAATAAAATGTATAAGACAATGTTGTGTACTGAATACATAATGCATTAAATCATATATGATAACATTTTAATTTTTTTTGCAACAGATGTAATAGATGTCGAACAGATGGAAATAGAACAAGAAGCGGATGATAACAAGAAAAATAAGAGATATAAAATCAAGGAAGAACCAGCAGTCACACCTCCAAAAGTAAAGGGAATATATAAGAAAATAAAGTGCACTACAAGAGGGGGTGGAAAGAAAACAACAAAAGAAGCTACCAAACCTGCCAAAACTTCAAAGAGATTCACAAGAGGAGATGCTAAGAAAATGATGGAAGAAGAAGTAAATTAGGAAAGTGAAGAGGAGAACGAGGAAGATCAGGTGATATTTTATGAAAGTGAAAATGAAGAGGAACAAAAAAACAAACAAGAAAGAGAAAATTGGAAAATGTTGAAGAAACAGAGGAGGAGGAAGATATGAGGAGGAACGGGAGATTATCAATGTTAAAAAAGAAAAAATCAAAAATCAAAAAGGAAAAAATCCAACGAAAAAGGTGACATACCCAAACTGCTTAACTAGGTCATCACCAAAAGCCATGTCTGATGCAATGGTTGGCTTAACAGAGATGAGAAAGAAAACTTTGAAAGATATCGGTTTTGAAAGATTCATCAACTTTCCAATAACCGAACTCCCTAGAGCATTGTTATACCATGTTGCTGAGAAATTCCATCCACCAAGTATGGAATTAAGGTTGGAAAAAGGATCCATAAAGGTAACAAAGAAAAAAATACATGATATGCTAGGCGTGCCTATGGGAAAAACAAAATTGGAAGATCTAGAACCAAAAGAGAAGGTTGATCCTTTCATAGCAGAATGGGAAGGCCAATATACTCATGTAAAGAAAATCACACCAGCTGAAATATCAACTGAGATAACAAGCTCATTCGATGCTGATTTCATCTTTACAATAAACTTTCTGACTCTGTTTGCTAGCACGATGGGAACAGTTGATAATGGTGCAAAGGTGTTTCGAACTGTGTTAAAGCATGCAAAAGAAAATGATGTCATTTCAGAAATTGACTGGTGCGGTTACATATTGGAATGCTTACAAATAAGTAAGCAAAATTGGGATAAGGTGACTAAAGGCGACTACTATTACGGGCCAGCAACATTCTTATGTGTAAGTTATTTTACATGTTTCTATAAATTTATCAAATGTGATTCAATAACATACACTTATTATAATCTAACACAAATTTATATTTTGTATGAAAAAGCTGCTATACTTAGACTCAATCAACTTCCCCAAATTTCAAGTAATGCGTCATCGCCCAGCAATGAGAAGTTGGAACACGCAGGCAATGAGGAAGAGGATTGGGATGGAAATGATAGACAATTGTTTGGGAAAACTTGAACATCACGAAGAGTTTGATCCGGAGGAAGAGCAAACAGATTTGAATTTTTACAAGGGAACGGATGTGTACAATGAACCATTGCCTCCGAAGAGACCAGAAACCAAACAAGTAACTTTTACCTTATTTTAATTCCTTATATAAACTGACTGTCAGATAAATTGTGGCATAGACTTCGGCTAAAGCCGAAGACTATGCCTACGGCTAAGCTTTCAGCTTTAACAGCAGGCTTTGCCTGCGGCTAAGCCTTTAGCAAGCTAAAATATCATATATGATTTAGAATATCATATATGATCATTAAAAATCATATATGATAATTTAGAAAATCATATATGATAATTCAAATATCATATATGATTATGAAAAATCATATATGATAATTTTGAAAATCATATATGATAATTCAAATGTTTTTTTTTTCTTAAATAGAAAGTGGGAGTGAAAGTGAGAGTGAAACTGAAGAAAGTGAAGGTGATAAGATAAGTCTAGTTGAAAAGGAAAAAGATATAGAAGAAGGAAGTGAGAGTGAGAGCGAAAAAGAAGAACAAATGGAAACAAATGTCCAGCAAGATGAAGAAAAGATGGAAGAAGATGAGAGTGAAACTGAAAATGAGTCGGAAAAGGAATCAGAGACAGAAAAAGAAACTCCAGTTGAGAAGGAAAAAGAAAAAGAAATTGAAGTTGAGAAGGAAAAGGAAAAAGAATTGGAGAAGGAAAAAGAAACTCCGGTCAGCAATGAAAAAGAGAGAGAAATTGAAGTCGAGAAGGAAAAGGAAAATGAATTGGAAAAGCAAAAAGAAGAATCAGCTGAGAAGTTAGGGTCTCCAATTCTTTCTTTTCAGCCACTTGATGAAAAGACTCTAGATGAGATTTATGAACAAGTAGATAAAGCGAGTCAATCAAAAGGGAAAAAAACAAAAAGCACAGCAAGAAAATCGGTCACACCACCAGAGAAAATGATGACGACAAGAAGAAAAATCAAATCCATTTCACCACCAAGCTTCAGTCTTGGAATAAGCCCAATTTCCAGCAAACCTGCAGCTCAAACTGACACAACGATAGTAGAAGAAACACCACAGGTTGAAAAAAGGGCTGCAGTTGAAACTGAAACAACAACAATTGAACCAAAAAAGATGGAAAGAAGGGCAAAAAGGGTGGTTGATGAAGAAGAAAACAAGGAACAAGAACCACCTGCAAAGAGAATAAAAAAGCCTTCAAGATATCTGGTTTCACCATATAACAACCGAAAAACTGCCTTAAAAGCAGCGCAAACACCAGATGAATTTATGGTATCCGAAGCTTTATTTTCAATGCAAGGAGATCCATAGTAAGTCTGCTTTATCTTATTAAAAAATCATAAAAATAAAAAATGTGAAATTGTGCTAACAATATATCTTTTTGTGTAGCGAATTCGTTTTTGAAACTGAATGGGCATGGGGAGCTGCAACAATCAGAGACAACATGCAAACACTAGCACCACAATTGAAATTGGATGTTAGTATCATTGACAGCTTTGCTTGCATCTTGAACTATGAAGAAACAATCAACAAACCTGCCGCACCAAAGATTAATCAGTATTTTCACACGGGAGTACTCGTAAGTACCAACAAAATTAGAACTTAATTACTAAAATATTAATTTGTTCTTAAAGATATGTTTGATTTATGCAAACAGACGAAACAAATAGTGGAAGCAAAGAAAAAAGAAGAAGAGAAGCAGTACAATGATTTTGTTGCAAATTGACAATCGTGTTAAAAAAAATCCAGATGACAAGACAATGCATCATGTGGAATTGGTAACAACTTCTTTCAATTATTATGAAAAAACAAAATTTCTATTTTGTTGTATAACAATGATTCTAATTTTTTTTCTTAATATTTATACACGCATTCTTCCCAATAATCGCACATAAACACTTTTACCTGGTTGTCTTCAACATAAGCAAAGGCACATCTGTCATCATAGACAACTCATCGAAGACATATGATGCAAAATACAGCAAGGAATGTGATGTTCTGGTAAGTAATTAGACAAAAATGGGTCTGGGTAACAGTTAGGGGTTAGCTAAACACTCATGCACATTATCATATATAATAAAATAATAAAAATTTAAACAGAATAAGCTATCACATGTGATAAAATAATGTGATATTCTAGAAAGTAACTAAATATCAAAAAGTTATATTTTAGACTCTTATGCAAGTAAGCCTTCGGCTTACCTGTAGCCGAAGGCGTCTTCTGCGGCTAAGGCTTACCTGAAGCCGAAGGCGTCTTCTGCGGCTAAGCGCCGCAGAAGACGCCTTCGGCTTGGACGTAGGCATAGGATGCGACTAAGCCTTTCGGCTTTGCATATGAGATAAAGAATTGTCTTTAATAAAATAAAATTTCTATTTTGTGTAGAAAAAATTGTTATCAAGATATCTGGCATCCCAAAACCATGAAAAAGCAGTTGATATAACATCAAAAAAGACAACGGTGATGAAAATGAAGTGGGCAACAAACGAGAATGTCATTGACTGTGGAATTTTTGTGGTGATGCATATGGAGCATTATGGTGGAGAAAGTCAAAAGAACTGGAATTTGGATTTTCCAAAAGAAGGAAGAGATCAGGAAATACAAATAATAAAGCTGAGAATGAAATATGCAACCAAGATGCTCATGCATGAACTCAACATTCATCGAAAAAAAATGAGAAGGAAACATTTAAGTTTGCACGAAAATACACAGACAAGGCAATGAAGGAGGAAATGATAAGGGCAGAGATAGAGAAGAAGAAGAAAGAACAGGCTGAAGAACATGTTGCAAGTGCAATATGATGGAAAAGAAATGGAAGATTCAGAAGTAGGACTAACGAAGGATAGAAGGGCGTAAAACAACTTTTTGGGGCAACTGACGCAAATTAAAAAAATTAATTTCTGTTTAATCTTTTATGAAATGTCTAAATTCGTATGTTACAATATCACTTTGAATTTCTAAGTAGGATGATGGTTTAACATTGTAAGTACTATGATGCAATGTTTTATTAAGAAATGAATGGCGAAACATCTCTGGATGTTATTTTGGATAATAAGTCTTGTTTAAATTTCATTACACCAATTGATAATCACTTGTTATAGCTATTGATATTGGATAATCGCCTCCGCGATTTATGACACATTGCATAAAACAAACAAAAAAAAGGGTAAAAGGCATGAAAGTAATACATTATCATATATGATAAAGTATAAATAGTAATAAGCCTAGAGTAAAATCATATGTGATTTTAGATAAATATAACATATGATATACTCTTGTTTATAAGTTATCATATATGATAAATCAAAAGTAATAAACCAAGTGTAAAATCATATATGATTTCGGAGAAATATCATATATGATAATACACTTAAAAAACTTGCTTCAGAATTATCATATGTGATAACTAAAATGAAAGTAACCAAAACTCTTGAACACAATCATAATATACTCTTGTTTATAAGTTATCATATATGATAAATCAAAAAGTAATAAACCAAGCGTAAAATCATATATGATTTCGGAGTATTATCATATATGATAATACACCTAAAAATTTGCTTCTGAATTATCATATGTGATAACTAAAATGAAAGTAACCAAAACTCTTGAAAACAATCAGCAACAATCTGTTTCATATAAAAACTCAGTAATAATCAAACAATCATGTCTAGGTCTGTTACTCAAATTTCTTCAACACAATCCAACAAACAAAAAAATAATCAAAGAAATAAAAAAAAAATATGCGGATGATTTATGTTGAAATTAATGGTTGATCCAAGACCTCTCATCTTATAACTTCTGATTGATCCAAATCCCCTTCCCTTGTAACTTCAACTTGATCCAACTCGGCCTCTTCTGCAAACTCTTTTGGGCACGTCCTCCTGCTGTGACCATCTGTCTCTCCACATAACGAACATGCATTCCTGTTCTTCGAATTCTTATCAAGAGCTTGCTCTTTCCCTCCTTTTATGCGCAACTTTTTACGGCCTTTAGGATTACCAAGAGCTGGATTGTTAATGGTTTTTTCAGCTGGCTTCGGGACTCCAACAAGTTCCTCCAAATTATCAGCCTTGTTCTTAGAAGGAGGATTTGGGCAATCAGCCTCGACATCAATCTTTAGCAACCTCAACTTTTCAACAAAAGAAGACAACCTTGCCTCATCTTTACTCAACATATGGATACAGTGATCAACAATGGAACTTGCCTCATTTGCATAATTCTCAACAATCTCATTCTTCTCACCATATTTGTTCCTCAAAGCAGCAGGTATAAGGTTCTTTGTCCAACGCCTCAATATGTATTGACTTGGAATCACTTCAATGTTGGCATTCTTAAAGACACAGAAAACATGTCTGCATAATATACCAACTCGAAAAGCTGACAGGAACATACAACTGATCCATCTTCTTGGTTACGCAAAACCTTTATGGGTAAAAAAGAAAGAAGATAGTAAAAGATCATATATGATAAAACAAAATAAATAAGGTAGTAAAAAATCATATATGATAAAAAAAAAATGAACAATATTTTTTAAGAAGCTAACATACCTTATATAATCCATCAACTCTATAAAACAGGTTAACTGGCTCTTCTTCTTCAGCTTTGTCATTATCTTTACCTTTGTCCTTAACTCTCTTCCTAGCTTTCTCTCTCAACTTAGCTTTCTTCTTCTCCATTAGTGCATCAACAAATTTTGTTTCTCTAATAACAGAGACCTCAAATCCTTGAACCAAGCTTTTGGTTTCTATTTGACAATACCATGTGCCTGCAAAAATCTCTGCTTGAACCAGCTCGAATAGAGGACGAGTAAAAACCTTCGAAGCATGACGTTCAATCTTAAGATGGGTTCTAAACTTCGGAACAGAATCAATATTCTTATGATCAAGCCTCTCTTGTATATGCCTCTGCTTTTCCATTGCCGTCTCAAAACAATTCATAAAATTCATAAGAGTGGAACCTTGATTCGTAAAATGAGAGAAAAAGGAGTTCTCACTCTCAGATCTAGACATCGTCCTCATCAAACCACACAAGGGGGAATCAATAAAATAAGCAGGAATCCAACACGAACTTATATTAAAATTCTTTGTTAACCACTTATGATTCTGCAAACTAAACTCCTCCAATAACTTTGACCATCTATCCTCAAACTCCTCCGGACCAATATACATATTCCATACAATTTGATTAAACTTCTTTTTAAAGTCAGTCTCATCATAGATTTTTGAACATATCTGAAAAACAAAACAAATAATATTTGATTTACCAAATGATTTGAAAAAAGATATGTGTTATCATACATGATAAACCAATAATAAACACAAATAAAATCAAGTATCACATATAATTTAACATATTATTTGAAAAAAGGTACAAATTATCATATGTGATAAATCAATAAGAAATACACAGAGAATCAAGTAGCACATATGATAAACAAAAAGGCAGAAAAATACCTTTCCAGGGAGCTTTTGAGTAATATGCCACATGCAAAGTATGTGTTTAGAACCCGCAAACTCGGCTTCAATGGCATTTCTCATAGCCCCATCCTGATCAGTAACAACAATATTTGGACCCCTACCAAATGCCTTTATGAACGCTTTTAGCAACCAAATATACGAAGCTGTAGTTTCGTTCTTCAACAAGCCTGCTGCGACTGTTACACACCTCCGATGATTATCTGTGGCTGTAAAGGGAACAAACACCATTTTGTACCTGAAAAACAAAAAACAAAAATACTTAAAATAACAGATTAAACAATAAAATACAAATAATACCATCAAAATCTCAAATTGAACATAGAAATACTTACTTGTTTGTTCTGTAAGTAGCATCAAATGAAACAACATCACAAAACTCTCTATAGTTGTACTTAGAAACTTCATCAGCCCAAAAGATAGCCGCAAGCTCAGCATTTTCAACCAAATAATCAAACGAAAAATCCGGCACATGCTTCTTTCTATTCTCCATCTTAGATATAAGCATCTGTGCATCACTATCGCCTATGTAGCAGTCCACACCCCTAAAAAAAATTCTTAAAATCAACAGTCGTACCATGAACAAGTAAATAAGAACCCTTCAAACCGGTTAAGATGTGATGAGCTTTCGTTGCGCCTATATTTACACCAGCAGCCTTAACAATAAACAATTGCTCAGAATAAGTTAACTGCCTCTGAGTCTTCGACAAATGCTTATACTCTTCACGTTCAAGCTTGTGATTATGAATAATATCAAACACATTCAAACTGTACCTAGAAGTACCAGGAATCAAATCAAATATAACACGTGCTTTGCAGCCTGTGATATGTAGGTTCGAACTTCTAACCTGCTTGTCACTATTCTCTAAGTCTAACGTGTCCACATGAATTCCCTTGGAACAACCTTCCCTATTACACACTAAATACTTTTGTTTCACAGTACCATTCCTCAACCTTTTCTGGCATGACTTCCTAACCACAAACCCTGCTTTAGCAGCATATTTCATGTACGCAGCAATGCACTCATCAATAGACTTATAAACTTTGCCCTTAACCAATAAAACGTCCACAGGAACTTTAGGAATATAATAAACAGTTCCACCAGGAGTATCAAAATTAGAGTGAGTAGGAAATGATTCAGGAGTTTTCAAAGGATTCAAATCTGAAGAAAAAAAAATAATTAAACAAAAAATAAAAATAGTGATTTACTAAAAATGAAATCACAGACACATCTTCTAATTATATCATATATGATATCATATATGATATATCATATCCAAACTGCCTTATTCAGAGCTTAAATCTCCTTACTAAGAGCTTAAAAACTGACTAACTCAATCAAAACCTAAATAAATGGCATATTCAGAGCTTATAACATCTTAATAACATAGCTTACTCTTAATTGCTTAGAATAAATCAGCCTGTTCATAAGCAACAATCTCCTCAGCATACTTAGCTGAAACATCTTCACTAACAACAATCTCTTCAAAAGCATTAGAAGAATCATTAACAGTAATCTCTTCAGAAGTAGTAGAAGAATCCATAAAACCTGCATATAAGATGAAAAAAAAATGAATAAGTTAGCTTATAATTAAGCTTATAGAAACAGAGAGCTATAATTAAGCATATAAATAAGCTTAAATAAAAATAAACGATAAAAAATTAGGGTTAGCTGATGTACGGGATGAAGAATGAGCTAAATTAATGAATTGAGAAGCAAAAATTAGGGTTTGTTGAAGAACGAGATGAAGGAGGTGGTTGGTTAAAGGAATCGGTTAGATGAGAGAGAAGAAAGAATCACACACTTTGTGTGTGTGAAAAAAATGACGCATTAATTGAGATGGGAGTAAAAAGTATAATTTATAGAGTACAAAAATACCCTTGTAGTGTAAATGTTAAATCTAATCTCAACCACTAGATCAAAATGAATGAAATGTGGGGACTGATCCCTTGGTATGTAAATAATGTTTAGTCCTCAAATGATCTTATATCTAATACTATTTGTAGTTTTTGTAGATCTCATATTGGTACTTTTGATATCGCGTCACACTTGATCGGTTGTTTTATATAAAATATTTAAGTTTTATAACAGAAACATATCCTACGTTCACCACGACAATTAACCACCAATTAGACAAAACCAACAACTTTCAAGACTACCCAAATCCTATCCTCCATCAATCGTGACCAACAACAAAAACAAAAGAAATAAAAGTAAAACTCACACCCAAAATTAACAAGTACCAATTTGAGTGAACTAGGAAATGGCTAGAGTCGGATTCCTTGTCTTTCAAGAAGCTAGGTCAGGAATTGCCAATCTGTTTCCTCCCACCCAAATAAAATATTCTTAATCTTAAAGGAAGAGAAAAGCGTTACAGTGTAATTAAGAAGAAACAACGGAAGAACAAATCACAATATTCTTAATTGACTTAGTTAAGAGATATTGTGACAGAAGAAGGTCCCAATTAACAAGAACAATCACCATAACAAAAAATTTCAAGATTCAAACCCTAAAGTCACAGATCAACTAAAAACCATCGTAGAATCAACCTCAACAAACCAAAAACCTGATAAAGCACGAGATCCAAATCCCAAATACCAGATCGGACTGATAACCACCAAAAGAGGCAACTAATTCAACAAAATCCATTGAGCCAACCTTAGTAACCACACATCTAACACTAATTTCAAAAACCTCTTAAAATTTTTGAAACCCTAAAACTTAATCCAATCAATCGAATTGATGCGGCGGATTGCAACACCAAAGTTTTACAATCCTCCTACGCAGAGTACCTAATCCTTGTAGTGTAGTATAGGCAAGACTCGGGAGATTGATCATTCTCTAGGGGAATAGTGGGTAGGTTCGAAGTGTATGTTCAGTTAAGTCTAAGGGTTGATAGATGAATATTTATAGTATTTTGTATTTTATTTGAAAGCAAGTAAAAATCCGGTGTTTGAGAGATTTGGTTTTAACCACTAAATTAAACTACTACTAAACTAATATGCAATAAAATTAAATGACAAGAAAAGTAAAAGTGGTAACGAACTTCTTATTAGAGGAAAACGTATTTACCTAGAATTCCATTACTCTCTAATTATTTTCCCTCTGTGTCTATCGAATGTCACTTACTTGTCTAATTCCTTGTTACTTATTGCGGGTTTGTCAGTCCCACGTCTATGAACTAGCCTAATTGAGAGACGCCTGTCCAAATGTCAATATCCCACCCAATAACTAGATCACGCAGTAAATACCCTACTCAATTAATCCCTAAGACGTAAGTATTAATTGGACACGTTTTGTGGACGTTCAAGCTGCCTATATTGGATCATAGCCAGCTTTCCAACTCCTAACACACACACCATTGACAAGAGATGATAAATAAGCAATCAATAACTAGGTTTCATGCAATCCTAAGTAAACGCTAATTTGTTTAGCCTAGTATAGTAATAAAAAGAAAAGAAAATAAACAAATCACACACTTACACATAAACATAATTGAATGATTAAATAAATAACTTATCTCAATAATACATGAGGTCTTCAAGGGCTAAAAAGGCCTAAAAAAGCTATAAAAACCAACTAGTGTTCAGTGGTATTCATTCCTCCAAAGTTGCACACACAATACTGAAACACAAAGCATTTTTATTTATTCATTTCAGGTTGTGAGGGCATCACGTTGTGGTTTTGACGTCGTCAGCTCGTCGCCAATTAGGGTTTTGATATTGCACCGACTTAGATGTGACGGCGCCACGTTCGAGTTGTGACGTCGTCGAATGCCTTCTGACGCCTTCTTAGTAGGGCGTCTTCAATCACTGAACCGTCACATACAATGTGACGGCGTCATGTTGTATTTGTGACGCTGTCACGTGAACTTCACTACAAAAGATAGTTAAATTCTCTACAATTATTTTTACCCGGTATAATCAACCATGGATTTTTTTTAATGTTTTGCCACACTTACAGGTGTCAAAAATATATTAAAATGATTCACGTATGTAAGTGTGAATAAATTACAAAAGAGCCACACTTATAAGTGTAGGAAAAACAAATTATAAGAAAGCCCAACTTAATTGTAGACATATTTTGCAATTTTGCGACAATTATAAGTGTGGACATTCAAAGGATGTTTTCACACTTTTAACTGTAGACATTTGGATAGTATCTCCACACTTATATGTGTAGGAAAATTTTTCACACCCATTATTACCACACATGGGCAAATATGACTATAATTTTGCATATTTTGAACTGTGGACATTTGAGCTTTAAAATGTGGACAATTTAACTAACTTTTTGTAGTGTTTTGTCATTTTTCTTCGTTTTCCCGTCCAATCGAGCCCAAAACTTGTACTTTCCATCAATTGTTCTCCCAAGTACCTAAAACTCAAATAGAAGCAAATTAGGGTAATATATGATTAAATATGTACCAATTTAGAGGCTAAACGACCCTTAAAGTGCATACGAAATTTCACATCATCACGAATCAAACTAGAGGCTCTGTCACCATGTTCAAACAATAAACATGTATCAAAGAACCTAGCCAACCACCCTTTGGTTCTTATTTTCCTTGTGAAAGAGTTGTTAGTACAAGATAAGATTTAACACAAAGTGTGTACAATCAGGGTAACAAACAAACTAAACAAATCTGGATAAAACATGCTTCACTAGTCGAATGATTACAAGACAATGAGTATGTAAAAACTGAGAGAGCAACTGTACGTGTGATTTGAGAGAAATATATATATCAAAAAGTGATGAAGAAAACCCTAAATGAAGGGTTATATAGTCCATCGAAAAGTGATGAAATCTAGGGTTATATAGTCTGCAATATCTGCTTTGCTCTATAAGCCCTTATGCACTTTCAATCCTTGCACTTTAGTCCTTTAAATATTTGATGACATGAAATAAGTACATTATATTTTCATCATTTGTCCTATTTAATTGTCTTGTTTTATTATATTTTGTATGAGAATTGGTGCTTAATCGTTTACTTTAGTAATTCTATGGTAAAAATAAGCAATTGGTGAAACTTGGCGATTTTGGACGAAATACGGAGATAGATGATCAAGATTGGAAAAGTTTGCTGAATAGATGAAATTAAAGCCCATTGCCTGACTTTGAAGCATGCGCCACATCTGATTTTATCATGTGCCGCATATGAAACTTTGGTCAACGAAGAAGAACCAGCTTGTTCTACTCCAGATATGCCGCATCTCATTATCAACATGCCTCGTATCACTATCAATACATCACCTAATATAATCCAAGACGCTGAAGGACATGCGCCGCATAGAGATTCAAGATATGCCGCATCTGAAGACGGTGTACGAATATTCCAGAATATATTAATCTTGGACCCCACGTGAAGTTAAGTAGATGCGCCGCATCTACTTAGTTAATGCGTCGCATCTACCATCTGACATAAACTATAAATACCCCAAGACCTAGACGAATTTTGTGTGCAACCAAACCCTAAGGAGACGAATTCAGACGACAAGACAATACAAGACACACCATAAACAAAGATTTTAGAGCAGTAAGAAGGTCCTGCATGTATTTAATTCATAAAGTAGTATTGTTTTATTGTATTAGTAAACTATAATCCATTAGTATTGATGGGCTTTTGGCCGCCATACTGCTCTCTTTAAAATTTCTTTCACATCGATTATTAGTTTATATGATGTTTTTTAGGTGACTTATATATGTGCTTTGATAACCTCTGTGTCTAGCTGTGTTTTGCTTGGGCTGCCATACCCCCTCCACGCTTACTTATCTAGCGTCTAGAAAGTAAGATAGGCATAAGTGATCATTAAGAGTTTTTTCGCCTATATTTAGGATCCAACGAGAGAGAAGAGTTTACGATACTCATCATATAAAACTAGCAATAAAACAAGTGACAAGCTACTTAACAAAAGGACATGACTTTTACTGTATCTATTATCTATCTGTGTACGTGTTAGTCTTTCGCTGTTTCATTCATATTAGTTTTATTAGTTTAATTAATTAACCAAATCTGTGCTAGTCTCTCAGGCTAAAAACCCCCTTTGCGTTAGATTAAATTGTAAAACTAACTTAGTATATTTAAAATACTGATTAGATTAACTTGATATTACATTCCACTCTTAGTGATCGACATTCTGCTTACCATTATATACATATTGACCGGGTACACTGCTCGTTAGTGCGTGTGTTATAGGATAAGTTGATAAATATAAATGTAAAACTTGAATAGGCAAAATCACTCTATACTACACGTGACATAACACGCATCAAGTTTTTGGCACCGATGCCGGGGAGTGAATTGTTAATTATCTATTTTTCTATTAGTATTTTAAATTAGGTTTTCTAACTTTTTATTTTTTTAGGTTTTTAGATTCTAACCACTAATTTTGTTGTGTATTAGTTAGATTGCATTCTTTGTATATTTTGCATATTTACTGTTTTTTTGTGTTTGTTTTTCTTTATTTGTTTCTTGTAATTTTTTTTTTTTTTTTTTTTTTTTTTTTTTTTTTTTTGCATTAACTGCTGTCGCTGTACTTTGCTGATACAAACGATACGGCGCATCTATTTTCTAGATGTGGCATATGGCGTTTTAATTTTTATACAGCGCATCTAATTTAATAAATTGAGTATGGCGCATCTATCCCCTAGTTGCGACGTATTCTGTTTTTAATCAAGAACTTAAACAGACATACGGCTCATCTGTTTTTTCAGATACGACGCATTAATTATTTATTAAAAACAATTTTCATATTTATGAAATTAAAGATAAGCGGCGCATCAATTTTTGTCGATACGGCGCATCTATATAAAAATCAAAAACCTTGTATTCTGAAGCGTAATGAAGATACGGCGTATTAGCTTTTGTTTATACGGCGCACATATATATATATATATATATATATATATATTAATAAAACAGGGTTTTGAAAAGCAATCTCACTCTCAAAATACCTTAAAACCTGACACCTGGAAATTAAACCTGATCTAACGGCTGTGATGCACTTCAACTTTCAAACATTTGACCCGGTTAATTTTTGGGCGGAATTCCTTTGGCATCCCTCATTCGGTGTATCCCCACATAAGAAACACACACAATTTCTCCTTCTCAAAACCCTATCCTTACAATTTAGTATCATCCTTAATTTTTTCCTTTAGTAAATCAAACATCAATTGATAAAAAAAAGACTGTTTACATGTTTTTTCAATCAATAACAAGTTTTATTACTGAATTGAATTCATGTTTATATTGCCTTGATCAGATTGATCATTCCATTGTCAAAAACTAATTCAAGATTTGACAATCCATAAGGTAAATTGAAATACTGAATTTTAGATTTTTTTAAAAGAAAATTTATGATTTTCCTGTTCGATTGTAATGTTGTTTGTGATTTTAGCTTTGATCCCTTGAAAATTGAAAATTTTAGCTTTTATTATATACACATAAAAAATATTAACAATGATTGTTTATGATTGGCCAATTCGAATTCTAATGTTGATTGTGGTGACACACCAACAGGAAGATTGTGAGTTGAATTGTTAGGGTTCCTATGATAAAATTGAATCTTCAATCTCCAATCAAGTATGTTGAATATCCAATTCAACCTTTGTATATATATGTGATTCATTAAACCTTGAAAGATAATAATGGTTTAATATTTTATTATAGATATGTGATTTATTTTTATTTTGTTTTAGCATCCTCGAATCGGGGATTTGTTTGAGCTCAATAGTTCCTTCATGATAACATGTAAAAATTTAATTTGAATAGTTTGAAATTATGTTATGGTTAATTGATAAAAAAATCTTCCTCTTATATGTTTGGTTGGGTATATGTAGGTAAGGTGTTTGATGAAACGCTCAAATGAACTTTTATTCAAGCCAGATGCGTTTGAATTTATGCATGACTTGCAGATTGTACTCAAGCTGCCAGATGCAACGACTACAAGGAAATGCCTTAAAATATAAAATCTCGAACTAAGTCGCTCAATAATTGAAGCTCGGTCCATTGTTTGTAGGGATACCAACAATGTAGCAGGTGCTTTTTATTTGTAGCTTCAAAAAAATTATACACATCCTGGAAGTTTAAAAAATTTATATGGAATTTGTTAACTCACAAGTTTATTTTGTACAAATTTTGCTGGTGCTTTTTAGAAGATATGTTCATGATAAAGAACAAATCTCTTAACTCATAGCTTAATCCATAATTCCCTTTTGATATAAAGGTATTCCTTCTGATATAAAGGCATATGCTCTTTTCCAGAACTTGAAATATTCTATGAAATACTATAATCAACAAAAAATATACTTTATTTGTACGATTCTAAAAATCACATTATGTAGATAAAATAAAAATGTAAATTTCTTTTTGCTAAATAAACTTTAAGTTGCAAACAGACAAGTTAAGAAGTGTAGAAACTACTTGAGCTTTTTATCTATCTTCAATGATTTCATAGGAAGTCAAAGTTGAAAATGTTTTAATAGTTGTACCTGCTTATGTTTGTAGAACCAACTGCTCTTTTTAGGAAGTTAATGGAAAACCTCATTTCGTTATGGTATTGTCTCATGTAATACTAACACATACACCTCTAAGTGAAGAATTTATTTATGATCTATCAAACTCGCTGCAATTATCAACATGTGAGAAAATTGGTTTCGGTCTTCTTTTGTTAGTTCGTATGAAGATTGCCACCTCTGTTTGAATATTTGGTTAAAGATTATACAATCCCAATAATGAAAAAAATGTAACTGTTAGATTAATAAGTTATAGAATAGGTCTACTGGATTAATAATTAATCTTTTATTATTTCATACTTGCAAGGCTTGGGTGTTCTTTTGCATGGACTCAATCAATACATGTATGCTTTGCTTGCTGACATGGCCACTGGTTGTTTCACGTAAAATTGTTTTTGACCTTTAAATATAACAGTTGTAGGTATTATGAATTTGCAAAGCAACTGAATGGACATGGGTATAAAGTTTACGGTATTGTATTGGGTTGGTAAGTTATTCAACTTTTACCTCTGACACATTGGTTATGGCTATTACATAAAACCATAAGTTATGTATGAATGTTGGTTGAAAACATGCCAGGAAATCACATAGCTTTATGTAAAACCGTAGGATATAAAAGTTATTTGATTATAATAAGATAAAATAGTTTGTAGTTTTTTAACATCTGAACCTACATATTAGTAGGCATAATCCTAATGACAAGTTTCAATAACATTAGTAACTATTTATAATATTGAAGAAAATGAACATTGATAGATATTATTTTGTTTTGATCAACTATAAATTGGTTTTCAATTAACTTTAGGTATGCACATCTTGGTCAGTTTGCTCCATTGGGTGGTGAACAAATTGCGGTTTAACTTCCTGGAGATTATGTCGAAATCTTTCAATAAGGTTTCTGTCCAAAATGACTGAAATTCGTCTTTAAAGGGCTGTTTGCATTTGTACAAAAAAAAAAAAAAAAAAAAAAAAAAAAAAAAAGAAAAAAAAAAGGAATCTTAAAAGGGTGTTTGGCTGCTGTAATATTTGTGCGAAAATGGACTTTTAAAAGGTTGTTCTGTTGCTGTAATAATCTTTATAAAAAAGGATGTTTTAGAAGGCTGTTTGGTTGCTCAAATTTGCGTAGAGACTGATATTGAAGCACAAATTCATTTCCTGGAGCAAGAAGCTTAATTTTCGGTTTTACGAGCCTATAAAGCTGAAGCATATGCAACTACTTGGGTATGATTTACCATTATTTTGCATTAGTATGATCTCCTTAAGTTTTTCTCATCATGATTTTGATAGATGCTCATTAAAATGTACTTTTACAGGAAAAAGGAAGGCCTAATAAGTGAGCTATGAACATAATTGAGATTGTCAAATGAAGAACAAGGAGCGTTTGCTTAAAGTATATTCATACGATATTATCAAGAAAATAAGGTCTGATAGTTTATTCAAAGGTTCACCTAAGTTTTTAGCATCGTGTTTATTAAAAATTTAACCTAAGTTCCTAAACATCCTTTAAAACTCATATATGCTTATTGTGTTTTCATGCAAGAAATAAGCTGTTTTGAGGAAGTGTTAGACTGCGTATCCAAAATGCTCATGTGATTGGTCAAGGGTAAAATAAAAGCTTATAATGATCATGCTGGGAGTTACTTGCACAAACTGCATATTTGAAAAGGCGTAAGCAGTTTAATAGGCCATCCCAAACACCCGAACAAAGCTTATAATGATCATAAGTAACCAGTTACTTGCTAAATAAGCTTCTTGATTTTATTTAACATGTTTTTAAATGTAGCAATTTTTGAGTTAACTGGTCTTATTGAATTTGAAAATCAATATATATTATAAGTATTACTCAAGAGATCTGCAAAGAAATACGGATAACCCGAGGTCGTAGTCCGTGTGAAGGATGAATGGAATTTCGAATTCCCGATTCGTGAATCGTGTCATGAAAGTGGTAAAAAGTGATTTTGATGAGATTATACTAATGAAATAACAAATGAAGCACAAATAATCACTTAAGCACGTATTTCAAGTAATTAAATCCAAAACGTAACGTAAAATTAAAAACGTAAGCTAAAACGTAAAATAAACGTACACGAACGAAATAAAACGTAAATTTTTAAGCTACACTACTCCTACGGACTTGAAAATAATTTGAAAAGTTAACAAATGATAAAAGAAAATTTAAAAAAAAAGTAAAATATTTTTTTGACTTTTTATTTATTCTTTATGAATTAAAAACTAATTAATCTAATTAAAAATTAAAAGAAAATGCATATAAGGTGAGAAAAATGAAAATTAAATTTTGAAAATTATAAAATAACTGAAAAGTAATTTTAAAACTAAAAACTAATTTTTTTTGGCTTTTTGTATAATTTTTGGGAATTAAAAACTATTAAATCTAATTAAAAAATTCAAAATAAATGAGAAAAATACAAAATAAATTTCTAAAATTCTAAAATAAATGAAAATAAATTTCTAAAATATTTTTGGATTTTTCTAGGATTTTTCTGATTTTTTTTGGATTTTTTAGTAATTAAAATGTATTAGAAATTGATTAAAAATGGAAATTAAATAAGAAAAATAGTAAACCTAATCAGAAAAATTTGAAAAAATTACCGAAAATCTAAAATATTAAAATAAACTTAGGAAAAATATGAAAATTAGAAAATAAGTTGGAAAAGTGCTAATAAGCTGGAAACAGCTTGTTTGGAGTGCTTATTTATAAGCACTCCTTGACCCAAAGTGATTCAAACTTTAACCAAATGTTTTAGGACTCAAATAAGCTTAATGGAACAGAACTTAGAAAAAAATACACTCAGAAATACAGGTAATGAATAAATCAGGTTCAATAAGCAATTTGGAAATAAGCACAAGCTGGATAAATAAGCTAATGAGCAAGGACTCAGTGTAAATAGGGACTTGAGGTTCAAATGAACACAGAAGAATAGCAAAACTCAGCTATGAATCAATAAAGCCTAATTGCAGCCCTCAATCTTATGACAGACTTTGGTTCAAACCACACTCTATGATAAGCAAATAAGCAGTTGAAATAAGCTTAGGAAAGTGAGCCTGAGGGGGCAAATGTACACTATACCTACTGAGATCACAAATCTACCACCAAAAGTGCTTTTACTATCTTAAAACTACACTAATTGATGTCTATAAAAAGGGTCAAAAGCTGATGCACAGGGTATGACCAGGTTCAACAGACAACTTTAAGTCAATTTTTCAATAAGCAGATAAGATCCAAACCAACTTTTTCTTGTTGAAAGTGTTTCACTAACTGTCAATCTCTACAAATCAACTTGCAAAACTTATTTTCAGTCAATATTAAATCCTAGAAATCTTCTCACAGTTGTGACCAAAAATTGAGTGACAACAATTTAACTTATGAATTGACTTAAGACTTTTGACCAAAATGAATTTTGATTCCAAGATTTTAACTGAAAATGGTATATTAAGCTAATGTATGATTGAAATAAGCTAAAACTTATACCTATGCAACTACTTAACTAATTATGCAACCTGCTTATCTTAACTGTTATGTAAAACTATCTAAAACAAAGATGTTATGACTTTTAATATATTGCCTACTGATTTTTATGTTTGACTAAGCTATAATGCAACCTAAGTGACTAGTTTAAACCAGAATCAACCTCTGTAATGTCAATGAAACCAACAAACAACAATGATCCAAACACCCCTATATGAGTGCCTGTTACTACTCAAATCTATAACAGATCCAACCAATATTGATTCAAACTCAAACTAGTACTACTATAAGTCCAAAATTTCCCAAATCACTCAGAAAAACAGATCAATAGATGCCAACAAACTCAGAAACATAGATCCAATGTATGACAGCAAATAGGAATAGAATGCAATCCAAATCAAACAAACTAAGAGTAATTATAAAATAAACTACCAAAAACTAATTGATTATGAAGATAACAGAAATAAGCAGTATAAAATAAACTCAGCTACTATTAATATATACTAGTGCAATAGTTGAATTAAAATGAATGAAACTTACAAACCAATACCCCCTCAGCCAAACAGAGGGGGTTTCACTATGCTAGCCTGTCTTTTAGACAGGCCAAAGCTCCTTATGGCTGCCTCTTACTCCCAAAATAAGTTGTGCTTATTGAATAAGCACTCACAGTTGACCACTTGTTTGACTTTTGTGTATTTGAGATTTAAATGACAAAATAAGCTTACAAAAGCTATTAGTTAGCTGATATGAGTTTATAAAAACAGAACAAAACTAGTTTGAAACTTAAATAAGAAATTTTGACAAATATTTTTTATTTTTTCTGATTTTCTTAATTTTTTTTTTTGGATTTTTGATTTTAGATAAAACAGTATTATAAGACAGAAATTTTAAGCTAACAATTATTAATTATTAAAGCTACTAATAAGTAAATAACAACCTTAAGCTAAAACGAAATTTAAAGTAATAAGGTGAGATGAAAATTCAAATTATATTAATATGAAATTGAGTACAAGACTTGAAATGAAAATTACAGTAATATTTTGAAAACTAAACAATACTAAAAACCTTACATAGACACTCTAAGACTACACACTCAACTATGAAATGAGGAGGGGTATATATAGCTGAGGCATAAGCTTGCTAGGGTTTGAGATGATTCTAGATGTGTGCTTTTTTGTTCCAATCACGTCCGTTGATCCCAGCTTCAATTGTAAGCATGAATTAGGTCCCTTGGATTGATTGATGTGATGTAGACCGATCCTCCGTGTGCATTTCTATTGGTCCACGTATGCCTGACCCTCCTGACACTAGCTATCATCTTCTAGAAGCTTATATGATTGGGTAATTATTACCCAATCATGGTAATTGGGGGTAATTAGTGTGTGGGTGTTTCTAGGGTTCTACGGAACAGAAATTTCCTGGGTTTAAAGTGAAAAGGGGGGCGGGTAATATTTGGGGGTGTTATTGGTATTGTTTTGATTGGGTCGTTTGACTTGGGTAAAAACCAGGGTGGACCGGGAATTGAGGGAAGTGGGCTTGTATTCCTTTTGGGCCATCAGATGTAGTGGGTTTAGGATTTATTTGATTTGTAATATTAGTTTAGGATTTTAATACAAGGACTACTTATGCAATTCTGAAAATAGCAGGGACTAAATCTGTAAATCTTCAAAAATTTATTCCAAGGGCCTCTTTTGTAAAACTTTGATTCATGAAGGATCATAGTTGACTTTTCTCCAAATATTACTCCAAGAACCATTTTGTAATTTTATGAAAGATGAAGGACTGAATGTGACATTTCTTCCAAACTTTGATCAGGGACTAAATTTGCACTTTGATGAATCTCTGAGGACTTCTTATGATAATTTGAGCTTTCTTTGATCATTTTGCTTCCTTGGCTCCGGCTTTTGACCTTTTTCCAATCTCGTGCTCGTTTTTGTCAGTTTTGGCTTTGTTTTTGTTCATTTTCACATATCCGTACCTGCACATACACAAATACAAAAACATACATTCTCTTGGCATATTTGGTTAGTATTTGGTATATTTGGTCTGATTTAAGGCTAAAAAGGATATGTGAAAAAGCACACATCATGGTCAAAGCGGTGTACTAAAAGAGTGATGTTTTTATTATTAAAGTACTTTTATTTCTTGAATTATTTTTACGCAAATAATTTATCATTTAAATTATTTCAAGAAAATCCTCAATGGTGTTATATTTTGACCTATTTGAGATAAAGCCATTCCTAATTGATTTATGTAAGTATTTGTGCAGGACTACAATAGCTAACTAATTTAACGTGAGAATGGATCTCATGTGCTCATGTACATCTTAGCTAACAACATATTTGGGAATTCGCTAAGCGTGATGCCACACAGAGCAGGTATATACTATAACAACACATAAGTGTACTGTTTTAGCTCCCAAGTTTCTTTTATCGAATCTATGTATCTCAGATATCAATTTTACTATTAATATAAATGAGGATAAAAAGATGATTAAAATTTGTAAAGTTATCTGTAAAGTTATGTATGGCGTTAACAATAGTAAAGAATTAATGTCTATATACTTTTTGATCCTTTTTAACCAAAACTTTATTAGTCTTTCTTTTTATTAATTTTTTTTAAGTCTTTATTATTTTGAACTTAGATTTCTACTAATGTTTCCCTATTTGGTGATCCATAATCTAAAGTTTTTAATTATAGTAGAAATGAAGGCAATGTATATGTCATTCAATTAAACGTTACAGCCACAACATATAAAAATAAGTGAAGGCAATTGCATGTTAAGGAGAAGAATGCCAAAGTGGTTGTGATTCTTTCTAACAGAAAGCACGGAAACATAAAAGACCAAAGTAGCACTTAAGAACCATATGGTAAAACTGCAATAGTGTAAAAGAAAACACTAAATAGCTATCTTGCGATAAAGAAGTTAACATGTGTCTGCTTTTTATATTATTTAACGTTATTGTTTTAATGTTACATTATTTAAGGTTATTGTATCAAACATTTTACTACTTCTTTCATCTTTTAAAGAATTATTGAAGCTAGCCGCCCATTGAGCGGGCCTTGAGGCTAGTATGTATATATATATATATATATATATATATATATATATATATATAAGTAATTTTTGAAAACTTAAGAGATACGGCGCAATTAATTTATTTGTGCGCCGTATTGATTTTCTGATTTAATTTTTAACGTATAAGATACGGCGTATTGTTTGCAGATACCAGCAACTTTTATATTTCATAATCCGTTTCATTGATAACTTTCTGATATTCTACTTTATAAAACCTATCCTACTGATGCTTTTGTGATGATTTCAGGACGTGCATGACCAGAAGTTCAAATAAGCAATTGACCGAACCTTTTGAGGATCCTGAACGAGCTTTTC
Organism: Artemisia argyi; assembly: GCA_030686995.1. Lineage (NCBI taxonomy): Eukaryota > Viridiplantae > Streptophyta > Magnoliopsida > Asterales > Asteraceae > Artemisia > Artemisia argyi. The sequence continues at coordinate 72,791,289 of CM060685.1, read as the reverse complement.
ATTCGCTTAAAAGGCTTTTCAATACAAAAAGCTTTGATCTTTCAAGTTCGTTAGAGCTTGATCATTTTTCTGAATAGGAGGAAGCTAGTGAAGAGGAAAAGATACCAGAAACACTGACGGATCCTACCATGGAAGAGTACATGAACAAAACTCGAGCTGACTATGCATCGGGTATTGAGAAGCCGAAGTTTGAAAAAGATACAACGTTCGAGCTTAAGGGCCAATTTCTCAAGGAACTGAGAGAAAATGCTTTCAGTAGATCTAAAAATAAAGATGCTAATGAACACGTTGAAAAGATCCTTGAAATTGCTGATCTATTTACAATGGAGAAATTGACAATTGATCAACTTATGCTTAGAATTTTTCCTATTTCCCTCTGATGAGGCGAAAAGTGTACCACTTTTAATGGGTCATTTAAGCCCGAATTCGTGATTATTTGATCAAATATTGCCCTAAATAGTTCCTTTTGTCATTTTAGGTACTTTTGAGGAGAAATCTGGAAAAGGAAGCATTTTGGACATTTTTGGAGCATAAAAGTGAAGAAAACGGCAAAGTCTCAAATTCTGTGGAAAACTAGAAGGGGGGGGGGGGTTGAATAGTTTTACGTCTTTTTAATTTTATTATGAAAACTTAGTTTAGTTTTAAAACCTTGTTTGCTTTTAAAACTTTGATTCAATCTTATGTGAACTCATATGTTGAACAATATGAACAACTATATCTAAGTATGAACAATAATAATATAAGCTAAGTATGTGAAATCAACACGTGCACAATATAAACAATTATAGCTATATACGAGAGATAAGTAAGTAATCGTTTATTTTATAATCCTTAGTTATATTTTGTATGAAAAATTTACTTGATCGAAATGATCAATTATATGTATGTTACCTTTTTAGTTTGATTGTAAAAACTTTGTTTTGTGAATGAAACTTTCGTTTGATCTTTAAGTAAAATCAATACTAGCACTATATGAGCAAATATATATATACGTCTACGTCTACAAAAGTAATAACGATATAAGCAAGATAATAAGTAAGATATGGAAAGATCTAACCACGAGACAAAGGATTTATAGTGGTTCGGCTACAAGGACACCTTCCTTGCCCTACTCCACTCCTCGAGTCACCTACTCGAGAGTTTTCTTCACTATGTCAACAAGCTCCCTTATGGCGGAGAAAACCTTACACACCAATATACACACCACAACTTCGTCACAACTTATTCACACCTTCTACACAACTTCTTCACACCTAGTCACTACTTAATCACAACACTACTTCTTCACACCTATCTATCTTCACAACTATCTACTTCACAACAATCTTCTTCACAACTATCTACTTCCCAACTTCTCTACTTCACAACAATCTACTACACACTCACTCTATCTACACACCTTGCTAATCTATCTTCTATCAAATATTCACAACTAGTTACACTAAGAAATAGATATAATGGATGATGCTCTAACAACTTGGATATGGAGGTCACAACAAGTTGTAATACTTCTTCTCTTGAAGGATTGAAGTATTCTTCTCTTGCACTTGAAAGGTAGAGGTTTGGATCACTTTGAAACAAAGATTTATGTATGTATGATCAAAGGATTTTAGAGAATAGAAATGATATCTAGAATAGAAAGTTTTGGGGTGCAAAAGATGAGAAAATTCTGTGGGATGAACCAGTATTTATAGGGAGAAAAATACTGTTTGGGAGCGTGGCCGTTCCCCTTAATTGGGTGCCGGTCCCCTTAATAATTAAGGGGACCGCCTAGTATAATTAAGGGGGCCGCCTAACAAAAAAATATTTTTTCTTCAGATTTTTTGTCTATTTGTGGGGGAGGTTTCTCCTGAAGAATGTAGCCGTTTTTTGGGTTGAAATTTGAATTCAAACTATTTATTTTGAATAAGACATTTCTTATAAATACAAAATTGTTTTGTACAAGTTTAAAAATGTTTATCCCACTTTAATAAAATGTAAGGTTTGTAAAAATAAAAATTCCTTTGATCATAAAATACATTAGACACTTTGTTTATTCATACCTTAAGTGATATGAATGCTAAAGCAAATATTTACGACTAAATACTTGTTTACGTCATAATTTGTAGTTCAATGAGTTTACATTTTGTGATTATCAAAACATAGAGATATCGATATATGTTAATAATGTTTTTAGGCATTATTTATATCAACAATCTCCCCCTTTTTGATGATTACAAAACCTAAACTCATTAAGTCTAAAAATTAATTTTTTTTAGACAAGTACTTAGTGAGTTTATATTCACTTCTCCCCCTTTTTGTAGAATCAAAAAGGTTATGCCGGCTAGCTTCATAAATGAAGTTAGACGGGATGAAAGCTCCCCCTTGATGTGTGCTCCCCCTCGTTCGATGGCACCAAGGGATCGAGATATGTAATGCTCGCAAGAAAAATATTAGAAGCACAAACATATATATAAGAATATGCAATATACAAATAACAAGCATAGCAAACAAATATTAAGGATATATAACAATTAATTCAAAGAGATTATGTTAAAGATCCTACTTTGCCAAAGAGGGCCATCGGACTTGCTTGTAACAAAAGGTTGGTTGATTCGTATTTGAAAGTGAAAATCATAAGCATATAGTATGCTTAGATGGTTGATGATGGAGTGTTTGGAATGAAGATGGTTGAGTTAGGGTAAGGTTGTTGGATTAATGGAGGTATATGTTTGGGTCATGAATGTTGGAGAGTTTGGTTGTGGAGAGTTTGTAGCAGAAGAGGTTGATTAAGGTTTTGGATGTTGTTCAAGTGAGGGTATTGGATGTGATCTAGTGAAAAGATATTCAATCCAAGTGAAGTGTTCATTGAATGCAATGGTTTTTAGGAGAAAGATGCAACAAGGTCAATTGTTGACATGCTTCTCAAGTTGATTTATGTTGTGTGGTGATGAGGGTGATCTAGATGAAGGTGGATCAAAATTGCGTTGAGCAAGATGTAAGGCTAAAAGAGCACTAAGCTCATGGGATTCTTTTAGCGCCTCAACGAACATTAAGTGTTCGGAGGAAGGTGATGGTGGTGGAGCATGATAGTTGTCTTGGGTGAGGGTTTGAACATGCAACATAGGAATGGCATGTGAAGTTGTAGGATGTGGTGGTGATACTCTTGGTGGTGGAGACATGTTTGAGCTTGGGTAATCATGAAAACATGATATGGGTGGAAGAGATGCTTTATGAGTGGATGGTGTTTTTGTTGAATGAGCAACATGTAAAGTGTTGGTAATGAGGTTGGGATTATTGTTTTGGGATTGTGCATGCTCATCATAAGAAGGAGCATTAGTGGAAGCATGAATGGATGATTTGTTGTTAAATGGATCATTTGTGTGAGAGTGAGGTTTAGGTGTTGGTTGATTATGAACAACATCGCTTGAGTTGTAAAAAGATTATGGGGTTTGAGTGTAATGTAGAAGGATATGGGTGAGTAAAGGTTTTTGATATGTAATGTTGGTGAGAAAGAGAGTGAGGTGTTAGGTATGTAATGTTGAAGACATAGGAGGAATTTGGTGTTGGATGTTTGACAACATCATTTGGTTTGATGGGCTTTTAATGGAAGTTAGGCTTTCTTCTCCAAACGGGTTATTTGGTGGTTTTGGTTTAATGGGAGAGGTCATGAAGAGATGAGTATAGATTGAGAGGAATGAGAGTGTTTATAAAGTAGGATTGGTGGGATTAAGGATGTATAAATTTTGATAGAAGGTTTAGGATAAAATAGGTTTATGAATTTTGGAAAGTGTAGGATGAAATGGGCTAAAAAGTAGAAAAAGGAAACAACACCTTCGACCATCAGATGGCCGGTCCCCTTAATAATTAAGGGGGCCGCCTTATGATTTAAGGGGGCCGCCCATCTGGTGATTCCCAGATTGCTAGAAAAGGGTTTTTGGTAGTGAATTGCAGAAAGGTTGTGTTTTTGGTTTCAAACAAGTCCAACTCTTTGAGGCAATTAAGCATATACTAATTATGTAGGCAATTATGTAGCCAAAGCATGTTAATCAAAGAGATTAAGTAAACAAGCAATTTCATCTAGCATGCAAACATACTCATCAAGCAAGTAAAATATAAGTGCTAGGAAACAATAAGCAACATCAAATATTTCATAACTACATAACTAGGAGGATTAATCCTAATGTGTATCAATGTGCAATAAGTGGGTAGTTATGATAGCATGGATTTCTAGACTTGTTACAAACAAAGTCTTAATAAACAAACCATGGTCCTCTTGATTTCATTTAGTTCACTTATAAGTGTCATTTATACAAATATGAGATTACCATGCATGATTTTAAAAGAGACGTTTTTAGCATTATTCAACAATGTTTGAAAGTAAGTTTTCACTTAGATGTGAGAGTTATTTAAATAAAATAGATTGGGTTTTTACTTCAAAATGTGTGAATGAACGGTAAATAATATTTTCCCAATCTTTAGTTTTGATCAAAACAAAATTGTGGATATTGATAGTGAAAACATGTTATTTAAAAGTGGGATAGTTATTTGAAAAACTATTTTCCAAAATGTGAGGTTTTTGCATATTTTTAGAAATATTAGATTTTTGACAACAAATATCATAAATCAAATATTTAAAAAAAAATGTTTATTAAAGATCTCATGCTCAAGAGGATTGGTTAAGCCTATTATTATCTCATGCTATCGTTTCTACATATCCTATGATCCTAAAGGAAATGAAGACGATAATTTATATGTTAGATGCGAGAGTGTTGAATGGGGTATAACCTAACATCTATAGTTCCTTTGTTTTCGCACGCTTATCTAACTTAATGCCATAGTCTACGAGAGCTTGTTTCATCCATAGTTTTCTTACGCGAGAGATCTAATCCTACTTCTATATTAACGATCGATCCACTTAACTCATTTCACTTCATCACCATGAGTTTGCTAATAGTGGATATAGAAGATTTCCATTTTCTATTTCGTTCGGCAATGAACAATTTTATCTTATTCCTAGGAGAGTCAACCAATGATGTTTCTAGGTTATAAGAATATAAGCTATTATGTACACATATATGTATAACTAAGCATTAATCTAACTAATCATATATATAAGCATGCAAATTATAGCGATGAACTTAAAAGAAACGCGTACCTTTTAGTCTTCAATGGAATATCTTCAAGCACTTCAAGTGACCATGTTGACTTATAGAAGTCATTTGTAGATGATATTCCAACTTCTTCCAAGATTGACAGCTTAGCCACTTGGTTCCCATTGTCTCATTGGTCAAAAGTTGTTTGGTCCAAACATATTCAACATTTGGCTAGGATGCATGTATGGTGGTAGTATTCCCCAAGGATTGTAACTTGGTTGATAATTCCACATTTGATGACTAGTATTATTGTAGTTTTGTCTATTTTGGTTTCTTCTAGGTTGAGGTGTTTTAGATCGAGTATGAAGATTATTTAGTTTTCTCGGTGGTGGAGTTTTAGATCTTAATTTAAATTTATAGGATCCTACTTCGGTCTTTAAGGATGGTTTATAAAAAGTTTTTACTTTTTCATCATTCGCAATGGGTATTTTTCTATCTTTTGTAAGTATATATACTTAGGTTTTGATTCTTATGATTTTTGTTTACTAGATTCACATTCAAACTTTATACTTTTATTTTCACTAGTTGAAACATTAGTTGAGGTTAATCCTGGACCGGTTTTATCTCCCGAAGTTTCTTGAACACTTATTATTTTCTTAAGTGGGTTACTACTATTTTTAAACTTGTCAAGTTTGAAAATTTCATCTTTAAGTTTTTCGTTTTCATTATTAACCTCTATGCATGTTTTACATTCTATAAAAACTTCTTTTCCTTTTTCCAAATGTTGTTGTCTAATTTTTAATTCGAGTACTTCCTTTTCTAATAGATTATTAATATGTTTTAGTGACTTATTTTTAGCTATAACCTTTTGACCTAATTTGCATAACCTATTATATTCACTATCTAGGTCTTTTTCGTCTAATGATAAATTTTCGTCACTAAAGTATTCGGTTTCGGAACGTACCTCGCTTGATGTCTTAGCCATAAGACATTTCTACTCATTTGTGATTTCTTTCTCATCGTCATCGCTATCACTCCAAGCTCCTCCAACAAACGCCTTTTGATTTTGATTTCTTGACATCATTGAACATTTTCCAATGAGATGATTTAGATCACCACATTTGAAGCACTTCCTATCACTTTTGCCATTTTTGTCATCTTTATTTCTTTGGTTTGCTTTCCTTTCATCATGCGGTTGTCTAACGAATCTTCCTCGCCTTTTTAAGAATTTCTTGAAGTCTCTTACGGCCATCGCATATTCTTCGTCATCACTTTCGGAGGTTGAGCTATCCTCGTTACTAGATTCCTTCCTAGCTTTCAACGCAATTAACTTGCTTTGCTCTCTTTTTCCATTGACCATCTCGGAGTCTTTCTTTATTATTGCTTTGTAGACTTTCAGGTTGCCGATCAACTCATCAAGTTGAAGAGTTGACAAGTTCTTCGATTCTTCAATTGCCGTAACTTTAGCTCGCCATTTTGGATGAAGAGCCCTAAGAAATTTCCTAACAAGATTCTTACTAGAAAAATTCTCATCAAGTGCTTTTAAACTTGTGATGATAGTGTTAAACCTAGCAAAAGCATTATCTATTGATTCCTCCTCCGGAATCGTAAATTGTTCATATTGTTGAACAAGAAGATCTATTTTGTTATCTTTAACTTGACTATTACCTTGGTGACTGATTAGTAAAGAATCCCAAATTTCTTTTGCGGTTTTACACATAAAAATTCTTTCATATTCTTTGTGTGGTAACGCATTATAAATAACCATTTTAGCCTCATTATTTTTTGCTAGTTTCTTTTTCAAATCATCATTTTGTTTTTCAAAAGATACAATTTCATCCATTTTAGTTTCAAAATTATATTGAATAGGGGGAAAATACTAAAGGTAATGACATGCCAAAGATCAAGATCTTTTGATTTCACATAAGTTTCGAATCTATTTTTCCAATAAAGAAAACCATCACTTTCAAATAGTGGTGGTCTTTGCATAGATTGCCCTTCTAAATATTTTTCCGATTCCATAGATCGATACAAGTTTTAAAATACAGTATATATTAAAAATCTTGTTTAACGTAGCTCTGATGCCAATTGTGGAAAACTAGAAGGGGGGGTAGAATAGTTTTACGTCTTTTTAATTTTATTATGAAAACTTAGTTTAGTTTTAAAACCTTGTATGCTTTTAAAACTTTGATTCAATCTTATGTGAACTCTAATCTTGAACAATATGAACAACTATATCTAAGTATGAACAATAATAATATAAGCTAAGTATGTGAAATCAACACATGCACAATATAAACAATTATAGCTATATACGAGAGATAAGTAAGTAATCGTTTATTTTATAATCCTTAGTTATATTTTGTATGAAAACTTTACTTGATCTAAATGATCAATTATATGTATGTTACCTTTTTAGTTTGATTGTAAAAACTTTGTTTTGTGAATGAAACTTTCGTTTGATCTTTAAGTAAAATCAATACTAGCACTATATGAGCAAATATATATATACGTCTACGTCTACAAAAGTAATAACGATATAAGCAAGATAATAAGTAAGATATGGAAAGATCTAACCGCGAGACAAAGGATTTATAGTGGTTCGGCTACAAGGACACCTTCCTTGCCCTACTCCACTCCTCGAGTCACCTACTTGAGAGTTTTCTTCACTATGTCAACAAGCTCCCTTATGGCGGAGAAAACCTTACACACCAATATACACACCACAACTTCGTCACAACTTATTCACACCTTCTACACAACTTCTTCACACCTAGTCACTACTTAATCACAACACTACTTCTTCACACCTATCTATCTTCACAACTATCTACTTCACAACAATATTCTTCACAACTATCTACTTCCCAACTTCTCTACTTCACAACAATCTACTACACACTCACTCTATCTACACACCTTGCTAATCTATCTTCTATCAAATATTCACAACTAGTTACACTAAGAAATAGATATAATAGATGATGCTCTAACAACTTGGATGTGGAGGTCACAACAAGTTGTAATACTTCTTCTCTTGAAGGATTGAAGTATTCTTCTCTTGCACTTGAAAGGTAGAGGTTTGGATCACTTTGAAACAAAGATTTATGTATGTATGATCAAAGGATTTTAGAGAATAGAAATGAGATCTAGAACAGAAAGTTTTGGGGTGCAAAAGGTGAGAAAATTATGTGGGATGAACCAGTATTTATAGGGAGAAAAATACTGTTTGGGAGCGTGGTCGGTCCCCTTAATAATTAAGAGGACCGCCTAGTATAATTAAGGGGGCCGCCTAACAAAAAAATATTTTTTCTTCAGATTTTTTGCCTAGTATAATTAAGACTAAATACTTGTTTACGTCATAATTTGTAGTTCAATGAGTTTACGTTCTGTGATTATCAAAACATAGAGATATCGATATATGTTAATAATGTTTTTAGGCATTATTTATATCAACAAATTCCTTGTTGGGAACAGTACCTGACGACTTCAAGCCATAATACATGACGGCGTCAAGAGTGACAAAAGAGGTGGATGTGGAACTTATCACGTGACGGCCCAGAACATTTTCTTTGTTAATGGCCTGACGACGTCACCAAGGCCGTCAGGGTCCAAATACTAGTGACGGCCCAAAGCTTATTTCTACATGACGGCATCAGAAGTGGATCCAGGCAATACGAATTTGTGGAAAACTAGAAGGGGGGGGGGTTGAATAGTTTTACGTCCTTTTAAAAGTTTATTACTAAAATATTTTGTAGCTTATTAAAAACTTTCGATTCGATCTCAAGTGAATTCAAATGACAACCAATATAAGCAATTCTAATATAATAATGAAAGTATTGAAATGTAATGAAGAAAAGTTAGAGTTAGAAAGATCAAACCACAACACGCGAATTTATAGTGGTTCGGCTACAAGGACACCTTCCTTGCCCTACTCCACTCCCCGAGTACCACACTCGAAAGTTTTCTTCACTATGTCAACAAACTTCTATGGTGGATAAACCTTACACACCTTGGCTTACACGAGTTAACGACACTAAGCTAAATGCCGAGTTCTAATTGTAGCTAGAACCAATCTCACGACTTCTTCAAGGCTTCACACCTTCTTCACAACTTCACAACTTCTTCAAGGCTTCATACCTTCTTCACACCTTCACAACTTCACACCTTCTTCTATGCACAACTAATTCACAACTACTAAACTAATTTACAACACACCTAGTTTCTACAATCAACAAATTTACACAACACTTTTACAAATATCTAACACAACTACAATATGAAACTAGCTATTCACAACACTACTACAATTAGATGGGTGTAGAGAAGTGTTCTTCTTCTTGCACTTAAATGGATGAAGCTTTGGATCACTTGGAAACAAAGACTTATGAATTATATGATCAAAGAATTTTAGATCTAGAAATGGAGGTTGGATCAGAAAGTTTATAGTGCAAAAAGGTGAGGAAAATGTGTAAAATGATCCAATATTTATAGGGTCAGATTTTACTGCTCGGGAGCGTGCCGGTCCCCTTAATTAGAGGTCGGTCCCCTTAATCATTAAGGGGGCCGCCTAGTAAAATTAAGGGGGCCGCCCTCCTGAACGTTGGAAAAGTTTTTCTGGATAAAATTTGCCCTTTTTGGTTGGAAATTTGAAATCATATCTTTGTTGTTTAATATAGCATTACCAAAAATGATTTACAAATATATATATAAAATGTTTATATCATTTTATAAGATGTTATGTCTTAAGACAAAATTTCCTTTGATCATGTAATGCATAAGATGCTTAGTTTATGCATACCTTAAGTGATATTAGATGTAGAAGTAAATATTTGTTACCAAATACTTGTTTACTTCTTAATCTTGACTTAATTTGATTTAAGTTTTGTGATTATCAAAACATAGGTTTATTGAGAGATATTAATAACCTTTTTAAGCATTATTTATATCAACAGAATTTCAACATGGCGGCGAGTTGACGGCGTTAGAGGCTAATACATGACGCCGTCAGGATGCTATGTCTATATATATTTTTTTCCAATTTTTCATTGTAAAGTGTGGAACAAGTTGTGGAAAACCTAAACACAAACCCTAGGTCGAATTTCCTGCATATTGAAGGGGTTTCAAACCCTTCTTTCTTCCATGTTTTAATAAAGATAAGTTCTCCAATAATCATTCAATATGTCTATGTATTGTTTGATTCTATCTTTTGTTTATCTTTTTTTTAACATGTTAGGCTAGGTTTTTATTGTGTTTGCTTAGATGTAGTGAAACCTAGATGTTGATTATTGGTTGATTGCTTGTTTATAATTGTTACAGATGATTGTATTCGATGTTAGGCTTAAGAAAACTGGCAGACTTCCATTGGTAACTTGCTTGAACATCTTAAGAAACATGATCGGAGGTGTACTACGATTTTTGGTTGTATTTAATGCATAAGTGAATTCTAATGATCCCATGTTAGGAGCTTTTAGTCGGCTCGACATAGGAGTGAAGTAGGATCTTATAGAGTTAGGGAATATTGTACACGGCCCTACGACTAGTATTAAGGAATATAACCCGTCATCCATGCAATTGTAACAAGTTAATCAACCGGTAAAAGATATCTAGGGAGTAATGAAATCTAAGTAAACACAACTTTTCTCATTATTGTTTCCACCACATTAGTAAATTAGTTTAATTTTCATTTCTTTTATTTTATTTTGATTGCATCTTAGTTTATTGGGTTAGTTGGCTAGCAACTAATTCCGCCCACTCCTTCAAAACTCGAGATTTTACTTGCTTTCCATTAAATATAAAAATACTAAAAGAATCATCCCTCACCTCTAGACCTAGTTTAATAGGCTTTCTAATCCTAGCGACACTATTTTTGAGTTGAACGATCAATCCCCCGGTACTTGTCACTATACTATACTACAATGATCAGGTACATTGCCTGGCGGGGGTTGTAAGCTTCTCAAGATCCCTTGAGAGGTAAAACCTGTTGCGAAGGCGCAATTCCCACGTATCACCCTCACAGGAGCTGCTAACAAGTGGCTAAAGAACGAGCCAACTGGTTCGATAAAATAATGAGGAGATTTGAAGGCTAAGTTTCTCAAAAGATATCGTCCACTTGCTAAAACGGCGAAGAAAATGGAGGCTATCAGTAACTTTAAGCAAGAGCCCAATGAAACTCTTTATCAGGCTTGGGAGCATTTCAAAAATTTATTATTGAAATGTCCTCAACATTACCTAACAGCTATGCAAGAGATAATATTGTTTTATCTGGGATTAGAGGTGCCTACCAGATAGATCTTGGACTCTAAGGGAGCTGTACCTCAGATGAGTGCAGTAAATGCTAGGAAAGCCATCCAAGAAGCTGATGACCATTCTCAAAAGTGGCACGATGGAACCTCTACTAGGTCGAAGAGCAGTACTAATTTTGATGGATACGCTGCTATTCAAGCTCAATTGGACAAACTTAGTAGAGAGATGAAGAAAAGAGATGAAAAGTTTATGCTGCCCAAGTTAGTTGTGAAATATGCTAAGGATCTCACTACACCAAAGATTGGCCTTCTATGAAGGAAGGAGAAACATTTGAAGAGGCATACTACGCATAATTTGGTCAACAATTCCAACCTTCAAGAAGATTTAAGGAAGCTGCCCCAGGTTACTATCAAAGGAACAACGCTAACCCTTCATATCAAAAGAGGAGGCAGACTATAGATGATACTTTAAAGCAGATTATGGCTGATGCTGCTAAGAGACATGAAGAAAACATTGCTATGATCAAAGAAATATGTGCTTCAACATATACTATTACAAGAAATCAAGGAGCTTCAATCAAAGAATTCGAGCAAAAAATTAGTCAAATGAGTAAGGTACTTCAAGAGAACGGAATTGGAGGTCTACCTGACTCAACTGAAACAAATCCAAGAGATCATGTCAAAGCAATCACCACAACTAAAGAAGTCATGCCTAAAGTACCTTTTCCAGGAAGATTGGCGAATGGTATGAAACCTTAATATTTATTTAACTCTTCGATCAGTGTAAGGAGATTACTTAAGGAGAAATCAAGGATTGAAGAAGAGATCAAGGCTGCAATGAAAGAAGAGTGCTCTACAACCGATTACAACACCTTGCCTAATAAAGAAAAATATCCAGGAAGTTTTACTTTACCTTGTTCAATTAATGATATGTCTTTCAATAATGCTTTAGCTAACTTAGGAGCTAGTGTTAGTGTAATGCCTTTTAAAACATTTGCTACCCTAGGCTTAGGAAAATTGATACCAACTAAGCTACTTATTGAATTGGCAGACAAAACGGTGAAACAACCTGAGGGGATTGCTGAAAATGTGCTTGTTAGGAACGAGAACTTTGTATTCCCTGTAGACTTTGTTGTGCTAGATATGCCAGAGGATATTAAGATTCCCTTAATCCTTGAAAGACCTTTCTTATCTACTACCCATACTAAGATAGATGTTTACAAAAGAAAGATTTCATTAAAAGTAGGGAATAACAAACTAATCTTTAAATGCGATAATCTTGTTAAGAGCATAATTCGAGGAGTTTATATGCTAGGATTAAGAGAACGCATGGACCATGACCTAGAAGCAGAATTTATGGGAGAAATTTTAGTCCATAATAGATCACTTAATCCCTATAATGGAGACTACATTGAATTAAATGATCTTGATACACCATCAGGGATAAATGAACAATCTATAGTTGATTCTAATTCTGATATTGATGGAGGAGAGATAGTGGATATGCCTAGACTTAATGTTATTAGTACTAAAAATTATTATGAGTTCGAAGGATATCATAGTTTTTGCGATTATGGTAGAAAGATTCATGTAGATTGCGCTTATAATTTGCAAATTCCTTGCATGATAGGTTACAAGCTTGTTAATGCCAATTTGTTCCCTATTTTACTAATGAATGTTATGTCTAGAGATTTCTATAACTCTATTATGAATCAAAAGATATAATATAAAGGGAGGAACGTAGTTGGAGTATTTATGAAATTACCTATATTTGTTGGGAACATTACCATTGTTATAGAATTCACAGTGGTTGAAAACATAGATGCCTATCGTGACAAAGAAATGGGAGATGTGATCGTTGGAAAGCCATTTCGCAAGGAAGTTAATATCGATGCCAAGAGATTTGAAGGAAAGATCACTTTGCAGAATGATAGCAACAAGATCACTTACATGATGCCTCGTGCTCACCCAAGCCTTAAACATGCGACTAACAAGTTATGCTATAAATTTTCACCATTTCTTTTTGTAGATGATAAAGACAAACAGAAAGGGATCGAATATCCATACCAAAAGATGCATGGATTTTACAAAGAAGTGTTGAAATTGGGACCTCAGTACATACGAGATGAAAATGTTAGCAAATGGATCACTAGTGAACACGTTGGTGTCAATGATACAAAATGAGGAGCTGAACGGGAGTCTAACTTGAAGACTCTGGAATAAAGAGAAGTGCTCACCAGGAGACAACCCGGATTTATCTTTACTGTTTTTTTGTGTCGAGTCAGTCAGATCTGCAGTAGATGTGGTGCATCTCCATCATAAGATGCGGCGTATCAACTGTACAGATCATATCTTTTATTTTTCTGCATTTTTATTTTTCTACACTTTATAAACTTTCTGTCAGTTTATTTAATGCGGCGCATCACTTGTTAAGGATGCGACGCATCTTATTTTCTTATCCGTATTAATTCCAGGCTCGATACAGCGCATCTCATTCAATAGATGCAGCGTATTGACTGGCCTGATGATTTTCAAAAAATTTAATTTTTAATTTTTTAAGTTTTATTTTTACTAACTACTAATGGATTATGCACTAGTTTGATTTTCTTAAATTCAGGTGTGTTAAGTTCTAAAATGGTGGTATATTTTAGTTTCTGTGCTTTTGTGGAGACATCATTCATGGAGGTTTGAACACCTCTCATCCACAAGAAAGTTGATATTGCTCAAGTATGCATAATGGAGGATCATACCGAGCAAATCTCAGGGGAGTTCTCCGTTCTAATTCTTTTTAATTTCCCCTTTTTAATTTCAATTACAAACAACGAGGACGTTGTTTAACTTAAGTTGGGGGGGGGGGGGGGGGGGGGATGGAGAATTAGAACGTTACTTGTCCCAAATTTTTCAAAATATGCTATCTACGCTTAATATGTTAAATTTAAAAATTTTCTAGCATATTTTTGTTAAATCTAAGTTGCATAACCGCACACATAACTTCTATTATATAAAATTGTGAGAATAGAGCGTATCCGTTTCCAAATTCCACAAAAAATATGAGTGTGTCGGTGACTTGTAAACTTTAGAACTTGGGTTGTATATTATTCGAGACCACCATAATGAGTATTATTGATTTAATTGGAATGACTTGTCTAACTTGGTAAATTTCTAGGATTACACCTAAAAAAGTCTATATATGTTATGTTTATTAACTAACTACATTAGTTAGTTAAACCTCGTATTAACTCTTTTGTTTACTCTTATTTTTAGAGTAAGATACCCATAGGAAAACCCTTAGAATCATTCCTTTCATTTCTTACACCTGCGTTAAATGTTTTGTTACACCTTTACACTTTAGCCTACCCTGTAGATGAATGTTCGTGGTTAGTTACTTTAGGCAAAGTGTGTTTTCTTGCGTTACCTGTGTTCGTGTGCGTAAATTCATTATATTTGGTTAGGCCGGGAAATTGCACAATGCAGTTGGAAGTGAAAGTAAATATTGTATATCTTTAGTTTTGATTTTTGTGTATTTACTACTTTCACTATTATCGTTATTTCTGAAGTCGTAAAAAGTATGAAAAAATTATCCAAAGTTATCGTTATAAGTGATGTGGTGAAATTTTACACCATTAGTATTAGTTAAAAAAAATCGAAAAAAGAGAAGAAAAAGAAAAGAAAGAAGAAGTTGGTAAGTTTGTTATAAATCAACGATGTAAAGTTTTGTATTAAGTGGTTGATATCGCCACTATTATTGTTGTATTATATTTATAGATTGAAAGGGAGTTGGCCGTTATGGGAACGCCAACTAAGGATTATTCTTTGATTAAGATTTTATTGAGTATAATTCATGTCTACCTAAAGCGTGAGTTACAAGTGTTAAAGCGTGAGTTATTCAATGATATGAGTCTTATTCATGGGATGGTTGGGAAAATGATTAACCACACATTAGGACTTAATCTATTTGTTTGTTTATATTTTTATTTTACACCAATTTATATCCTAAATGTTATCCATACCCAACCGTATTATTATATTTGTGGTTAGCTTTCGAGCATCCGGAAATAGTGATAGCTAAGTAAGAATGTTAATTGTATGAATAAGGTAGTGACCATCCGAGTATTAGATTAATTGACTAACGCACCAGCGATCTGGTGTCTGACTTGGTGACAATCCGTTATGCAAATAACGCGCCAGCGATCCAAGAAGCACATTAGTGATGATCCGTTAGTTGAAGCGTCGAAGACTCGCGCCAGTGATCTACTAAGTTTGTGCAGGAAATGTTTGAACAAAGCTAGGTTAAACCATTAAGCCTCAAAACCCTTTTTACCGCTTTAGACCTGTCATTCCTTAGCTTTAGTGGTGGAGATGTGTATCCTTGCCAAACATATGATAGAATATTCGTCACGATCGAGACATTGAGCGAATTAGATTAGTTGAGAGATTGAGAAAAATATTTTATTTCTAGTTCTTTAAATATTTGGTTGTGTGATTATGATTAAACGAATAAATGCTTAAATATAAAAATACATCCTAATATCTTTTATGATACATTTTCATAATTATCTAAGGTTTACTTGGGGACAAGTAAAGTTCAAGTGGGGGGATATTTGATGACATCAAATAAGTACATTATATTGTCATCATTTGTCCTATTTAATTGTCTTGTTTTATTATATTTTGTATAAGAATTGGTGCTTAACTGTTTACTTTAGTAATTCGCAGGTAAAAACAAGCAATTGGTGAAAATTGGCGATTTTGGACAAAATATGAAGATAAATAATCAAGATTGGAAAAGTCTACTGAATAGATGAAATTAAAGACCATTGCCTGACTTTGAAGCATGCGCCGCGTCTGATTTTATCATGCACCACGTATGAAACTTTGGTCAACGAAGAAGAACCAGCTTGTTCTACTCCAGATACGCCGCATCTCATTATCAACATGCGCCGTATCACTATCAAGACTTCACCTAATACAATCCAAGACGCTGAAGGACATGCGCCGCATAGAGATTCAAGATACGCCGCATCTGAAGATGGTGTACGAATATTCTAAAATATATTAATCTTAGACCCCACGCGAAGTTAAGTAGATGTGTCACATCTACTTAGTTAATGTGCCGCATCTACCCCTCTGACAGAAAATATAAATACCCCAAGACCTAGACGAATTTTGTGTGCAACTAAACCCTAAGGAGACGAATTCAGACGACAAGATAACACAAGACACACCTTAAACGAAGATTTTAGAGCAGTAAGAAGGTCCTGCATGTATTTAATTCATTAAGTAGTTTGTTTTATTGTATTAGTAAACTATAATCCATCAGGATTATTAGTTTATATGATGTTTTTTGGTGACTTGTATATGTGCTTTGATAACCTCTATGTCTAGTTGTGTTTTGCTTGGGCTGCCATACCCCCTCCACGCTTACTTATCTAGTGTTTAGAAAGTAAGATAGACATAAGTGATCATTAAGAGTTTACTCGCCTATATTTAGGATCCAACGAGAGAGAAGAGTTTACGATACTCATCATATAAAACTAGCAATAAAACAAGTGTCAAGCTACTTAACAAAAGGACAGGACTTCTATATGTATCTATTATCTATCTGTGTACGTGTTAGTTTTTCGCTGCTTCGTTTTCATTAGTTTAATTAATTAACCAAATATGTGCTAGTCTCTCTGGCTAAAAACCCCATTTGCGTTAGATTAGATTGTAAAACTAACTTAGTAATAAAATACTAATTAGATTAACTAGATATTACGTTTCACTCTTAGTGATCGACACTCTACTTACCATTATATACATATTGATCGGGTACACTGATCGTTAGTATGTGTGATATAGGATAAATCGGCTAAATATAAATGTAAAACTTGAATAGCCAAAATTACTCTATACTACAAGTGACACAACATAACACAAACAACCCTTTTTGATAAAAAAAAGTTTAACAAAATAAGTTTCATTTGTCCAGGAAAAGCCCTGAAAATTGTAAAGTTTGAAGTAGTTTATTCCAACAATAATAGATATTAATGTATAATGTATTATTAAATTACTACATGCAAGTCTTGTCGTTCAAAACATATGTGCGTATTATTTAAACCTTGGAGTAACATAATTAGATCGAGGTGTTTTACATAATATTGTCTATGATCACCGAGCATATAATAATATAACTTTGTGACTTAAAAAAGTACAAACGACTCAACAACGCATTACAATCATCACAGAGTATAAAAATAAAATCTTTTCTCTACAGTCTCCAACATATAGTAAGAAACTATATGTTGTGTTTGTATATATACAGGTTATCGTATGTGCATGGCTCACATGTCCCAAACTCACTAAACCCAACTCAAAATGCTACAACGAGCTCTCTTCTTTTCCTTTCCCTTATTTGTTGTCATTTTCTTATGCTTACCCGTTTCCGCCCAAAACTCCAACATCTATGTCCAGTGCTCTCAATCATGCTTTACCTCAATGACGCCTTATGAGTCGAATGTCAACTCACTATTTACTGCTATAGTTGACTCAGCATCTGTGTGCAAATTCAACAAATTTGCAGTTTCGTCTCCCGGATACTCACAAAGTGACAATATTGCTTATGGCCTCTTCCAATGTCGAGGCGACCTAAGCTCCTCCGACTGCAAAGTATGTGTGACCAACTCTATTAGTCAACTTAAGGCAATATGTCCCTTGTCAACCGGTGGAACCATTCTCTTAGATGGATGTTTTGTGAAGTATGATAATACAATGTTTTTCGGGGATGAAGACAAGGTGGAGACTTTGAAGAGGTGTGGCCCTTCGGTTGGTTATAATTCAGAAGTTTTAAACCGTATAGATAGTGCTGTGGCAACTCTAATTGCTGAAAATGGACAATATTATCGTGTGGGTGATTATGGGAGCGTCCACGGTGTGGCACAATGTGTACAAGATTTGAGTGAAACCCAATGTCAAGATTGTCTTTCAGAGGCATTAGGACGGCTCAGATCAGAGTGTGCGACCTCGGCTTGGGGTGATATGTACCTAGGAAAATGCTATATTCGATATGATGATCAGGGTAAGGTTTTGATTTGTCTGCAAGTTCAGTCAACTCACGTTTAATATTACATGCTATTGATTATAGGAATCAAACAAGATTAATATACAAACTCATGCAGATATTAACAATGATGATGATGATGATGATGATGATGATGATGATCGTGATAAAAAACGTAATCAAAAGAAAAAGAAAAAAAAGAAGAAACTACGAAAGGCGGAAAGAATAGCAGTTTCCGTTGGAGCTATAGGTGGTGGGTTTACTTCGACCGCCACTTTAGTGTTCACCGTACATGCCTGGTACAAAAGGAGGAAAGAAAACGAGTACGCTTTTTCCTTTCGTTTTTTCCTTAATTAGACACACAAACTTTTGATGACAAGATATGTAGACTTGAGATACATGAAGAACTCATAGAACCTATCAACCAATCATAGTCACTCATCTATATTTTCTACATTTTTTTTCAAAACAACATATCTTACAAACGGTAAATCTTCAAGCTACAAAAAAAATAATATCGCGACGATAATTAAATGATCTTTCTATAGATATGCATTGTTATATACTTTCGACGAACTTTTTTTCGCCCAGAAAGAATCATATATGATTCGTCAAAATCATATATGATTCGTAAAAAATCATATATGATTCGATTCTTCGAATCATATATGATTTTTCTGGGCGAAAAAAAAGTTCGTCGAAAGTATATAACAATGCATGTTTATAGAAAGATAATTTAATTCTCGTCGAAATGGTATTTTTTTTGTAGCTTGACGATTTACGGTTTGCGAAATATTTAAATTTAAAAAAAAAAAAAAAAAAAAAAAAAAAAAAAAAAAAGTGGAAGTTTATTTTTTTATTTTGAAAAAAAAAATTAGTGGCTAAGATTGCTTGATAGGTTCTATGGTAAAAGTTGGATCTATAAAGAACTTTTGGCATGAGATGTATAGTACAAAGATTTGCTTTTTGACGAAATTTTAGTTTATGCACATTATGTTCGACATGGTGATTAACTTTGATGGTTGTTTCTAATAATCATGGCTTTTATGTATTTAATCATTTGAGTGATTGATTTGCAAAAGTAATTGGAGGAAATCTGGGGAGAAAAAGTACATGATTTTGCATAAATTTTAATCATATGTTTTAGGTCTAAATATATAGCGATCACTCTTAACTTTATTATCTACGCATCAATAATTCAATATGTTATCAAATATAACGAATTCATACACATGCATACAAGGGCGGAGCTTAGTGAGGATCGGGAAAGGTCCCGGCCCCCTAGGCCTAAGTCCGTTAATGTAATTTTTTGCGATTTTATGTGTTAAAAATTTTTTTGTTCACCTCGTCCCTTCCATCTAATGTATTTTCGGAAAAAATTTTGTTTCGGCCCTCTCACAAATTTTTTTCTAACTCCGTCAGTGCATGCATACATTAGTTAATAGAGTACTTTTTTTTTTCATAAGGCAACAAAACCATCTCACAATGTATATACAAAACAAATTAATCTTACATGTGCTCAACATGACTTGAACCAACATAATTTAACAAGTTTCTAACACAACAATGATTACGACTGAAAGTCTGAAACACAAGCCTTTAGTTACATTTGTAAATACTAGACGATATAGTTTAGATAACATCTGTCAGTTGATAATATGTGTGTGTATCTTTTTATAGGTAATGTTAAATAATGTATAACTTTAGAAAACTTAATTATTTAATACATTGCAAATTTATTTTATTAACGAGATAAATGTGATGTTTAAAATATGTTATACGTGGGAAGTAAAATTTTAAAAGTTTTGACTTAATAGTATTTTTGTAAAACAGTATTACTCATTTTAAGTGTTAAACAAAATAAATAAATAAATAAAAATCTTCTTATATGTTTTTTCAAACAACATTTTTCTTTTTACATGTGATATAGATTGAACTATCTAAATTGTTTAAAGTAGCAAGTTACTATGGTAGATACACCATTTGAATACTTTTCTGATAAAAGTTTAAATAGGCGAGGTTGCATCTTATATGCTAAATGATTGATGTTACAATTTATATGTTAAAGGAATCATTTACATCATGCCTATCTCATAGTCATAGTTATTCCCGTATTCACAATTATGGATCCTTTACAGGAATGGCGATGGCGAAAACAACAACCCATCAGGTTAGTGTTAAATAATTGTAGTCAAGATATTCAATAAATTTAATATAAAAAAGTATTTCAATAATGATG
Source organism: Artemisia argyi (assembly GCA_030686995.1). NCBI lineage: Eukaryota > Viridiplantae > Streptophyta > Magnoliopsida > Asterales > Asteraceae > Artemisia > Artemisia argyi. Next base: position 72,770,691 of record CM060685.1, on the reverse strand, counting down.
TGATCCATATAAATGGAATAAAAAGTACTTACTCCGTTTAGAAATTATTGCCTAATTTTCATTTTGGGATCTTTTAAAATAATTGTTTACTTTTCATTTTAAATAAGAAAAAAAGAAATTAGTAGAGGAATATTCTATTTAAGTGGATGAGATTTATAGTGACCCACTTTTATTAAACTTTTTAATTCTTGTTTTCTGACAATAATTTTGAGACGGAAGAAATATATAGTACACGTTTTTGTGAATATACATGACTTTTGTATCAAAACCCATCTAATAATTCGCTTCAGGGCCCGTTTGGTATGTGGTTTTTTTTTATTGGTTTAGAGTCAAAGAAGAGTTAAAACCTTTGGTTGGTATTAATTATGGGTTTTAAAATTGCGGTTCAAACCCCTAAATTCCATCCTCAAACTCCATGCTACCCACTTACTTTTTTACATCTTTCAATATTTTGTGAGCCTATCCTACATTCTTCTCTATTTCTCTCTTCTTATTATTTTTTTCTTATTATAAAATTACAAGTTTTTTTATTCAATTTTTCTCTATCCTCATTTAATATAAAATGATATTAAATCCAAATCCTAATTTAAAATTCAAATTCAAATCTAAATCTAAATTCTAATCATAAACTCATCTACAAATCAAACGGGCCTGATCTTAATTCTTCTCACTCCTCATTTAATGAAACACTTCAAATAAATATGTCATACCCAATCTTAAGACCCACAAATGTAAACCAAACAAAATATTTCAGGTACAATCTCAAATCAAAATTTAAAACCCACAAACCAAACTCATACTAAGTCTTTCATTTCTCATTTTAAATTCTAACCATCATTGTCATTAGCACGGTATAGAGAAAGTAGAAATTAATGTAATTATGTCTTATCGGCTAAGGCAAAACTTTTGCATTTTAAGGCATGACATAAGGGGACACACAAATGAAAATATTTATAAGTTTTTATCATATTTCATATATATCGAGTTTACAAAACCGTTGTACATAATGAATAAGGTTAAGAAATTATCCTTACATGTAATTTTCTTCATTTTTTTTATTCTTTATCGGGGTTGAATAAAAAAAACCCGTCACGCCTCTCTTAGCGCGCCTTATCGCGACTTTTCCCGCCTCATCTCACGTCATGCCTAGAGACACCTTGGTCTATTTCGTAACGTGAAGTCACGATCTTACACTTTAGCGGCGTTTTGACGCTATCATGACACGCCTTTTAGAACCATTGTATCAATGCTCTTCTATTTTACGGGTAATTTATAATACCCTAACATTATGACTTCTATATGTTTTGCAGTTGAAGTAGAGAAGACAGATACGAGTATAAAGCCGCCCACTGGTTAGTACCTAATACTCGAAACAGGTTTTAAAAAATTCTTTCATTATTTTGCTCACTCGCATACGGGAAAAATAAAGTACAGATTCATTTTTACGTGAGCTATATTCTTAAATAATTTTGTTTTGTTTCTTTGTTTTTCACTTAGTTATAATACAAACAAAAAACTATATGGGTAGTAATTGCCTGAGATAATAACCTACAAATTCTTTTATATACGAGGAGCTATCATTTACATACTAAAAAATTGCATATAGAAAGACAAATCTCAATCACTCAATATTTTGTTTTGAAATTGTTGGAAGAAATCCAACAAACCGGTTTTTAGAGCGGAACCACGAATCAAGAACTACTCCAACAAGACTTTGGCAAAGGGTTATTATCCCTTAATGCCGAGTGGCACCAACAGACACGCGATATTTTACACTCAAACGTTTATTAAACGTGAGCAAGAAAAGAAGGTACAAATAAAACCTCACCCCCTCATCCCTATTTATAGAGAATGAGGGGGGAGAAACCTAATCCTTAGTGAGCAAAGATTCTACAATTGAGGAGGTTAGGAACTTTCCTAATACATGACTAACCTCCTTAAATTTGAGCTAAAATACAATTAACCCCCTAAACTTATATCCTAACTATTACACACTAATATTCTAACAATTTCCACCTTAGTGGTAATAGTTAGCCTTCTCCGATACGCAGCAGCTTCAACCAGTGCTGGAACCTCGGACCGGGGACCGCCTTCGTCAAGGCACCAGTAGCAATACCCGCTACTAACCTTAGCTCAAATCCTAACTCTGAATAGAGTCCCTTTAGCCATGTATCCTCCTTCAATTCTCCAGCAAGTGTCATATAATCCGCTTCAGTTGTTAACAAAGCCATCATGTACTGCAACAAAGCTTCCCAGCTCACAGCACATTCCTGTATCATAAACCAATACATTGTGATTGACCTACCCATGACAGTGATTGATATACCCATGGCGTAGTCATAATCCACAAAAGCATGTACGTCCGTCTGTAATCCACGATCAAACCTATCCAACATTTCCACATCCGCAGATGCTATGTCAGGTCTCGTGCAGACCACTTGATACTCATGACTTTCAACTGCATATATACATGACCCCTTACTTTTTTTTCTCTTCATCACGATTCCCTGACAGACTACCCCGTTGGAAAACCTGAATCGTGACACCCCAACAATATCTGAACCGACACCCCGTTGGAAAACCTGAATCGTGACACCCTCAGAGTATTACCACTCTGAGTCCTGAAGATCTCCATACCAAGCATAATTTCCTTTGCTTCATCCAGCAAACCCTTGGTAACCCAGATCTCAGCCTTGCTTTCGCAAGTAAACCCCATATAATCTATATAGAGGAATAGATATATGAACATACCTGGTGCATACTTCAAGTAATATATCTTACCGTCGTCACTGCTTCGCCTGAAACCGTTGCTGAGCAAACATATACTAGACCGAGTATCCATATCTTCTTTCATTACAGCTATCCACTTAGAAATTACCTCACAAGCAACTGCATCCCTGAAAGTCAATGACTCATGTGCATATTCTTTAATCACTGCAGCAACTCCTAAAGCAGCCATATTACTGTCACCTCTATACCTTTTAGCAGCATTACCCTCTGCACCATCTTGACCAGGTGCTCCGGTTTTCATAATGTCTGCCCCGATCTTTGCACCAAGGTGTACCTTTTCTTGCTCATTTTTCAAGCAGTCCGTGTTTGTCTTGCCTTCAAGTTGTTTAACCTCCAACTTTCTTTGAGCCACTATAGCATGATCGTTACTCTCTGATACCAATTTTTGGAAGAAATCCAACAAACCGTTTTTTAGAGCGAAACCACGAATCAAGAACTATTCCAACAAGACCTCGGCAAAGGGTTATTATCCCTTAATGCCGAGTGGCACCAACACACACGAGATATTTTACACTCAAACGTTTATTAAACGTGAGCAAGAAAAGAAGGTACAAATAAAACCTCACCCCCTCATCCCTATTTATAGAGAATGAGGGGGGAGAAACCTAATCCTTGGTGAACAAAGATTCTACAATTGAGGAGGTTAGGAACTTTCCTAATACATGACTAACCTCCTTAAGTTTGAGCTAAAATACAATTAACCCCCTAAACTTATATCCTAACTATTACACACTAATATTCTAACAGAAAAAAGGAGAAATTAACTAGCATATTTTAAATAAATAAAACAGTAATTATGTCCGAATCTTGTAATTTAAATATTTTATGAACCGTTAATCGTCAGATAAAACATATAATATCGTCACGACTAAATTTTATTATCTTTTAATAGATGAAAACTTTTATATACTTTTGATGAATTAATTTTTTTCATTTATTTTATGATTTTTTTTTCAGTGCTGAAATTTGCATTAAATATTATATTTGATTTAACCTAATATGGTAGTTCGAGCAATAAACAAACGTATTAAAACTGATAAGTATACATTTTGATACTAAATTAAAATACCTTTTAACTTCTATATGTGATTAAATACCTTTTGTATACAAAACACTAAAACTTAATTGCAATAACTTTTAACTTGTATACGCAAACTTCTATATTTGATTAAAATACATTTTGCAGAGTCCGAGAATTCAAAATGTATAATTAAAATACTTTTTAACTTCTATGTGCTTTGCAGAGTCCGAGTCCAGTGAGAATAAGAGTTGTGTTATACAAACCCTCCTTATGTTGTCATATCGGGAGGGTTCGGTCAAACCGTGCAACCTGTAATTCATATCGTACAACCGGATGATGCGTCCAATCATTGCAAACCCTCCCTATGAGAAGGTGTGGATAACTCAACCCAAAAATAAATGCAACAAGAAATGTACGATTTACACTCTCGAATTTAATAAATTGAAGTGACGATAATTTGAGTACAAAATTTTGATATAAGTCGAATCTACTAAATATGGGTTACGTCCATAAATTAAAAACAAATTTACCTACTTTTATAATACTTAGAAACATGATCACGAAAATGTATCCATCTAGGCATTGTAACTTGCTGGTTGGTGTAAATGTTGCAAATGTTACAAATGTAACATTCTCATTATCCTCCTAATTACTATATATATAATGCAAGGGCAAAACGATGCATGGATGTCGTTTTGGACTTTAAATTTCCACTTCATATTTATTCTTTTACAAATATTTTTTTATTTTCTATATTATATTCAACCTTTTAATATTTCTTGAATTTTCGGCTTTTTTTTTCCCTTTAAGAGATTTTCTAAAATGTGCTCCGAAGGCACATATTTGAGCGAGTGAAATAGTCGAGTACTAACTCATTAAATAAAATATTACATGTAACTATAGTAATTTTTAAGTATAATTAATGTGCAGTAATTGTATTTTTATAATTTTATAAAAAGTATTAGTTTGATTATCACACCTTACCAAAACCTTTTATTTCATGCTCAGTTCTCGAGTTTTAAGTGAAGAGAAATGAAAAAGAATAGGAAAGGGAAAAAGAAAGTAAGTGTTAGTTGTTATGTTCTTGAGATAGAGGAAAAGAAACAAAAGTAATGATAATCATGTTCTTGAGTGGTAGAAAAAAGAAAATAACTTGGTTAAATTACATATATGTCCTTTAGTTATTAATGTCAAATCTTTTAAAAATGATATATTAATCTTTACATAACATAAGTTTCTCTTTCCTCTCAAAAATAGGAGGAACTAATTTTCCTTTCCACTTATCTTTCATCATTTAAAAAAAAAATCTCAAGAAGGCAAATAACTATCAATTCCTTTTGCTTTCCTCTTCCTTTCCCACTCGAGAACTCAGCGTAAATAGCAATCAACAACACAATTTCATTTCCATGACACACATTCCCAAACACTCACCAACCATGAAGGAACCATTTTATTACTACTCATAACCATCATCTCAATTCACCAAACCCAAACCCAAAAAACTTCCACAGATCTATCCTCTGACCGAGCCGCACTTCTCACACTCCGGTCAACCCTCTGTGGCCGTACACTCCTCTGACCCATAACCCAACCCACCCCTTGCAACTGGTTTGGCTTACGATGCGACCCAAATCTCAACCGTGTTGCTGGTCTACACCTCCCTGCTAACTCATTCTCCAGGGCTATTCCCACTGGGATATTCACCAACTTGACCCAACTCAAAACCTTAAGCCTTCGTTTCAAGGAATTTGTACTTGAAAGGGAATCGGTTTAGTGGGGTTTTCCCCGAGGTTTTTTTTGGGAGTTGAAGGGTTTAGTCAGGGTTAGCATTGGTGGGAATAGGTTGAGTGGGGGGATTTCGAGTGGGTTCACGAATTTTACGCGGTTAAGGACTTTGTATCTGGAAGAAATTTTGATTTGAGTTAGAAAATGGTGTCTGAAAAGTTGCTATGTGTTTGGCATTGTAGGTGTCATCTGGGTGTTCAAAAGATTTTGATTTGAGTTAGAAAATGGTATCTTTTCCAAGTTAAAGGTCTCCGACGACGGAGGAACGGTGGTTTCTGGCGTCGGAGTTGGCGGTGGTTTGTGGGAGGAAATAGCAGGTGACGTGATGCTCAACTAGGAAGAAGGAGTATGGACTAAAATAAGTAGCACTAAATCTGCAAGACTAAGGTCCGCTTGGTTCAAAGTGGGGAAAGGGTAAGGGAAAGGGAAAAGGAAAGGAATGCAAAGAAATGAGTGAGGTGAGTAATCAATACCTTACCCCTCAATTTACTCTATAATGGTTGATTACCCCGTAGTGGGTAATTAATACCTTACCCCTCCATAACCAAGCACCATTATTTGAAGGATGTGGGCCCTTTTCAATTCCTTACCCATTCCCCACCCCCTCTTTACCCCCACCAAGCACCCCTAAATGTTATTAATATAAGTATAACAAGAACTAAATTTGCAACATGACAAAACTATAAGGACGGTTTTAATTATTTACTCTTACTCCTTTTTTGAACATCAATTTACAACAACAACAAAAAATAAATAAATAAAAATAATAAAAAAATTTGAATACCAATATGAGTATATTTCCAATCATATTTCTATTATAAATGTTGATAAGTTCGTTTCTTAATTTATAGACTTATCCTACTAAATATTTATACATATACTTTTAATGGTGGCATAGGTAATACGCCAGTTACTACAGATGACCATACGCCAATTATTACATGTGGTGTTGGATCTAATGAGGGGTCAGGTTTGTGGGATACTCGATGCCCGTCAAGTATTACAAGTGAGGCGCCAGGTTCGTGGGATTCTCGATGCCGAAATACCAATGATATGCATAATTTATGTTGGTTTGAATTATATATGATAGAGAATGGGTTTTATACCCATAGACTCGATGTTTAAAAATGTACTTTTTGCAATGGATTTCTTGGACCTACTTTATATTTTTTGTAATTTTCATATTACTCTTCTTCCTATTTTTTAAGGTTCTTCATACAACACGACATAAACTACTAATTCCTGTATTATAACTTCTTAAGATCCAGATTAAGGTTCTTCTTATTATAACCTTTTGATTTTTATTGCAAAACTAACAACAGTAAGAATTGAGTCACATGAACTTTTGAGTAAAGTACTTTTTTTTCATAAGTTAGACAGTATATTGCTATTCTTTTGTAAATTTTATTTATTTATTTATTTATTTATTTATTTATTTAATTTTGATGCTTTGACTTGCTAGGTGAAGAAAACAAAACCAAATTGGTAAACCAGTAATGATACAGATTCCACATTTTATAAAATTAAATATTGATATTGATATAACTAGATTTTATCATATTCACTGTCATATCACTAAATATCAAATCCTATATCAATTGTGATAGATTGAGGTGCTTGAGGTGCTTAGGGTACTTATGGTTTAGGTTAGAACTAGTTTAGGTCTTATTCTAGCCTAATGAGTGATTAGGGTCTAGCTTAAGGTTTAGTGCCTAGATTAGGGTCTAATGAGTGCTTAGTAACTAGGACTAAGACTTAGGAGGCTTATACTAGGTGGTGGTAACTTACACTAAAGAATCGGGAAGGTTTTGACCTAGTTTAGGGACTTTAAGTGACCTAATCAGGGTTTTGTGTTTAAGAGATAAGTACCTAAGCTCTAAGGAGTTGTACTAGAGTTTAGGAAGGTTAAGATATCCTAAAGTTGCTAATATAACTTACACATTAGCCTTGAACACTTCCAAGTAAGTTTAGATGCAAATTATGGTTTTGGAAATAACCGTAAATACTTAGGGCTTGATTAGGGTTTGTTTAGAGTTTATGATAGATATAAAGTATTAGAGTGATAGATTACTTGTTGTAATGATGTTTAGATCTTAGACTTAACATATTAGGTATTTATATGATGTAGATATAAAGATATTTGGCATAGGTGGATACATGAGTAGGTCTAGGGGTCATGTATGTAATGAGAAAAGCAAAAATTTACTTGTGAAAATACCTGATATAGGTATTGTAGTGGAAATGATATTGATGAAAACTATGGGTGGTTACAGTCTTACCCCCTAAGAGAAAAATCTCATCCCGAGATTTAGTTGGAAGTAAGAGTGGTGGTTTAGATAGAAGAACGAGTTTACGATTTGAAGGAAAACTAGATATTCTAAGAAAGGGTGATGCTGACGGAAGAAATGGATTGTTTCGTACAAACGGATTATGAAATTTTTGTACGAGTGTCATATACTTAGACTTATTTAGTTATATCTCATTACTTACAAATAGAGGCGTCCCAGTTTTTGTAAGCAAGAGTTTACAAGGTAGTTTATGATTTCCTTATTCAAATGAAACGGCATCATGATTCATTTTAATAAGATAATTTTAAATCATCTTTACGTAATATTGGCCAAATGAGGAGGGTTAAAGGTGTGTGGTACGAGAATGTTTTGAAAGAGTGGACAGGTGTTTTGACTCAGAGTTGAATATGAGAGACTCATGGAGTTGACTAATGAAGTCAAGCAAGGAGTTATGAAAAACATTGTGAAACTTACAATGTTTTTAGGGAAAAGTTTAGAAACCGTTGGGATCTGTGGGTTATGAGCCCAATGGGTTTCTATCGATGTTGGCCATGTTAGTAGCTCAGAATTTCTAGTGCTACAGTCAATCTGTTAGCAACTAGTTACCGGATGGCATTCCGAGCCATGGTTAGAGTAGCAGACATAGTCGATCTCATTCTTGCAACATTTTCAAGACAAGATGGATTAATATCATAGTCGAACATAATGAGGACTAAATTTGGACATAGATATTCTTACATGTTCTAACTAATAGAATCTTGTGAAATGACGGGAGATTGGGAAATACAAGTTCTAAAGCTTTGAACGTTGTAAGATAATGGAAAGATAGAGTATAACAGTAGAGTAGGATTTAACGGAAGAGTAGGAAAGAACAGAAGAATAGGAAAGAATAGACGAGTAGGAAAAAATGGAAGAGTGAGAAAGAATGGAAGAGTAGGATTAAATGGAAGAGTGGGAAAGAACGGAAGGATAGGATAGAATGGAAGATTGGGAAAGAAAGGAAGAGTAGGAAAGAATGGAAGGATAGGATAGAATAGAAGAGTGGGAAAGAACGAAAGAATAATAAAGAACGGAAGGATAAGATAGAATTGAAGAGTGAGAAAGAACTAAAGAGTAGGATTGAACGGAAGAGTGGGAAAGAACGGAAGGATAGGAATAAACGGAAGAGTAGAATTTAACGGAAGAGTAGGATGCCTAAAACTAGAAGGACGGAAATCCTAATAAGGATAAGATTTACTAGGTTCCTTAGAAGTTTGTTCCCCCACCTAAAGGTCTTGGATGATCCATAGTGAATTATCTAATTTTCTATAGATAGATTTAAAGTCTAGGGGGGTCTAATTGACCTAACCGGTGAAGAGGATCCTATGGAAGATGAGGGACTAATTGAAGAAGATCCTATAGAGAAAGAAGGGCTAGACGGGGGAGAAGATTCTATGGCTAGGGATTTAACAGATGTATTACTATCTCTAGGTAAAGTTTCTCGCTTAGTTCCTTGGCTATAATTTACTATCATATGTCCTAGGTACTTATAACCTGGTAAGGTAACATCCATAGTAACTCCCGATAAAATCCTAATACAGGACATGTAACTTAAGAAACTAGGTATAGGTAAATTATCTTTCTAGCGACTTATTCCTATATCTTGTGGAAAACTAGAGGGGGGGGTTGAATAGTTTTTCTTCTTTTCCAATTTATAAAAACTGTGTTTTAAAAGAGTTGATTCAAGTTTATTCAATTTGTATGTTTGAAAAATCTTTGATTATAGTTTAGTATAAAAACACCAATATTATCTATTACTCCTATGATCTTTTAGAATGGTTATTAGGAAATTTGTTTTATGAATGGGTCTTAGTTTGATCTTTATGTGAAATCAATATATGCACAACACAAGCAATAATAACTATATACGAAACGTAAATAAGTAAGTAAGCAAAAAGTGAGAGATGGAAAGATCAAACCGAGAGACAAAGGATTTATAGTGGTTCGGCTACAAGGACACCTTCCTTGCCCTACTCCACTCCCGGAGCACCAAACTCGAGAGTTTTCTTCACTAAGTCAACGAGCTCCCTTATGGCGGAGAAAACTTTACACACTTTATCTTACGCCAAATTTACGACACAAAGCTAAATGTCGAGTTATAATCATAGCTAGAACCAATCTCAAGACTTCAATAACACCACAACTTCTTCACACCTTCTTCTCTTCTTCACAACTCTTGCTTCTTCACTACTTGATGTCTTCTATCTTTTCACTACTTCACAACTTCTATCATAACACTACTTCAAGGTTTCTTTGTCTTCACTACTTCAAGGCTTCTAAGTCTTCACTACTTTAAGGCTTTTAAGTCTTCACTACTTCAAGGCTTCTAAGTCTTCACTACCAACTACTACTTCTATACACTTCTACTTATTTGCTTCTAGTACAACTTCACACTTTCAACTAATCTAGTTCCTATATCTGAATCGAGCTAACCAATATACACACCTTATACACCAATCAATGAATAATTTACAGGTTGAAATGAACTAACAATTTAGGTAGCAAGATGATACTAAGCTGTAATACTTCTAGTCTTGATTAATAGAAGTATTCTTCTCTTTGCATCTGAGTGTTGAAGCTTGAATCACTTGGAAACATAAGCTTATGATTGTATGATTAAAGAAATGATTTAGAGAGATTTGGACAGAAAGTTTTTGTGCAAAAAGGTAAGGAAGAAATCCAGGAATAGTCCAGTATTTATAGAGAGAAAAATATTGTGCATGAGCGTGGCCGGTCCCCTTAATGATTAAGGGCGTCGCCTAGTATAATTAAGGGGCCGCCCATTTTAAACGTTGCCCAGAATTGTCTTTTTGTGGGGAAGATTTTTCTGAACCATTTTTGCTATTTTTGGTCAAAAATTTGAATTTATATATTTATGGTTAATTAAACATTTTAATTTAGTACCAAAAATGATTTTCTTAAAGATATAAAATGTTTGTGAAAATCTAGTGATTAAGAAAATGTTCCTTTGATCATATAATGCATTAGTTACTTTGTTTATTCATACCTTAAGTGATTAGGTTGTTGAAATGAACATTTATGACTAAATACTTGTTTATGTCATAATCTCTAGTTTAATGAGTTTACATGTTGTGATTATCAAAACATAGAGATATCGAAAAATATGAATAACGTTTTTAGGCATTATTTATATCAACAATCTCCCCCTTTTTTATGATTACAAAACCTAAACTCATTAAATCCAAAAATTAATATTTAGACAAGTATTTAGTGAGCTTATATTCACTTCTCCCCCATTTTGTAGAATCAAAAAGGTTTAAGCCAACAAGTTTCATGTGTGAATGATGACGTAATTGAAAGCTCCCCCTTGATGTGTGTTCCCCCTCGTTTGAGGGCACCAAGGGATCGAGCTATGGAATTCTTGCAAGAAAAATATTAGAAGCACAAGCATATATATATATATATATATATATATATATATATATATATATATATATATATATATATATATATATATATATATATATATATATATATATATATATATATATAACATAATAGCAACTAATGATAAGCATGGCAAAGGAATATTAGGAACACATATTAAAGCATTCATTAATTCAAATTGATTATGCCAAACACATAATCATTGTTACATCATTCATAATACTAGAATTCTAAACCAAGTAGAGCATCCTATTTTTCCAAGAGAGAATGTCATCGAACTTGCTTGTATCCCAAAAGCTTGAGGTGTTTTATTTGAAAAATGAAAAACATAAGCATATAGTATGCTTAGGCAAGAGTGGTTGAGTGGGGATCATGTTGATTGCTCGATGGAGGTATATTTTTGGTTTCATGAATGTTGGTGAATTTGGTGGTGGAGAGCTTGGAACTGGTGAGTTTGGAGTTGAGTTTGTTGGTTGAGGGTTTAGATGTTGTTCAAGTGATGGTGTTTTTTGAGATCTAGTGAGAAGATGTTGATCCCAGTTGAGCAAACGATCTTTATAGAAGTTGACTTGAATAAACACTTAAGCTATAACGCGGAATATTAAACCTTAACTTAAGAAGAACAGTTATTATAACTATCAACACTTCAATATATTTATTATACGAGCACTCGACAATACTAGGGTTTTACAACCATGAAGTGAAAACGAGAACAAAGTAATACGTACCTACTCTAACCCTAGGCACCTCCTTTTATAGGCCAAGGAGTCCTATTAGGTTTACAATTACTTTCTACACAAGATAAGAATATTCTAAACGTATAAGATATAAACATGATCTATTCTATAATTATCCACTCATGTAAACAATTCTATCTCTTCAGCAGCAGTTTCACATAGCAGTAGAATGATAACACTAGCAGCAGAATCATTATCCTTAGCAGCAGATTCGTATTAGCAGCAGTTTGACGTTTAGTTAAATTCTGAGTAGTAGAATCTCAAAACCCAACAATCCTCCCCTAAACTTAATATTTATTTCTAAATGATTAAGTTTCTTCAAAGCTTGATTTACCACCAGGAGGATGCTTCCAAACACACTACTCCTTCTTTGATGACTGTTGACTAAGAATCTTCTTGATTTTGATAACAAGTTGAAAGCTTGATCATCAGTATCATAAGCCTTTTGTAGCTTGAGCTGCTTAGCACCATTCACCATCTGATAAATAATCTCAAAGCAATATGCCAAAGGATAATCTTTCTCAATCAGCATATATAAAGTGTGTGACCCAACATCTAAAACATGTATCCCAGAACTTTGAAAGAACATCCATTTTTCTGACTTTGAACCCTCTAATCTCTTTCCATTCTGAATCTTCAATAGAAGGATCAAACATAAGTTTCAAAGCTCTCCAAATGATATAGTCAGCCATAGCTTCCCTATCATTATAAGTCACCACACCAAACTTTATAGCACCATACTTTTCCTTGAACAACCTCCATAATGTACAAACATCCTCTCTATCAAAGTAATATAACATCTGTTGAAGTCTAAGAAATCTAGATGTCTTCCAATCAGATCTTTTGACATTATGAAAAATTCCAGCAGTGTTGAGATAACCAGTAGTCACTTGAATGATTGGATATTTGATTCCCATTGGTTCAACATCAATCACTTCAGGTTCTTCCCTCTTAGCCACTATAGTTAGAACCTGAATTTGTTGTTTTAGATGCTCAGGAGGAATATGCTCAAAATATTCCAAATACTCATCATCATCATCATCAGATTCAGAGTTATTCTGCACTGCTGTACTCTGCTTTTTCCTAGCAAAAGTTTTATTCCTTATGCTTTTTCTTTTTGTACGTCTGCTAGAAGTAGTCATTCCCTTTTCAATAGCCTCTGCCACAGTAAGCTCTGCTTTACTTGCTTTCTCAGGTACCATCTTTTTATTCATTTGAGCAAAATGTTCTTGATCTTCTTCACAACCCATAGGATAGAAGGTATCCATTTCCTTTTTGGCCTGTTGATACACGTTAAACACCTCTTGATCCGACTTGTGTTTTAATTGTACCAATTGCCAACCCTTCATATTCTTAAGGTATCTTTCTTGCTCTCTTCTCTGTTGAAGTGGAGTTGGTCCTCTGAGAACTTTTGTTCTTCAATTTTAACCAGCTTGGAGAATTCAATATCAGCATCCATTCTTATCTTCTTACTAACCCATTCCTCATACCTCTTCAAATCTTCAGCTTCCTTATCAACCCTTTCTTTTTCTTGTTGCAGCAGTTGTTGATCTTCAATATCAATTTGCTCTTGTTCCTTTCTTGCAAAAGCTGCATCATGCTCAATTTGTAACTCTTTGGGCCAATAATGAAAAGGAATATGGGAGTAATCAACTTTATCATCATCATCAGAATCTAACACAGGTTCTTCAATAACCTTGCCCTTCCCTTTATCAGTAGCAGTAGATGACGAAATTGAACTTGAATGTCTTCTAGAAGCAGTAGGTTCTCTGATTACTACTCCTTTTTGAGGTATTCTTGGTAATGTAGATGTTATTGTGGATGTTGGTTGTTGTGGTTGTGATTGACTTGGTTGTGTTGTTGGTTGAGATAGTGATTTGGGTAGAACATATGTTGTCTTATTACTTAACAACATCATTGCCTCAGCAGCAGCTTTGTCACTAGATCCAGCAGTAGAACCTTGTACATCAGCAGAATTGTGTCTCTCACTAGTAGCAGGATCAACAGAATTCTGAGCAGCAGAATTTTGTGCAGCAGCAGAGTCACTTGTCTTGTCAGTAGTAGCAGTAGTATCCACATTGTTAGCCACAGAATCACCCAAAGTTTTCAAAGCTTCACCCATCAACCCTGTTGCCTTTACTAATTGCTCAGGCCCCAAAGTCTTGAGTTTCTCCACCACATTCTCTTGAACACAAACCAATTCATCCATTATAGCTTCATTCCCCTGTTTGTTTGTAACCATAAAACCATCCATATCTTGAGGACTTTGCACCTCCATATCATCATTCATTTGAACCTCCCCTGAGACCTTACCAGTATCCACATCTTGAGCATCATCATCTCTCATCAAATTTGCCTCCCCTGAACCCATTGCTACATTCTGCTCTTCATTTCTCCCTTGTTTGGAAGCATCCTCTTCCAAAGGGACAGAGTGCTCAGGAGAACTAACCACTTGAGATGTGCCCACTTTCTTCAATCTTCTGAAGGAGGTTGAAGATCTTGATTTCTTTAAAGTCTTAATCTTTCCCTTTAACTTTTTGATCTTTTTAGCTTGTTCATCAGAAATAGTTTGAAGACCAAGAATCTTATCCTCTAAAGTATCACACTTAAGCTCCAGGTTGGTACAAGTAGCCATCAATTTCTTTATAAGTTGCATACTAGTCTCATCACTTCGACCTGTATGACCTGGTCAGAGAGGTGAATCATTGACATTGTCATTTTGTACAGTATCATCCATCAATTCATGAGTCACTGATCTGTCCTCATCACTTCGACCTATGTAACCTGGTCCGAGAGGTGAATCTTGGAACTTTAAACCAGCATCAAACCTAGTTTGATCATCTGATCCCCCTGTATTTTCCATGTGGCTAGGGTTACCATCATTGGATTTAGATTCATTAGAACCCTCCTCACTAGATGTTGCCTTGGTTTGGGTCTTACTTATGTTATCACTTTCCTGCTTTGCTGCTAAGCTAGTAGCAGTTGTGACAGCCCTTGCCAACATGTCCCCTCCATCACCTAGGACAGCCTCATCTGGTACAGACATCCTAACACTAGCCTAAGGTTGCTCAGTGTTCTTGTTGGCTTTCCTACGGGTGTAGAGTATTCTTGGTTGTGTGACAGATGCAGTAAAATTAGGTGTGTGATGGGAATCAGTGGGAGTTCCTGTTCCTTCACCCTGATTATTTTGCACAATTTGCACCATATAAAGTGTAAGAGATGTAAGTGTGCCTGAAAATCCTTTTCCATTTTTAAGTAAGAAAGTAAACATTTTTGGAACCAACTTAGGAGATGCATAAGTGGATTTATGTGTTCTTACTTTTGAAATTTGGTTTTCCACAAAGAGTTGTATAAATCTTGGATAAAGTAAATAAGAACCAGACTCTTTGATGCTTTTTGCAATCCCTTCCAAAATCATGTTTGAAAAATTAAATGGGTTTCCTTTGCTCAGGCATATCATAGCAGATGCTATGGTAGCACTAAACTCATTCCACCCAGAAGTTTTTGAACTCAAACAGTGAAGAAGATTATGAACCAAAAATTTATATTGAGAACAGAAAAGCCCTTTTTGAAATTTTAAAACAGAATGTTGGCCCTCATATCCCAAATCATTTAAACCTTCAAAAATGGCAGAGTTAGCAAGACACTTAGTCTCTGTTTCATCATCAAAGAGAAGAAGTTCTCTTATAGAAGATTCAGTGACAAGCACTTGTTGACTATCTACCATGGCCTTCATATGTTTTTCCCCAATCCTAGTTTTGACTTTTGTAGTAAGCCAAAAGTGTTTGATGTAGGAAATATATATAGTAGGATTCACAGTTAATACATACCTAAGAGAAGTAGCATTCAAGAATTTAACCATGTCTGTGAAACCTTCAGGGACAATCTTCTCATCCAATAAGGCAACATTGTTGTGACTTTCTGCCCAGGTACGTATGGATTCCATGAATTAGGGTTTAGAGAATTGGGGATTTTTTACTTAGAGAATAATTGAGTGTTAGGGTTTGAGAGAACTTCAATTTGGAGCGCGTATAAACCAATTGTGAGATTCAATTAGGTTTTAAACATGTTTGTAGAAGTTACACAACCACCACACTTTCAACCATAGCAGCATAGTAATACAACTAGCAGCAGAGTGATTTGGCCAGAACCAGAGTTGACTAGTCATAAGTAATTCTTGGTCAAAAAGTCAAAGATCTTCACCATTTAATGCCCGATATTTTCCATGATCAATATAAAAAGGGAACAAATCTTTCCCTAATTCATCAATCGCAAACCCTAATATCATTCAAAATCATCAATCCATCAAATCAAAACACAATCAAAATGAAATCCACTTCAGAAATCATCAACATCTCATCTGATTCTTCTTCGGATGATTCCACACCACTTCCCCCATACGTTCCACCATTTCGTCCTCCCCACGATGGATGCAGGACCAAAGAACAAGCAAGGAAGAGGAAACATGACCTTCCTGTGTTCAAGGATCTCTTGAATCTTAATCAAACACATCAAGTGGTAAAGGTGTGATGTCCCCCAAATCTCCATCTTCATCAGAATCATCAGAGGATCCCAATCCTTGGATCCCTATCCAACAACCTCTACGAGAACTGGTTTCACCATTTCTTTGCACATCATTAGACGAGGATAAACTACAGAGCAATCCTCCTGGAACTCCTGAAAGACCTCAATCATCAAGACCAAGGCCACCACCCATAACAAGAAGGTCAAACCCTCCTCTGCCAAAGTCAAGAGAAGTGGTTATTGGCCTTCCATGTCCTAGACGTTGATGTAGTCTTTGATAGGTGCCTTTTGATGTAGTCTGTTGATGTAGCCATCTCTTGTAATCTTTGGTAGTATTTTGTGTTGGACAAATGTGTTTGTAATCTTTTGGCTTAATCATGAATGAATGACATTGTTCTGTTCTTGTTTCTTTAGTCTTGTGGATAAACAGCAACAATCATCAATTTGAACTTATCCTGCAATATGTTAGTCCAAAAGCCACAAAACACACAAACACATGTTGCATATGTACTAGTTAAACCCAGCAGTAGAATAGCATGTAGCAGCAGAGTAACATCTAACTAGCAAAATACTTCATAAGAAGCAACAGAAACAACTTAAACAGCAGCACAATTACTTTAAAAAACTTTACAAAAGCATAAGGAGATAAGTTTTTTCAAAGATTTATCATACCAATGTTAGCAATTAAAAATTGAAACCTCCCCACATCAAAATGTTTTGTGAGTAGATCAGCAACATTCTTATCAGTATGAATCTTGACAATTTGAATTAACTTCTTTTCATAACAATCCCTTATAAAGTGATGTCTTATCTCAATATGTTTTGTTTTAGAATGAAAAACAGTGTTTTTAATAATGCAAAGTGTGCTATTGTTATCAATATGAATCTTTGTGTTAATGAAATTATACCCATACTCCAGTAGTTGATTTTGCATCCACAGTACTTGACCACAACAACTTGAAGCAGCCACATACTCAGCTTCAGTTGTAGAATTTGCCACCACTGTTTGTTTCTTACATTGCCATGACACCAATCTGTTTCCAAGAAATTGACAATCTCCTGTTGTAGACTTTCTATCCAAGCAAGCTCCAGCATAGTCACTATCTGAGTATGCTACCAAATCAAAAGGTGAATCCTTAGGATACCAGAGGCCCAATTTAGGTTGATGCCTCAGATACCTAAAAATTCTCTTCACTGCATTGAGATGTGATTCTTTGGGACATACTTGGAATCTTGCACAGGCACATACATCAAACATAATATTAGGCCTTGAAGTTGTAAGGTACATCAATGAACCAATCATTGATCTGTACAAGTGAACATCTACTTCTTTTCCATTTTCATCCTTCAACAATGGTTTATTAGATTCCATGGTTGTCTTTGCAGGCTTAGCATCTTCAAATAAAAACTTCTTCAAAATGTCATTAACATACTTATCCTGACTAATAAATATGCCATCTTCCTTTTGTATAACTTGCAAACCCAAGAAGAAGGTAAGTTCCCCCATTGAACTCATAGCAAACTTATCCTTCATAAGCTTCTCAAACTCAATACACATAGCTTTGTTTGTATAACCAAAGATAATGTCATCAACATAGATTTGTACCAGCAAAATATCATCCTTGTGTTTTTTGAGAAAAAAATTCTTGTCAATCTTTCCTCTACTAAACCCAGAGTCTAACAAATATGTTGACAAGGTATCATACCAAGCTCTAGAAGCTTGATGTAAACCATACATTGCTCTATTCACCTTGTAAACTTTGTCAGGATGGTCAGGGTCTTCAAAACCAGGTGGTTGAGACACATAAAATTCTTCTGTGATTGTCCCATATAGAAAAGCACTTTTGACATCCATCTGATACACCACAAAGTCTTTATATGAAGCATAATCCAGAAATAATCTAATGGCATCTATCCTTGCCACAGGTGAAAATACTTCATCATAGTCAATGCCTTCTTGTTGCGTGTATCCTTGTGCTACTAACCTTGCTTTGTTTCTGATGACTATCCCTCTTTCATCTCTTTTGCATCTGAAAACCCATTTAGTTCCAGTCACCCTTTGCCCATTTGGCAAATCAACCAAGGTCCATACTTCTTGTAGTTTGAATAGCAGAAGCTCATCTTGCATTGCTTCCACCCAGCTTGGCTCTTGTAAGGCTTTATAAGTATTTTTGGGTTCAATTTGAGATAGAAAACAGGCTAACAAGCAATTTTGCAGATCTTTGTGACTGTTTCTTTGATGAAGAGATCTTGCAAAGAAACTTTGATGTTGTAGATCTTTCTGCTCTTTAGTCATTCTTCTTGTTTGAACAGATGATGTTGGATCACTGAGAATTTGATCTTTGGGATGATTCTTATGAACTCTTGTGGTAATAGTAGGACTAACAAGAACATTGAGTTCCATGTTATTAATGTCAGCATCTGCTCCAAAAAATTTACCATCAAGAGCTTCATCATCTGTATCATAGTAAATATTCTCTAGAGGAGACATATTTGGATCATCAGGATAGTTTGGATCAGCAAAAGACCTACCCTGAATGTCCACAGATGGGAACTTTGGAGAAGAAGTAGAGTCAATAGGCTTGGCAGCAGAATTGATTGAAGCAGTAGTTGTTTCTTTTGGCCTAGCAGTAGAGTCTTCTAAGTCAGCAGTAGAGTCTTATGGCCTTGTTGGAGAGACATCTTCAACAACTTTAGGTGCTTCATTGGTTACCTTTTCAACATCAACAGGTATCTCAATGCCTTCTTCTGTTTCCTTAGGTTTCTCATGAGTAACAGCATCTTCTTGAGAACTTTGAACCTTCTGAAAGGGTAGTAGAGTTGGACCAATCTTCAATTTCTCAACCAAAACAAATTCTTCTTGAGGTTTGGTAGTGTCTACACTTGCAATAAGTGGCTCATAATTCATAGTCTTGGTAAAAATATCAATATTAAACAACTATTCTGGTCCTTTCCCTTCAGCATTAGATGAGTTCTCACTAAACTTGATATGCAAATTCTCCTCTACATGTTTGGTTCTCTTATTGTATACCCTGAAAGCTTTACTGTTTACAGAGTAACCAACAAAGTATCCTTCATCTGCTTTTTCTTCAAACTTGCCTAACTGATCCTTAGTGTTCAAAATAGTAACAGGACATCCAAATGGTTTAAGGAAATCAATCATTGGTTTCTTTCCATGAAATTACTCATATGGAGTCTTGTTGTGAGGCTTAACTACCTTGCTTCTGTTTTGCACAAAACATGTAGTGTTTACAGCTTCAGCCCAAAAAGGTATAGGTAATTTAGAATCAGATAACATTGTTCTTGCAGCCTCAATCAGTGTCTTGTTTCTTCTTTCCGCAACACCATTCTGTTGTGGAGTTCTTGCAACAGTATACTGTCTTAGAATACCCTTCTCCACACAGAATTGATTAATCACACTATTCTTGAACTCAGTTCCATTGTCACATCTGATTATTTTCACCTTGTGGTTATGCAGGTTTACAGCTCTAGTTATGAATGCCTTGAGAATCTCTGGAGTTTCATCTTTAGTAGCTAGAAAGAACACCCAAGTAAACCTACTAAAGTCACCTGTGACAACTAGGCAATATGACTTCTTGTTCAAACTATTCACAAAAACAGGCCCAAATAAATCCATGTGAAGTAAATGTAGGGGCTTAGTAATTGTGTTCACAGTCTTGGACTTGAATGAAACTCTGTGCTGTTTACCATTTTGACATGCAACACAAGTTTCACAATTTTCAAACATCTTTGTGGGCATCCCTCTCACAAGATTTCCTTTCACCAACTTGTTCATGGTCTTGAAGTTCAGATGTCCAAGTCTTCTATGCCATAATTTGGACTCATCAATAGTGGCCTTTGCAATTAAACAAGTCAAAGCTCTTTTGTGAACAATGTTCTTAATATGGTCACTGTATATATTTTCAGTTCTAGGGACTTTCAATAGCACAATTTATCATCTGACAACTGAAAATCAGGAGAAAGGATCATACATTCAGTGTCTGTAAAAAGAACAAAGTTCTTTTTGTCACACATTTGTGAGATACTAAAGAGATTAGACTTAAGCCCGTTCACAAGAAACAACTTTTCAAAGTCCAAATTCCCTGTTTTTAGTGTTCCTCTGCCAATAATCTTTCCACCTTTTGGATCATTCCCAAAAGCAACATAACTACCATCAAAAGCCTCAAAGTCTTCAAGTTGAGACTCATCACCTGTCATGTGTCCAGAGCATCCACTATCAACAATAACAATATCTTTTAGCTCATCCTGTAGATTGCCCTTCACATGAAAATAGAGAAATTAGTTTCTCTTGGGGACCCAAGCCATTACTGACTTGGATCTGGCTTGTGCATCAACATAGTCAAATTTCTGTAAGTCAATTGATGCACTGCTGTTTTTAGAAACATTATTTGAAATAGATGATTTAGGTTTCCAAGTCCAGCAAGCTGAGGCCTTAACAGTATAAAAATGATTTCCTATAATTGTATTTGTTAAAACTTTTGGCCCAGAAGTAGAAAATTTTGTACTAGCAGCAGAGTGCTTACTAGCAATAGAGCCAGTAAAAGCACCATTTGATTTAGCAGCAAAAATAGATGTAGTTGCACCAGATCTTAACAACACAACCCTTGGAATCATATTTCTATTAGGATGAGGGTGATTATTTTTTGCAACATATTTATGATTCACCCTTGAGTATTGATTCCAAACTGGCTTTTGGTGGTCTTTACAACTATTAATCAAATGTTCAAAACTACCACACTTATAACAAGCTTTCTTTTTTAATTGAAACTCATTACCTAACTTATTTGAAACTAGGTTATTAAAGTTTCTCTGATTACCCTTAGGCTTATTATAAAATCTTTTCATCTGATCTCCAGGAACGTCATTGTATTCTACCATTTTCCTAGAGATATTCTTACCAAACACAGGTCTCACAAACTTAACATGTTCAATTTTAGGTTCAACTTTTACAGGAATTTCTTTCTTTTTCACACTTTGTTTTAGTTCAACCTTGTAATACTCCGTAAAATCCCAGGTCATTTATTAATGCTAGTTGTCGATACTATTCTAATCTAAGCCATTTTTGCGAGATAATTTGAAATTTTTATATGAGACACCGTTTGTTTGACACCCGATTACTTTGGTCACCGTTTGTTTGAAACCCGATTTCTTTGGTCACCGTATGTATGTCACCTGGTATCACCTGATTGTCACTCTTGGATGTCACCCAATGAGGTTAACACCGGTAACTCTTACTTGCGACCCGACACCTTGAAAAGACACCGATATATTTATATATATATAAAAATTATATATATATATATATATATATATATATATATATATATATATATATTAATTATTATGAATTTACTATCACACTATGTATATATATAAGTATATATACCTAGGAACGACACCGTTTATGTTTATATGGATTACATGAATCGACACCGACACCGACACCGATACCGAAACTAAAGTTACGAGAGCATTAGTCACCGACACTATATTTATTTTTTTGCTTTGGGCCGAGTACCACTATAAGCCCAAGTTTTCTTTCTTTTCTTTTCGCCTTACTGCTGGGCCGAGCACACCACAAGCCCAAATCCATTTTTTTATTTTGTTTTCGTTTGGGCCGAGCACTTCACAAACCCAAGGGATGTTTATGTTTTCTTTTGCGTAGCATGGCTGTTTCGAATTGCTTTGTGATACAAACTACTCAACGAGCTTAGCTTGTGAACAAGGTAAGTATTGCACTTTGATCTTTTCTGTTCCTACCCGACACCACAAGCGAAACACCACAAAAACCAAACCAAATCGTTTGTAATTTCTTTTCTTTTCTTTGGTTCCCTACACACTCGACACCAAACCATCTTATGTCTTTTGCGTGTGAAATCAACCCAAAACAAGACACCAAGCCACCCTACATGTAACCTATTGAACTAGTTAGCCTCTTGGTTCAAAACATTACATCTTAAGTTTCTATTAACCAAAAGATATTGTGCTTCTTTAACCAATAACACAAAACACATTTCTAATTAAACAAATCCTCATGGTACATCACATGTCCATAACCATACTTTGCCCTAGTACTAAACAAATCAACAAAGTCATCATAGCCTCCAAAGACTACAAAAACTCGACTTGACATATCACAAAGACTACAGACAAGCTTGTCTTGTTTCGATTGACATTACAAGGACCAAGTCACATGAAAAAAACTTACTAACTACCCAACTCTTACTATAAAACTCACATTTAATGCATTATTACTCACACTTTCAAGTTTCACCAAGATCTCATATCACAAACACTCCTTTCTTCTTTCTTACTTGTTGTCGAGACCAAGGAAGGCACACACAAAGGCACACACGAAAGTTGGGATTAAGAACTACTTGGGTAACACATATTTTGGAACGAGGGTCACTACGAAGAGGGTATAATGTTTGTTGGTTCTTGTTGTCGCGTACCAATTGGACTCTCCACCATCTTTGGTGTTGTAAGTCATCGTTACCTATTTCATTTCCTACTCTACTACATTCATGCATATCACGCGTATGTTTCACACGACACACTTTATTATCTAAGTATATAACACTAATTATACTTGTAACTATATATATGTACATGCCTCGACACCCCTTAGGAAAGGGCTCATCTCTTCGTTTTTACACGTACAACATATATATATTTTTTGAAACTCTAATTCTTCAACTCACGCTTAACTAAACCAACGTCACATGCAAGCCGTACACGATCTTATACTACATAAACAAAGCCTAAACCAAGTCCTAGTCGAGCACTCTTTTAAACAAATAAAACGCCATTTGGGTCTAGAATGGGCTAACGAGCCCATTTGGTTTTTCAAAAGAGATTTCCAGTTTTAAAATTGAGAAATAGCGAGATGTATAAAACTGGTTTTTAAGGATTTTTATAAGTTATAATTACTACTTTTATTGTAACAAAAAGTTTGTTTTTTTTTAAAAACTTAACCAAGGACTATTTTTGCAAAGTCTCGCGTTAAGGGACTAAAACTGTCAAAACCACCAAACTATCAGACTAAATTAAAAATAGTTGATTTTAAATACAATTGAAGGGTAGAAACTGTAATTTTTTAAAAGCTTGAGGTGTAAAGTGAAAAAAGTACTAAAAAGTACTAAAAAGGACTAAAATGTAATTATTTTTTACCAAGGGGTAAAAAGTGTAACTTTTCTTAAAGTCAAGGGTCAAGTTTGGCAAAGCTACTTTATTTATTTAAGTATTTTATATAATTAAATTTTACATGTATAAATGTATACATATGTATACCTTGTAGTTTTAAAATAAATATGTATTTTTACTAAAAATATTTAATTATAAATATTTTTATTAACATTATTATTATCACAAATAAATTAAAATTTATTGAACACCGGTTCGTATCAACGATATAAATTACTATGTAAAGTTATTTTAGAATACTTTTAAGGCACCCGAATGGATATCACCGTACACGAGACATATCGCATGTCATTTACGAATCGAATCTAAGACACCGATGATATATATATATATATATATATATATATATATATATATATATATATAGGTCGCAAGTCAGAGGAATATCATTGCTAGTCGTAGCAGTACACCGTCACTTTTGAGCATCGTTGTGATTTACACACCTGTCAGGTGAGTTCATGGTCCCACATTTTAAATTGTTTTTAAACCCCGTGGGGAGATACATGCTATAAACCGAACACAAGTATTTTTATGTATGCTGTTACTATCTGATATTGCCTAAGTTGACACCCGTGCTACAAGTCCCTCATATCACGAACCTTAATCACTTGCGAGTGAGCGCGAATATAGTTGGTAGATCTGTCAGAACGGCAGCTTATGAACTATGTTCTAATTTGGCGGCACCTAAGAATTCCTTTTAAGTTCAATTTCCACGATGCAAACACAATTTACACATTAAATATAATGAACATCAAGTTAATATAATAACTACGCGTTTAGTCGGAAGTTCAAGCTAGTATAATTTGACCTAACCATTTTTTCTACTCCTAAAGCAAAATCAACTAATCAACAAGAGACGATACACAATAATCAATAACTAGGTTTCATACAATCCTAAGTAAATACTATTAAATTTAGCCTAACACAATAATGAAAAGAAAAGCTAAATAAAAATCAAACAACCACATGTAAACATAATTGAATGATTAATTAGATAACTTATCTCTTCAATACATAAGAAGTCTTGGGGTCAAAAGGCCCGGAAAACTTATGTAAATCGCCCTAAGTCGGACTTTTAGGTTATACCAAATTGCACACCTTAAAATGAAAATAATACAAGAATATATATATATATATATATATATATATATATATATATATATATATATATATATATATATATATATATATATATATATATATGCGAATATGTTAGCTACAATTTTTTGTAGCTAACTCTGTATAATTTTATGTTATAATTTGTGGGTCCCTGAGTCTTTTTGTGGGTCCTGAGTTATTTTTGTGAGTCCTTGAATCATTTTTTGTGTAATTTTAGTAAACGATTGTAGCCAAGATATCCCATATATATATATATATATATATATATATATATATATATATATATATATATATATATATATATATATATATATATATATATATATATATATATATATATATATATAATCTAGATCAAATAATTTCAAACTTAAAGTTATAAAAATGAGATCCGACTAAAATTTGACCAGTGACACTCTCGTTAAAATAAAATTAATTTTTTTATTAATTACAACTTATATTGTTAAAGTTCTGATGGTTTCTTTTTAAATTTGATGAAACCAATGTGATACACTTTGATTCGACATGTAATGTGTATCAAGTTAAGGTGATACACTTTGATTCGACATGTAAATTTATAATTGTGTATCAATAATCCAAACTCATGTATCAATTGGTTATTAATTGCTAAAATGTTAATTCGTATTAATATTTTATTTTTTGTGTGTTATTGCTAATATAGTTATTTATAAATGTTTTTAATGGTTGTTTAGACTAGATCTTATTTTTACAACTTTAAGTTTGATCTCACATTAACCTTTTCATATATATATATATATATATATATATATATATATATATATATATATATATATATATATATATATATATATATATATATATATATCTCTACATTATATATAACAGGAGGCATTTGAAGGATATGCCCAGTCATTGTCCAGTCAATGCCCAGTCATTGCCCAGTAATTCAATTTCAGCCATGTCATCAGCCTTGTCATCATGTAAACAATTTTTTTTAATTGAATTTCGAAAATTTTTATATTAAATACAATTTTATTTTTAGGTGTGTGCATAGTATTATAAATATTTATAAATAACAGAAATTTATAAAATTTTATTATTTTAATTAAAAAGTTGTGTTAGTGAGAGCTAGCAAGAATCGAACACAGGATCTACTAGCACTAACCAACATCTCAACCACTAGAACCATGGAACTTTTGTGTAAATCTTTTCAAGTCAATATTGATAAAGCTACATAAAATATTTTTCAACGATAATAACACTAAAGCTACGTATGTACTATTTATCTGAACAACGATAACCCTAAATAACCCTAATGACAATTACATGGCATTAGGTCAAAATAAATTACACGATTCTTCTTACCCTTAGCCTTATGCCGCCTGCTTATGGTTTTCAAGTGATACCTCAACATCCACAAAGGTACCGTGATGATAATGCATCAGTAAGATTCGATATTTGTGTTGGTTACTTTTGTTTCTGTATTGCTGTTTATTATTCATGTATATATATTTTGCATGTGCATGTTTTTCCTGAACACAGTTACAAAGAACATATGTAATTACAATATATTTTATTTTACATGGAACAACATCAGGTCTCTATGCAAATGGAAGAGAATCTATTGCAGTTACTTTGCAAGAACTAACACCTCGATCAGTTGGGGCATGAATTGCTCTTTATGAACGTGCAATTGGTATAAATGCATTCAAGTTTTATTTATCATATGCTAATTGACTTATGTAATGATTTAAGGTTTTTTGTAAATTTTTTGATAGATATTAGATCTTTATGAAAAGTAACAAACTGAAGCTTCACCAAAGATTGCAATTGGGTGGCAGAGTCTTCTCCCGGCGTTGATTCATTGAAGGTGGAAGTTAGACTGTTTGACAAGCTGTTTAAATCTGTTATTGAGTGACCATTTGTTTGAATGCCACCATTGAATCAAATTAATTAAAATTTATGATTTAATCAGAATCATGGAGTGCTTGAAGATTGGCTTAATAAATCCAGAATCCAAAGTGGTTATACCAAGTGCATATGTTGTACTCTCCCTCATCAGTTAGGGACTACGAAAAGCTGTTTCCATTTGATTCGACAGAAGTATCAAACAAACCTAGAAAAAAAGAGAAGACTAAGCATCCTGTATGTGAATATTTTCTTTGAATCCCGAATGTCATTTAATAGATAGTATATACCTTTTGAGTTTTATATTCCATTATCTGCTATTGATCTTGACCCTACTGTGGCAGCTCGGTGTTGAAGCATGATCTTAAGGTTATGTATTGTTCTTAACTCTTTTGTTTCATGACAGGAACTCATCACATTTGGATTCATATCTAGATCCAGTTTTCATAGCCCTAATCAAGGGTCCAGATCAGTGACGCAATGAGCAATTGGAGAAAACATCTCAATCACAAAATGGGTTTAACTTCGCTAAAGTTCTAGAGTTTGGTGATCTTGGTAGGCCTCAGCTTTCAGCTTCTGAAGAATACTCACTCCATTCTAGATACCTTGCCAAATCCATCTCTCTTAATCTTGTCAAGATAGCAGAAATGAAGATTGTGTAAGTAGTTTCCGAGTATCTCATTATAGGTGCCAACATGGTACCGGTGTATTTGTTTTTTAGAACTTTGTGCTTATATATTAACAAATTTTCATAAGATGAGATTTGCATGCTGATTGCTGTGCATTTTATAACATTTTTTTTGGTTTCAGGTACTGCGGAGGAGTAGAGAGCGAATTGAAGGTTGTCCAGTCATGTTAAGCAATGTTCAATGTATGTATCTTTACTAAACTGTTACGGGTTCTAACATTAACAAAAGCTGTGATTCTTCCTCTATCCCATGTCAAATTGGACTTCTCATCAAAACATGAAGTTATTCCTCCATAAGCACTTGTGTCTTATTCTCTCAATTGCTTTTGTGTCGTAGGATATCTTTAGTGTTTGGATTTTGTGTCGTAGGGTATATATCTTTTATGTCATATTAATGGTGCAGGCTATATTGGTGCGTTTGAGTATGTTGATGACCAGATATCAGAAATATTGATGTCGAACTGAACGGATGCTTGAAAAAATGTGGTATCAACGGCCCACGTTATGATGTTTTGGTGTCATGGAAATTGAGCCATCGAATGCTATGCTTCTCAATCATGGACTTTGTGTGTACTGTGTAAGTCTATTATTGGTTTTAAAAAGTATGAAAATGTTGGTTAACAAGGATGTTATATCATGGTCATCTTATTTAACGCGTTGTTATGCTTTCAACAGCGCAATAGGAGCACACCTTGCAGCAGCGTAAGTGTTTGCATACCCCTTCCAGCAGTTGCAACCTGACTCGCTTGAATTTGATCCGTATGAGCAGAAGCGTAACAGGGTGTCACTTCCATTTAGTTCAAAGCAAAACCACTAGGAGGGGGAGAGAAATGGCAGGGGATCAAAGGATAAGAATTGAGGGGAGTCGGTTAAAGACCTGTGTCTTAGCGTGGCAAGCCTTGCTGATTTGGTGATTTTGCAGCCATGATAGTTTTGATAAGTGGAAGGAAATTGATGTGTATTTTTTGGGTGTGTCCTTAATCCGCTTGATGATGATCACACTTCCAGTCAACTTCTTTGCTAATGCTTAGAGCGTGTTTTGTTTTGCTGATGCACTGCAGCTGTGAACCTTACACAAGTTATTAAATAATCTTTGATAATTTTAATTATTTCTTTGCACTAAGATTTATCAGAAGCTTTAGCGAACCATGAACTGAACAATCCAATTACTAATCAGACGAATGCACAGCCTGTTGCAGCTCAAATGTCGATAACATCTGAAGTGATAAGATGAGAAGGTACCGATAGTGAGTGTAGTCAGTTGTTTAAGTACTTTTGGAATAATAATATTTATCATACTCATAGTGATGTACTACTATTTTCTTATTTACATTTTCCCCCCTTTATTTGCAGCAACCGGAATGACAACCAATCAATCGTATTCACATTCAAGAACCAACCGTTTGTCTCAGACGCGGGAAAGTATGCTTACCTTTGGCCCCTTCAACTTGAACTAATTTCTTTAATCTTTTGTTTGTTTTCGGCTTATCTCAATTGCGTTCTAAAAACTTATATTGTGATGGTACGGGCGACCTGATGACCAGTACATCTCAACATGGTTAGTTGCATTTGCATTTGACGATTATGAACCAAAACATGCCTTTTTATTTCCCGTATAGTGCAATCGCAGTCTGCATACTTGCGTTTTTATGTTATGGATTCAAAGTTTTCGCTTTCTGTGTTTACATTATTGGTTTTCTTGATGTCTAATCTTTTAATTATTTTCGGTTCAGCTCAATCGCGGCCTGCGGACTTACATTCTGATGGTTCGGAAGACCTGATGACCAGTACACCTCCACATGGTTAGTTGCATCTGCATTTGATGATTATGAACCAAGTAAATATGATTTTCTCAAATAATAAACAATACATGCCTTTTTATTCTCCGTTTAGCAATATTAGCATAATAAGTCATCTATTCATAATTCATTATTCATATCATTAAAGAGATTTGCAGCGGCAGCGTATTATAGCATTAAAGAATGCCCAGATTGAACATCCTTCTCTTTCTCCTTAATGAAGTATTGGATTCAATATCTATTCCGATTCATTCATTATATCATCTCTTTTTTTTTTAACTCAAAACCATAATCTCATGATTTTATTTATTGCAGCCGTATTGATCATGGCTCTCATTCTCACATGGAGGTATTAATTTCTTTTATTTTTACGTTCATAAACAAAAATAAACAAATAGCAACCTGCTTGGATTGGTATGAGTAGTTCTATGCGGAGCTATGGATAGAACAATGAAAAGTTATGAGACCGTGGTTAGTAATCAAGTCAGTAAATGACACTATTCTCTATATAGTCTTTGATTGACATTATTTACTTTTACATTTTTAGATATCAGCATTTTAAGCCATATAACTAAAGGTGAATTAACTTAAAAGCGATTATACTTACACTTAACGTTAGATAAGTTGTCGCTTAAAATATAGAGTTTGGGAGCATGCAACGTCTACAATTTCTGGTGCCTCTATAGAACTGAGGACCTGCTATGCTGCGTTGCTTGAAGCTGCTGGCAAATCTTAGCGATGTTGATGGTTCGGGTTTCAATGGTATGGACGGGGTTGACAAGGAATTTGGTGTTAAGGTTTCGATAGAAGCAGATGTTGTTGTCTTAGTGTCTGATATGGATACCGACCATTCTGATAAGAACGAGACTGAGAGTGTGAGGAACGTTAAAGAATCGGTTGTACATGAGGGTGATGTAGGGAGTAAAAGTTTAAACCTGCGATCAGGCAAGAAGGTTGTATTAATACCGGATCTTAATCAACTTGCTCATGTTGAGAAATTGTTGCCTGCTAGCAAGGATGAAAAGGGAACAGAAGATAAAGTTAGCGATGGGGGTATTGGAATTGAGCTAAAAGGAGGCTCAAGTGGTAATCTAAATGGTCGCACGACGAGATGGGGATGATTCAGCAGAGAAGATAATTACAAAGGGGTGTCGGTGGTGGATGTTGAAGAACAAATGGAGATCAATCTTGGGAATGCTACCTTAGAAGGGGAGAGAAGTGGAATCAATATAGGAGATAAGGGGAAAGGAAAAGTAATAGAGATTGTTTCGTTGTCAAGTGACACTGGTCCAGATAATATGGATGAGGAATTCGTTGTGGGTAATTCATCATCGGGTATGTCGGGTATATACATCTGCACTTATTCATGCACAAATGACAGCTATGCTTGCCATGACTCAACATCGCCACAAGAAGGTATCGACACACATCTTTTTCTTGAATTCTTTTTTTCTTTTCATTTGATCCATTTTAGTGTATTTCTAATTAGCCTTTTTATAATAATAGGCTTATGTTTAACCCCCGTTAGCAAATAATGACATACTGAGCTTCCTGATGCTCATTTTCTTTAAATGCTCTTGAACCTCTGCTTCATACATACTTCATTTCTAACCCTTGAAGTACATATGCATACTGATGGATAAGTGTGTACTAATTTAATATGTGTACAAATTTAGTTCAGTACTTTCATTTTTCATTCTTTTATCAGGTTCATGACCCAAGGTTCAATGTCCAAGGGTTGAGCCGCCAGGGGTTTAGCAACAGGTTCAAGGTGTCGGGTGTCAAGGTTTAGAGGCTACATTTGGTTAGGGTCAGAACCAAGTTTTTGTTACTTAGTGAAGGTTGGTTTTGTATGCCTGATTCATTTTGAATCTTATATTTCCTCACTGATTTGTATATTGATTCTTTCTACCTTAGTTCCATCACCAACAACTTAATACAGGTATGCATCCACTAAAAAAGCATTATCAGCTCTCATATAGCACTTGCCTCAGGTTTACCTGAATGACACTAATCTCTGATGATGGTTATGATGCGGAGGTTAAAGTTCGAGTTTGGTTCAGCCCGAGACTCAAACTAATACCCCCTATTCTCTATCCTCAGACACAACCCTCTAAGTTGCACAAGCTGATGTGCCTTTTACTCCACATATCAAAGGTTATGAGGTCATGGGTTTGGCATCCTCAGTGGCACCATATCAGGTAGTCGTTTCACCATATCAGGGGTTATGAGGTTATTTCGAGGGGAAGACTGCCAAATAACATTGATGTAAAACAATTATTCCAAATGTATACTGATCTATGTATAGGTGATTTCATTCTACTTTTGGTTTAACTATAGGTTGATCCAGTTCTAAGTTTTGCAAAAAAAAATGAAGTTGCTTTAACTTTTGTGATACCAAATGTATATATAATGTTGTCTGCATAAATAGTACAGCTTCTATATTATAAAGTTTTCATATGTTTAATGCAACTAACCAAAGATTTGCCGCAACATTATTACAGTGTGTGGATCTGAAATATATATAGGATGATGCCATTAATGTTAATTCCATTGTGCTTATTGGAGAATGAACTCGAGTGGATGATAAATAGATTAGCTCAATAAATTAAGGCCATGGTGTGAGTTACTACAAACTGTTCCACGTACTTACTGACTTTGCCTTAATCAACTTATTCGGCGTAAGCTAGGATTTCAAATTAAAAGACGATAAAAAGATAAGTGTATAATAAGATTATGCCGCAACTATACCTGTATCATACAAACTATCTACTGTGCGTTAAATTGAGCTCCATGAGCTAGGTATCGATCCCGTACCGGACCGAGTATTAGTCGGTCGGTATCGGTTCCACCTAAACCTAGACCACTAACCCATAATCTGTTTTTATTACAGATTCATTTTACTCTTCACTTCTACATTAGTAATTACTTATTGTGAATTTGTGATGTTACAAATTTTAAGCTCTTTTAGCTTTATGCAGAAACAACGATGCTTCAAGTAATGGTACAGTTGTTCCTGATTCTGAATCGGTTAAATCAAGGATCGAATACCACGTAGAGTTTGCACCATCATTCTCTCCTGACAAATTTGAGTCTCTAAAGGCATTCTGCGAGACCGTTGAAACTGTTTGTGATGAGCTCATCATTTATTGGAATGCGACACATGCCCATGAAAAGATGATTGTGAAATAGGCGTATTGTTTATCTATGGAGTTTCAACAGGTTTGTTTTTTTAGTCTTTTATTGTGCTATTATGGTTATCAAAATCATACTATTATCTACTTCATTGTAGGGTAGATAAGCCACTGAGTTAAAATGCAGGTTTATATATCAATAAATAAGCTATTTTAATAAGCTGTTTGGACCATGCTTCCTATTTGAATTTGAAACTATCAGCAATGCTAAGTTATTAATCTTCATAACTAAGCGACCTCATGTTTTTTTGTTTGATCAATTTCAGGGACAAGTGGTACCAACAATACGGTTCCATAAGAATGCCCCAAATGTGAAGGTCCATGGTTTTAGCATTCACCACAAAATTCGTTTGATATTGGATATTTCTACTGACTTTTACATACGCCTGGTTAATTAAAAAAACATCATCAACCACACTCAACTGCAATGATTTCTTACTATAACTTTGCTTCCGAAAACTGTGGGTGTCAGGGTAAATGTAATGTTGGCCCTTAAACTTCAAACAAGGTCGCTTATTGGTATGTAAGCATGATTTGCCTAATTATAAAAAATTACATCCTATGAGCAATCGTACAAGTAATTCGGTTAGGACACACCATGGGGATGCCTCTCAAAAAGTAGTTGATGCTTTGGTGAACCTGGTACCATCCCTTTCTTTTTTAAGCACCCCATTTTATAGACCTTCTACTTGATTGATTATGTGACGGAGTTTGAGTAAGCTACTTTATCCACTATTACATCTAGACAAAATGGGCGGGTTGGTAAATGCATCAAAATGTGTTGGGTTAAAGGGTACTCATCTAATTCGCCTAACACGAGTACCTTTTGAATATGATCTAGGCTATGTGGTGTTAGCCAAAGCATGTTAATATGCCAATTCCCCAGTATTTTGAAAATTTAGCTATGTAAATAAACGTAAATGCAGGGGAACCAATGCAATCTTGGCCAGGCTGATACCAAGTATAGATGAACGTACAACAATTATTTTTGGTTCGGATGTCACTCATCCACAACCAGGGGATGACTCAAGCTCTTCAATAACCGTAGGTGGTGTTCCTAAAACTTAACTTACCCTGCATCTCCACATTCACAACTTGCAAGCTATTACTAAAGTTTCTATGTTTCAGGTTTTCCAAGCAGAATGTATGGTCACGTAACGCATTAACAGGCTGCCCATACATGTATGTATATGCAATTTGCCTGTTAGTAGTAAAAAATGTGTTATTAGCAAAATATATAAAAGATTGTTTGGATTATACTTAACGTATTCGATGTGTTTTCGTTACATCTGGTAATCAAAAGTTGTAAAAAAATTCAGATATTTGCTTTTAACTCCTGATACGCAACTGATGTACCTAATAATCATCTTTAAATTCTTTTTAACGAGATTTATAAAACTATATGTTGTTGTCTCAAGAGTGAAGAACATAAAGGGATTGGAGATTATTTGTTGTGATAAGGATGATAATTACGCAAACTCAACAACACATGTTGTATACAAAGAAACTTTAGTCTGCATTTGAATTTATTTGGTTGTATACTTTATTTTTGCGTATCACTTTGTAACTTTTTTCTCTCATATTCGATAAACATTTGTTTCTTTTCGTTCTAAACGCATTAAAAAAAATTGTATGTTTATATCGAATTTTTCGTTAACTTATTT